>OZ007589.1:297064566-298264566 GCA_963931845.1 Maratus michaelseni | reverse complement strand
ATCGATGGAGAATATCTGTTGTTATACATTATTCAAGCATTATATATTTTTTAAACTGCATGTTAAGATTTTAATTAAAAAAGGTTTTGTTGAAATTTTCTGTCGATTATCAATTTATTTATTAATCAGATACTGAACAGCGTAAGGATTCGTCTGCCGTCTAGTATTTACTTATTTGACACTCTTTAAACAATGACGCCAAACATTTCTTATTTATTTTTTCAATAGTTCTCTTTTTGTATCAATTACGAACATCAATAAAATAAATATTATGCAAGTAACCCTTCAATATATACTGATAACCCTTTCTAAGCATTTTTTTTTACAATTATCTATGAAGAATTATTAAGGGCAAACACACTCAATTCCGCTGAAACCAGAATAATGTGCAGATTGGTGTTTCTAATAAACAAGTTACGAGTTGTTTATATTGGGTTTTCCATATCAGCGCAGGGTTGCAACACATTTATTTTTCTTTATATTATACCTCATGATGTTCGTAATAACATATGTAAGGGGAAATTGGTTGCGTCATTGCGCTCATATAAAAAAATACCAAAAAATATGCAAAAACAAGTATATATATATTTTTTAAATAGGAACAAACATACTAAGTTTGCAGATTTTAAGGATATAGAAATCAATATTCCATCCTAATATTGCTTCAACGTGAAAAAAGTAATATTCCATTTTAAAAGAATACATTTATTACGAAAGTGAAACACAACGTTTTGGTGTAGTGGTTTGTTTGTAGTGATGAAAGTTAAGAGCGTGATGGTGTAGTGTGGCTATAGTTTGCATCATTTCGTTATTTGTGTTTCATTCATGTTCAGTTTGTACTCGTCAGGTATGGGGAGTGTTGCATGCGTAGAACAAGTTATACCCAGCAGTGCATGTCTCAAGCCATGCCACTGACACAGCTCGCTCTATTCTGTCTCTGTTTTATTATTATTGTTGTAATTTTTTGTGTTCTATAGTTTGGTGTTATCAGTGAGACAAAATCTGAATATAACTCTGTTTGATCTTTTAAACTATGAAAAACTAAAAGAAAATTACAACATTCTGAATAAACATTTCTCCTTTATTAAAAAGGATCTATGATCCTTTTTCCTATATTTATAAAGTACTTTTTAATAGAATATATTTTGTTTTTGCAATTTGTAAATTATAGTTCACATACTGTTCAATACTGTTCATACTGTTAAGAAATGTTGTGATCTCAACCAGTATTGTAAAAACTAACTTTGTACTAATTTTACTTTAATCTGTAATGTAATATTCAACATCTGTAATCTAAAATATGAATTTTCAATAAACATTTCCCCTCGTGGAGAAAAGTTAATATGCTTAACGGCTGATCTTCACGAGAGGGTGATTTTTTCTCGTTTCGTTTGGTGTTAAAGTATTTAGGTGTGATTTCTAGTTCTGTGTTTAAGTGCTTTTTTTTCTTGTTTGGTATTTATGTGGTTTATAGATTTTAGTTTGCTTTTGTGATTTGGTTCTGCATATGTTTTTTCATTGGAGTTTATTATTATACACACACACACACACACATATATATATATATATATATATATGTGTGTGTGTGTGTGTGTGTGTGTGTGTGTGTGTGTGTGTGTGTGTTTGTGTGTGTGTGTGTGTGTGTGTGTGTGTGTGTGTGTGTGTGCGTATTTCTACACCACTTAAAAATAAACGTATACAATATTTCTTTATTATGAATAAGAATCTCATATACATAATAATAATTCTAAAATACAAATTCTAAAATATTTTAATGCATACGAAAATAAATGTGATAGAATGTGTAAATGTATATAGTTAAATGTTAATGTGTAATCAAATGGTAAAAATTGTTTGATTATCATGTTTGCATATAAGTGAATAAAATTGCATTCTGAAATACCTACTTTATATTGTATGCATACTTGCCACGATAACTGTTCTTTTTTAACCCACTAGGGCATCAAGAAGATAAACCCAAATGGAACAAATTTCATTATAATATTAAGATAACATTCTACGTAGATCTGATAAATAATGGTAATATTAAGTTTCTGGAATATAAAGTTTTTCTGTAAAAAATAGATATGTAGTATACAGCAGAAGAAATTACCTTTGTACATCGTATTATTTTACGAATCCCTCTATGCTTAATCTAATTCTTTCTGATAAAGGGGTGTAATTTGCATACGCTAGTCTAAAAAAAGAACTTTTTCGCATTTCATGTGATTTATTCATTTAATTCAGCACCCGTTTTTTTTAAGAAGAAAATTAATTCCACGGTATATTTAAAAAAGAAAAACTAATATAACTATGTGTTCGTGTACGACTAGAAGCATCTAACTTTTTTTTATACTGCACGTTTTAATCTTGAGTTTTATAGTTATGCAGCCTGAGAGTAAATTATAGCTTTCAGGAAAAAAAGAAAATTTACAACGAGTCTTTTACAATGCTTAAAACAAATTTTCAATAATTGCGTCAAGAAAGCATTGATGAAGTTCTATGTTAAAATTTTTCTACACATTTTTTTTGTGTATCATATATTATAAAATGAGAAAATTTTGTGTGTGTGTATGTGTGCATATATGCAAATTTTATTTTAAAAACGGCTCTAACGATTTTGATGAAATTTTCTATGCTACCGTTTTGGATTAAGGGAAGACCATTGTGCTGGGTAACATGTTCGAGAAAATTCGATTAGTGTGTCATTTTTGGTTACTGCGGATCAAGTTAATTTTATCTGATAAACGGCCTCAACAATTTTGACAATTTTTTTTTATCCTACCGACTTGGATTACGATAAGATCATTCGGCTGGCTCACATGTTCGAAGAAATTCGATGGGTCATTTTGGGTCACTACGAGCTAGGGTAAACTTAATTTTATTAAAAAAAACTTCAAACGATTTTGATTAAATTTGTATCCTACCATTTTGAATTCCGAGAAAACCACTGGTAAAAGTACAACTTTCGTGCGTACGACTATTGTAAACATTCATTGAAATGTAATCAGATTTTTATGTTAATACGCGTATGTTCACGGATAATACATGTTAGGATTGCTGAAAAATAGTTCAGTAATTATATTCAAGAGTAATATATATCCCATCTTGTTTAGAATTTTTTTTTACAAGAGAATGTCTTTGTGTATATATAGAACGCAATATCAATTACGTTTTAATTAAACTATCAATATTAAAAATTGATAATTAATACAACAAAAATACACAAATAAGTCAACCACGAATTATGAAATTTGAAATAATGTTTACAAAACTATAAATCTTCTAAATTTGCTTATATCCTTAAGGAGATACATTTGCAGAATTCAAAGTATTATATATGCAGTATGAATTTAGCAAATTCTAAATGTTTAGTCAAATGTAAATTCACGAAGTTTTCCTTGGAATTTTTAAAAGAATCTATGACTTTAAATTTTAATTCGTTACGAATTGCCTTAAGTAATAATCTTTATGCATTGGATCTTATTTATTTATAGAGAATACATTTTTGAATAAATTTTAAATTTCCGTTGTAAGTTGTAAATATTTTTGAGAACTTCTATTCATATTTTGGAATGAAAATGATTTATTATGGCAAGCGAAAATAGATGCAAGGTTATTTTGTACACAAAACATATACAAATATATTAAATTTAAAACTTTACTCATTATAAATTTCTTTTACATCTTAGAATTGGAGCAAATCTTTCAATATCATTATGAAACTTTTGAAAATGTTATGCACATTTAAATATTTGTTAATTTTAATTAGTTTCAATTTATAAAATATAAGGAACAAGTCTATGATATGTTCATTAGAAATTTCCATTACAAGTTTTTAAGCATTTTTTTACAACTTACATGCATATTTCAGAATGTAAATGATTTATTATGATGAGCGGTAAAGTTGCAAGACAATGTTATAAACAAAGATTTCGTACGCCTTAAGATAAAGTTACACCAGTATAAACGATACACGTCGGGACACATTGCCGCTATCATTATCTTTTTACGCGTGAAGGTTTCCCTATGGTTCTTCATTGTGAAGTTTGGTAATTTTTGAAATTCAATATTTTAAAAACGGCATAATCATTAGATTTGAAATATGTATCAAGAAAAATACAATTTTTTACCTTTCTAACACGTTTGTCTAACAATTTTGTGATAAATACTTTTCGAGCTATTAATTTTTTCATTAACTTCAAATGTTTCATTTTCCGAGATTAATTTGTGGCAACGATGGATGGCTGTGACTTTTCATAAACATGAATTTTACTGTTGCCTGAAAGAATAAGCCACCCTGTGTGTGGCTAATAATAAACAATTTTCAGACTAGTAAAAAATAAAACAAAACTGTAAAAATAGAACAATAAAATACTAAAATGTGAATTACGTTCAATTTAATCGATGCATAAACAGAATTAATACATAATTCTGGGCTGGATTACAAAACTCTTCCAAATTATAAAATTATTTAACACATATTTATAAAAATTAATCTAAAATTATACTTAAATTTAACCATTATTTAATTTTGTGGTGTTTTGTTTTGTTTTTATGATAATCTCTAGATTTCTGTGTACTTAAAAAAATGTTGTAGAAAAATTTCTTTAATAATATTAGTAGTAAGTTGATAACCTCGACGGTAATCGGGGTTTATGAAAGCATTGTATTGTCTCGAAAAATGTTATGAGAAAAACTAATCAGAAAGTTTAGAAAATAATATGTTCGCGAAGTTTATGAAAACGCTTAAGGGAATAAAATGTCTTAACTGCTGCCCGCGAATTTCGGAGTTTATTTGTAGTGGATTGGCGACTCCTTATAAAAGCATCCGTTTGTTATGTTTGAGATCGTAATGTGAAAATAACATCTGTGTGCGTGCAGAATCTGTAGGCTATTTTACTTTAACTTTCGACGGATGCACGCGCCCTTCGGAATTTGTGGGTTTTCTGCATTTCGCAGCAGCTTTGTGCATATTTTGGCTTTTCTAGTCAATCGGCAATGTATTCAAGCAGGTGCAGTTGGGTATAGCGTTGGATTTGGTTGTATCTCGCCATAGTGGAATTCGAGATCCGTTCCTGCAAGCATAAAGAGGTTCTGCTTTTGACGTGAAGCTTGCTTAGAGTAGAAGGTCGGTCTGGTAAGATAAATTAGATGGGTTATTTCAATAAAGTTGTGTTGGCGGACACGGGTTGGTATGGTTTTAAGTATTTAGCCATCTTTTAGCAAATTTGTGGAAGCCTGCGCATCGCAGCAAAGGATAGTTCCGGAGTTTTAACGTTAAGATTGGAAGGGTTTTGGTGCTCATCTGTGCGTAAGTTAAAGTTTTATTTACTCATCTTATTCCAGCAATTTATGTGTAGTAAAGTATATTTCTCTAGTGGGCTTGTTTAGACAGTATTCATCAGTCCGAGATAAATTTCTGTGAATGAGACTCAGTCATCGCCCTTACCCTTAAAGTTTTAAATAAAAAATTGTTTTATCTTTTTTTCTGACATTTTACTGAGCTAGTCAGCGCGCCACATATTTATGTTCACTTCACATATTTATCTCCGTGATTGTTGTTTCACAAAAAGTTTGTGAAAATAAGATTAAGGTTTCCAAAATGGTGTGTCTGACAACGAATTTTTAATGAATTTTTGTAGAAGTTTCTTCTAAACAAAAAAAGTTTCTGTATTATTTTTGTTATTGTGTATTCTTTGAAAATTCTCAACTTTCCTGAATAATGATTTTGTTAAAATTAATAAAAAATAATTGTATTCGACAGTGATGCACAAGATTTCAGAAATAATTAAATACATTAATTGATGTACTCTTTTGTGCTTTTCTTAAAAATTTATATTATAATTTAATATACTTGAGATGGTTATTGTTTTATGAAAATTATTTTCAAGTGAAATAAAAATTTTGAAATAATGAATTCGAGGTTTTTAAATAATATTGCATGCATCATTCTAAAATATATGGTACATACATTTTGCTAAGCATTCAAAAGCATGGAATTGCATTTAAATGTTATACACCATTCTTATCACATTTACCATAGGGCCAAAAGGGGAAAATGTGAGCTATCATGAATAAGTGTTATGTATAGTAGGGCAGTAAAACATTTTTAATGCATTCAAAATTTGTTTAAATAGCAGAATGTTCGTAATAGAAACGAATGACATTTTCCGCGAAAGATACACCTTGTAACAGGTATTTAATTTGACAGTTTTTCTGTAATTTCAGCAATTCTTGTACAGTGACTGTGCATACGGATTATGCACTACGGCAATTAAAAATAGAATATTAAGGTGTATGAATCACCCAGTGTACGTATTACTATCTATGAGCTAAACATAAGTGTTTTATATAAAAATTATGTTTAGTGTGTACCCATTCTTTTTCTATTGCCATTTGGAGATGAAACTTTCTATTTGTAAAAACTTTATGACACAAGTATCTCTTAAAGGCAGTTTAAAAAAAAAGAACGTTTAAAAGTTTCATGTGTATTATTTAACAGCTAATCTATAAATTTTGTCTTGTTCATTCAGTAAAATCTTGAACTTTGTTTAAAAATTTTGAATTTGGCTATCCCCGAATTTCTTCTCTTTTAAATTTTAACTGATTTATATCCCATTAAATTATATTAATTTCGTTATGTATTTTTAGTGCATAGTTATATGTATTATTCATTATATATTGAAGCTAAATTATGGCCAAGATCTTCACTAATATACATGTTTCTTTAATTCAAGTGCGACTTCTATGAATTTCGTGGTTCAGTCAAAGTCGCAAAAGCCAGTTTTATTTGGATTTTTCCTAATCGTACACTGCACGAATTTTTCTTTTGGAAGTATTGTTTGTTATAGTCCTATTTAGGGTTACGTACCAGAAATTTTAAACAGAAATTCTTAACTTTATTTAATAGCAGTCTTCTGTTATTGCATAACACGAATATATTTATTTAAATATTAGTATTTGCATGGAATTTATTTATTAAATTTAGATTTTAATTGTTTCATATGTACATTATTGCACAGTGTAGGGTTAATTATAATCCAATCGAAACAGGCTCTTTACTACTATATTCAATTGTTTACAAGTTTACTTACTACTCTATGGCTAGACAAATAAATTTTGCAGATAAAGTTTGAATATTACATAACTTTTCGTTTAGTTTAGATGAGATCCGAGGAAGGAACTTTATAAATAAAGAAAAGACTGAATACAAAACGTAAAATTTTCAGTAAACGTTAAAAACTGAAGAAAACTGTACAAATTTCCATTTAGATCTCATCTAAGCTTTTTTTATATCATTAAAAATTGTTTTAAAATGGTTCTGAATTGTTTAAAGTACAAATGAGT
The DNA here is from genome assembly GCA_963931845.1 of Maratus michaelseni. Classification (NCBI taxonomy): domain Eukaryota; kingdom Metazoa; phylum Arthropoda; class Arachnida; order Araneae; family Salticidae; genus Maratus; species Maratus michaelseni. The sequence goes on along the minus strand of OZ007589.1, from coordinate 298,257,216 downwards.
AATAAATATAGAATGTTTCTCAACGTATTTAAAAAATATATATGTTTTTATAAGTAGTTAATACTTCTTTCACCCAATAATACCATCACATTTTTCATTTATTTATAAAAGATTTATTTATTTTAAAAATGTAATGTAACTAACATATAAAGTGAGTTTTTTTTAAATCGTTTATGTCCATTATTTGAGTAGATGTTAATGTATGTTATCATTATATGGGGGAGAGTGGGGCTCCTTGGGACGCCTTATGTTTAAGGGGCTGTAATATAAATAAACAGTAGTACTCTACTGTAGTGGTAGATGGTAGAAAAATCAACTCTATAGTTAAATCGACATACATGCGGTGAGCAGATTCGAATTTGTATGAATCCTTTTGTTTTAACATCGTTGCACTAACTTTACTTTATAGGCATGTAAAGATGAATAAATATGTTTTTTTTATTTAAAGAGTAAATATATTTTTAAAGAAATATCTACCTTTTAATATACACACACATTTATCACGCTATTAAGTTTTAAACGTCTCAGTCTATTCCCAAGCAGAAATTTTAAAGCAAGAAGACTGGAAGCGCAGCAGGTTGAGACAAATGGCATTGAGATAGTTTGTACAAAGTGCACAAGATAGACAAAATGTATATTTTGTGCCTCAATAGCTATTAATATGCATTTATGAATAAATAATATGGCAACAAACAACAATTTATTAGTAGAAATAGCACAATTACGATAATTACAATTGCCTTCATAAATATTTTAAATAAACATTATATCCTTTAATTATTCTACCAGCAGGGATAACCGAGCTATGCTCGGTTATAATTAGCTTTGTGTTCAACTCAATGTAACAATAAATTCTCTCTACAATATATAAAAATCAGTTCTATGTATCCCGATTGGTTGAATTCTATTTTTGGAGAATGGTCTATGGTCATTGATTGGTTCAATCATGTATCTCGGCTCCTATTGTGAATATATAGAAAATTCCTTCATATTCTAAAGGTTCATTTTTTAACCCAAATGTCGCCAAAAATTTGGCAAAAAGTCGAAATCGGCGACATTTTTTCATTTTGCGCCATACATATGTTTTTTGCATTGGTAATCTTCAAAATCAAATTTCTCGCCAAATCTCACAAATGCCGCTATTATTTGGTCAAATTTTACGATATTTGGCAAAGTGTTGCCAACTTTGACTTCGTTTACTGCCAACTAATCAACAACATATTAACTGTCTCAAACTTCCATTCACATTCAAATACTATAATCCTTAGTCACCCCAAAATGACCACTAATCGAATTTTCTCGAACATGTGACCTAGACGTCTCGTGCTCGAAAACGATAGAATACAATATTTCGTCAAAATCGTTTCAGCCATTTTATAGATAAATAAGTTTGACACTGACCCAAACTGACCCATTAATCGAATTTTCTCGAACATGTAACCTAGTCCAATGATCTTCTCAATACAAAATGGTAAAATGCAAAATTTAGTCAAAATCGTTAGAGCAGTTTTTCAGATAAAATTAGCTTGACCCATAGCAACCCCAAAATGACCCACTTATCGAATTATGTAACCTAGCTCAATGGACTTCTCGTAATCTGAAACTGTGAGGTACTAAAAATTGTTAAAATCATTTCAGCTGTTTTTTATATAAAATCAGTTTGACCCTGACCCGTGCTCGAAAATGGTAGTATACAAAATTTTGTCAAAATCGTTAGAGCCAGTTTTAGATAAAATTAGCTTGAACCTTAGGGACCCAAAAATGACCCACTAATCGAATTTTCGCGAACATGTGACCCAGCCCAATGGTCTTCTCGTAATCCAAAACGTTAAAATACAAAATTTAGTCAAAATCGTTAGAGTCGTTTTTTAGATAAAATTAGCTTGACCGGCAGGGACTCAAAAATGACTCAAAAATGACTCAAAAATGAGCCACTAATAAAATTTTCTAGAACATGTTGCCCATCCCAATGGTCTTCTCATAATCCAAAACAGTGGGATACAAAATTTAGACAAATTAGTTCTAGCCGTTTTTTAGGTAAAATTTGCTTGACCCGCAGTGACTCAAAAATGACGTAAAATGACCCATTAATAAAATTTTCTCGAACATGTTGCCCAGCCCAATAGTCTTTTCGTGCCCGGAAACGCTAGGATTCAAAAGTTAGTTAAAATTGTTTGAGCCATTTTTTAGATATAATTAGCTTGACGATGATCCACAATGACCCAAAATGACCACTTAATCAAATTTTTTTGAACATCTGATCTTGCCCAATCGTCTTTTTGTGCTAGATAACGGTAGGATACAAAATTTCTTCATAATCGTTAGAGCCGTTTTTAAAATAAAATTTTCATACAGACAGACAAGAATTGCTCATATTGTAATATATGATTTTATTATTTTTTGACTTGTCATATACCACTGGATAAAACCATTCTTTACTGGATAATGTATTTTAACTGTGTAAGAAACTTGTAATAGACTGTGTGGCAATCTGCTTTGCGTGGGATGGGTTGAACAATTAAATGAGAGTATATTTCTTTTAAATGAACTTATTAAAGGACCTATATCAGTCATTTTTTTGTACTATTCTAAGTGATGAACAACAGCTGATCAAGAAATTTTTCAAGGGAGAGGTGTATTACAAACGTGTGGTTACCGTTAAATGATGGATTATCAATCCTTCTGAAGAAAGGATAACTTAACAATGCACATGAAGTAAGCGTCCAATGTAACTATAGTACATTATAGCAACTTTCTCTTTAAATTTAATAACTTATCGAAAACCTAAATCCCTATATATAACTATTCAAGCAGCAGTACTTTTACATTGAATAGAGCTATCAATTAGACCGAACATTCCATTGAAAGAAGCCTTATCAGTTTTACTACCTTGATTGTCTGAGATTGTGCATTACAAAAGATTGAGAATGTTTCTGAGTCTTTTGAAAAGAGAAAAGAAACTAAGTTTCTTCCTTATTTCAACGATGTTCTTCTCTATCCATTGATGAAAAATTTTACAAAGGCTTATTTTGTCATCCATACCTGTTCTGAGGACAATCTAACCTGTGTCAAGAATTATTGAAACATTTATTTGAAAAATATTTACTGCATATAAAACTGCTTGTTTCTTTATTTATAAAGTAATTTAATAAACAAAACATTGAAATATAAAAGGAACATTGTTTCAGTAGTTACGGATAGTTTTTACCCCCTTAAGAATTTTCATTTATTATGCACCCGGAACAGTGATTTTTTTTTTACTGAGGTTAATTTATTATTTTTTTAAATATAACAGTTAAAAAAAATACTAGACGTATTATAGAATTTTTTTGCATAGAAGCTTCAGAAATACGGCCGTATCCATTTTAAGTACTTAAGATGAAAAAAATACATAAAAACTGTCTAGATATGTCAGCCTGGAGGCTCTTTATCATCCACCAAGGGAGAGGAAGTACTTAGCATTTATTGTAAAAGACAAAAACAATAATATGTACTAGAATAATTAATCAAAGCGTGTTTCAATTGCTTCGCCCTCCCCTAGTTTTTTTCCATAAATGTAATATAATATATAAGAATTCTTTTAGTTAATTTATTTCTTACTAAAAGATCTAAAAGATTTTCTGAGCTAATTATCTTATGTAAAACCATAATAATTTTTTATCATATATTTACAATATACATTATTAGTATGCATTAACATTTAAATTGCACGACACATAATTAGTTTAAATCTGTATGTTTCTATTTAATAAAAATTTCGTTTTCATCAATGAAGAATCTGCAATCAAATAAAAATTTGATAATGCAAATCCCTTTCACATAATTGTTCACTGTGCAGAAAGTTTGAATAGATGGGATTTAGTATATTTGCATTTCAGAGAAGTTTCGCATACATGTTTTAACTTCTGAAATGAAAATAATTATATATTTACATTTTAATTAGATAATAGATGTCCCTGCAGAATTTCAGTTTTAAATTACCTTAAAAACTTAAATTGCATCACATAAATTATAAAACAATGAATGTAATAAATAATGTAAATATTTAATTTAATGCCTTTTAAACTCTCGAATAATCTGAAATATCGTTTAAGCATCTTGCGTAAGAAACTTAATAAAATTAATTGTATATAATAAATTACATTAATAAATATTTATCAATCTTCATATTTTTTATAAAAAGATGAAGTAATTATTTTGATATCAGGATACTAATATTATTTCAGTTTATTTATAAAAAAAGTACTACAAATACAAACATTTTAAAGATTTTCTTTCGTAAATATTATGTGAAGTTAGTTAAGAACTCCGAATTTAAAGTTATAATAAAGGACAAACATCAGGTCTCTGTCTGGTGGGAGAGGGTTAAGTGAATTAAACAGATATAAATTTCATTTAATTATCCCTTTTTTAAGGCACCTATATCAGTAGCCTACCTGCTTTACGCTAACACAATTGATTTAGAAACACGTAGCATTTCTAGTATAAAATTGGAAAACAAGAATAAAATGTACAAAAAGCATTAATCAAAAATTGTTTCAAGCTGCCGTAGAATAACCATAGTTCTTCCCCATCAATGTAATTTAATATATAAGGAATTTTTATTTATTTTTTGCTTATCAAAAAGTTTTTTGAGTTGAAGATTTTAATTTAAAAGATAATCAAACTTTTTTTACTATATATATACAATATATGTTCTGTGCATGAATTAACATTTAAATTATATGACACGTAATTATTTAAAAGCTTGCTGTTTCTTTTTTTAAAATTCTTTTCAACAAGCAGGCATCTACAATTTAATAAAAATGAGTTTGATATAATCATTCTCGCTTAATTATTCATTATACAGCAAAGTTTTTTAAATGGTATTCAGTATATTTTCTCATTCCAGAGAAGTACAGCATAAATGATTTAATTTATGAATTTACATTAATTAAATATTTATATTTTAATTAGATGATAGCTTTAAAAAACGTCCCTGTGAAGTTTAAATTTTAAATTATTTAAAAATATAACTGGGATCATTTACGTTATAAGAGGTCCTTTAAATTATAGCGATAAATATTTAAATTGACTATATGATTTTGTGGCCTTTAAGCTTTCAAATAATATGAAATATCAGTTTAGAGCTTTGTATTTAGTGAAAAAGTATCTGTTAATTTTATTGAATATTTATTAATATATATTTTTATAAACAAGGAAGTGATTACTTTTTCTATCGGGATTCCAGTATTAGTAAAAATTTTTTTATTAAAAACGTGCAAAGAAATGTAAATATTTTGTGAAGTTTAAAGCGTAGAATATAAAGTGCTAATAAAGGCTAATTATTCGTGTCATTTGTAATTTTAAATATTTATACGTTGGCATTTGTAAATATGAAAGTTACTTTCTTAAAATTGTGTGTGCCTAAATTTATAGTAAAATCATATTATAATAAAGCTAAATATAAATCATATTGTATTCACTTGCAAAATTATGGTGCTGTCTACGGTAATTGCAATTGTTTATTTGTCTAAAATTTTAATAACAATAATATCCTACTAATATTTCTATACCAGGAATGGGCCATGTGTTTGTTATCACGGGTGTCTTTTTAATTTTAATCATTCTTTCGGGTGATCAAACATACAATGAAACATACACCGGATGTCCTAAAAGGACTGGCTGGCTGATTTAAAAATTCAATAACTTGCAAACGGTAACAGATGTTTAAAAAATCTTGCAGGAGACTATTGTAAGATGTCAGATTTTTTTTTACTGCGATTCCTGATTTTAGTTTGAATTACCAGTAATAAATGACGCTGCGAGCGATAGAAGTGCAACCAGGCCAAAAATAAAATTACCCAGCATTGATGCGAAGGAAGAAGATTCCTTACACAGAGTGGGTTTCATTCACTAATACAATCTTGTTCTTAGGATCGGATTCTGATTAAGATTTTATTGGTGACTGAGACCCACTTCATATATTGAAACTCGTTCTTTCACATCAATGCTAGGGGATTTCAGTTTTTGTCTCGATTGAGTGCCTATTGCTGATAATTCAAACTAAAATCAGGACTTTCAGTAAAAAAACTCCTGACATCATATATTACTCTCCTGCAAGAAATTTTGAAAAATCTGTCACCATTTGGAAGTTATTCACTCAGAAAAAGGAATTGATTAAAACTACAAAACATTTTTGTTGAGTACATTTTGGTTGTTTTAGTAAAATTGGAGTAAAATTGAACCATTTTACTTCAATTAACAAAACATTTTTGCTGACGATACATTTTTTTTTTTTTTTGGAATTGCAAAAAAAAAAAAAAAGTGGTTTTCAACAAAAATTTTTTTTTGTTGATTCAAACAAAATTTCCATTGACCTATATTTAAACAAAATTTTTGTTTAAATATGGGTCAATAAAAAAATTGTTTGAATCAACAAAAAAAATTTTTTTTTGCAATTCCAAAAAAAATTTTTGTATCGTCAGCAAAAATGTTTTGTTAATTGAAGTAAAATGCTCCAATTTAATTCCAATTTTGCTAAAACAACAAAATGTATTCAAAAAATATGTTTTGTAGTTTTAATCAGTTTCTTTTTCTGAGTGTTGAATTTTAAAATCAGCCGGTATATACGGACAAATAATTTTCAGTACATTTTTATTTATATAATTTTCCTTTTAGCGTCAGAATGTTATCCCCTTCACTATTTTTCTGCATTTTGTAAGACTTTTACGATAGCTACGTATATCTCAAGAATTAATGCACATAACTCCATCAAACTTCAGATTCTGTTAGAACTTGACATAAGTTGTTGTTTATTAGGTTTTGATGTAAATCTCCCAACAGGTGGTGCTGCTATGCTGCATTTTTCAGGATTTACACGATTTTAGCGATAGGCATGTCTCAAGAACTAATGTAAGGAATTTAATAAAACTTTAGATTCTGCTATACCTTCATACAAATTGGTACCTATTATTTTGGGGATGAACCACCCAAGAGGTGGCGCTACCATGCTGCATTTTTCACAATTCCCGCAATAGTTCTAATGCACGGATTTTCAGCAAACTTCATATTCAGTTAGACGTTGACATAAGTTGTTGCTGATTAGGTTTTGGTGTAAATTGCCCAACTAGTGGAGCTGCTATGCTGCATTTTTGGATTAAAAAATGCATAATTAAAAGAAATACGCTTTTTGAAATATTAACATGTGTGAATTACATAACATGTATGAATATTAACATGTAAATTAGGACTGGCACATCTGACTATTTTATCTACACTGGCCTCAAAAGTTAAGATACAACCAGTTTTTTGAGGCTCACTATTAAAAGAATAAAAATAAAGGTAAAAAAATACAATTTATATCAATGAACATAGGTAACTTCAATAAAACCATATGAAACAATTATGCTCATCTCTATTTTTTTAAAAGAGGCGCTTATATGGCAGTCGAGCGAAACTGCAAGCATCCCACATTCGGAATTGGTATGGATTTTCTTATGCTTGTTGATCTTGAATTATTGTTGCTAAAATAGTGTTGTCCATATCTAGGAGATGTCGTTTACCTAATTCGTTAAGATAGCGGGCAATCGGATGGATAAAAATAGAGTTATCACAAGCTGTTCTGCTAGATATCTTAATGTATCCCGTTGTTTGGCCAAATACTCTAGGATCAATTTGAATCCAAAAATTCAGTATCAAGAATGCATTACAGACAGCTCAGGTGTTATAACCCTTGCTAAAGATCGCTTCATAGCTCTTTTGGCCCAAAGAAGGAGGAACACTACTGTGGTTCTGTTCATTTCAGATCATCATAACGGAACAGGGATGCCATTTGCTACTACGGTGCACAGACGTCTTGGCAATTACGAACTCTATTCAAGATGGCCCGAAGTATATGTCCCACGTAAATGACTACGCAGAAGTTCCCGTTTATGTTGCACCAAGAAAGCACGTTACCTGTAACAGACAACGATTTACTTCCGTACTTTTCAGAGACGATTCATGGATTTTTTTTGGAAAGTGATGCAGTTCGTGGGCGGATCTGGAGAGAACAAGGCATCAGATTCTACCTATGTAACGTTGTTGATCAGTTATAGAGGAAGTGGAATCATGGTTTAGGCTGGAAGCTCTCTGGTAGTCACAGTAACCTCCATGTGGCCATGGGAGAACTCTTACTGCCGTGAAATATCGGAACGAGATCTTTGCTCTGTTTGTCACACCGTATGCTGATGCTAGGGGTGATGCATTAATATTAATGGATGATAACGCCCAATTGCATTGAACTAGAATTGCTGATGAATATATTGAGGATCATAATTTGGAGCCAATGGAAGGGTCAGCTCAGCCTTCAGACTTTAGTACGATAGATCAGCTTTGTGACTATCCTGACAACCAGGTGGCTACTGTAAATACTCCTCCGAAGTGGTTAAATGAGCTGAAACAATTGTTGCTCCATATATGGACATTGTTTCCCATTAGAGTGTTCGACCACTTAATTGACAAAATCGAAAGTCGATGCCACAAATGCATTACAAATAGGGTCGTACACATGCCTTATCCTTAAAATCCGTTTACTCTTTTTTTTTTCTACAAAATCTGCATTTATTGTTTTTTATCAAACAGTGGACCTTTGCAGAAAATGCAATTTTTTATTTATAAATCATGTATGTTAAATTTAAGTAAAACTCAATGAATAACTGTTTAAAGCTCAATTCTTCTAAATTTCATGATTTTACGTTCATTTGCTTTCAAATTAGATACAAAAGACTGGTTCTACCTTAATGTTTGGAAGCCAGTGTATATGCGCAGTGCATGACATTGTATTTGAAATTCAGTATCACGTATATAAACGCAGGATGGATACTCCTCCGAAGCAGTAAAGGCAGTATGTATACTTACAAAAACTTGCAAGTGAAAAGGATAACAAAGTTTCTTTGAAAGTACCAAAGATACAAAGGATGGAACAGTGTCCCAAAATGATGAGATTTTATACTGTAGCTATTCTGCCAACATTTTCTTTTCAGCAAATATTTATAAAAAGATTCCACAGATTAAGATGTTTTTTCTTTCCGTAATCCCATATATAATATTTCTACGTATAGAACATGTAACTAAAAATGTAAATTGATAGAAAACATACTAATATTATTATATATTATTTTTTGAGAAAAAAAAAAGAGTCCAATTTGAAAATTTTGAACTGCGTGACATTGTTACCTGAAAAAAAAAGAAATTATTTGATGTGTATACAAATTTTATCTATTTTTTTCTGCAAACTTGGCTGAATGAAACTAAGGTAGTTGGATATTATTTAATTATTTCAAGCAACAAATATTTCTTTCATTAATTTATACTTCCACTAGAACTAATTTTATCGCAAAATTAATGAAAGAAAGTTTTACGTACAAACAAACAAACAAAAAACACTTGCAATATTTTTTTCGCATTTTGATTCGATTAACTTAAGACATACAGTGGTGGCCAAAAGTGTGGACATTTTTTGAAAGTTTCATGTTTTGCAACTTTGTGTGCTTGTAGAATATATTAATTTTTACTTAAATACAAACATTTATATATCAAATTGAAGGTAATGTAATGTAAAATTTAATAATAAAAACAGTATTACAATATCTGTATTACAAAAAAAGTTATGCAACTAATAGTAAGATCTATCTTAGATTTGCATTTCTTTAAAGTGATGATTACACAATCAATACTTAGTAGGATAACCCTTATTTTTTAAGACAGCTTCACAGCGTCTTTTCATCGAGTGAACGGGTGTTTGGAGTTCATCTTTCGTAATCACATGGTGCCAAGAATCAATTATAGCTTCAATAAGTTGTCTTTTATTGGATGGACGTTTTCTTCTTACAAGAATTTTCAAACGTCGCCACAAATTTTCAATTGGATTGAGATCAGGGCTGTTTCCTGGCCATGGTAATATATCTATGCCTTTATTTTGAAACCATGCTTTGCATACTTTTGCTGTGTGGCATGGAGCTGAATCCTGCTGAAAAATAAATGGTGCGTTGTTGGGGAAGAGATCACTGATGGAAGGTATCAATTTTGGTTCCAGGACAGTTTCGATGTATTTTTTGGCATTCAGGATGCCACCAATCACTTTAATTCGGCCCACACCATCTGCAGACATACATGCCCAAATCATGACATTTGTTGGGTTTTTTGTAGTTGCTTCAATGCAATCAGGATGAAGTGCTTCTCCTACTTTAAGTCTCAGGTATTTTCTACCATCACTACCAAAGAGCGATATTTTACTCTCATCGCTCCAGATTACTTGCTTCCATTGATTTTCTGACAATTTAATGTGTTCTTTTCCCCACTCAACTCGTTTTTTGCGTTGCTTTTGATTTCAATATAGTTTTTTCTTTGGAATTCTAGCTTGTAGTCCAAATCCTGATAACCTTCTTCTTATTGTTCTTGAACTTACTGCAATACCCGCTGCATTGATTTCACATATAATGGCATCTAATGAAATTTTTCTATCTTGAAGGCATAGCCGTTTAATTTTTCTATCCGCAGTAGCACTTGTGCATTTTTTTCGGTCTGATTTGGCCTTATTTTCCACTGATTTCGTTTTTTCATAACGTAAACAGAACTTTCGTACACCAGAACAAGTCACTGAACCACCAACATGTCTTGCAATTTCAGCATAAGAGAGGCCATTTTCTCTCAATATGACAATTTGGCTTCTTTTTGTAGATGTCCAATTAGTTCTTCTTGTTGATGACATTGTTTAAAATCAGTTTAATTTTAAAAAAAGGACTTTAAATATTCAAAAACAGCAATACTCCATTTAATTGTACCAGTATGCATCATTCCACAAAATATTTCCACAACAATAACTCTTTTACCATCCAAATAACCTAAACTATAGTTACGGACATTTGATTGTTCCTCAGAGCAGTGTTTGTGATTGGCTAGTACGCTTTTATTACAAAACACGTCCTTATTCAAAACGATTTGTGTTTGTTTGTTCTACTAAAATGAGCATAACATTTTTTGTAATACAGATATTGTAATACTGTTTTTATTATTAAATTCTACATTAAATTACCTTCAATGTGATATGTACACGTTTGTATTAAGGAAAAATTAATATATTCTACAAGCACACAAAGTTGAAAAACATGAAACTTACAAAAAATGTCCAAACTTTTGGCCACCACTGTACATCTGACCTGTGGGCTTGACATCAACTGTCCGCTTATACGACATCGTCAATATATAAAGACGAGATAGCCACATGGAAATTTCCAACACCAGAGAGTTACAACTGGGAACTCCACAAAAAGTATGGAATGGAGTTGACGGAAGTCTAACCCGTCGACCAGACTCCTACGTTCTCAAGCGATTAGCGGAATGGAGTCTTAACTACTCGACCGCGTAGGCCCCTTTTTCATTACCCTCTTTATCACGTAGTCCCCTTTCGCATTATCACTCCGATTCGGGCCACTAGGATGCCTGTATATGAGAGTGGTGACATACACACAGGTTAGATGCTAAGACTGCCCTTAGACAGACGTTTTTGTTCAAACTATGGAAAACCAGCATTCCAGAATTTGCGTTAGTTTGATTATACAAGTGAGACAAGTTAAAAAGTATTAGCTTGGCAATAATGACACGCTTGCCAAAAGGCTTGGCTTTGCGCTTTTGTCCTGAATTGACTCAACCAATCAAATTTTATATTCCGTCTCGCCAAGTACATGCCGAAGCACCCTGGGCTCACCGTGGGACGCAGAGAGATATACGTTCATGATGCTGCTTCTTTGTGCGTTTGTCAGATTATAGGGCGTTACTTGATATTATTAAGGTGTTCTATCTATTTCTCTCTCTCTCTCTTTTACGATTGTATCTTGTAAATCAAGGGTCACCATATTTGCACTAGATATGAATCAAGCAACTTCTTTCGAATTCTTGCCATTAAGTTCTATTAAGTTTTAAAAATTAATTTTATTTTGATGTCTGTAACGTAATTAGATATATTTAAAAGAGAAGGAAAAAATTAAAATTGTAAGAATTTGGAATAAATTAATCAAGGAATTTATATTTTATTCCATAGCTTAATGAAAATATTCTTTTAATTATCATTCTAAAAATCTTAATCTGTTAAAAGCTACACGTATTTGTAAAAACCTTATTCTATTAAATGCAACACTGCTTCTAAAAAGCACCTGCTTAATTTCTTTTTATTGTGAGGCATTAAATTTTTATTCTTTTGGAACATTTTGTAATACCATTTTTTTATTTCTATTTAATTTTATCATTCGACTTCCCATAATCCCTCGCGTTTTCCCGCTCAAAGCTTTTTACCTTTTTAATATACCGCGTCTAAAGAAAGAGTTTTGAAATACGTCTGGTACACACCCTCTTGGCCTCATTTTTTCAACCATTAGCGAGCAAGCCCCGCCTTTTCTACCCCCTTGTTTCCCACCGAACATTGCTGTCGTTGGGCCAGCAATTACGCACTTCTGTAACCTTGAGCAAAATCTTGTAATATTTATACGGTTGCACTGGCTTTGGAAAGAGACTTTTACACGAATTATTATTGTCAACTAGATGCTGTCGTTGGGATTGTCCAAATTGGTCGTCGGTAGTTGTTCTCCAATAGATCTAAATGTGTTTCAAGTTTTAATGAAGTGAAATTACGTGGAGTTGATCTTAATATATGTTGTCGAATAAAACTATTACTCATCAATCATGTCTTCCTCAATGCTTTTGGAGAAACTCTTCTGGAAATCATTGCCTCTACTCAGCTCGATTACGATTGCACCTACACTACATTTTTCAAATGTGGCATGTACTCAGAGACTTGTCTTCACCGTTTAAGTAAATCTAAATAATACCGTCTACAAATGTCATGAAATGGTTTTCGTTGACTTCGACTGTGCCAACATCTATCTTCTCATCCGGTAAATTTCATGGGGTTCGGGGACTGAGATGTCGTCCTGAGTGACTGATAGAACGAACGTATCAAAATGGTATTACTATTCATGACTAATGAACTTAATGGTATTACGAAATTTCGAGTCCAAGCCATGAGTGACTGATACAACGTACGTTTCAAAAGTCGACCAGGATTTGAGATGACATGTGTAAACAAGCATTTTGGAGTGATGACATTTTGCTGAAATGTGACAGCTATAGAACGTAAAGGAACTCTTGTTTACGTATTGATGTCTCTTAATTTCAGGACTTCCCAGTGACATTGAGGAATACTACCGACCAATTGCCATTTTATCACTTATAAGGAGAAGTGATAATTAATAGTATAATGACATCTTTATACTTAATATATAGACTTTTTATTCCGGAAGTTACATCTGTAAGTTATCTGTAAGTTAATTTATTCCTTTACTTTTGTGAATATTTACAATATTTGTTGATTTCTTACTTATGAAAGACTTTCATCTCTTTAGAATATTGACTTACATACTAGATTGTCACATTGCACACAAACACACAAACACGGATATATATATGTGTGTGCCAATCTGTGTATGATTGCGTGTATGTGTGTTTGTGTACATCATTTATATCTTCATATGAGCTTAAAGAAGCTTACATATCTCTGAGCTTCAGCTCTATTTACTAATAATTAAATTATATTTTATCGCTTACTGTCCTCAAATTATATTTTAAATAAGAGTTTAATTTATTAGAAATTCTAAAAGAATTTTGATATAACACTGTTTTAAACTTTAAATGAAGTTCCTTACTAAAACAATTTCAGATTCCAATGAGAAGAATAAGTAGAAACCACATAAGGACTTATAATGTGGTAGGCTAAATGATATCATTATACACTTAGAGTTTGTTAAATATCTACTAATAGTCATTTCTTAATGTTTTGTTAATATAACAAAGTACATGTTGATAAAATATAAATGTATATATACAGATTTTATGGAAAATAAATTAAATTAGTTTGCCCTGCTGACAGTAAATGAATATTAATATGTGCTTACTTAAATGTGAATACTTTTTGAACATTAAAATACCAAAAAAGAACCCTCTTAATTATGCGTTAGAAGATTACTTTTACCGTTTATATAATGCGATTTTCTAAGATAATGGTTTTTAATGAACCAATTTAAATGCAAGAAACAAATATAAACAGAATATTAATAAGATGTGTTTTTCAGATTAAAATTGCCCTAGCATCATTTACTTATAAAAATTGCATTCATTATTTTTCAATAATGGAATAAATAAATAGATATAAAAAAGTTTATAATTTCTGCAAGTTACTCAGAAATTTAATATCTCATTCGAAAAAAATATTAATGATCAATAATGACGGCTATCTAATAATATTCAAAATGCGCTGAGAAGCATCAAGACTTAAAATCCCTAATTAGCTTGTAAATTCTTTTTAGGATGTACGGTTTCTTGTAAATTCTAATCAAATTATTGTGAAAATAAAACAAAAAACTTACAAGTCAAGTGAATATACTTATTACTTGATTAACAAGAAAGAAAAACTACGCGTGAAGCATAGATTGTGAAACACTTTCGTAAACTTACAGAATACTGTCACGGAACTTCACCGTTTAATAAGGTGAAAGAAGATATATTAAGTAACAAATTTAGAAAAATTATAATATCTGAAAACCTACTTTCAGAAATAACCATTCATGGATGACAATGTATATAGCTCTTTGAGTAGCCCTGTATATTAATTTATTTATATTCAACAAACAACAAAGATCTCTCAGAATAATAAATGTAATTCAGCTGAAAAATGCATAACTAAAAAAAAAAAAAAAAAAAAAAAAAAAAAAAAAAAAAAAAAAACATTTTAAGCAATTCACATTCACGCTCATACACAGCATGCTTATGAATTCTTCTGTGTAACCTTGTATGTGATCTATTGTATTTAAACACACTATTTAGTACATAAAACATTAGTTAAACTTAAAACGCAGATAATAATCGAAAATACAATTTCGGCAATTATCGCACATAGACAGGAATGCAACAGGAATGTTTAATTTATTTTCTTTACTCGACAAGAATGTTTAGAGTGTTTGTAGACATGCATGTTTCATTTATTTCTTTACTCTTTAAATATTTACTACAAAATGTTTCTGTGCAGTGTGGGTGAGAAAATAATGCGTAAAAATTTGTAAACTGTTCACCAAATAATATTGCAAATATGTACAAAATATTTACGAGCTTTATTCGTTTATTCAATTTTCTCTTATTTGATCCCACAGTATCTCCATATATTAAAAAGGCTTTCCACATTTCCAACATAAACTGAAAACTGATAATTATTAGAAGGTTAAATGGGCATATATGGGATACATAAATGGGCCATGTTCAAGGTGTATTTGAATTGATAGTCTGAACTATTAGGGATAATAATGCATGTCAAGACAAACTGATTTTACTTACCCATCATACGTAGTATAGGGTAAGTCTTGTAATCGTTTTGAAAATCGAAAATAGTTTTTTGATGGTTTTACACGTTTCAGACACTGAAGATTCCGAAAAACATTTTTTAGAAAAAAAATGCCGTCCTTCTGTCCGTGTGTGTGTGTCTGTGTGCCTGTGTGCGTGTCTGTAAACGCTCTATCTCCCGAACAAATTGAGATACAGACTTGAAATTTGGTATGTACTTAGTACGTAATAATGGAAAGAAGCTTATTGAATTTCAGTAACCTCGATTATCCGGAACTTTTTTTTCGGACTCTCGAAATATTCGCTCTGATAAAAAGTATATAAAAATTTTCGAAGTTATTTAATTTAAGGAGTGAATATAAAAAACAATAAAGAAACATAAATTTTGCGTAAAAAATGAAGTCGATCGGATAATGAGTTGCCGAGATATTTGTAATCCTATTTTTCACAATCTCTGATTTTTCATGACCCCGTATTTCATTCAAATTTCATTTCAAAGATATATTTTAATTGGAAATGAGACGCTTAATCCAACGCAGTAAACCAATAGTTAATAGGATTATCAATTTTGGAGTTATAAGGATGTTTCTTTTACGCAATTCAGTAATACAGCATTTAAAGTTTATGACGTCCTCAAGCCACGTTTTTATAGGAATTGCAATGCATTTATAAATAGTTTACACATGTTTTATTTTCATATTTTTTATTATACATATCAATGACGGGTAAGTATTACGGTGGCCCCCAACGACTAGTTTTATAAGAAATTACGGTCGCAATTAATAAAAAATACTAGGTATCTCACCCGAAGCTAACTAGGATTTTCGTTTATAACTGTGACAATAATAAAGATATTTTAGGGAAGTTTTCAATAGAATAAATTTGTTTTCTGTAACATACGAAGACATCAAAGTAAATATTGGACTAAATTTGTAATTCGATTAATGATACGATATGCACTACCAATCACCTTCTGAATACTGAAGCTCAGTATTCTTTGGACATGGATAAAATCATTTGTATCCTCTTCTTGTAATTTCACCCTATTCCATAGAATGTAAATTAAGTCTCTTAAAATTTCGTTAGAATATCTATATATTTAAAACACTAAGCGATTTCTTTCGACAATCCGTGAGAACAAACTACTGCATCAAATTACACCAGTCTTTTTTAAATGAAAGATATTAGGACACAGATTTGTTATCGTGCATTCGTTTGTTCGAAAATTTAGTTAATTAGAGGTAATTTTCAATTAAACTTTTACTTCTGCTTATGACGTCATAAAGTCGGGAACTCCCACTGTTGCGAGGAATAGAGTTTATTGTCTGAACTCCGTGGTTCGCCAATCTTTTGACATTAGCTAATATCAACTAGGTAATATTTTAACATTGCAATATAAAACCTTAAACAACTTACTTAAAATTAGCTAAAATATAATCATAATAAAATATCTAAACATAAATATATCAATATGAATAACAAATCTCACGTAAAATGTTGCAATTTAAATGATTCCAATTGAAAACAAGATTTGGAGAGTTATCCCTGACGCCCAGCTAACATAAAAGTACCTATTTTATTTTATTTATTTACACAAATATTCAACAATATAATAAAATATAACACCATGTAATAGTATATTACTTTTAAATGCTAAAGGTGTAAAATTAACGACTATAATATAAATTAAATTAACTTTTATTAGTTGTTTTACATGTTTCGACTCTTCTGAGTCATTTTCAAAAACAAAATGAGAATATTCTAAAGCTGCACGGGCTTTGAAGTTATTATTTACATGTACTTTTTAAAAAATTACGCACGTTATCTATTATTTTTTACTTGATTGTTTATTTTCATATCTTTGAGCATGGAGTAATTCTAGCCACAGTTTCGGTAAATTAAAAGATGTCGCATCGTTACATATTGTATTTTTGCGCGTGAGTATCTCTATGGTTTCTCTTATTATGGATGGATAGTGTAGACTGGAGGGAAATATTATTTTACTTTCATTGAAATTTATTTGGATGGTTTCTTCTTGATATAATCTTGCTAGGGCTGTAGTTTTTCTATTGTATTTAATATCAGCTATATGCTCTTTTTTTCTGCAATTAAATTTCCTGCTGGTCATGCCTATGTAGTAATTCTTGGATCCGTCTTCTTTAATAAAAGGTATTTCATATACTCCTGAATAATTCTCAAAATTAATTGGGTCAATTTTACTGCAAATGATATTCTTTAATTTCTTAGGTGGTTTGGCTATTAAGCAGATATTGAAACGTTTAAGGCTGTGTTTTAATTTTTCGAAAAGCTTGGATAATATTGCAGAGTATAAAGTTTGTATTTTTGTGAATCAAATTTCTTTTCTGAATACTTATTATTGGTGATATCTATGATTAATTTATTAATATGGTGTACTGTAAAACCATTATTATAGGCAATTTTACGAATATTATCTAATTCATTATTCAATTTATTTTCAGTACATATTATAAAGGCTCGTTTTATGAGAAATCTGTAGGCTGAAATTTTGTATGTAAAGGGAGAACATGCGTTATTTGGTATGGTAGATTGGTTAGCCATGTTTTTCCGGAAAACAGCTCTGTCGATAGATTTATTTGTTCTTGTTAACATAACATCAAGGAATGGAAGACTTTTATTATGTTCAATTTCAATAGTGAATTTAATGTTATTGTCGATTGAGTTTAGTTGATTTATAAATATTTTAAGTTCATCAAGACTATGCTGCAAAATTATAAAAATATTATCAACATATCTGAGCCAAGTGTGAGGTGTTAAGTGAAATATGCCAAAAACTTTATTTTCCAATGGGCGAAGAGTATATTCAGCTAATAAGCCTGAAATAGGTGACCCCATTGGAGCTCCGTGATTCTGCTTATAATATTTACTATTGAATGTGAAATAGTTATTATGGATGATTAGATTAAGTCCTCTTTTTATTGTTATTTTCATATCATCACTAAATTCTTCTATCTGTTCAATATCATCACAAATCTTATTACATACTACATGTGTGTCAATTGATGGATACAATGATATAATATCAAGACTAGCCATTATATAATTATCTGGTAGCTGTATATGTTTGATTTTTTGAATGAAATCTTCCGTTGATTTAATAGTTAATGTAGAATCTGGTAAAATATCTCTTAAGAAGGGAACATAAGCTTTTTCTAAGAAGTAAGTCTGTCCTGAGCACTTTGAAACTTTAGGACGTAATGGCATGTTGCTTTTATGATCTTTTAGTCTTCCAATAATCCTAGGGATAACAGCTAATTTATGTACTTTTATTATTTTCTTCATAAATATGGGCCAAGTTCCATTTTTAATGATGTCATTGACCTTATAGTTGATTAAATTAGTTGGATCTTTTTTAACTTCTTCACAATTCATATCTTTAATGCATTTTTCCATTTTATTTATATAATCATCTCTATTAAGGATAGCTAATTTGTTGGATTTGTCAGTCTGTACTATAATTATACTGGGGTCTTGTTTTAAACTTTTTAAAATTTTAAGTTCTTTATAAACAGGTTTGATAGGTTTGTTAAAAAGTTTTCTCACTTCATTAAACATTAAGTTCCTCATTTCTTCTCTATGCTCGTCTGCTGTCGTGTGAATTATACCTTCTATTTCTGGAATAACATTCTTTAAATCTGGTAAAACTGGAAACATATATTTAGGTCCTAGTTCTAAAACATTAGATTCTTCTTTGCTTAGCTCACGATTTGATAAATTCAGAAAATCTACGGGTTGGCAAATAGGTTTTAAACTTCTTTCTGGGTTGTTGTTTAATAGTTTATTTAGCTTGCGTTGTTGTACCATCTCTTTCTCGTTATTTTGAATGTCTCTGTAAAAATCTAATTTGTTTCGTAAATTATCATATATTAACGGTGGAATGGAGTAAACAACTTTCCAATGCAGATCTAAAGTCCTTTTTTCTAATACATTCACAAGTGCAAATTTCTTACGTATACATAAATTTAAAGATTTTTGTTCAAACTTACGATTAGTATAGGAAAAATTCTGCCGTACAAACTTGTTACGATTCTTCAGAATATGGATGATTAGATTAAGTCCTCTTTTTATTGTTATTTTCATATCATCACTATGGATGATTAGAAGAATCGTAACAAGTTTGTACGGCAGAATTTTTCCTATACTAATCGTAAGTTTGAACAAAAATCTTTAAATTTATGTATACGTAAGAAATTTGCACTTGTGAATGTATTAGAAAAAAGGACTTTAGATCTGCATTGGAAAGTTGTTTACTCCATTCCACCGTTAATATATGATAATTTACGAAACAAATTAGATTTTTACAGAGACATTCAAAATAACGAGAAAGAGATGGTACAACAACGCAAGCTAAATAAACTATTAAACAACAACCCAGAAAGAATTTTAAAACCTATTTGCCAACCCGTAGATTTTCTGAATTTATCAAATCGTGAGCTAAGCAAAGAAGAATCTGATGTTTTAGAACTAGGACCTAAATATATGTTTCCAGTTTTACCAGATTTAAAGAATGTTATTCCAGAAATAGAAAGTATAATTCAGACGACAGCAGACGAGCATAGAGAAGAAATGAGGAACTTAATGTTTAATGAAGTGAGAAAACTTTTTAACAAACCTATCAAACCTGTTTATAAAGAACTTAAAATTATAAAAAGTTTAAAACAAGACCCCAGTATAATTATAGTACAGACTGACAAATCCAACAAATTAGCTATCCTTAATAGAGATGATTATATAAATAAAATGGAAAAATGCATTAAAGATATGAATTGTGAAGAAGTTAAAAAAGATCCAACTAATTTAATCAACTATAAGGTCAATGACATCATTAAAAATGGAACTTGGCCCATATTTATGAAGAAAATAATAAAAGTACATAAATTAGCTGTTATCCCTAGGATTATTGGAAGACTAAAAGATCATAAAAGCAACATGCCATTACGTCCTATAGTTTCAAAGTGCTCAGGACAGACTTACTTCTTAGAAAAAGCTTATGTTCCCTTCTTAAGAGATATTTTACCAGATTATACATTAACTATTAAATCAACGGAAGATTTCATTCAAAAAATCAAACATATACAGCTACCAGATAATTATATAATGGCTAGTCTTGATATTATATCATTGTATCCATCAATTGACACACATGTAGTATGTAATAAGATTTGTGATGATATTGAACAGATAGAAGAATTTAGTGATGATATGAAAATAACAATAAAAAGAGGACTTAATCTAATCATCCATAATAACTATTTCACATTCAATAGTAAATATTATAAGCAGAATCACGGAGCTCCAATGGGGTCACCTATTTCAGGCTTATTAGCTGAATATACTCTTCGCCCATTGGAAAATAAAGTTTTTGGCACATTTCACTTAACACCTCACACTTGGCTCAGATATGTTGATGATATTTTTATATTTTGGCAGCATAGTCTTGATGAACTTAAAATATTTATAAATCAACTAAACTCAATCGACAATAACATTAAATTCACTATTGAAATTGAACATAATAAAAGTCTTCCATTCCTTGATGTTATGTTAACAAGAACAAATAAATCTATCGACAGAGCTGTTTTCCGGAAAAACATGGCTAACCAATCTACCATACCAAATAACGCATTTTCTCCCTTTACATACAAAATTTCAGCCTACAGATTTCTCATAAAACGAGCCTTTATAATATGTACTGAAAATAAATTGAATAATGAATTAGATAATATTCGTAAAATTGCCTATAATAATGGTTTTACAGTACACCATATTAATAAATTAATCATAGATATCACCAATAATAAGTATTCAGAAAAGAAATTTGATTCACAAAAATACAAACTTTATACTCTGCAATATTATCCAAGCTTTTTCGAAAAATTAAAACACAGCCTTAAACGTTTCAATATCTGCTTAATAGCCAAACCACCTAAGAAATTAAAGAATATCATTTGCAGTAAAATTGACCCAATTAATTTTGAGAATTATTCAGGAGTATATGAAATACCTTTTATTAAAGAAGACGGATCCAAGAATTACTACATAGGCATGACCAGCAGGAAATTTAATTGCAGAAAAAAAGAGCATATAGCTGATACTAAATACAATAGAAAAACTACAGCCCTAGCAAGATTATATCAAGAAGAAACCATCCAAATAAATTTCAATGAAAGTAAAATAATATTTCCCTCCAGTCTACACTATCCATCCATAATAAGAGAAACCATAGAGATACTCACGCGCAAAAATACAATATGTAACGATGCGACATCTTTTAATTTACCGAAACTGTGGCTAGAATTACTCCATGCTCAAAGATATGAAAATAAACAATCAAGTAAAAAATAATAGATAACGTGCGTAATTTTTTAAAAAGTACATGTAAATAATAACTTCAAAGCCAGTGCAGCTTTAGAATATTCTCATTTTGTTTTTGAAAATGACTCAGAAGAGTCGAAACATGTAAAACAACTAATAAAAGTTATTTTAATTTATATTATAGTTGTTAATTTTACACCTTTAGCATTTAAAAGTAATATACAAATATTCAATTTTATTATAAAATACCAGGTTGCCATACAAAGCAAAAATCGTCATTTAGGCGCCAAAAATTAACCCCGGAGCGTCTGTCATATCTGTACCGATTTAATTAAAATTGTTTTGGTTGCACGGCATATAGCAAAATTAATTAAATCCATGCTTATTGTTTCTTTCTCAGATTAAAAATAAGAAGATTTAATGCTTAACGAAATTAAATTATTTGATCGATCGCAAATTTTGGCACTTTTCCGTTATACGGATGAAAATTATAATGCTTGAAAAAGGTAAACAAATAAGGGTACTTTTCCGTTATACGGACACCATTGTCGCCAAGCATACATTTACATACATTTAATACATACAGTTACATACATACATACAATTATATACATTATGCATTAGCATACATTTTGGCATGGTGTCCGTATAACGGAAAAGTACCTAAAATTCCAATGTTTTTTCGTAACATCAAAATGGGTACTGAAATGTCTGAGTATATGTATTTTGGGTACTTTTATGTTAGCCAAGCGCCCGTGATCGCCAAAATTGTTAATCTCGCCAACCCTTTTTTTTCTCGACAATCTTTTAACATTGCAGTATAATGTCTTTAAAAACTTACTTAAAAATAGCTAAAATATAATCATGATGAAATACATAGCCACAAAGGCACAGATGTCATATAAGCACCCTATTGGCACGATTTTTTCCCCTCGCCAATTTGGCGAAAACTTTGATTTTAGATATTAGTTACAAATAGCATGCAATAATAGCACGTGATTTTTTTATTTTAATATAAAAATAAAATAACGTTATAACGTTAATATACATTATAGAGTTAATATTCAAAAACAAACTTTTTGCCAAACTAGCAGGGGAAAAAATCGCGCCAATGTGGTGCGTATATGATATCTGTGCCACCACAAACACATCAATACAAATAACAAAATCTCAAGAATTGAATTGAAATCAAAATTGAAATCATTGAATTGAAAGGGTTGCAATTTAAATGATACCAATTGAAACTAGATTTGACGAGTGATCACTGGCGCTCAGCTAACATAAAAGTACCGTATTGGATATATATATTTTTTCGTTTTTTTTGCTGATCTTGGTAATATGCCTCATGGCTCAATGGCGTTTAATGAAGCAGGAAAAACTTCTGTGAAAATTCTGAGAGTCAGACTAAATTTTTAATAGTAAAAATTATATATTTTTTTGTAACATATTTATGTATACAGAAAATAATTCATGTAGCATAAGCCTAAAAATTGTTTATTTTACATTTTCTAAGAAAAATAATTGTAAGAAAATCTTTTAGGGAAGAGTTCCGTATCCTGTGCTGATTTTTTTGGCGAGTTAATTTGGGCGATAAGTGTTTGATGTGATTGTTGCGATCTTCAGTCTTTTGGGTTACATTTTTAACTGCTGAAATGAACTTTATCTACGTGACGTCACACCCCTTTTGGCGCTATTTCGCGCAATTTCACTGGCGCCCGGCTAACCGAAAAGTACCAAAAATTGATTTTCAATGCTGTTTGTAAGAGGAAATTTGGTACTTTTTCGTTATATACGGACACCATTGTCACCAAGCATACATTTACACACATTTAATACATACATTTACATACATTTACATACATACATTTACATACATACATTTACATGCATACATTTACATACAGACATTCATTTACATACGTTATACATTAGCATACATTTTGTGTCCGTATAATGGAAAAGTACCGGAATTTTTTTTAAAAACCATGTTTGTCTAAAACTTTTCAACGCATACAGCCGCTGAAAGGTTAATAAAGGGTTAGAGTTCACTACGCCTCTTGGGTGTACCGCAAGCGATAATAATTTTTATTTTCACAGTTTATGAATTAGATTTTTACATATAGCTGCAGAAATCCTGTACTGAGAAAATTGTCAGAAATCAACACTGATTTTAAACATATCTAAGGTTTTTGTCACATGCCCGAGCAATTCCGGGCTGGTAAAATATTCATAAAAAATTTGTAATTGCTATCAAATTGTTTGTCGTCAAGTTTTGACGGGTTCCATCTAGTCTTTATTAAAGTTATTATGATGGTTATGTTCGTTCAAAAGAACGAAAATCCAAATTCGGTGTTTGTAATGACTTACTCTATATTTTATCTTTAAATGAGTGAATTGCATCTCTGCTTTCCTCAAGAAAAATTGTTTGTTTTGGCATGTACTTTCATCCCTTACCGTTCCTACTAATAAATAATATACACCTGTATTTTCAAAGTGGTAATACATAAGGTTTATTTTATATTCTACCTATGTTCATTTGCAATTTATATTTATCTTTACCGTAAAAAAGTTCTTCTGACAGAAACAAAAATCCGGTAACAGCCTGCATCATTTCATGGAATTTCCATGATTGGATTTGAGAATTGCTCGTTAATTTTAGCTTAGATTGAATAATTTAGTTTCGATTGAAGAATGTACAAGGATTTGATGATGAAATACAAATAGGAAATTTCATCAAAAAATGAGCCCCACCAGTGACTGAAAAGTTCTCTGCTGTCAAAGCTGGTAGACGGGAGGTGCTGGGTTCAAACCCCCTGTCACGCTCGCCAACGTAACCGTTCGGAGTTTTCCGTGGTTTTCTTCGAACCTTGACGTAAATACGGGTTAGGATCCCTTAGAAAGACCCCCACGGAGGGCACTCCTCCCTTGGGCCTATATCTCTCGAGTAGATAATCGACCGTTATAAAATCACCCAACCATCAAAAAATGAAAAGAGTACTGGTGACACAGCTGCATTGAATCATGAGTGATTTCTCAAAAATATATCTTAGGTTTTATCCTATTTTTCCGAATTATACGGGAATTGAAGAAAATTAAAAACGGAAAATGTTCAATTATTATTAATAATAATATATATATATATGTGGGTCAATTGACGCTTTATTTTTATTTTGCAGTTTTAAATATTCAATGAAAGCATTACTAACGTCAATAATCATACATATTTACAGAACTATAAAAAGAATACGGAGCTGTAAACACATAATTTAAAGAAACTTATATTTTACGAAGTTTTCTGCTAGAATGAGAGATATAATTTATGAGAATATTTTTGTAAAAAATATTTTTGAAACCCCACTTTGAAATACATTAGAAGTACATAAATCTTTCTAAAAACTTCTTTAGAGAGGAAAAAAAAAGTTCTCAAATTCTACTGAAAGTATTTCATTCTTATTCTCAGCAAAGATATTTGAATGAAATTGTTTTGAATAAGAACGCTGTTACAGAACACGACGTATGACAGAGATAAAAGTGTAGAGTTTCAAAGTGAGGCTTTAGATGTAATGTATTCTAAAAATATTTTAAAAATATATTGAGAAATGATGTAATGCAATCTTTCAGATACACAATACAGAGAATTTCATAAGTTTGGAAAGAGAACATTTAATGTTTCATATATTATGCATTTTTCAAGCATTTCTTTCTGAAATAAATGCTTTTAAAATTACTGTGCACATGAACCAAAACAATGGGACTAGTCATACATGGTCCAAGTTAAGCACGCAAAATACTTGCATTTCTTCTTAGAATGGAAATTAAAAATCCTTCATACCTATGTGTTTAAAAGTACTTTAACCAAATATTTAAGCATGAGTCTCCCCATTTCAGAACTTTACTGGGAATCAGTTTATGAATCTCCGTTTCAGCAGCTTTAAACATACATATTGCAGCCTGACTGGTACAAATTGTTCCTTATTGAAAACATTAAATTAAACAAATCTGCACTTATTTGGCAAAATAATAGCTTTACAACCTCAGCACCTCTTATATGATTTTTTCAACTTGACATAATAGATTATGTTTCAATCAGGTCCATCCATTTTGACAAGCAGGAACTGTCATGAAGTTGTATTTGGTCAGTGACTACTGACCAGTGTAGTACAAGAAATGCATTGAACGTATTCTTTTAAGAATAAATTTATACTCGTGTAATATTGAAGCAATAATTGTTAATTAATATATTATGAAACCGACAAAAGAAAACTATATTATACAATCTTAATATTTTATGAAAATTGTCTATTATCCGCAAGGCCGCGATTTTTTCACTAAATAAATTTATTTAAATATTTAAACCTGTTTTCTGACATTTATTAAGTGACATTTCTTATCTTTTTTCAACTTTAATATTAACAAACAAAAATATGTAGTTTCATTCATTACCTTTTATTGGAGTTTAAATGCATTAGACGAGAAAAAATACCATTAATTTTTCTTTAACAGTTCATTTAAATATATAAATACACAAATTTGGAATAGCCATTCGAGAGCATATTTTTATATTTAAAGAATTAAATTTAATATATTTATTTAAAATTCCGTATTTAATCTACATTATAACATTTAGAAAATTTCTCCTAATTGCTATTTCATTACCGCATTTTTTATTGCACTGTTTAAAATCTATGGCATTCCAACCAACACATCTTTTTATACTTTTTACGTAAAAGTATCTTTTCAGTAAATTTGTTTTTTAGACAATATAAATTAGGATTATCATATGATTTGTATTAGTTGAATTACGCTCACAAATGCTATAGTGACGTGTCATTTTTGCTTCAGAAATCTCCTACAGAGAAAAAATACAATGTTCTTCTATTGCTATTAAAATACCACCCATCTCATCAGCCATAGTAAATTATTGTTTCCACTAGTATGTTATTATAGCAAAAAACTTTATATGCAACTGGATAAGCCTATTTCAAGCAGTTCAATATTTTCTCTATGACAAAAGTTATAATTAGCGCAAAAAAAAACACCCATTCTACAAATAGTAAGCTTTAGCGTTATCGTTGTTGTCTGTGCTAACATTAGAAAACTCCTCAGTTCGTTTTACTACTCCAAGCGATAGCAAAAGTAAGATACAATTAATTCAAATAATATACCGCTACTCATTTCTTGAACAAAACTTTTCAGTACAAACATTCATTTTCAGTTTATCAAACATAACAAAAAGGGGAAACTTTTGACCTAAATTTGGGTGAAAGGATAATAAATAACACGCAATTCGCAAATTATACCTGTTATTATACAGGGTAATAAAAATGACTCGGACAGACGGATTAGCTTATAATTCTTTTAATAAGAACTAAAATAAAAACTAATTTTTCTAAAAGACAAATTATAGATATGAGACTTACAGAAAAAGTATAATGACCTTTATAAAAACAAACAAACAAAAAAAAAACATGGTTTCTAATTTTTTCTGTCTTATGGCACTTTATAGAAAATAGTAGGTTATGCCAATGGAAGTAGATTATGGATAATTAATGGATTTAAAAGAGAATTTCGCCAAATTAGTTAACTATCACCAAGCTTTTTGGTTCTCAAGAAGTCTGGTAGATGCAACATGCGACATTCCTGTGCTCTTCGCTCTCTGTGTGTTTAAGCAGAATCTTGATGGAGAGTTCATTTTTTATTTTATAAGTGATCTTGAGACAGGGGAAGCAAAGCACTTTCTAAGATATCTTAACGGTATGTTTGATATTTGATTTTGGCTTCTTCTTCAAAAAAGTAAGTGATTTTTCCCAGTTGAACAAATAATACCGCAAACACCTAATGGATAGGAGGTTTGGTTGTCTTTCGGCTGTGGACTAAGATAATCCTTTGATAAAATTCGATTTTTGAAACGATTTAGGTCCGATTTGATTTCGAAATTCTTGAAAACCGTTTTGCCAGTTATAATCAGCTGTCTGCTTCATTGGTACACCTAATTCTATACGTTTTTCTCTTTTGTTGGCAAATGTAAGTTTCTTCCACGATTTCATTTTGTAAGGATGGCATCCACGGAACTCTATTGCACTTTGTCAATTTGTCTCCAATGATGGGGGTTGGATAAATACCTAGGTATGTATTTTTTAAGTATATATCTGGGTGAGTATATATCTACCCAACACTGTGGTAGATAACCAAAAAAATGGATTAAAAAATACTTCTATATTATTTTTGACGGAAATAGTTCTTGTTTGTAAATAAGAAAACTGTTATGCATCTTAGAATAGTGTCTTTAAATTATTTACTTATATTTTTTTTTCTTCGATATCAGTCAAAATCCTGCAAACATTAAGCTTCACGATTTATAAAACAATAAAGTATGAGTATAATAAAGTATGTGTAAGTATGTAAAGGTTTGGAAAAATTTAATAAACATTTAAAAAATATAATAATACATTTTCTGAGATTATTTTGGACTTTTCTTCAGTACTTCCGAATTCTTTCTGTTGTACGGAGAAAAAAAAAAACGTTTGGAAAAAAACGTAATAATCTCACTGGAAAATAAATCTATTTCCTACACCTGTATAAGTGCAGCATATTTTTGTATGGTCGATTTGTTATAAATGTAATGTTTCTACATCATTTATCAACGAAATAGTTGTTTGGAAATAAGAAATCGGCTATGTATCTGTGAATAGTTTTACCACAGAACTAAATGTAATTCCTCATCCACAAACTAAAAAAACTCCTAAACGATAATTAAGAATGTTCTGTCAGCCTTTCCAGATTTAATTTATTTAAATGACAGCTCATTATTTAAACTGAATGATATATTTATTTAAGGTTAGCAATTAGAGAAAAATATTCTAAAAAAAAATCTTGTAGCAGGCCTTTAATCAATCAGAGATTATAAGTCTAGTTATTAATCAATCAGAGATTATAAATTAAGTTTTCAGAAATAAGGAATGTTGTCATATGATTTAGCGTTTTGTCCAGAATGACCATTTTGTAACTATTAGGTTGGTAAACTAATTAACTCTTAGGTCGATAACCAAAAACTATTATGTCGGTAAAATATAACTACAATATTTTGTCTTATTTTTCGACTGTAAAAATTACATCATTTCAATTTCAGAATAATGTAGATCTGTTGTCTTTAAAAATGACATTCTGAAATCTACTCAAACGTATTTATTTTGATCTTAAAATTTGGTTTTGTGTTTTAATAATAATATTGTTGAGCCTCCACGGCAACGAGCGTAAAGACTTTGATCTGCCTCGGTAGAGGGGCCATGTTTCGATGACTACATTGCACGGACTTTGTTTGGAGTTTCCGGCAATAATGCTGCCTTTGTACTGCATGTTCAGTTCTATGCTATCTGCCTGATTCCCCTGTAACAAGGACTGTCAATTTGCATATAGAATTCGATTGGGACAGATAAATTCTGTATTATTACGAATAAAAACCTCATATATATATATATATATATATATATATATATATATATATATATATATATATATATATATATATATATATATATATATATATATATATACATATATATATATATATATATATATATATATATATATACATATATATATATATATATATACATATATATATATATATATATATATATATGTGTGTGTGTGTGTGTGTGTGTGGGTCTCTTTATTGCATATGTGTTGCGAAGTGGCACCAACATTAATAATATAAACAGCTATGTAAAATATTTTCATGAATATTGTCTAGCATATTATATATTATATATTTGTTTAATTTTGCAAATATATATAAATTAAATTAGAGAAAGTATTAAACAATTTTGGGTTTATTTTTAAAGAAACGTAAATAAGGCCTTATTTACAATAATGTCATTTTGAAATCTCTTACAATAATTATAGCAACAAATCGAGCAACAAATTAAACCACTTAATACCTATTAATACCGATTATTTTTTTCTCCTCACTAATATGCTTTAACGGTAGGTTTAACATTGAAAAGAGAAAAAAATACGAGTTTTTGTTTATGCTTTAAAATTTATTGTTAGAATTTATAAAGTACATCAATATATTTTCAAATACTTGGCAGAAAGTGTCTTTCTTTCTTCTTGTAAAGGTAAGTAGTAAAATTATGTTATCATAATGTATTTCAAATGCATTTGTCTGAAAATGAATTTCTGAAATCCATACATGTTTTAAATTTTCCATGGGTTGCAGTTTTAGTTAAAAAATTTTCAAGGGCTGAAAATTTTCAATCGCTTACGAAATATTATGATATTTAGCATACGACAACATTAAAGAAGTGAGTATAAAACATAACATATTTTTACTGAATGGTGTATACAAATTTAAAATTATATACATACATTAATATTAAAAATATCTACGGTTCGACCATCTATGGTCATCTTCAGTTAAATTTTCTTATATTGCTTTTAAAGTTTCAAATGCGAAAAACAATCCGTCCGTTGCCACAATATTATTGCCTGCCGTACACAAATTAAAAATTAACAAGGGTAACACTCAACCATCGTACCAACCAACGACAAGTAGAAACGATGCATACGCATCTCCTAACGGACAAAAATCTAACTGCTGTAAATGTATTATCAATGAAGAAATTTAAAATAAATAAAAGCGTAATTAACTTTTTCAAGATGCTCATCCAATGTTTAGGGATATTATATGAAATGCTATCATTACAAACCTCATTTTTCCTAATCATAATTTCAATGGACTCCTTTCGTAGAACCTCAAAGACGTTATTACATGGAATTTTAATTTTAGCATTATCAAAATCTATGCGGCTGTCAGGATTATTAAAATAGAATTTAGCCAGGGCTGTCGTCTGTTGATAGATTTTGATAATGCTAAAATTAAAATTCCATGTAATAACGTCTTTGAGGGTCTACGAAAGGTGTCCATTGAAATTATGATTAGGAAAAATGAGGTTTGTAATGATAGCATTTCATATAATATCCCTAAACTTTGGATGAGCATCTTGAAATAGTTAATTACGCTTTTATTTATTTTAAATTTCTTCATTGATAATACATTTACAGCAGTTAGATTTTTGTCCGTTAGGAGATGCTTAAGCATCGTTTCTACTTGTCGTTGGTTGGTGCGATGGTTGAGTGTTACCCTTGTTAATTTTTAATTTGTGTACGGCAATAATATTGTGGCAACGGACGGATTGTTTTTCGCATTTGAAACTTTAAAAGCAATATAAGAAAATTTTCCCGAAGATGACTATAGATGGTGTTCGAAACGTAGATATTTTTAATATTAATGTATGTATATAATTTTAAATTTGTATACACCATTCAGTAAAAATAAGTGATGTTTTATACTCACTTCTTTAATGTTGTAATATTTTATGGTGTAATGGTCCAGCATTTATATTTTAGCATACGATTTTTTTACTTCTTTTTCAATCTGTATACAGTTATTAGAAAAGAAAATGACAGAAAACTGACACAAAAGTGAATATTTAATAAACATTTGTTTTCAAAAAACGTCATTCAAAAACGTTAGTATACCAACATTTAAGTTTTAACAGAATTGAAACACATGGAATATTTTAATGTGCTTTAGACGGTTGAAAATTTGTTTTCAGATAAATGCATTTGAAATATATTATGATATGTTATTTTATTTATTTATCTGGATAACAAATATGAAAATACGCTCCCTACAAATAATATGGCAATACATTGATACTTTCTTACATTTTAACAGTAAATTTTATCACAAATATAATTTTAAAATGTTTCCGAAGCCCACCGTTTCCTAAATGTTTCAAAAGGAAATTCGTCATAACATTTTCATGAAAGACACATTAATTTAATGCATGTGTTGGGAAAAGTTCTAATAAAAAAGAAAAATATTTCATCCCGATATTTTTATTTGGTCGTTGTAAAGCTTTCACGTTCTTTTTCCACTTACATATTTTAAACGGTACTTTGAATCACTGGAAACATTTTCTGGTTCCCGTAATGGTTTTCAAATCATTAAAATTTCTTCTAAAACGTTTTCAGAGTACTTCTAATACTTCACTGCTTGTTACAAACTCTCTAGAAAAGATATTTATTTTTTTAAATAAATTTACGTTTAGATATCCAACTATGAAAACATCAAGCTTTCGTTCTGAGGGGATTTAAATAACCATAAATTTTGTATTTATTTTTTATATTAAAAAGATATACAAATATATATTGAATATATTTGTAAAATAACATAGTACATCCTTTTTAAACTAACGATATTAAAACTTACGCAGGTTACAAATAATTTAAAGAAATATAAATTAATAACATTTAAAAATAATACATATATTTTGCTGTGAATCTTAAATACTGTAAGATATGTGAATAAATAATATTATTTTCACAAGAAATATTCTAAAACTGCTACGGTACTTTTCCGTCATACCAACATCACTGTTTAAAGTGTAATAGTTGACGTTAAAGGACCATTAAATTGCTTCATTTTATTGGGAACTCAAAACCATTGGCACAAACGTATCTCATGTAGTTGTTATTTTGTAGTGTTTTTTTGTTACTCCGTTTTGCGGAGTAACAAAAACGGAGTAGCTTTTGTTACTCCGCTGTATCGTAACCTACTTATCCAATCACGTACCGCCACTGCTTCTAATTGAAACATAAGTATAAAGGTAAAAATAGGTTTAAAAAAAAAACTTTCTTTTTTTACGCACTCAATGTTTATAATAAAAATCACGCCTATTTTTATGACTGCAATTCATGTTTTTCCACAACGTTATAATACGTTAATTTGGCATGGGCACCGAACCCGAGTAAGGAAAATTCAAAGTTTTTTTAGGCTTGGTTGAAAGCTCGATCTAGTGAATTTATGATACAAATGATATGGTAGCACTAAAGAAAAAATAATTTAAACTACCTTTTCAAAATTTCTAATTTGGTTTCCCGACGTATAATCGTGATTTAATTATTATGACACTATTAAATGATTAAAACATAATTTTTCAAATATATGTTACGCATTTTACTTATATATATATATATATTTTTTCTTTCTTTAGTGCTTAAAATATTTCGTTGTTGAAGTTTCACAGTCTGGTGGCCTATTTTGGCGTGCATGTTATGGTGCATAATTAAATCCCTTATTTTTGGGATTATATGGAATCGCTGTATACAAAGTCATTTGAGAAATTTGATATGTCCTATAGCAAATTCCCATCATGCCCTTACTGCTTTCCATGACTGGGAAAAGTAGTTTGTGCAGTATATTTTTCAGCGATCTGTAGTTTGATTTAGAACACTTTGTATCTGAGTAAAGCTACTTTTTTTATTTGTTACGTCTTTCTGTTGCTAGTCCTGAAACGTTCATAGATCTATATCGTAAAACATAAAAAATATCTATAAGTAACGCTGATGTTATATTGACAGTGTGACCACCAGACCAATAAATTTTGCTTTTACTGCAATTTTTTAACTTCTAAATATCGGACAATCGGAAGTTTTACACAGTCGAATGGAACAAACGAAGTTCTTTCAATTGCAATTTGTTTTAATTCATCATTTGTTTTAATTAAATTTGTGTCATAAATGTGTGTCTTTAAGAAGGCAATTCCAAGCAGGGACACTTATTGCACTCCTGAGGCGTTTCCTGGTACGCATTTAAACTGTTCCTATATTTCGGAAGTTATTATACAATGGTATTTAGCATATAGTATATATACGCATGTTAAATGCTTTTTAAGTAAGGGAAGGTGGCCTAACATGATATTAACGGGCAAAACGATCCATATATGTTTTCTTCCAGACAGGTCGCGCTATCTACAGGGTAACACATAAACTAATTGTGATACGTAAAGAAGAAGCAATGGTGATATTCAAGCGATCGCAGTATTACGTGTCTGAATAGAATTCTTTGAAAAATTGGTTTTTATAACATCTTTCATAAGGTAGGCACTAACTTTCATATTTGTTTACATATACAGTCTTTCATGTGCAGAAATATGACTTGGTTAACTTAATGGAGTGTGTTTTTAGATGTGAATTACACTTATGTATTGTCATAATTACTTTTATATCCTTTATTTTGCCACTAAAAAACAATTTGCAATTAATTTTAAATGAAGGATCATTTTGCCCATTGGTGAGGGTAAAATGATCCTTTGGACACATTTTAAAAAATCTATTTTTTTCATTACTAAATTTGGATTTATTAAAACATATTATTAAAATATGTTTATAATGCTAAATATAGTGTAAAACATGCTAGCAAAGGCCAAAAGTTTTATTTAAAAAGTTATGTTACTTTACACAAGTTTTTCTCTTAAGGGGATCATTTTAGGCCATCTTCCCCTACATATACCGTACGTTTAATGTAAAGTGTCTAAACTACGTTCTTAACATGCAGTATATATACCGATTACTATAACTGTAATATTGTTTTCTATGGAATTTGAATCTTCTTATAAATATTTAGTTCGCCGCCGGACGAAGTTAAGAATGTGTTATCATGGAGAAAAGTGAGGAGATTATGGGGCTTAAACTCTCCCCATTCAATTGCAGAGAATGCTTAAAAGTAACACGAGTTATCCCAGAGACAAATTTTCAACCAATTTTCTCCAAGAGACAACTTTGACAGTTCATATCTGAAAAACGGTTTTCCACATAAAAAAACACTATAATATTGTTTATAAGTCCGATGTTCGAATCCGCAGATCAAGAGTCTTCTGAACATCAGCTTGGCAAAATATTTTTTTTATTTTGAACTCATTTTATTTAGGCTCCTATTCACCATCTAACTCAACCTAGAAAACCTAGGTTGAACGCCTAAATGAAATCCCCGATTAACCTGATTGGGTCTGATCGCGGCCGATGTCTAATCAGATTACTGTTAAATACCATTTGAGAGTTCGACCCAGGTTTTGCAGGTTGAGGTTGATGGTGAATACGAGAATTAGTGAGTCTTTCAACCCGCAGTTTATTTTCTTTATCGCATTAGTATCATTAAGAAGTTACAAAAAGATTTAAATCAAGCAAACTGTAATTCGAAGTATGTTGTAATTGGAAATATTTGTATTTCGAATTATACTCCATGACATGCACTCTAATGCTCTAGGACTGTCATCTTTTGAGAAAATTATTTAATATGTCAGGTGAGATAGTAGCACTGATATTCTTTGTTTTCCTGTTATTTGAAAATTGGATCTTCATAGAAAATTTTAAATCGTCTATCTAAAACAATAAAAATATTTAATTTGCAATAAAGAAATTAATAATTTATTTTAACTATTCACATAAATATTTGTATAATTATTGATAATTATTATTTATCAACTTATTTGAAAATACTTGAGTTCTTCGCCTAATTATTTAATTGCGACGTCACTGATATTGAATACTTATATTTAGATTTGCTTATCAGATTTTTATATTGATCTGAAATGTTTTACGAAACAAAATTGTTTTAGTCGAAGACAAGTTGTTTCTTTTTTTTATTTCATTGATATTTAATAGCTTTTAAAGAAAAGGAAAGAAATGGTTTTAAAGTTACAAAAAAAGACATTTAAGAAATAAATAAATATTTTCAACTGTCACTATATATTTGTATTAATAAAAATCTTGGAGACTGAATGCTGCATGCATTATGTTAAAAAAAATGTTGAGCAAATGTTTACTTCTGCCTACATTTCATCCACATTCTGTGGGAAAAAAATAAGCTTAACTGTACATAATACTGTAAATAAATAAGTTAAATATTTTGAAGCAACCATATTAGTGTCCGAAAATCTTTCCGTTTTTAAGCAATAAAAATACATGGAGGGACTTTACTCGACTTTCTAAACATTTTATAGATATTGTACCACCGAGTACATAATAGAAAACTTTCAGCCTTATTTTCCTTACACGTAATGCGATCACGTTTGAATTCATTCTGTCAATATAATGGCTAAACCGTCTTCAAAGCTGTCTAGTTTACGGACTACAATACGGTAGTTTCTTGGATAAGAATGATACACCTTGTATTTTTCATTAAAAATAATTGATTGAATGACGCTGTTTACCTACACAAAATGTTTTCATCTTGATGAGTACAATCACAACCTTTGAATTTGGCAAAATAAATTACGAACATCATATATTCATTCATAAATCTAAAATGTTTGAAGCTAACATTCAAATAGCTGACATTCTTTCACTTTTAAAGAAAAATAAAATAAAATAACATTTACTTCAAGAAAAACTCTAAATTCAAGAATTTTACTCTAAACATTACACTGGTCTCCAAAAGTTAAGGTACAACCGTTTTTTTGCGTCTAATTTGCAAATGAATGAATATAGAAACAACAAATTTGGTGGAAATGTGCGCTAAACTGCTATTTATTAAATACGACATAGAAATTTACTTATGTTAAACGTATAAATGAAATTACAACAAAAAAGCACTCATGGTGGAAAATTCCATTCTCGGAGAAATCAGTACATCGCAGTATTATGCAGTAAAATGTGACAGAAACATTAAAAAACTGGTTCTAATACGGAATATGTCCACTCCGGGCTTGAATGCATTGGCGGCATCAACTTTCCATGCTCTCAATTAAATTGTCGGACACCGAAACAGGTAACGCTGACCAGACTTGGAATAAACCTTGTTCCAGCTCATTTAATGACCTTGGAGGAGGACTTAAAGATTAAACCTGTCTTCCAAGATATTCCCAAAGATGTTCTATCGGATTCAAGTCTGGAGAGTGAGCTGGCCATTCCATTCTCTCCAAACCGTGATCCTCAAGATAATCCTCAACAACCACACCTCGGTGTGGTCTCGCATTATCATCCATTAGAATGAAACCATTGCCAATAGCACTGGCATATGGGCGCACATATGAATCAAGGATCTCATTCCGATATCTCGCACCAGTCACAGTTCCTCCATGGAACAAGTGCAGGTCAGTGTGGCCTCCGAGTGAGATCCCTGCCCAAACCATGATTCCACCGTTTCTGTACCTGTGTGTTTCGACACTGTTTGATTGATGGTATCGAGTGCATTGTTCTCTCCACATCAGAAGACGTCTTGAATCGCTCTCCAGTGTGAATCTGGACTCGTCTGTGAAGAGTACAGAACCCCACTGTTGTCTGGTCCAGGAATCATGTTCTCTTGCCCAACATAAGCGGGCCCTTCTCTGTCGTCTGTGGAGGGGGGCACACACAACTGGTCGCCTTGCATAGAGACCTGCATTGGGAAGACGTCTTCGCACCGTAGTAGCGGAGATTCTTCTCCCTGATGCTGCAAAGGGGTCTGTAATGAGTTGCGGCACAGTAGTGCGTCTTCTCCTTCGGGCCGAAAGAGCTAGAAACCGGCCTTTTGCATGTGTTGTAACACGTGGGCGGCCTGGAACATGTCTTCTGGACACAGAATCTTCGGATTAATACTGATCCCAGAGTCGTTGGACTACACTGCGAGACACGTTGAGCCGTCTAGCAGTATCGGCCTGTGACAACCCCATTTCCATCCATCCTACCGCCCGCCACCTTAATGAATCGGGCAAACGACTTCTTCTAGACATTTCTAGACTCTACTTGCTGGTGTAAACAAAACTGACAACAATAGTTCGAATACACCAAAACTTACACGCGAAATTACGAAAGCTTCGTAATTGCATATTTTTCTCTCATTCACAAATACCTATTATTTTCTATAAAATAAAAGTGGTATCTGTAATTTTTGCGTAATTTTTTTTAAAGCTTATTACTGTTATTCATATAAACTATGAAGTTTAATCTGACTGCCATTTTTTGTCTGGTGAGCTTCGAAAAACATGTTGTACCTTAACTTTTGGAGGCCAGTGTATTTTGCGCAGTGTTCTTTGTCTGTATTTATAGTAAATTCTTCGCTTTCCATCACTAAGAGCACGTGTGAAAGCGTAAAACATTTTTTTTACGCTGTCCAATTAAAAAAATATATATTCTTGGGATTTTTAAATATAATATGATAAATGCAAAAACTTTAGAGGATTTGTAGATAACACCTAAATGTATAAAATGTTTAATTTTTTTAAACAAAAAGTGCAATTTTTGCTGGGAAAATTGTATGCACAGTACTATTATTTTTAAAAAGAATTGCATAAGTAATTGAAAGCATTTAACAGTTCCAATAAAATGAAAAACTTTTTAACGTTTTTACATTTTGGAAAGAAGAGAATTCAACCTAAAGCTTATTTTGCGCAAGACTTTCTATTTTTTTCCCTTCCCTATTCATCACTCAACAAATTTTGAAGGTGAGAAATCTTTCTATTATTCTTCTCTGACTAAAATCACAGGTTCAAAAGCAAAATCTTTCTTAGGATTCATAAATGTATTTTTTAAAAGGAATTTTCTAATACAGAGAAAAACGAAAATTATTTTAATATTTACACACATTGTGTTAATTTTTAAATTTTTTCGCGTTTCAATTTTTCCTTATAATGTGTTTTAGAATATTGTTATTCGTTCCTATATAATGCACGGAAAAATAAATTTAACATCGTTATTTTATCAGATTCATGATACATTGTAGTACAAAAAAGTTATATCTTAATATTATTAATGTGTTTTGAATATTTATATCTCAATTATGAAACATTCTGCTAATTAAGATAATTAATTATTTAATTATATTATTAACACTGTGATAAAAAAAATCAACATCTAGAAACTGGACAAAATGACGATTTACTCATCCTCCTACGTATCTCAATTTTTGGCCCCTGTAATTTTATTTGACTTTTTGTGTAATGCTGTTTATTACGTTTATATATTAACAAAGGAATTCAATAATACAAAAACGGTATTATTGTGCAATGATTGTCCCTTCCCCGTACTTTCATGAAATTTTTTCAATGAATGACTTAACTATCATTCTACACGTCACCGAATAAAGTCGTTTCTTGTTTCTGACATACTATAATACAGTAAAAGTATTTCGTAATCTTTCTGTATATGTACAGTATTTCTTACAGTTATTTATTTTCATTCTTTACGATATCAGTACAGTATTTCTATGTTACATTAAACTTAGAAAATACATTATATGCACCACTTTTATTGAAACGGTATTATTATGATAAAAAAACTATTTGTTGGTACATATATGCCACATTAACTGTTCACTATTATCTAAATTGCTATTGTCCAATAATACTCCCACCAGATTAAACTAAAAGTTGTCTTTAAATATACATTGCTCCTGCTCTGCTGATAGAAAAGCTCAAAGGTATTGCAGGAATCAAGCCATTCATACTGACCTTAAAATAAATCCTATTATAAAAACTATTAAAAAAAGAAGCAATAAATTTTTTGACAAAATCCCTTATCATTCCCCATCACTGTTTCAATCTCTCTGATTATGATGAACGGGCAAGTTATAGACGGTCTCGTTCTGCCCTCCACAGCCCGGAAGTTATTAAACAATAATTTCATTTTCAAGTTTCCTCCGCTAGCTATTTCTAGGGCTCAGTACCTTCGTGGGCTTTGTGTATATATTAATTGTACATAGTATTTTTCTCTTTTTGATTTATTTTTAAGCGTAAATATTTTGTAGGCTTAGTTTTACATTTTTATTTCTATATCATTAATTTAATATAATTTCTACTTTATTTATTTTTGGCCGAAAACGGTCTTTTTGTTGTAGTTTTTTTTTCTTTTTTTCTTTTTTGCTGTTCCTTGGGCCTATGTAACTATTTACAGTATAATTGTTCTTCTGGACGTCGGCTATGATCATAAATATAAGATCCACATTTCTCTTACTAGAGATATGAAGACTATAGCTCCAAAGAATCTGAATAATGAATTCGTTCCAAGTTTCAAGTACCATTCATGTTTGTCATAAAGCTGGCAACCCCAAGCAGGGACACTTATTGCACTCCTGAGGCGTTTCCTGGGGCGCATTTAAACTGTTCCTATATTTGGAAAGTTATTATACATTGGTATTTAGCATATAGTATATATACGCATGTTAAATGCTTTTTAAGTACATATACCGTGCGTTTAATGTAAAGTGTAAATATTACGTTCTTAACATTCCGATTACAAATGGCCTTATAGTTTATATGCTGTATATACCGTAATAGTATATAGGCTAGTACAGTATATAAACTTCTTTTTTCGGCATACGTGTGTTAAAACAATTTACGGCATATGTATTCTTTATCTGAATTACGGACCATATACTTATCACATTTCTGCCACTATGTGCACCGTAATTTTACGCAGAACGTTTTTAGAATGTACTCTGAAATTGTTTGAGAAACTGTCTACATGCTTCATTTTTT
Organism: Maratus michaelseni; assembly: GCA_963931845.1. Classification (NCBI taxonomy): domain Eukaryota; kingdom Metazoa; phylum Arthropoda; class Arachnida; order Araneae; family Salticidae; genus Maratus; species Maratus michaelseni. The sequence goes on along the minus strand of OZ007589.1, from coordinate 298,217,155 downwards.
AAATTTAGAATTTGTAATAAAAAACTCCAATTTTTTGATTTTGATTCGATTTTTATATTATATAACTGAAAGCATTTAGCAAGTCCCGTAAAATGAAAACCTTTTAACAATTTTAACGTTAAAAAAATTATATCACCCTAAACAATATTTTATTAAGAATTCTTTATAGTAAATCTTTCACTTTTCATCATTTTTAGCAAATTCGAAGTTGAGAAATATATTTATTATTCTAAAATCATCCTTCATAAAATTTTTAGAAATGCATTATACTATTAATGCATAACGGTAAAATATTTTGAATTTAACACCTAAATGTGTGAAAATCTCTTAATTTTTAAGAACATAAAAAGTGCATTTATTGCTTAAAAATTGTATGAACATTACTATTACTCTTTTTTGGTTTTGAATAGCCGAAAGCATTCAATGGTTCCAATAAAATTAAAAACCTTTTAACGTTATTACCATTTGGAAAGAAAATATTTCATCCTAAACATTTTTTGTGCAAAATATTTTTGCTGGGTTTACAGTAAATAAATGCTCCGTTTTCCATCAGTAAAAGCAGATTTGAAGGTGAAAAATCTTTTTATTATACTTTTAATGCAAAATCATTGTTTTAAAAATAAAATAATTCCTAGAATTCGTAAATGCATTCTTCTTGGATAGGGATTTTTTTTTAAATTGAAAATAAAGCTTTAAAATATTAAAATATGTGAAGCGTCAGCTTTAAAACATTTTTCCACGTTTATGTGTACAGCTGTAGTGCGGTTTTAAATGCAGTTAATCTCATTTTCTATTGCTACATAATGTATTAAAAGATAAATTTAGTATCCTCATGCTTTCAGATTGATGAAGATTTATTTTTATTTTACTTTTGAAATATTTTAACGTTATTAAAGTTCTTTTTTATGTTTTCAAAGTACTTTGCCTTCTGCAAGTTTAGAAAAATATATTTATTTATAAGACAAAATCGATTTTGAAACTATTTTTACAAAGTGAGGGAGTATTATAAAATGAAAAAATATCACTTAAATAAAAAGTATGTGTAACAGAAAGACCAGACTTCTCTGGAAACACTGGACTGGCTGAAAAAAACCATTATATCCTTAAATTTTTACGTAGTTGTTCATTATTGATCTAATGTTTTAAAAAATAAATTGTTTGTTTTTAAAAAGTTAAAATTTTAAGAAGTAAGCTGTTTGTTACTTCAAATTAAAATATGAAGTGTTTATTAAACGGATTTAAAGCAACCCAGAATCTCAAATATTATCTGAGCAATTCTGCTTAATATTGGGTTGATATATATTTGGAATATAAATAATATGCATTTTTAGACTAAAAAAGGCTGCAAGTTTGCATTTTTGAAACATACAAAGTAAAATTTTCTCCTTGAAAATTTAATATTTACCTTACGGCAAATTAATGTAAGAATATATAACTTTTATCACTGTCACATAAAAATTCGTGTTTAATAGTTACATTTTAATCCGTACATTTGAATATCGTGAAGAAATGTTATATTGAGATTTGAAAGAGATTTTTAAATTTTTCATAGTATGTTTTCTCACATAGATTTAAAAAAAAAATCGATTAATATTACTTTCTCAATGTATTTAGTCATATTTTTTCTTTCACTTTCGTTTTTTGTATGTTAAAAAATGAAAATGGAAAATTTAAACTCATCAATTCGCACTAAAAGCAATCGAGAGAGATTGTTTGGTTGGAACATAATCTTTCTGATGCACAGCAGCAATTCATTTCTTTCTGTTTCACTTCCATGTCTTTGGGAATTCCAAAAGTGTCTATATTAGGAACTATTTTATAATTAGCCATTCAATAGGTACAACACACTTTTGCACCATTCCAAAAACTGATAAACACAAATAAAATTTCTTACAATGAATTTACAAAGGTAATGTTGCATAACAATGTGAATATATGTACACTTTGAAAAGTTGTTCAATCTGTAACCACGTCATCCAATCCAACTTTGCCAGTCCTCAGGCATTATCTAACTAAAGGATAATTTGGTAAATCTAATTATCACATTCTCCAAACTACTGAGAACTATCCGAGTTCTCCGACCTCCATTCACAGAAAAAGAAAATTAAAAGATTGAAAATGATAGATCCAATCAACTACATATACAATTGTTAAGTTACAAAGACTATACGTTCGCATACATGACAAACATTCGTACAGAGTTTTTACCCAGCGTGATGAATGTATCCGTCACAAAATTAAATTATCACATAAACTACTTAATAAGTATTAATAATTAGATATAGTGTTTGTAAACCTTAAATTAGAATTCGTTTTGTAATTTTGTAACAAATGTAAATACATTCAACTTTACTTTTTTTTAAATAATTTAGTTTGAGTATACTTTAAATGCAAAAATTTTTATCATCCATTAAAAATTCATATTACGCATTCTGAATAATATATATATTTTATATATGTATTTGTGTGTGTGATTGTGATATTTTCACGTAGATATTGGAGATATTTAAAAACATTAAAACTTTAAATTTTTGTTTAAACTTTAATTTGTTTTTGCAGCATTCAGCTGATTTATCATTTGATTCCGAAAACTGTTTTAAAACGAATTCAGACGATTGTGGAAAAATTGTTTTATTTTCTGCATCTGTTAGCGCGACATATTACTCTTACATCCATTTGTTAAATATATGGTATTTCTGCATCATTAATAGCGGATATTGTTCCTTTTGGGAACAAAGAAATATATCGTAAGTATATATTTTTTAAAATGTTATGGACATCAAAAATGTTTTAAATGGAAACATTGAAAGTGACAGATGTAAGACAGCTGAAGAAATGTCGGCAACGATTTTTAAAATTGATTTATATAATTTCAACAGTTGTAATTTATTAAATCCGAATGCTTTATTTAGCAAATTTTTATAGTTTTTAAAATAAGTATAATATTTTTTTTACCCTTTTTTACGTACACATTTTTGTTTTCTTTATTTCAAAGATGTTTTCATTGTTTTAACACTTTATTTAAATAACAATAATTGTTCAAAATTAATTGGGAAATGTTCATTTGAAAATGTCATTAAAACATCAAAAATACTATATTTAGGCCAAACTCAGACGATGCACTGCAGGTACAACAATGCTTACTCGTGATAAGTTAATTGTCCAGTAATTTGAGATTTGACATCTTAGTTTTAGGAAAATAATTCTTGAAAATCTCATAAAAAACTTATCGCATCCGTAGAAATCCGATTTGCAACATTAAAAGCTTTAACCCTTTTTATCCTGACGGTACTTATAAGTAGAACTTTAATCAAACACCTATATATTCGTAATATGAACGTTTTTCCTAACGGTATTCACAATGGCACAAAGAGTGTATTTCTGACATCAGGCAGGAGATGGCAAATTCAAGCACATATCCTCTTTCTTTGCATTGTAGGGATTTTACATTTGCCACGCTACATTCGAAATCCATTTTGCAATAGAATTGACATGCATGTTGTTCTTCATTTGAGTAATTTTAGTGGATTATTACCGGTTATTTAGTACTATTATTTTCTATTGTTTTCTATACTCTACAGGTGAACATTTCCTATATTTTATTTGAAGTTTACTATTTGAAATTTACTATTTTATTTTATATCATAGGGTAAAAAAATTTATAGTGGTTACAGTTGCATAATTAACCACTAAAACACCATAAAAATTATTTTCCTCTTTCCTGTGTTTATTCTGCACCAAAACGTATCCAATGATGCAAAAATACAATTAAAAAGTAGCTGGAAAATTAATTCAGGATATAAAGGGTTAAAAGAACGCAATACATCATATTAAAATGTTTTTGCCACCTAAATAAACTCCTTTTTAATCCTGTACAGTTATCCAGATTGGTGCCTTGGAGATTTTCATTTTATTTTATATCATTTCAGCCATATATTTCTAAAAGAGATTTTTTTAAATTTTGATTTCTGCGTTTCACTGTCTATGTAAACCCAGATTTGTGCCTGTACATGGCTGTATCTGTTGATTTATTTTACTTTTTATTATGCTCCATAAAATAATCTGAGCAGTACACATTAATACTCTACTTAACTTAAATTTGTGTATATATTCATGGAATTTTGTAAATCATTTCGAATTCATTCGGTTGCATACATTTAATACAACTGGAAATCATGAACAAAAATAAGTACGCGACTGCATATTTTATAATCAGGAAAACAAGATAAGTCTGAGGAGCTATTTTAAAAATGTGATTAACAAAATATGGGACTAATTTACTTCGTTAGTTTTTACAAACAAGAATGATTCACTCTTCATTTATTTTTTCTCAACATACGTTATATACCTACTCGATTATCACGTGAAAAAAATATCTTACTTTTTAACTAAAACTGCAGAGAGGGATATTTTAATACATTTTAAAATTTGTATGATAATGGTGAAAAGAAAGTTTTCCTATATAAATTTATAATAAAAGTTTATGCAGTTACAATTAAAATTTAGAAGAAAAGAGATTTTATTAAAATAACATGAATTGGAATAAAATGATTACATTATTTCTTATTTACTTCATTTCAACTGGTTTATCGATTGAGTTTAACCGCTTCACATCCTAGGTCCACATATGTGGATGTCCGTTCTTTCTCGTTTCCTTAATTACACTCAAACATAATTGCAATTTCCGTCTCAGAATGATACGCTTCGATGTCTACGATTCGAAATAATGCAAATAGATTAAAACCCTTGTTCAGAAATCAAATTGGGGTAGAAATAATTCAGTAATAATCAATAATAATGCATTGATACTCAGTAGCGAAGTGGTTAATTAAAATGCCATCATACAGAGTGTATTTCTACACTGTAAAAAAGTACTTTTTATAGTGTACTAGCTGAAGAACCCGGTGTTGTCCGGGATTTTAAGAATGTTTGTTTAGGAAAATCAATTAAAAAAATTAGACATGCTGTATAAAAAAACATAATAAAAGAAAACAGCTTAAATGTTATACAAATGAATGTAATGAAAACCCAATTTAAAAATATATAAATTTATATAATACTCATTGAAATTCAGCTATAAATTAGCTTGCTTCCATTCATCATCGAAGAAATAAAAGGTAAAAAGGAAAAATATCAAGCTGTCTTTGAACCGTACATGATGGAATGAACTGGAAAAAAATTACTTCAAAGCTCATATTCTTCAACAACGCTATCTATTTATTTATACCATACAGCTTCTTCAGGTAACTTTTCTTGAATCTTCAAGTTGATGTTATTTCAGTATCATTTTTAGTGCAAGAATCGCACGTTCGCAAAGACATTTATTGTCTGTAAAATGCCGAATATTTGGAAATACTTTAGCCTTGAGTTCTTCAACAGACGCAACTCTGTTAGAAAATGCTTTTCTGATTTTGAACAGAGCAGTTGTTGGATGAAGGGGTAATAATCCATTCCCCATATTTAACAAATGATCAGAAAATTGGAGATCCAATATGTTTCCATCTAGATGATCTCTCATATTTTTAGTTAATCGTAAACTGCGAATATTCCTCTCAAGATGCAATTAAAGGCATGCGTTAATTTTATCCGCCATTGTTCCTTTTATAATGACCGGCAATGTTTATCGGAAATCTCCAGACAATCCACCAGCGACTCCATCCACTAGTCCATTATACCTTATGCCTCTTAAAAATTGGACTGTCGGATTAAAGGCCTGAAAAAAATATTTTGGGACATGGTGCATTCATCCAATACAATTCCCTGAAATTTTACTTAAAAAAATTCTGAAATCTTTATTTCAGTTTTTCACTAAGAATGATCGCTGGAGACCTAAATATTTATGGAAATTCTAATATACATTCGCACACACATATTCATATACGCACACATATTCATACGCACAAACACCTACTTTAAAAATAGCGAAAACGAAGTCAGATAACTTTGAAATGTTAAAATATGCCAATATTTCCATAAACGGGTTTTTATCATCATTCAATGCATTCCTCAAACTCATATGACGTTATATTCACCTGCTGACGTCATATCCACTTCTTTTCTGTACTTACTCATATTGATAATCTTTGTATAATTGTCACCTATTTGAAAAATTCCGTTAAATTTGCAATATGTCGTCATATTCATTTTCTTTTTAATTCTCTTATGACGTCATAATAACCTGCTTTCTGTACTTACATATACTCATATGTAATACTGATACTCTTTGCATTATTGAGAAACGTTTGAAAATGCCCATTTTACTTTCACTATGACGTCATATTCATCTTTTTGTTAATTATTGAAACTGTTTATTTCATTTTAAATTTTCACGTGGAAATCTTTCAATAGAAAATTAATTGCAGTAGAAATAATTTTATTGTGGATTTTTAATTGTTGGCAACTGCTATAAGAAAAAGTGTTTAAATTTAATAGGAAATGGCTGTTAGATTGGTGGTTTTTTATTTATTAAAATTAACTATAATTTATCTCGATTCCGGATTTCTTTAGTTGCCTTGTCCGTGATTTAGTACAACTGTACGTAACATATCAATATTCTGGATTCCAAACTGTGAATTTGTATAGAAATACAGACAGACAAATTTTCATTTTTATGTATTAGATCAATCAGTTTTCTGAAAGAGAAATATCGGTTTTTAGGGTGTTATCAATTCTCAATTAAGTATCTTCAGCTGCGTTATTGAATTTATACTTGCAAGAGCAACAAAATAATATTAATTTTAATGTCAATATTAATGTTGTTAATTTATAATGTTTGCCGGTAAAACATGTTTGTTGAACATGAATATGTTCACTTAACTTATAGCATCCTGGAAACCTATATTCCGGGTTATGAAAACTGATTAAAAAACTGTAAAACTGTTCAGAAACGTTTCCAAAAATCATTGTCCGAAAAAGTAACTTTGCTTTTATAAAGCTTCTTTAAGCCTTGAAAGTAGAATTTATACAATATTTAAAAAAGGAATTTAAGGAAAAGAAAAATAATCACTTAATTTTTTTCTGGATGTTTTAATCTGCATATTTCATTCTTAGGTGAATTATTCATAGTTACAGTACTTTCGTTTCTTTGCATTATTGGAGCCACATACAAAGCTGAAGAATTTTTTTAGTAATTTTATTCTGTGAAAAGTCGCTATTTCATTGCACGAAAAATACATAGGTGTTCATTATTAGGATATTTCTAAAACTCAATCTGAAATGAGTGATTTAAAATACTGAAACGTGTCGTTAGCTTTTAAATATTTTTCTTTCGATGTGTCAGTGACTTGAATAATGGGTTAAAAAATCTATCTTTTATTTATTTTGACTTCAAACGTTAAAAAAACCCTTTTTGTAATGTCCCTAGGTATTCAGATTTTAAAAAAATCAAAATTTCGAAGGAAAAAAATTAAATATTGTCTAATTAAATATTTTAATGGTATTAATAATTTTTATCTCATTCTAAATGTGTAATATTTCATTACAAGGTAATATTAAATGTTATTTTTAGTTAGCTATATGTATATGGAAAAAAATAGATTATGATTTTTAAAGATTTATTTTGATAACTCAAATCATTATTTCTTGGAAATAATATCGCTATTAAATGCAATTTTTTCGAAAGCTATTTCTTCTACTTTCTGAAATGAATGATTTAAAATGCTGAACTATTTGGGTCTTAGCTTTTAAAGAAATGCCTTCCTAAACATCAGAAGCTACAGAGTGCCCCCAAGAGATTTAAACATGCCTTACTTATATAATTGTTAGAGAATCGTAGGCAATGTAAGCTGAAAAACTGTTAACAATAAGGTAGAAATTAAGGTTGTGTTGACTAAGTAGTCCTGCTATTAATTTTAGCAATGCTTTCAACATTTACACTATACACTTACACTACATACTTAAGATATTAAATATTGGTGTGGTCGCATGATCCTATACGTTATTATTTGAAAACATTTCTCCATGCTCTGACCAGTTTAAGGGTGTATTCAAATCCAAACTGCTTATTTTGAGACACATTTTTAAATTCATTTTTGCTCTAAAACGCATCCAATTGGCAGGTTCTTTTATTCAGAAACTTTATAATGTCCGTATTGTCTCTATTTTTTAATAAAGGCAGAATATCTTTTTAAAAAATACTGTCAAAGTGGACATTTTGAACCAAATTTCCCGAAGCGGTAGTGCTGGAAACAAAAAAAAAAAATTATCGTACTGTGAAAATAATTCTTTGTAAATCAATTTCTAATTAATTGAACGAAAAATAAAAACATAGGTCCCTTATAAATCTCTTCATAAATCACGCCGCCAAGTTTCATGTTTTTACTTTTAAAAATGAGTCTGAAAATGTGTCACAAAATTTTTATTCGTTGAGCGTGGGTAAATATTTTTTTAATAGCGCCTTAACAGTAAAAATTCTCTTTACCTCTAACCAAAATTCCCCTAGTTGTGATGCGTTAATTTTTTTGAAATTTCTGAACTGTCAGTCAATAAATATTCGTCAGTCTGTTTTTAGTGCCAGAAAGCTCCGAAACATAAAATTCAAAGTATCATACCTCTATGAGTCTTGGAATAATAAAATGAAATTTTTACTTTTGTAATTCTCAAACCATGTATATATATTTTTTAATCTAAATATAGCTTATACGACTCAGAGATCGTATGAAAATTTGAAACGGTGTAACTTTTTGAAAATAATTGCAGGTCTGTTTCATCGACATACATTTAATTCGTACATTATTTTAAACACTTTTTTAATTTACATTAATGTACGTATTGCAGATACGTAGGCAAACTACGTTTCAATCTCTTTGGAATAGCCTGTATAAGGACAAAAATATATTTTTTTTATAAATTTTAAATTTTAATAAAAAAAAAATAGAATGTTTCGATTTATGTTCATAGACATCTTCATAATAATCAATCTTTATCACATATTAGCTTTTCTATAATTTTGAATAACTTCTTAACTAACATTGTTCATCACTCTGTTAATTCATGTAAAAAAAATGGATACACTACCCACTACAACTGCCGCAAATCATCGTACAAAAATGGCATTTCTAATACATGAATTAAACTTTATCATCATTTACATATTATACGTAATCTTAATTCATACCATATTTTGCAATTTACATTGCTAACGTATCTTCAACAGGTAAAAAAAATTAATCTTTTTGAGTCACCCTGTACAGTAATCGGTGTAATAATCTGATAACTCATATTTGCCATTTCTCTAGAAAATATAAAGTAATCACTTTCAATTCCTCGGGCGTTTGGATGTCTGGGGATCAATAAGTTTAACAAAAAATTCAGAATATTGAGTTTGAATTATTGTAACGATATTTGTAATTTTACCTATTTGTAAAGTTGTGATATTTTATTGTGAGGCAAAATAAAATGTTAATTTTAACCGAGTATAAAAAAAAGGGTTGATACAATTCGTTTGTACGTATAATTACTTAATGTATGTTCACGCATAAAATAGAACGAATGCTCTGTTTCTCTCTCTTTTTTTTTTTTTTTTTTTTTTTTGGTCGAACAGCACGTTTTGATGGGGACCTTGTATAGATTTTCTCAAAATCATAAATTGGAGTTTGTCTTCCTGCCCTTTTTATGTTTTTTTTTTAAATCGAATTTCTCGAGTATAATTTTCATAAAATTTGGTCAATCGCTACAAAATTTGAACAAGTTCTTAACGTACATATCACTACTATACATTTTTTAAACATTCGTCACATCGCATACGCTTTTTAACAGACATACAACCAAAACTATTGTATGAAATACATTACATGATTAATTATGTGTCAAAATGACAGATTTGCGAACAATGGGATTAAAAATGAATATAGTTAACAACAAAAAATTACCATAAAAATTACTTTTTTATGCCATATCAATTCTAACTGAATTACGCCAACTGGCGTACAATAAGTATATATAAGTTAAAGATCACTTTATCAAAAATTATTTATTTTAATAAGCTGTAAATATATGTAGAAATATAAAATGTTTTATCATTTGAAATCTTTTATTTTGATAATCAAATCATTACTTCCTGAAAAAAAATCATGCATAACAGTATTTTTCCTCCATGAAACTTCTTTTTTTAATCTAAAATAATGAAGGATTTCAAGTATTGAAATATTTGACATTAGCTTTAGAATTTGTTTCTTTTATATCTCAACTATAATAATGAGTTCAAAACTTTTCTTCTGCATGAAATTTTTCTTGTTTGTAAAAAAGTGAAAAATATCATTTTAATATCTTTTGGTTTAAATCTTTAAATGCGTGAATTACTTAAAAAAAACTTTTCTGTTACCTTTTTAAGTATTTGAAATGTTTTACTGTATATATCTTTAAAAATAAGTTGATGTTTGGTTATAAGACAATTTTGAATCATAAAGTTTGGAAATAATGTGTAACTCGCATAATAAATAATAAAATCGTTTCTTTTATATACATTTTTACTTACCCATCATACGTAGTATAGGGTAAGTCTTGTAATCGTTTTGAAAATCGAAAAAATTTTTTGACGGATTTACATGTTTCAGACACTGGATATTCCGAAAATCATATTTTTAGAAAAAAAAAATTGCCGTCCATCTGTGTGTCTGTAAACGCTCTATCTCCCGAAAAAATTCAGATAGAAATTTGCAATTTGGTATGTACTTAGTTCCGGTTAATCGAGGTTATTGAAATGAAATAGATTTCTTCCCATTATTACATACTTAGTATGTAATAATAGGAAGAAGCCTATTTCATTTCAATAACCTCGATTAACCGGAACTATTTTTTTCGGACTCTCGAAATATTCGTTCTGATAAAAGGTATATAAAAATTTTTGAAATTGTTTATTTTAAGAAATGAATATAAAAGACAATAAAAAAAATAAATTTTGCATAAAGCATGAAGTCAATCGGATAATGAGTTGCCGAGATATTTGGAATCCTATTTCTCACACTCTTCGATTTTTCATGACCCTGTATTTCATCCAAATTTTACTTCAAAGATATATTTTAATTGGAAATTTGATGCATAATCAGGTGCAATAAACTGTTAGTTAATGTGGTTATCATTTTTGGAGTTATAAGGATGTTTCTTTCAAGCAATTCAGTAATCGAGCCTTTAAAGTTTATGACGTCATCAAAACACGATTTTATTTGAATTGCAATGCATTTTATAAGTAGTTTACACATTTTTATTTTAATATTTTACATCATGCATATCCATGATGGGTACGTATTACGGTGCCTCCCAACGACTAGTTTTTTAAAACTTGAATTTGAAACAGAAATTTGCAGTACACTGTAAATAATGACGAATGTTTCTGAATCTACGAAAATAAAATATAATGACGAATGAATTTATAATATAATCTCATCCTTGTTAACCATGATTCTGAACAATGTTTCTTTATCTTTAGAAACCTCAGACATCAATGACATTTCGAGATTTAAAGAATCATTTAGAAAAACAAAATTTTTCTAGATGCCCGTAATTTTCCGAAACGTTTACGAGTCGCTTTTAAAGTGTATTAATCAGTTTTCTAATCCCGGAATATAGTTTTTTTTTTCGATGCTATCCATTCTCAAGTAAACATTTTCATGTTCAACAAATATGTTTAACCGACAAACATGCAAAATTAACAGCTTTAACATTAACATTAAAATTAAGATTATTTCTTTACTGTTTCATGTATAAATTAACTTATGCAGCTGAAAACGTTTACTTGAGAATGGATGACATTTGATAAATAGGTATTCCAGGCTGAGGAAACTTTTTAATACACTATAAAAACTATTCGGAAACGTTTCTGAAAAATACGGGCAGCTAGAGAAATTTTGTTTTTATAAATAATTCTTTGAATTTTGGAAATGTATTGCTTTCTGGAGATTCAAAAGACAATGAAACACGCTTTTCGGAATTTAGGATAACTCAGAAGATTATATTATATTTTCCTTCGTGGTTATAGTATATTTTCATAAAATAAGAAACATTGATAATTTTTTACAGTGTAGAGACGCAATATATGGTTGTTATGAAAAGGCAAATTTGGTTCGCATTTTTTTTTATACCCTGGTGTACAGAAATAGAACTTTTTAACTACTTACATTATATAAAACAAAGCAAAGTACCTTTCATATCATACAATAAGCTAATATTTAAAAGAAAACGAAAAAATAATATTTTAAAGGAAAATAGGCTGGTTAAATTGCTGTACATTAGAAAAAATGAATAGGAAAAATGACATAAGGTAATCAAACGAAATTATTTCAATTGTTCTTCCGGCTCGTCAAAAGATGTCAGGAGCCAGTTTACCGTAATAAAATGCAACGTTTACAGTTTCACAAGACAGAACAACCCTACATACTCTAAAAAGCATCTTCAAATTGTAAAAAATAAATAAAATAAAAATAATTGACAAATGAAAATTTTATACAAATTGTGTCTGAAATTTGAGGGCATGCATATTTTTCCTTATAGTTTTTCGCACATTTAACTTCACTTTTACGATAAAAACGTGACATACGAGCAGATATCACATGGAAAAGCATGCTGTAATTGTTGCGATATGCGCAGAACACAGTGATATTTAGGCAGGGAAATTTTTTTATGTTGCCTGATCCTTCTACAAAGATCCAAATGTGAACATAAAAAATTACAGGCGATATGCAACCCCTTCTGATGTTGCCCGAGTTACGCACACTAAATGTCCTATAACTTCCATTATTTTATTCTTTGAATGTAGCAAATGCAGTGTCATGTCATTAAACTTGTTTTCTCACTACGTCTTAATTTTGCTTTCTACATTTATGTGCTGGAAACAGTTGTGAAGCTCTGGATAGATTGTGTATGCAAATAAATCAATTTTCTCTAAAACTAGACCATCATGTATAATTTTTTGAAAATATCATTATTGTGTGTTAGAACAAATGACTTTAGCACATAGGACATGTGGTTTGGTTTCAGCATACTCAGCATTTGTACAGAAAGTTCATACATACAAATACAACGTGATTCAAAATGATTGCACTCCCAAATGGTATAGAGTGTTGGCCCACTGTTGCCAGTTTGTGGAATGGTTAAATTAGGAATTGGTAGGTACACAGATTCCTTTAACTTGGAGCATATGTGATTAAAATTCTGAGAAGCTGTAGTTTGAACCACTGTTGGGCCTTTCTTGGCAAATGGTTCATTGTTCAATTGTACGACAATGCAGAAATTTCCTACTGCAGGCCAACCAGGGTACACGGTAATTTGCTCCACATTTGAATTAACCAACTTTGGATTAACCATGACAACTGTCTTGTAAACGATGTTCGGAGGAAACGCTTTAAACACAAAACAAAAAGAAGCTCAAAGTTTTGTTTCCGTACTTCGTAATTATTCTATGCAGATCCTTTTTGTCACACAGAAAACCTCCATGAGACATCCTATTTCACACCAGATATTGTGAGGCATGCTTCTATAGAGACTGATGTCAATGCATTGCGTATGCACACATTCCGTTTGTTCACTGTTGTAGGCCAAGAAGGCCTAGATCATCAAACGAAGCCACATGGTATCATGTACAATATATTCTCAATGTCTGACGTTCGATGAACCACCACTTGGATATTTTCTGTATGTCTAATAAGAACCAAATAGAAAGTTATTGTGTGTGCAGACAAAACTTTGAGCTGCTTTCTATATTGTATACAAATAATTTCTTTTCATCGTTGTTTTGAACAAAATTATTGTCACTTGTAATTAATACAATCATTTTAACTTAAATTGTATACAAAATGAAAGTGAATAAAGAGAAATATATATTTAAATAATCGGAATAAGAAATTTGAATTGCATTTTTCTTTGTGTTTAAAAAACAATATGTAATACATTTAAAATATGTCATATAAAACACTCATGGTTATTCTTTCTAATGTGTACACTGATCTAAGATAAAAACATGAAGATTTATATTAAAATCATAGATGCATAATTTTAAACTATTCATTACGACGTTTTTAAACTACTTGAAACCGTTATACAGTGTGATTAAAAAAAGATTTGAAAAAGTTTATGAGTGGCAGACAACAATAATTTTTGTTATTTAAATACAGGGTATCTCTTTCCAATTCCAACTCGGATTTTTATTCATAACTTGAAAATTATAGAAAGTATTTTAGCGTAATTTTCACGAGATTTGTGTGACTTTTTTTTGCGTGACTTGTAAAGATATCATAAGAAGTGGTGCAACTGGTTATCATCTACATCCAAAAAGCTTAAAACTTTACGCTCCATATTTCGGATATTAGTCTACATTACATTCAGTATCACTGATCGAATTACATTGCACCTTCATCACTTTTCGTAATTTCATCGTGTTTTACACAATGCAGGGTAAATTTGTTTAAAGATTTGTTAAAATAAATTTATTGTTGTTAAATTTATAAATACAAGTATGTTCGCGCATTGTAGTGCGACAGACTGTATTTTCAACTAAAATGGATTCTGTGTCTGGATTTAATACACAAAATGTTTAATGTAGTACTTTATAGCACTTGGTAAAGCTTCACGAATATTTTTGACACACCCTCTATTTATAAATTATTTTTTGATAGTGATTCTCTAAAGTTTTTCTACAAATTTCAGTATTTTTTAAAAATCTGTAGCAATTTTCTCTTAGGTCGATTTGTTATAAATGTAGTCCTTCTGCATCATTAATAACGGAAATAGTTCTGTTTGGGAACTAAGAAATCTGCTGAATTTCTTAAAATATTTTTGCCATAGGCATTCCCAATTCTTTAAAAGCATATTGAAAGTGACAGCTTTAAAAGCACTAAGAGAAATATTCGGAAGTACTTTTGGAATTGATTAATATTTACATTCATTAATCTTATAAAGTTGGAAGATTTATTTTTCAAATATTACTGTTTTAAGAGTGCGGTGTATTTGAAATATTATTTTTCTTTTCGTATATTATTTCAACAAGAAATTCTCCAAATACATATGTTGTACCAAAAATTTAATAATTATTTGAGTAAAAACTAGTACTGAAAAGTTAAAATTTATTAATGTTATAAATTAGGATTTAAAAAAGGTATTTTGCTCCATGTGTTACAGCTTTCAAAAAATTTCTTTATTTTCACATTTTATTACAAAGTAGCATAAAACTGAATTTTCATTAAAAATTGATATGTTAATATGTATTTAATACTACTTTGAGGATCTTACTGAACGAACAAATGAACCAAAATCGACGAACAGGTATGTTGTAATATGTATCAAGAATATGAAGAAGACAAATATTAAAATGCGTGGAGTATTTTAAAGATGTATAGACTGCAAAAATATTCTTTTGGGAAAATGCATTTGAAAAAGTCCTTCCGTCCTGTACCGTGAGGAAAAGTTAGCTTTCATAGTCCATGTTTTTAAAAAATTCGACTCATGTTACTCAAACACCTGAAGCTAAAATGTCTGGAACCCGATTATAGAAGATTCAATCCAGGTTTTCTATAATACTCAACTTGAATGTGAGTTTCAGCATGAGAGTTACAGCATAACAAAAATCAGATTGTTTCAAAATTTCAGCCATCTTAGAATTTCAAACAGCCAAATCTTAGCCATTTTTTAAGATAAAGCCAAAAAAAATGTTATGGAATCCCTGTATCTTGCTCTAAAACTTTACGGAAACAACCTTTTCAATTTATAAATTTTTATACATATATTTGACTTAAAAAAATTAACTGGCCGCCATTCTGAAAGAAGATGGCGTGTGAAGCTGGCCAATGAACTTGGTCGAGACCTTTGTATGTTCTGTACACATGATCAGTCACATTCATATCGGTTCATAAAAACGAGAGTTACAGCATAACAAATATCAGATTGTTTCAAAATCTCAGCAACTCCAGAATTCCAGACTGCCATATCTCAGGCATTTTTTAAAATATAGCCAAAACAAAAAATGTTCCAAAATCCTTGTATTACGTTCTAACACTTAACGAAAACATTTTTTCAATTAATATTTTTTTTACATCATTTTGAATTTTTTAACTGGTCGTCATTTTGAAACAAGATGGCGGATGAAACTGGGATGAATAAGAGAGTTACTGCATGACATACGTCAGATATATATATATATATATATATATATGATCAGTGAAAATATACCAAAATGTTTTGGAATTGGTTTTCTCCGAACGGCTGCGATATGTAGCTTTTTGTAATGAAAGCTACCTAATACGTTTTGATATGTTACTATCATTACTTAATTAAGAAGCGTGAAAACATACCTTCTGCCATTTATATGGCAATTCGTTTATAATTTTAAATTTTAAGAATCTAATAAGAAAATATCAAAATTGATATTTTACGTCGATTTTTTTTATTTCTAAGGTTTCCTTTGCTTAAAAAAATAAATTTCGTTTACGTGAAGGATTAAGTCATTTTATTTCGTTCTTTGATCTTTTCATGAAATAAAAATCAGTACTTATCTTAAAGCACTAAATTGAATATTATATTACTATTAATAATATATACAATTTTTCAGTTTGGAATATGATCACGTCTAATTTATGTGTAAACACATTTACTGGAAATGTTCTATACCACATACTAATATAAAACTCAAATAAAACAATTCTATTATCTTCGTGTAAATTATATGTAAAATCTTTATGTGTACGGCTGAAAGTAATATTAAAAATTTTTAGAAGGAAATCAATTATCAAAATTAAACAATGTTTCTTTTGTGTTTCAGTGAAATAAAACTATTCGGCAATCTTTTATTATTATAAAATTATTTTTAAAAAGAGAGTGTGATAATTTACTAATGCATATAACACTGTCAGCTTTTATGTTTAAAATTGGAAAAACATGTGATCATGTGATACACTTTACACTCATATCATAAACTAATACCTGTGTAATAAAAATAAACAAATACTTATACAACATTTTGAGAAATTAGAACATGAGAAAGAGTATAGATTCGTATGTTCCACAGTTGTTAATCAATTAAACAAAATTAATGCCCTTCAAATCTATGGATTTGTAATCAACATGAATGACCCACTGAACTCAATAAATTCAGGCCCTTGTTATATTGTGCTTGTTAATAGACAAAAAAAGTAACATAACCTACAGCAAACTAAAAGTAAGATTTTTTATGTTTTCCGCAAAATCTTTTGTGTATTGGCGACTCACTTGCGAGAATTCTTAAATTGTGTACTGTCGATGATTTTATTTCCTTACGTTAATCGTACTTTGAAAAGAAATTAAGAAAACTAGAAACTTTTGTCCAATTCCGAACAAAATACGATTAGTTTTATTTTCTGTTAAAATCTGTTTAATTATACATCCGAATGCCTTTAATACGAGAACGGCTAAAAAAGTGCACACGGTTAGCACTAGAACTACCATGAACCGTCATTTTGACGGCTACGAAATGAATATATTCCGATTCGAATTTTCATTTTTTAAATAAATTAAATAAAAAACTCACAAAAATACGTTAAATGAATAAGTCAAGTAGTTTTCAATAAAATTTCTGGTGTGAAATATTTTTAAAAACTTAAGTAAAATTTCAGGTAGTTCTAGTCTTAAAGCGACAAATTTGCAAGCTAAGAATGTTCATCATTTAAAGTTTATTAAGATTATCATTCATGTAATTAGCTACAAAAGCTAAATCACGGCTAATACGATGACAACATGTGCTCATTGCAATGTGATTTTCGGCAAAATGTAGGGTAAAAGAAGGAAATTTTCAATTCCTTTCCTTATCGAACCCTCTTCTCTCTCAGCGATGATATCTCTGCAGTGCTCCTTCAAGATTGAAATTCTTCAAAGAGACCACTCACCCAAAAAATTTAAAAGGGATTTTCCGAGCTCTTGAAAGAATGAAATAAAGAAGGAGAGATAAGGACGTTTGAAATACCACTCTTTGTGAGGCTTATAACTGAGTCATGGAAAAAAAAGGAGTATATAAAATAACATTTTTATTTCTTTAAATACAACTCTGGGCCATTATAACTAGCATTTTCATATCTCATATTGCACTGTAAAAAAGTAAAGATATGTGAAATTAATAGCTCGAAAATTGCTGCGACTATTACAATGTTAGCCATATTCCGAGAAAAATGGGAAGTGATCAGTAACATTATTGTAGTTCATGACCTTTTGAATTACTAGTTCTTTAGACGCTTCGACATCAGCACTGTGATTTTCTCTAAAAAAAAAGAACCGTCCAAATAAATTGACACTCACAAAGGTAAAAATATTTATGTTGTTGTTGTTGTTGGCGCATCAGAGAAAGTGCCAAGGCACTTCTCTGAAAGCAGGGGTGCCAGAGCCTCAAAAGAGGTTGGACTTCTATAGCTGGTCTCCTAATTTTGAACCAATTCCAGATGAGAGACCTGTACCTGGATTGGCACCCTCAGAGGTAACGCTTATACTACATTGGAGCCAAGAACAGATTTTACATGCACCAGCTCCCATTAACGTACACGGTCCCACTGCAGCGGCAGTCGAGATAAGTTGTCACCCTCCCAAGCATTGAACTTGGTCGATGCTACTTTGCTTTTGGTGATCTTATGGGAACCGAGCTTAACCGTCCGCTCCATTGCGGGACTATTTATGTTAATTTTATGATATTAAGTAATTTTAGCATTGAGATATTTAGAACAATTAATAGTAGTAATTAGTTTAATTATATGTAGGTTTTTATATTTTTATGATCTTCACAGGTATTACGCGGAATGGTTAATACCAGGACTTTTATTATTCATTTATTTTTACACTTACTACTCGTATTAACAAAGTTCGACAGTGTATATTAAAAAAAATGTATAATAAAGAAAATATACTTTTCTTAAAAGAACATCACTCAAGATGAAATAAGAAGTGTCATTCATATCTAAACTATAATAATATTTAATGTACTAAATTAAAATATAAATTGTATTTTGCGATGTTATTTCCTATTGATTTTTAAATGAAATATGAAATTCCGAAATTTGAAACTCCTTTTTAATTTTTAAATCTCTACATTACAAATAAATTAAATATGGACATATAAGAAGAAATAAAATTCAGAGATCACGAAAATCATATACTGGTTTCTCCCTATAAGCTATATATTAATTGGAAAGAAAAGTAAGGAGATTAATTATTTTTCACTCTCGCAAATCCAAGTTTTAAATGAAAGATTATATGATTACTTAAAAGCTGTAAAAAGAAATATTAAGTCCGAAGTATTGAATTTTGTATCAAAATATTAAATTCTGATAACTGATATTAGTTTAATCTGTCACAAATTTAATTTGATAAAACATTTCAATTTGAAATATGATCACTATAACAATAAGCAAATTTCTTACACAAATTAAACTATTAATTAATTTCTGTCCAGTATGGAATTGTATAATTATTGTATTTATAGGAAAGACAAAATTCAATATTATTTACATTTAAATGGAAATGATATAAAATGAAAGATATTTTTGTGCTTCTATATAATTTCATTTTAAATATTGAATCTGAATTACTTCTTTTATTAAAATTTAGAAAAAATTATATATCCATACGTTGAACTATCCTTAAGTTCTCGGAATGCATTTTAGCTTACGCCGCGAATCAAATAAACCAGATTAGAACATGAGGTTCTGAAAATTGATATTAGTTTATTCTTTTACGAATTTAATTTGATAAAACATTTCATTTTAAAATATGACCCCTATATCATTAAAAATTTACCTTACACAAATTAAACTATTAATTAATTTTTGTTCAGTATGGAATTGTATAATTATTGTATTTCTAGCAAAAATAAAATTTAATATATTTACATTTAAATGGAAATGATATGAAACGAATGATATTTTTGTTCTTCTATATAAATTCATTTTAAATATTGAATCTGAATTACTCATTTTATTAAAAAAAAAGGATATAGCCGTACGTTGGAATATCCTAAAGTTCTCGGAATGCATTTTAGCATACGCCGCAAATCAAATAAACCAGATTAAAACATAAGATTCTATTTAATAAAACAGAATTCTTGTTTAAAACTTAAAATTTTCCTGGAAATAAAATTTATAACTTATTCCTCTGTGGTACATATTTCAATTAACTCACTTCAATTTCTCATTGAAAATAGGTTTATATGGTCTGTGGATTATATTAAAGTCATTCAAAGAATTTTCTGTAGCATCAGGTATGCAAATACTAAGATTTAATAGTTTCTTCGAAGACAATAGTTCATTATATCAGAATTACAAAATATCAGTCAGTGGTTGTCTAAATATCATTGACGTTACGTAATAGGACAGAGCAGTTTTGTTTATTAACAAATTATTTTCTGTAGTATATTAAACATTCCCCTCCGGAATTATTTCGTGAAAATTAATCTATATTGTAATAATATTCAAGTAATGTAAGTTAAGATACTTTATAAAATACCTACGTTACAACATAATTCAAAAGTATTGAATGTCTAGAAGCAATTCGCAACATATTTTGCGGATTACTAACACTGATTAAATTCCATGAAAATGGATGCTTGAAATCAAATGAGACGTCTATATTTTAACTTATAATAAGAATATGTAGGTTTTAAAGTAGAATGAAATAATTGGAAACTGGCTTTATTATTTTATGATGGAAATGTTACTTATCTTCTCAGAATAATTAAATAGAATCTTCTTTTAATATGTATACTTATTTTTAGAGCATTATGCTATTAGTTTTGTAAAGTAAAAATTTGTAAGGAATGAAAACAGTTCTTTTAATATTGCGATGTTCTAATTTTTTTATGACTATTTGTTTCTAATGAACATTTGTTATGCTTACAAAATAGAAAATAAATTTTGAAAAGATTTAGTTATATGTATAGTTGTACATTTGTTATAGAGTGTATAGAGTGTAGTAGTATGTATAGAGTGTGTAATAGATGTATAGAGGTATATGTATAGTATATATATATATATATATAATTAGAGTTATATGAACCATAATACAACTCTTAAATTAGTTGTATAGAGTATGTAATAGATGTATAGAGGTATATGTATAGTATATATATAGAATTAGAGTTATATGAACCATAATATAACTGTTAAATTAGTAGACAGCAATAATAACTTTTATTTCAATACTCATAATTTTATAAGGTACTACTATTTTATCTGGATCTGCTGCATTGAAAATTTGTATTTAGAAAGAAATAACTCTAATATTGAAAAACACCTCCTTATTTTTATTATTATATTTTTAGCTGTGCGTTCAAAAGCAATGACTGAGAAAGAGTAAAAATGTAAATACCTAATGCATCAGATAGACCTACTATCTTTTAGTAATAATAAATATGTATTCAGATGAATTGTTTCAAAGGAAATCACAACTGTTTCTTAAAACTTTCAGTGAAATACGTTACAAAACCATGCTTAAATTTTGCTTCTACAGACATTTTCCGCTACATTAATGTGAAAAATGTCTCTGGAAGACATTGTAAAATTTATGGAACCGTTTACTTTTTTGTAGGAGAAATGGGAGCTATATTTTTCCTTAAGCATTTTTTGGCGCGAAATAGAGTACTAAAATATGCAAAACTGAATATATATTTCTTTAGTGTAAGTTACATAACTTTATATAAAGGGTGTCCAAAAATGGTCTGAACATTTTAAAAACTTAACAAGTAAATAAAGGCAGTTATAAATGTTATTTTTGCAGTAGATGAATGTCTGAAATCGATAATTTCCATTACAGAATCCTACGCTACGTCTCCTTGTTCTACTTCCAAATAACACTCATAGATGACTCTCAAACTCAAGCAGAAATTGGGTAGAAGTTTACCCAGCTTTTAACCTCGATTTTCTTTAGCTGCTAAATCACACACATATACACCATAAAAAAAAATGTTCCTCGCTTTGAAATTACAATGTTATTTTAAGCAGTATTATAGCTTGTGACAGTACAGAACCATCTATTGGCAATGTTTGGAACACAAAACAAAGAAACGTAGTACCGAAATTTGTTATTTCACACCTTACACTCGTTCTAGAATAACATCACCAGCTGCCACCATTTACTTGTAATTCAATTTTAAAAATGACCAGTTCATATTTGGATAACAAAAAAGTTAGAAATATAGATTAAAGAAGAAATTATACTTTTGCCTCTTTGGAACTCTGAAAAAAATGTGTGTTTCATTAACAGAGATAATACGAGGGAAAGTCATTATGTAAGTCACAAAAGATAATTAAATAATAACTTACAATGATATTCAATTCAAAACTATTTTTATTTCTCAACATATTCTCCATCAATATTTAAGCACTTGTATCACCTTTTTATCGGTGCCCCAACATTGTCTCAGCCACATTAGAACTTCAAATTGAACCTTTTCATCATCTGTAAACATCATCTTGCTTCCAAGATGGTTTTTTAGTGGGCTAAACAGATGAAAATTACTTGGGGATAATTCGAAGCTGTATGATGCAGTTGAAGATGTTGTCAACCAAACTTTTGAATTGTCTCTGTGCTCAACTTGAAGTCCTAATGTGGCTGAACAGCAGCTCAAAGAATCTTATGCAGATGATGTTGGGAAACTGATAAAACAGTGATTAAGTGCATAAATATTGGTGGAGAATATGTTGAGAAATAAAAATAGTTTTGAAGTGAATATCATTGTAAGTTATTACTTAGTTATCTTTTGTCACTTACTTAATGACTTACCCTCGTAATAAGCAAATGTAAGAAACTCCAGAATAGCATTTTGTTCTACGGACTGTCATATATTGATAGGGTATAAATAATTCAGAAAATTCAATTAATACTGATGTTAAATATACATTAATCACAATTTAACGTTCTCAATTTTGAAAAATTACTCTGTAAAATATACAACCTTCAAAAGAAATTAAACGAAATCATTCACTCGTGAAGAGCAAAGCGTTAAGGATAGGAATTTTTCTCTACGAGGGGACATGTTTAATGAAATTTCATATTTTTGTTTGCAGATGTTAAATATTACATAAGAGATTAAAGTAAAACTAATACAAAGTTAGTTTTTACAATTTAAGTCCAGTACAACAAAACTTCTTAAGAAAATAAAACATGGAAGAGGCATCTTTTCAGACTGAAAGCTCTTATTCCCTTTACATAAAAGAAGACTATGCGTCATATCAAACTACGATAAATAAGCATTTAAAATTTTATGTGGTAAGTAAAAGATTGCAATTACAAAATTACGAACAAGTAAATTTATGCATAACGCATTTAGTAATTTTACATGACACCACCAGTAAACTTTTGTAGGAACCATATGAGTACGATAATGTAAACAGAAAGTGAACCGGAATATACAATTTTCAATAACAATATAGATAAACAGAATATTTTTTAAACGTATAAAAACGATAAATTATTTTTAATAGATCAGAAATGATTATTCAGGATATTGTAATTTTCTTTTAGTTAATCATGTTTTAAAGGATCAAACAGGATTTTATTCCGATTTTGTCTCGCTGGGAAGTTATGACTCAATAGAGGACAATATCCACACATGTAATATAAGTAATTATATTACATATTATATAAGTATACATTATATAAGTATATACAGTGTATACATACAGTATAAGTATATACATTATATGCATTACTAAGCTGATAAGTAATGTAAGTAATCTGAGCTTTTTTGCATATACATGTTGGGGAGGAGTATTTTTCTATTTTATATAAAAATGATGATATGTTTCTGTGTCCACTAACGTAGTTAGCTATGATTGTTTTTTTTAAAATGAAATTCAAAACAACATTTAGAAGAACTATATAAGTATCTCGGCTTTTTAATGTATATGACACACCTTGCAGTCAATTTGTTATAATTTTTTGTCAAAAAAAATAATTTGGCTTTTGGAAATGGGAATAAGACAGTTTCTTTTTATTTGTAATGGTCACTTATGATAGCATATATTTTCCCAATGAAACTGTTCGTTCATTACCGTCTGTTCCAACGCACGATTTGATCCATGTAACTATTACTTGTTTGTTGGTAATTGACAATAAAATGCTATGTTTTTTCTGGGGGAAATTATATATTTTACATAAAACTAGCAAGCTACGCCCGCTACGCTGGTCAATTTCTTATAACGAACTTTTAATCCAACAGAATATTGGCATTTCATAATTCACTTTTATATTTTAACAGAATAATAAGGCTACTATAATTTGTGACTCGTGCTATAGCCAATATACACGCCAGGACACGTCGCCCTTATCATTATCTTTTTACGCATGAAGGTTTTGCTATGGTACTCCATTGTGAAATTTAGTAATTTTTCCAATTCAATATTTGAAAAATGGCATAATCATTAGATTTGAAATTTATATCAAGAAAAATACAATTTTTTACCTTTCAAACGCAGTTTGCCTAACAATTTTCTGACAAATACTTTTTGAGCTACTATTTTTTTTTGAGTAACTTCAAATGTTTCATTTTCCGAGATTAATCTGTGGCAACAATTAGCGAAAAACCCAGTCGTCAGAAACGCATAGTTTTTTATTAAAGAGGCTGTTGGAGCAGGGATTGTCACCACCAATTTGCAACCATCACTTTTGAAATCAGTTCAGTAGTTCTAGAGATTCCATAGAAATTGTAATTTTGAATGTTTTAGAACGCTTTTCGTTCATTTCACCCTTTTAAATTTCGAATTTTTTTATTTTGTTTTTAGAGAGCATTTACATCTTATAAGTAACTACCATGCCAAGTTTCAAATTTCTAGCTCCTTCAGTATAAAAAAAATCGCAATTTTAGAACGTTTTTCGCTCCTGCACCCCCCCTGGGGTTAGTGACACCGACATAAAATATAGCCTATGTTGGAGCAGAGGTTGTCACCATCAATTTGCCACCATCACATTTGAAATCGGTTCGGTAGTTCCAGAGATTCCATAGAAATTGTAATTTAGAATGTTTTTAGAACGCTTTTCGCTCATTTCACCCTTTTAAATTTCGAATTTTTTTTCATTTTATTCTTAGAGAGCATTTACATCCTATAAGTAACTACAATGCCAAATTTCAAATTTCTAGCTCCTTCAGTATAAACAAAATCGCAATTTTAGAACGTTTTTCGCCCCTGCACCCCCCCTGGGGATAGTGGCACCCACAAAAAATATATCCTATGTTGGAGCAGGGGTTGGCACCATCAATTTGCCACCATCACTTTTGAAATCGGTTCGGTAGTTCCAGAGATTCGATGGAAATTGTAATTTAGAATTTTTTTAGAACGCTTTTCGCTCATTTCACCCTCTTAAATTTCGATTTTTTTAAATTTTGTTCTTAGAGAGCATTTACATGTTATAAGTAACTACAATTTCTAATTTCTAGCTCCTTCAGTATAAAAAATATCGCAATTTTAGAACGTTTTTCGCTCCTGCACCCCCCTGGGGATAGTGGCACCCACAAAAAAATATATCCTATGTTGGAGCAGGGGTTGTCACCATCAATTTGCCACCATCACTTTTGAAATCGGTTCGGTAGTTCCAGAGATTCGATAGAAATTGTAATTTAGAATTTTTTTAGAACGCTTTTCGCTCATTTCACCCTTTTAAATTTCGATTTTTTTAAATTTTGTTCTTAGAGAGCATTTACATGTTATAAGTAACTACAATTTCTAATTTCTAGCTCCTTCAGTATAAACAAAATCGCAATTTTAGAACGTTTTTCGCTCCTGCACCCCCCTGGGGATAGTGGCACCCACAAAAAATATATCCTATGTTGGAGCAGGTGTTGTCACCATTAATTTGCCACCATCACTTTTGAAATCTGTTCGGTAGTTCCAGAGATTCCATAGAAATTGTATTTTAGAATGTTTTTAGAACGCTTTTCACTCATTTCACCCTTTTAAATTTCGAATTTTTTTTTAATTTTGTTCTTAGAGAGCATTTACATCTTATAAGTAACTACAACACCAAATTTCAAATTTCTAGCTGCTTCAGTATAGAAAAGATCGCAATTTTAGAACGTTTTTCGCTCCTGTAACCCCCTGGGGTAGTGGCACCGACATAAAATATAGCCTATGTTGGAGCAGGGGTTGTCACCATCAATTTGCCACCATCACTTTTGAAATCGGTTCTTTAATTCCAGAGATTACCCCCTACAAACAAACAAACAAACAAACAAACAAACAATCTTTACTCCTTTATAATATTAGTATAGATATACAGTGTGTTTTCTTATATCTGCATTTCACCTCATATAACTGGTAAACCGAGTTAGCAACAGTCATGAACGTCGTATTTAAGTATAGAATCATACGTATGCATTTTACGATGAAGTACATTGCAGTGTTCCATATTGAGCATCCGCATACCGAAAACAGTGAAAGATATGAAAGAAAATCATTCACAAAGTTCTAGAGCTTCCAAGATTTAGTTTGAAATGATCTTTTACGTGTATAAATAACTTTATTTGAGGCTTTGAAATGTGATTTTTTTATATACAATCTCTAGCTTAAATAAATCTATAATTGCATACAGAAGTGCGGCATAATATGGCTTATGCAAATTTATTAATAAAACTAACACATCAATTTAAAATACAGTTTAGTATAATAAGAAAATCAAGTTAAGTGTGTTCAATGCGTATACTATCGGCAGCAATGCGTCCCGATGGTAGATACATTGAACATGTTTAAATTGATGCCTTTATGAAAATGCATTGTAACTTACTGACAGTTTTGTTAGTAAACGTGCATCTGCTGTAGAATGCCACACTTCTGTAAGCAATTAGTGGCGTAATTAAGCTAGTGATTGGATAAAATCAGATCATATTTCAAGGTTTCGAATAAAGTTAATTTTACATGTAAGACACATGTGAGACACATGTTTCACTCTAAATTGAGGTTGCTATATAACCTTGTAATATATCTTTTTTCCCATAGCGTCTACTGTTTTTTAGACAGAAACACTAACTCCGCAGTTTATCACTAGAACGCACTGTAATGTAACTCATCGTGAAGTACAGACTCGTTTCATTCTAGGTAGGCTAATTCGTTCACACTAATTCGTTATTTTAGGCGAAACGGTATTAAATAAACACTCTCTATTCCTAATTTATAAAATATTCATAATACGTATAATTTATATTCATTTATATTATTAATTTATAAGTTAACTATAAAAAAACGCAACAGTTATTATTATTTTTTTTAAACTTTCTTTCCGATTTTTACGAAATGGGAATTTATAGGAAATAGACGAATAGTTAAAAGTGAGCATGTCCGGAATATTCTATTAACATATGCCGGGGATGTCAAACTTTTTAAAAAATGAGAAATATTAACATTTTGATTTTGTATGACGAATATACCCTCCTTAGCACGTTAAAGACAAACTGAAACAAAAGTAGTGGAAATTCTTTAAAATCCTTTTCAAGAAGGAAAAACACATAGAATTTTTTTTAAGGAATTTTCGTTTCACCTTGTTCTTTTAATCTGAAAAGAAATCGAAATTTTCCTGCATAATAAATATTTGTTATTTTGGAAAGTTTTGAAATATAACGCTATAAAAAGAAGAAAAAATCAAATGTAAAAAAAAAAAAAAAATGCAAGAATTAAATATGAACATTAAATTCAGATCTTTAAAATCTACTAAAATAATGCACCTAATGAGTATTAAACAAAATTTCTGAAGTTTATTTCGCATTAATTTAGAAAAAAAAACAATAAACAAATTTGAGCTGTTTCTAATTAAACTTTTAATCTCAGGGAAAATTGGATGAATCCCACACTAATCCATTTCTTGTATTTTAAATTAGGGAATAAATTGAATTAAGACTTACAATTTTATGAACGTAAAATAACATTACCCGAGTTCCTTTAAGCTAGTTAGCACTTCTGAGTAAATAATAAAAAAGTAAAAAAAATGAGTAAATAAATTGAAATTCGTCTGAGGAAAATGCAAAACTTATCAGTGTAAACCTAATTTAATTTATTTTATTTTAATTAGTTACATATATACGTATGTATTCTCCTATTTAGTAGAACAAAGAAACTTTGTTTAATTAAAAATATACTGTCGTCTAAAAATATAAACTTGTAATTTTTTTAAAAATCTTTTGAAAATTGATCCGGTTTTGTAGACTCTTCAATTTTATAGACAATCTGAAGATTTTCTATATTTCATACAATCCATACAAATAAATGATTTTTGTTTCACATGTGCGCAAAAGAAGAATGCGCTAAGAAAATTTTAAATAATTGCCAGTTATGTGATTTACACAATCAATGCAGAATTTTTATCTTTGGTTGGTAATAACTATAAAAGAGTTAAGCAGCTGATGGCGGATAAACAACCATACATATTTATAAGGGACTGTGTAGATGTAATATGTATTTAAATGTATTATTTATTACATCTAAATCATAAAAATACCTTACATATAAGTTTTAATTATCTATTTGCCTTTATAAGTAGTCTTCAGTATTACTGGAATGATAAGCTTGTTACATTATAATGGTTGTTAGTGAATCCTACGTAACATACAATGCGTCTGAATGTTTAGTTTAGAACTGCAAACAGTTTGTAAAATACAAACAGCAACTCGCAATTCAATAATCGTACACGTATTTTGGTGAAATTTTATTCAGCGTATACACCGTTTTAACATAAAATTTCCAAAATTTGCACGTTCATTACATTTTCAAATTTGAGAGATAATGAAATTTCTAAGTAAAGAAAAAGAAGTTCTGTAACAAGCTACATATGCACCACATAAATAAAAAAAAAAACAATCCATTAGTGGCACCTCCTCTAGAGGGATTTTGTCCAAAACCTAATCAATGCTAGTTTGCATTAGGAAAAATTTTCATTTGAAATACTATCTTTTTCTACGCAGTAGTTCTCGAGTTAGCGGAAAAAAAAATTCTATCACATACAGACAAATAGACAATCACAGAGATAGAAAAACACACAGACACACTGACAGATATTTTATAACAACAGTCAAACCATGTTCAGGCTCTTCTAAAACGTATAAATCCGTCAAAAACCGGAAGTTGATTTTTTTCCAGAATCCAAGATTTTCTTCTAGAATTGATAGAAAAAGCAATAATCAAATCTATACTAATAAAAGATACGTTTTCTCTGCCTGTGTGCCTGCCTTTTGGCGCTGGCTAGTAAAATCGACCGTACGTAAAAGTCTAAAAATTTGAATGAGAATAGTCCAAGGCAGGTCATGAAGCTTCTGAGGCTCAGAGTAATTTTTTTATAATTAGCCGAGATATAAATTACAAACTAATCTGGAATCGTTATTTTTTTCTTAAATCGGTAAACGCATCATGCTCA
This sequence comes from Maratus michaelseni, assembly GCA_963931845.1. Classification (NCBI taxonomy): domain Eukaryota; kingdom Metazoa; phylum Arthropoda; class Arachnida; order Araneae; family Salticidae; genus Maratus; species Maratus michaelseni. The sequence goes on along the minus strand of OZ007589.1, from coordinate 298,187,827 downwards.
GTTACGAGCTTTCCAAAGCGGTCACGCAGATAAGAATCAAAGTGCGTAATAGGCTTTCTTTTGACGTATTTATTAACACTTAACTGACAAATCGTACAAAATACGGACAAACGGATGACATATTCTTAAATTTCGAACTTCTACGTTTTAAACGACGCAATTCGTTTGAAAAAAAAATTTAATTAACTCTTTTCAAAAAAGTAATTATGATAATCGAATACATGTTTTCTCCACGTTTTAAGAACCTTGCATTCGCCGAACTAACAAAAATACTGAAAAACAGATTACAACAAAATAAAGGCCTACTTTGTTTTTGTTTTTTAAATGGCGCCTTTGTTTTTATAAAATATTAATGTTAAACCTTTTTGCAAAATTTATTTTCCGTACGCCCGCTGTTTAGTGATTTCCGCGAATTCCGAAACTTTAAAAATACGTATTAGCGCTTCTAAACTTGATACGAAAATTAAAAGTACCAGACCATATATACGTCCATTCACATTTCGAAATCTGCAATACGTTTAAAAAAATATGAATATTTACCCCTTGAAAAAGTTAGTCTTCGAGAGTCACGTGCGCTAATTACGTATTTTTGTGCCATGTTTAAAATTCGGCATTGACTTCGGAAATATAAATACGTACAAACCAAAAATATCTAACCCTATCTACCTTCATTTGTCTACGTTCAAATAAATTTTACACGGAGTTTCTGAATCATTCTGAATCTTATGGCTATCACTGTGAGATACATATAAGTAGTTCGTATAAAATATGTGTGTATCGCTAACCCTACTACAGCGTATTGATATTCTTGCATGTTTTGAGTCATGTGCAAAAGGGAGACTTTCAGAGTTAAATCCCCCTCATATTTGCGCCCTGTGATTGCTTACTGAAATATTGGATAGGCCTTATTTAAACTATACAATCCGATTATATTATATAATTTATAAAGTTAATTAAATATTACCAAAATTGTTACCAAAATATTTATTATGATCATCGAATACATGTTTTTTCCACATTTTAAGAACCTTGCATCCACCGAACTAACCAAAATACTGAAAAATAAATTACACCAAATTAAAGATGCAATTTGTTTTTTGTTGCAAGTTGATTTTGTTTTTTAAAACGCCTCCTACGTTTAAAAAAAAATATTAATGTTAAAGCTTTTAGCAAAATCATACGGTCATATATTGTTACATGACCGTCAATTCTGTGTCAAAATGACAAATTGGTCAACAATGGGATTAAAAATGAATATAGGTAACAATAATGTTTACCACAAAAGTACTATGTTGTGCCAAACTATTCTTCCAAGAAAAGGTGGTACAAGAAGTATATATAAGTTAAGTACCACTTCATGGTAGTTTTCTTAATAAAAACGTACTTTTTTAATAAGCTGTAAGCATAGATAATTATAAACTGTTTTATCATTTGAAATAAACTATTTTCATAACTGAAGTCATTATTTCGTGAAAATAAATTTACTCATAGATGTTTTTTCTTTCGCATGATATTTCTTTTTCAATCTAAAATGAATCATTTAAATTTCGAATATTTGCATTAGCTTCAGAATATTTATTTATTTTATTTTATATCTCAGTGATAATAATGAGTTCAAAACTTTTCTTCTGCATCATATTTTTCTTGTCCGTAAAAAGGGAAAAATATCATTTTAATAGATTTATTTTTTTTATCTTCAAGAGCGTGAATTGATTTGAAAAACTTTTCTATTTCCCTTTTAAATATTTTATTGGTTTTAATGTAAAATATCTCTTCCAAAAGTGTCCTGTTTGGTTTTAAGACAATTTTAAATCTTAAAGTTTTGAAATAATGCGCATGCATAAAAATTAATAAAAGTATTTCTTTATTAGATTTATGTTTATTTTGACACCTTTTTGACAGAAATCTACAGAACAGTGTTGAAGCCCAATATATGGTGTTTATGGAAAATAAAAATTATTTCACAATTTTTTAAACCGTGGTGTACCGAAAAAGAACACTATGATAACCAATATTGCATAAAATGCAGCAACGCACTTTGTATATCATACAAAGAGATAATATTTCCAAAAACACGAAAAAAATATTTTAAATGAAAATTATTGAACTACATTGAACATTAGTAAACATGATTGAACATTATTGAACATTAGTAAAACTTATTGAACATTAGTAAAAATAAATAATGAATAACAACTCAATAAAAGGAAATAACTTCGATTATGCTCCCTATTCGTCAAAAGATGTGAGGAGCCAATTTTCCCCTATAAAAAGCAACCACACAGGTTTGCCAGACATGACAGGCCTATACACATGCATATACGAGTATTCACTTATAGTTTGTGCAAACATCCTCACATGTTTTTACCTTTAGGCTAAAAAATGACATACCAGCAGCTAACAAATGAAAGGAAGTGCTATAATGCTACAATTGTTGCGGTATACGCAAAACACAATGATATTTAGGTAGATGTTTTTATTGCTTCCTGCTTTTTCGATTAAGATCAAAATGTGAATAAAAAATATGGCAGGAGGTTATGTGCAGACCCCTTTGATGTTATCTGAATTATGCACACTAAATGTCCTATAACACTTATGATTATTTTATCCATGGAAAATAGCGAATATAATGCCATGCCACTAAACTTCTTTTAGCGTCCTAACTTAGCTTTTTACATTCAGTTGCTTAAAAAGGTTTTGGATCCCTGGATGGACTGTGTATACAAATAAATCGATTTTCTCAATAATTAAATTATTCATGTAGTTATTCAAAAATATCATCATTATGTGTTAGAACAAGTATTTTTAGCACCTGAAGCACGTAGTTTGGTTGTTTTCTATTCACCATATGTATAGAAAGTAAAAACATTCAGATACAGGTAAGGTCGAAATTTCTTTGTAAACAATATTCGAAAGAATCGTTTTTAACACAATCTAGTACGAAATAATCATTGATGAAAGTTTTTTGCGTAATTGGTAAATTTTCTACACTGTAAAATAAAAATCTTTGAAAAAAAACAGAAAATATACTGGCAGCAAAGTTGCCGTCTATTTCTCAAAATTTGCTTTTTGATATTCCCTTTCAAGAGGAAAATTTTTCGCTATTCAAACGGAAATTTTAACTATTTAGAAATAAATATGAGCAAAAGAGAAATATTTAAATAAAATCTAAATAATAATTATATATATTGATATATATTTTCACTTAACACGTTATTTGTATTGAATATTATCACACCCGTTTATATTGCCTTTCTCGACATTAAGAGATGGATGCTCTGCCCCCTACACAAACGGACCACATCCAACGACATGTTATAGGCCAAAACATCAATTACAAAAATTTAACTCATATATTCTGGTTTTTTCTCAATTGAAAATGAACATTTCCGTTTTTTTGTCTTGAAAGGAACATTTCGAATTTTAACATTCGACAGGTATGGACTAAAAAAGAAATTTTCCGTTTACTCCTGGAAATTGTTTCACTTCATTCTAAATAAAATGTTTCGGATAAAAGACAGAAATTTCACATAAAAGCACCCGTACATATACGGAATTAGTGTAATTGGCTCATTCTAGTTACACAGAAGGCACACATGTGCTAATCCATTTCACACCAGATATTGCGAGGCTTGCTTCTACAGACACTGAGGTCAGTGAATTTTCAATGCAAACATTTAATGCATTCATTGTTGTAGTCAAAGTAGGCCTATCTCACATCAAAGAGTATCATGGAATCACGTACTATGCATTCACAATATCTGGTGTGCAATGAACTACCATGTGGAAACACAGTTATATTTAGATTTTATTAGTGGTTTCTGACCCCTCTGATGTTCCACGAGTTAGGCACACTAAACAGGGCTCTCAAATGGTCCGCTATTTAAATACCGGTATTTTCTTAGAAAATATTATTTTTAGATTTTTGTCACAAATTTTGCAGAAAGTAATTTTTTTGCGGAATTGATGTATAAACCAGCCATGCAATGTTCTGTTAAAAAATATCGATATTCAGTTAGCGGATTATTTGGGAGCTCTGTCTAAATGCTCTGCAACCCTTATGATTTTATAAGTGATAAGTAGCGAAGATAATGCCACTAAACATCTTTTTCTCACTACATCTTAATTCTGTTTTTAATTCTAGATTCAGGTGTGACGTCCTCAATAGAGTGTGTTATTTTTTTACAACTTTCTCTATAATTAGATTGTTCATGCAATTTTATGAAAATATTATTATTATATGTTAGAATATGTGTACTTATCAGTATTATGTCTTTAGAACCTAGGACACGTGGTTTGATTGATTATCTCAAGATATATACGTTTAGAAATAATGAAAAATAATCAATATCTGGCATGCAGTGAGCGACCACATGATTGTTTTCTGCTTGTCTAAAAAGAACCAAAAGTTATCAAGCACGCAAACAAAACTTTGAACTTTCTTCTCAATAGTTTTACGGGTTTCTTCTGTTCTGTATCGAATGAAATAATTGTCACTTGTAAGGGAATAATTTTGAATCACATTGTACACAAATGAAAGTGATTAAAGAAAATTTGAAAATCAGATGATAAATCGAGGCTATATCCCTTTGCTTTAATTAAAAAATATATATATTTGAAAAATATTAATAACTAATTTGAATTGAATATTTCACTAAATTAAAATAATAATATCAAATGCACTTCAAAAACGTCAAATAAAAATATTTATGTTTATTCATTTTATTATGTTAAATGATATAAGATAAAAACATCACGATATATATTAAAATCATGTATGAATAATTTAAAACTATTTCTTAAGAGTTTTTAAATTACTTGAAACCATAGCATTAAAAAAAGATTGGACAACCCCATTAATCAAATTTTGTATATGGAACCAGGTTCAAAATAAATTTATTTTATAACAAGAACGAAAAATCATGCGTCAAGCATAGATTATGTAGCACTTTCCAACGCTTCCAAAATAATTTTACAAAACATACCGTTTAATAAGCTAAAAGATAACATCTAAGTAAACAATTTGGAAAACGCATAACATATTTAAAAACATAATTTCAGGAATTTCCAACAGATACAATATTCGGAAAAATATCCGAATACTTTTATTCAGCCCTGTATATGATCTATAGATTTATATATGCTAGGATGCTAAATTTTAGTTTAGTTAGGAAACGCGTAGCACAGTTTAAAATTATCTTTCTGGAGTTTCTGTCAATAAACGGAAATGTGTTCGCGAACTTTTGTGCTGCCCTGTATAGGATCTACAGAATTTATACACACCACGTAATAGACAAAAAGCGAGTTAAAATTAAAATCGCGTTTAGTAACTTAAAACGCACTTCCAGGAATTAGTGTTAACAGACAGTAGAGAATTCTTTTGTGTGTCCCTGTAAATGAACGATGACTGCTATACACACACTATTCGGTAGTAAGCCTCTTGTAATGCACCTTAGATATATATATATATAAATTTCAATGCGTTTAAAATAGTGAAACATTATTTAAATAAACCGCAGACGATTTTTCTCCGTAGACGTCATGTAACGGAATTCTTTTGACTGTCCCTGTAAAGTAACTATAAGTGCTATGCACACCCTATTCCATATTAAGCTTCTTCTAATGCACCTTAGTGATATATATAAATTTCAATGCGTTTAAAATAGTGAAACATTATTTAAATAAACCGCAAATGATTTTTCCCCATAGACCGCAATTTAACGGAATTCTTTTGAGTGTCCCTGTAATAAAACTATAAGTGCTAAACACTTCCTTTGAAATAGGGAACATGCTATAGATAACGACAATAACATATAAAAATTGCAGAGCAATCCGAGCATATTTACGGGAGTTAGAGCACGGACAGACGGCAGACGGCCATACGGCCAGACAAACCGAAGTCATAAGCACTTTTCAACTAGGTTGGAAAGTGCTAAAAATGCAGGGTCTCACTCCAATCCATATTCGGATTATAAGAAAGAATAAGAAAATATTTTAACGTAACTTTCACTAGACATCTTTCTTCCTGTGGCATGTAAAGATATCACGGGAAGTGGTGAAAGTGACCATCATATAAGTACATACAAACACCATTAAAATAGATGCACTATGTTTCGGAATTTAGTTCACATTACATTCAGTATTACTGACCGAATTACAGTGCACTTCCAGCACTTTTCGTAATTTCGTCGCATACCACTTAAGGTATTGTAAATTTCTTAAAAGTTTTGTTAAAATACATTTATCATTGTTAAAGTTATGAATAAACGTCTATGCTCGGATTGTAGTGTGATAAACTGTATTTTCTACTAAACAAATGGTCTCTGGGTCTTGTTTTTATACAGAAAATGTTCAATACATCCTTGTCTAGCACTTCTTAAAGTGTGTTGATTATTTTTTAAACACACTGTATCTATAAGTTATTTTTTCTATAGAGTTTTTCTTAAAGTTTTTCTATAAATTTCAGTACTTTTTAAAAAAGTATTTGAAAATTGTTTCAGAATAATACAGGAAAAGAAATGTACTCTCTACATCTGCATTCGCAGCAATTTTCTCTCAGGTCGATTTGTTATAAATGTAGTCTTTCTGCATCATTAATAACGGAAATAGTTCTGTTTGGGAACTAAGAAATCTGCTATATTCCTTAAAATATTTTTGCCATAGACATTCACAATTCTTTAAAAGCATATTGAAAGTGACAGCTTTAAAAGAACTGAAAGAAATATTCTGAAGTACTTTTGGAATTGATTAATATTTACATTCATTAATCTAATAAAGTTGGAAGATTTATTAATCAAATTATTACTGTTTTAAGAGTACGGTGTATTTAAAAAATTATCATTCATTCGTACATTATTTCTACAAGACATTTTCCAAAGAAATATCTTGTACCATTAATTTAATAAATATTTGAAAAAAAAAATCAATCCATTGAACAGTGAAAATTTATTAAAGTGATAAATTAGTTTCTTTTTAACCCTTTGCCTGTGGAATATATTTGAGAAAAACGTGCCAAAAATGGAAATCTCTTTTCCTAACTTCATGCCTGTGATGCTTTGGAACACCCGACCTGATTTCGGCAAGAGAAAAATCGGTATTTCAATTCCGTGAAGCACGAACTCTGTCCGTCTAATGCTTAAAAACAATACAAAGAAACTTTTAACTTGCGAAAAATTTATGTACCGGCCCGGCATTTATATACCACCCTCGCGTTGCTCGAACTAAGTTCGGGCGTCACAGGCAAGGGTTAAAGATAATTTGCACCATGTGTTCCAGTTTTCAAAATAATTTCTCTATTTTCTTCTTTTGTTTCATAAAAGGACTGTTAAAGCATTTTCGCACATATTTTTTCGTCTGACAGAGAGTTACAGAAAAGGTAGCAAGAAACTGAATTTTCATTAAAATTGTATATGTTAATAGAGTTGTAATACTTGAGGCCCTTAAAAATGACATTCCAAAATCGATGCACATATATGTTGTACTATGTATCAAGAATAGGAGCAACACTTTTTGAGAATGTTTATTAAAAATTTTAACGCTTGTAGTATTTTAAAGATGTATACCCTGTAAAAATATTGTCGTTGAGGAAATACATTTGAGATCAATTTTCAGATGGTATCATTACTTAAAGCCTATAGTAAGTATGAAAATATACCATTACCCAAAATATACCCAAAATCGATGCACAGATTTGTTGCAGTATGTATCAAGAATAGGAACAAGACTTATTGAGAATGTTTATTAAAAATTTTAATCATTGGAATATTTTAAAGATGCATATTCTGCAAAAAACGTTGTTTTGAGGAAATACATTTGAGATACATTTTCAGATGGTATCATTACTAAAGCCTACAAGAAGTATGAAAACATACCATTACCCAAAATATACCCAAAATCGATGCACAGATATGTTGCAGTATGTATCAAGAATAAGAACAAGACTTATTGAGAATGTTTATTAAAATTTTAAATTATTGGAGTATTTTAAAGATGTATTGACTGCAAACATATTGTTTTGAGAAAATATATTTGAGATACATTTTAGATATTATCATTACTTAAGTCTATAGGGAATATGAAAATATATCTTCTGCGAATTATATGAAAATTTGTTGGCACTTTTTACATTTTAAGAAGTTAATAACACAAAAACCAAAATTAATATTTTTACGCCTTTCAGATAAGCTGGCCTTCGTTTAAAAAAATAAATTTCGTTTACGTGAATAATTAAGTCATTTTATTTCGTTGTTTGATATTTTCATGAAAATAAAAATCCTGAAAGCACTAAGTTGAAGATTATATGACATTTAATAATAAAGACAATTTTTCAGTTTTTAATATTTCTAAGTTAGAAGTCTAATTTACGTGCAAACATAATTCCTGGAAATGTTCCATAGCGCATACTAATGACATTTCTCAAATAAAACAAATGCATTATCATAATATAAAATATATGTAAAATCTTTATTTATATGGCTGAAAATAATATACTTTAAAATGTAATTTCATCTCCAAAAACATATTAGAAAAAACAAATTAACAAAATCAACAATGCTTTTTTTGTGTTTCAATGATATAAAACTATTTGGTAATTTTTTTATCATTATAAACTTATTTTTTTAAAAAGAGTGTGAGATAATTTACTAATCCACATAACACTCTGAACTTTTATGTTTAAAATTGTAAATCATGTGATACATTTCACACTCATATCGTTACTGAATACATGTGTAATAAAAAATAAACTAAACTTATACACATTTTGAAGAATTAGAACATCATAAATAATTTATATTCGTATGTTGCACAGTTGTTACTCAATGAAACAAAATTAATGCCTTTCAATCCCTGGATCAGTCATCAACATCAATGACCCTCAGAAATCAATGAATTCAGGCCCTCGTTATATTGTATTTCCCTACAGACAATAAAAAGTAAGATAATTTACAAATGATTGTTTTATATTTCCCCCCCCAAATCTTTAGTGTATTGGCGATTCACTTGAGATAATTTTTAAATCGCGTTTTGTCGATGATTATCTTTCCGAAGATTAATAATACTTTGAAGAGAATACAAGAAAACTAGAAATTTTTGTCAAATTTAGAACAAAATTCTATTGATTGATAAAAAATTGTATGAGTACACAGGACACTTTTCGGAGTGGATATTTTTGAGCAGCCCGTCATTAGCCAAAGTAAACACGTGTCCCTGGACTATACTCGTGTCCGTGGTGACACACACGTATCCGTGAACTGATCACAATAAGGTAAAACTATAATTTATTTATTTATTTTTGTTAAAACATAAAAATTTGCTTAATTATACAGTCGAACGCATTTAATACGAGCACGGATGAAAAGAGAACACGGTGAAAACGAGTAATTTGCTAGTTAAGAGTGTTAATTAGTTAAACTATAATAAAGTGATCATTATTTTTACTATCTACAAAATGTGGATCATGGCTAATACGATGACAACATCTGTTCATTTCAATGTGATTTTTGGCGAAAAGTAGGGTAGAAGGAGGGAAGAAATCCCTTTCTTATCGAACCCTGTTCTCTCTCAGGGATGATATTTCGGCATTAAGCTGTCTGTCAAAAAATAGCAATTTGTTAGTTTTTCCAGGAAGTATTTCATTCTTCAAGGAGACCACTCACCCCAAAAAATGCAATGGAATATTCCAAAAATAAATAAAGAGGGGAACAATAAGGACGTTTCAAATACCACTCTTTGTGATATTAACAACTGAGCGATGGAAAAGAAGGAGTATATATATTTTTTTAATTTCTTTTAATGCAGACTCTGGAACAAATTAACCAGAATTTTCATGTATTATATTGCATTGATAATAAAATAAAGATATTTGAAACTAATACTTCGAAAACTGCAGTGACTATTACAACGTTAGCCTTGTTTTTTCGAATACAAGGGAAGTGATAAGTAGCATCATTGTACGTCGTTCATGTCCTTTGGAACTACTAGTTCTTTAGACGCTTCGACATAAGTACTGTGATTTTGTCTAAAGAAAAGAGCCGTTTAAAGGAGTCGACAATCACAAAGGTAAGACTGGATATTTATGTTAATTTTATGATATTAAGTAAGTTTAGCCTTGAAATAATTGAAACAATTAATAGTAGTAATTAGTTTAATTATTGGACTGTTTTCATATTTTCATGATCTTTACGGTTATTACGGGGAACCGTTAATACAAGGTATTTTATTATTTATTAATTTTTAGTGCTTGCTTTTGGTACAGTGATCTCTCACTTATACGCGATACACGGAAATCATTTTTCAGCACCAGTTTTTTTAGGATAATTTTCATCTTTTTAAATCGCAGAATTTACAAATCGAATTTTACTGTTTAAAAATAGTGGTATGAAAAAGTAATTACTGAACATCGCGTATAGGTGAGAGATCACTGTATTAACCGAGTTCGACTCTATATATATTAAAAAAATAATGTAGAATAAACAAAAAAACTTTTCTTCAACGAACATCACTCAAGATAAAATAAGGAATGTGATTGAGATCTAAACTAAAATAACATTTAATTTTCTAAATTAAAGTATAACTTGTATTGTGTGATCTGATTTTCTATTCATTTTTAAATGAAAGAAAGAATCGTGAAATGTGAATCTCCTAATTAATATTTGATGTCCTTCATTTCTAAATTAATTAAATACGTACATATTAAAAGAAATAAAATTTTCAGATCCCGATGATCATATACCGGTTTTTCCTCCATAAGCTATACATTAATTAGAAAGAAAATTAATGTAAATAATTAATTTTAACTTTCCATGTTTTAAATAAAAGAGTATATGATTAATTCCAAGCTCCAAGCTGAAGTTTTTACCTCGAAGTATTGAATCTTGTACCAAAATACTGATTTCTGAAAATTGATATTTGTTTATTTTTTTTGTGAGTTTAATTTAATAAAACATTCCAATTTAAAATATGGACACTATTTCATTAAAAATTAATCTTACACAAATTCAAAAATTAATTAATTTTTTTCCAGTGTGGAATTCTTCTATAATTATTATATTTCTGTTAAAGCCAACATTCAGTATATTTACATTAAATCGGAACTGATATGAAATGAAAGATATTTGTAAATATTTGTAGATATAATTGTATTTTAAATATTAAATCTGAATTAATTATTAAAATTCAGAAAAAGATTATATCCATTCATTGGACGGTCCTAAAAATCTCTTAATGCATTTTCGCATAATCCACGAATCAAATAATCCAGATTGAGATCAGACATTCTATTTAATCAAATAGAATATTTTTGGTTAAGATTTTAAATTCATATGGTAATAAATTTATGACTTATTCCTCTGTGGTGCATATTTTAATTAACTTACTTCAACTTTTGATTGAAAAAAAAAGTTTATATGCTCTGCGGATTATATTATATTTATACCACGTAAGAATGTCGTATGCTTTATTACTTTCTTCGAAAGCAATATATCATGCTATCACAATTACTTACTAAATATCCGTCAGTGATCCACTAAGTATCATTGATGTTACATAATTTGACAGTACAGTTTTGTGTATTCACAAATTATTTTCTGTAGCATATTGAACATTCCTCTTTATATTGAATTCTCGAAAATTAAAATATATATTAATAATCTTCAAATATTGTAAGTTAAGATGTTTTATAAAATTTCTACGTTATGACGGAATTCTGAAGTATTCATTGTCTAGAAGTGGTTCTCAATAAATTATGCTGATTACTAACACTGATTAAATTCTACGTAAACAAATTTTTCAAATGAAATAATACGCTTATGACTTTACTTCTAATGTGAATATGTGTGTTTTAGAGTACAATAGAAACTGGCTCTATTGTTTTGTGAGAGAAAATTTATCTAATTTTTCAAATTAAATACAAATTATTTTAACATACATACTTGCTTTTAGAGTATTTTGCTTTTATCTTCACAAAGAGAAAATTCATGGTGAATGAAAAAAATCCTGTAATATTTCAATGTTCAAAATTTTTCATGACTATTTTTTTCTGACTAATATTTTTTATGCATATATAATTAAAAAAATCAAAAAAGATAATCATGAAATATTCTATAAGTCTTAATTTTTCTTTAGTAGAGAAATAATAATAATTTTAATACAGAGCAGGTACTGTTTCTTATGTACAGTATAAAAAATTATTATTTTTTTGAAAAACTCCTCCGTATTTTTCTTAGTATATTTTATGCATGCATCCAAAAGAAATGGCTCAGTAGGCTTAAAAAGGTAAATAACTAATGCGGCAAACATACCTATTATCTTCTAGTGAAAAAAATATGTATCCACATGAATTGTTTGAAAGAAATAACAAACGTTTCGTAAAATGTTCAGTGAAATACAAGAAAAAAAAAGCAGTCTTAAATCTTGCTTCTACAGACATTTTTCTGCTACATTAATGTGAAAAATTACTGTGAAAGACATTGTAAAATTTATGGAACCATTTACTTTTTTGCAGTAGAAATGGGAACTATATTTTTCCTGAAGATTTTTTTTAGCGAGAAATACACTGCAAAAATATGTATAACTCAATATCTATTTCTTTAGTATAAGTTACTTAATTGTGTATAAATTGTGTCCAAAAATGGCCTAGACATTTAAAAATATATATAACAAGTATATGGTTACAGATATTGAAGCTTTTCTTGTAGAAGATGTATGTGTGAAGTCGGTAATTTCCTTTTCAGAATCCTGTGCTTTCTTTATATTAGTTCCGAATACTACCTATAAATACCAAGTTACATAAAAACTAATTTATAAATTGGATAGACGTTAATCATCTTTTAACCCTCATTCTGTTTAGTTGTTGAAACACACACATACGCGCACAAAAGATGTTTGAGTCTTGAAATTGCAATGTCATTTTAAGCAGTATTACATTATATTGGTGGTATTAAGTAGTATTATATTATATAGTGATATTTGGAACACAAAACAAACGATCATAGCACAAAAGTTTTGATTTACACATAACTCTGTTGCAGGAATAAATTCAACAACTTACGGTTACTCATACGCAAAATTTAAAATATGGCAGTCATCTGTGGATAATTGTAATTACGAGAACACAAAAATAAAATATTACATACAAATAATTAAACTTTTTCCTCTTTGAAAGTCTTTAGAAACTTGTGTGTTTCAATAACAGACATAATCATAAACAAAAGTAAGCAATTGCACAATAACATCTCGTTCTGTGGTATACCATATACTGCTCAGGTATAAATTGCATAGTATTAAAAATTTAGAAAAGCAATTAACCCTTAGGTCGTTGAGATTTTGGCCTTTCGGTTAACTTTTCTGTTTCAATAATAGACATAATCATAAACAAAAGTAAGCAATTGCACAATAATATCTCGTTCTGCGAAATATTATATACTGCTAAGGTATAAATTACATAGTATTAAAAATTCCTATAATGCAATTAACCCTTAGGTTGTTGAGTTTTTGCATTTGGGTTCTTACCTCAGCATTGGGTTTCTTTTTAGAATTGTATTTTGAAGGAACGTGCGAAAACACCTGATTACCAACGGAACAAACTTCCACTAGTAAAAATAAACATAATTTTTTCTTATTCATAGCAAAAATTCTGCATGAATAAATCGTTTAAATAAGGCAAGACGTTCTATTAAAATTTACTGGTAAAAATTTGCCTCGTTGATAATCATGTTCTTTAATTCAGGTAGACGCCTGCAGCACGTCCGTAACGTTGGGGAATAGACTGAGATGGACGAGGTGAGAATGTTCGTAACGACCTAAGGGTTAATATAGATTTTAAGTAGATTTGATATTGATATACCTTTTGATTTTCTCAATTTTGAAAAAAATACTCTTTAAATAGACATTCTTCTAAACAATTCGAATTTGTGTTTTATATATAAAATATGCAGGTTGATTTCTTATATCTTCTCCTCAAATAACTGGTGAACCTATTTAGGTACAACCATGAACGTAGAATTAAAGTATAGTAACACATGTATGTATTTCACGATGAAGTACATTGCAGTATTCCATTGTCAGTGTACATAGATGGAAAACGGGTATATGGTACATAAAGAAAACTGCCCGGTTAAACTGAGGGCATTGAGCTCACAGGCTATTCACACTAATTGTATATTATGCTATTTTTTCAAAGAATAATGCCACTCGAAAAATAAAGAAATCGACAATATATTAAGGAGGGGGGGGATAAGCACCCGTTCCCACCCTTTATACTTAACCAATAAACGCCCAAAATCTAATCAGGCAAGCGCCTTACCACAATGAATTTATACACAAAATTTGAAAAAAAATCGGATAATTTTGCTTGAAAAACCCATTTATCTAAATTAAGGGAGGTAAGCTCCCCCCCGTTCCCCCCTTTATACTTAACAAATGAAAACCCAAAACTAATCAGGCAAGCGCCTTACCACAATGAATCTATATACAAAATTTGAAGAAAATCAGATAATTCTGCATGAAAAACCCATTTATCTAAATTAAGGGGGATTAGCCCCCCCGTTTACCCCCCTTTATACCTAACCGATGAACTCCCAAAACTAATTAGGGAAGTGCCGTATCACAATGAGCCTATATACAAAGTTTAAAGAAAATCGGATAATTCTGCATGAAAAACCCATTTATCTAAATTAAGGGGGGTAGCCCCCCGTTTCCCCCCTTTATACTTATCCAATGAACCCCCAAACTAATCAGGGATGTGCCTTATCACAATGAGCCTATATACAAAATTTGAAGAAAATCGGATAATTCTGCATGAAAAACACATTTATCTAAATTAAGGGGGTTAGCCCCCCGTTTCTCCCCTTTATACTTATCCAATGAACCCCCAAAATGAATCAGGGAAGTGCTTTATCACAATGAGCCTATATACAAAATTTGAAGAAAATCGAATAATTCTGCATGAAAAACCCATTTATCTAAATTAAGGGGGTTAGCCCCCCGTTTTCCCCCCCTTTATACTTAACAAATGAACGCCCAAAAATAATCAGGGAAGCACCTTATCACAATAAACCTATATACGAAATTTCAAGAAAAACGCATACTTCTGCATGAAAAACCCATTTATCTAAATTAAGGGGCAGTTAGCCCCTCATTTCCCCCCTTTATACTTAACGAATGAACTCCCAAAACTAATCAGGAAAGCTCCTTATTAGAATGAACCTGTAAACAAAATTTGAAGCAAAACGGATAATTCTATCACGAGTTATCGCGTTACGTACATACATACATACATACATACATACGTACGGGCACATTAGCTCTCAGGCTTTGATAGCCTGTGAGCTAAAAAGTCATTTACAAAGCTGGAGAGCACCTTAGATGTAGTTTGCAATGATTTCTTATGTGGATAAATAACTTTGTTATAGGCCTTGAAATGATTTCTTTTAAATATCCAATCACTAGCTTAAATAAATCTGTAATTGCATGCAGAAGTGCGGCATTATATGGCTGATGAAAATTTACTAGTAAAACTAACACATCAAATCCAAATACAGTTTATTTTAATTAAAAAATCAAGTTAAAGGTGCTTAATGAGTCTACCATCGACAGCAACGTGTCCCGATGTGGAACACATTGAGCATGCTTAATTTTATTTCCTTACTAAAATACATTGTAACTTGCTTCCAGATTTATCAGTAAATTTACATCCGCTTTATAACGTCATACTTATTTACGCAATTAGTGGCGTATATAAGCTAGTTATTGGAAAAAATCAAATTATATTTCAATGCTTCTAATAATGTTAATTTTACATGTAAGACAATATTTCACACTAAATCGTTGTCGCTATGCAATTTTGTAAGTGTCTATTTCCCGCTGTATTATATAGTCCTGTTTTCGAGATTGGAATATTAAATCAGCATTTTGTCATCAGAGGGCGTTGCAATGTAACTCATCCTAAAGCGCATATCATTACACTACATAGACACTACATTCATGGCTGTAACTAACTCGATTCACGAGTTATTTTAGGTGAAACAGAATAAAATAAACACCCTGTATTTCGAATTTATAAGTTATTCAAATTAATTATAATTTATATTAATTTATAATTTAATTATGAGATCGCAATAGTTAATAATTTTAACTCTTTTATTCTTTTGTTTCCGACACTTACGCATTGGAAATGTTCAGGTAATAGATATATAGCTAAAACTCATCATGTTCTATTAACTTATACCTCAGGATGTAAAATTTGTGAACAAATAACGAAATAGTACCAATTTTGAGTTTTTCTAAAGAATAACCTCCTTAGCATGTTAAAAACAAACTGAAATAAAAGTAGTAGGAATTCTTTAAAAATACTTAAAAATCTACTAATTCTTTAAAAAATATAAGAAAAAAAGTATATGGAAATTTTTTAAGATATTTTCTGTTTAATCTTGTTATCACAATCTAAAGTGAAATCGAAATTTTTCTGGATAATAAGTATTTGTTACTTAAAAAAAGTTTTCAAGTATAAAAAGAAAAACAAAAATCAACTGTAGAAAAAAGCAAGAATTAAGTATGGGGATTACAGTCATAGTTTTTAAATCTGCTAAAATAAAACATCTAATAAGTATTAAATATAATATTTGTAGTTTATTTCCTATTAACTTAGAAAAAAACAATAAGCAAATGTGAGAAATTTCTAATAAAACTTTTAATCTCAGGGAAAATTGGATGAATACCGCTCTAATCCATTTCTCTTATTTTAAATAAGTGAATAAATGGAATTAAGACTAAAAATTTTTATAAATAGAAAATTAAATTTCCTAAGTTCAAAGAAAGTTCCTTTAAACTAGTTAAAAAGAATACTTCTGAGTAAATAAGTTGAAATTCTTCTGCGGAAAATGCAAAACTTATCAGTGTAAACCTAATTTATTTTATTTTGTTTTAATTAGTTATATATATATATATATATAAGCGTTCTCTTATCTAGTAGAACAAAGAAACTTCGTTTAATTAAAAAAATACTGTCGTCTAAATACATGAACTTGCAATTTTTGAAATAATCATTGGAAAACGAATCCGGTTTTGTGGAATCTTTATTTTTCTAGAAAATTATAGCATTTTCTATATTTTAAACAATTTATACAATAAAAGGATTTTTGTTTCACATGTGCGCAAAAGAAGAATGCGCTACCAAAATTTAAAAGAATTGGCTATTATGTGCTATGACATATCAATGAAGCATTTTTAGGTTTGTCTGGTAATAATTATAAAATGTTTAAACAGCTGATGGCAGGTAAGTAAGAACACATATTTATAAGTGCCTGCGCAGATGTACCATATATTTAAACGTAATATTTTTACATCTAAATTATCTAAAAGCCTTGAAGACAAATTATATTCATTTATTTGCCTTTTTAATTAGTGTTCACAATCGCTAGACAAACGCAACGGTTGGTAGTGAAGGCTAAATCCAAAGCGTCTGAACATTTACTATAGAACTGCAAACAGTTTATAAAAAAAAAAACACATCATAGCAACACATGCTACAATTCAATAAGTATAGACGTATTTTTCTGAAATGTTCTTTAGCGTATATGCTGTTTTAACATAAAATTCCCAAATCGACACGTTCATACATTTTCAAATTTGAGTGATAATAATATTTCTAGAAAATGTGTAATATAGATATGCATTTATACAATAACGTATAACAGATAGGATCTTCGCAGGTGTCTATTCCATTGGGCTGAAAGCAGGAACAGAACCTAAAGCCTAACAGGTGTAGCTGCGAGACACCGAGCAAATGCATTCCAGAGTCTCTAGAGAGGTTTGAAAACCCAATCATTTCATGATTAAATTTTTAAAGTTGTTTATGTATCACCGGTGGTACAGTTTTGTACAGATATACAGTAAATATATTTTACAGTAATTTACTTATTTTGAAATATTTAGCATTTACTTTTAAATTAAGCATATACTCGTTACGTTAAGCATATATTTATAAATTTAAGCATATATTTATTACGTTAAACGCATACTTATTTAGTTAAGCATATACTTGTTAAGATAGTATATATTTATTCAATAACAGATAACAGAACTAACGATAACAGTACTCAGTAACAAGATATAGCTGTAGTTTGTTCTTTATCTGCTATTTTTTGTTTTGATGATAGAAAAAAGAACATCAAACTGGACAAATGTCTTTGAAAATTCTTCAGCTTATAATAAATCACTTTAAGGATGGGTAGTTAGTAAGAGATACTCCAAAAATAGTAACACGATGTCATTCAACTATTCATGAAGTAATCAAGAGATTTAAAAGAAGAAATACCATCTAAAGTAAATTAAAACTAAGCAAACGAAAGATTTTTAGATTCTGAAGTTCATTTGTTTGTACGACATGTAAAGAAAAGCCCAAAATTAAAAGTTTCCAAATTTCCCGTGGAAACATAAAAGCAATTTGGAAAAAGAGCTAATATGGATACTATAAGAATTAAAAAAAAAAATGAGTTGCTAGTGAAAATGCTTTTGTGAGTATGATCAATCTTTTGTAAAGATTGAAATTAAATAACTTAAAAAATAAAAACTTTTGATTTTTTAAGACCGTTTTATTTACGTATGAAATTAAATTTAATAATTTTCTTCTCGTGAAAAAACATATGGTTGGAGAAAGCCAAAATAAATGATAAAGAAACAATTTACAACCTACGCTTAAACATGGTGTAGGATAGGTAATGATATGGGGATCAATGTCAGCCGCTGTACGTGCCTTCATATCGTTGATTGGATAATGAATGGATTATTAAAAGTATTTACAGATTCTGAAATAAAATGATAGTGCTCAAAAACAGGTATAGATGATTGTTATTTTTATCAAAACAATGATATGAAGCACAAATCTTTAAATATTCCCCAAAAATATGTAATTCAAATGTTCCCCAAATTTAAATGTTCCGTAAATCTTTAAATGTTCGACTGCTGTTTCTTTGTGATTACTTATTACCTCCATGTTATAGACCCCATGCTGTAGATATACCTCCTCAATATCCAAACTCAAACGAATTAAAAATTTATGGTCACATCTGAGAGATTTTTTTTTTAAGTACCATATACAACTTAAAACTTAAAAAAAAAAACATATAAAGAAGAATGGTAAAATAATACTCCTAATAACATTGAAAAATTAGTCCATTCAATGCCGAAAAGATTAAAATGTGTTATAGAAAATATAGGTTTACCAACCAAATATTAACATCCCGCTAAACATTTCAAATTAATACGAAAAATAGTTATATCTTAGTTTCATTTTGAAATTACTTTCCATTGTTTGTTGAGCTTATATTTATTTTTAATTTAATGCAAAAAATATTTTACTTAATGTTTTCTGGATTCATATGTACTCTAAATGAGTAAAAATAAATAATTTCTATTTTATATTTCTATTATAAATCACGTCATAATATATAAAAATTTAAGTGTTAAAATTTTACTTTGAGTCACTTTTAAAAAGACATTCATTCAAAGTTTCAAAACAATAGGAAAGATACAAGAACAATTAGTGATAAAATCAGGCAATATTGTGACATTACATAATTAGACGGACACAAGTATGTCTTTTTTCAGTTACGCAAACCCCAAAGTTTAATATTTAAAATTCTAATTTATTTTAAGTTTTTCCAATTATTCCCCTTTTATACATTATTCTATCTATTTTGCGCTTTAAAGGGGCAACAATACTTGTAAAATCTTATCGAAAACAGTTGACATTGAAGTGTTTTTTTTTTATCAAGAACTGCTAAAGCCAATTCCCTTTTTTTTAATTTTTATAATTAGCTGTATTTCGATCATTTTAATTTTCTGAAAAATCAATTCCTTTCTACTAAAATTAATTATAAAAACTAGAATATTTTGTTTGCAAAATCATGAGAATAAAGCATTTTTTATTTATTCAAGAAATATCAAATTACATTTCAGCTATTGTCATAATTATGAAAAATAGTGAACTCGCTTCAATAGTTTTCATAAAAAGGTACAAAATTATCAGTTATTTCCCACTGGATTTCGTGAGTGTTTTTCTTACCCCCGTTAAAATGAGATTTATACTTTCCACGACCAGCAAACTTTTCATCCTAGCGCTAACGAATATATTAATTATAAATTATTCCCAAACTCCTTCATTTATAATGTGCTCAAAGTTTGCTTCTAATTCAATTGTAAATTTAATCGAAGTAGTTGCCCGTATTCAAACAGTGGCTTAATCAATTAATAAGACAAAACAAAGTTCACCGAACTTAATGCACCTCATTCAAACACCGGAATATAACATAAATTTCTCTACAATTTAAACAGAGATATCGTAGTTATAATTTGTAAAATGATAGACAGTAACTCCAGTATATATTAAGCAGCAGTTCATTTATTTAACTGTACATTAAATATACTTTAAAACAATTTTAAAGATGAAAATTGAACAAAGACTCGGATCAATTAATAAACTTTCTCATATCTTTAATCTACTAGAAGTGAGATATCTAAACTAATAAGAGAAAGTTTCGCTCTGTGTGTCTATGTGTGTGTGTGTTTGTTTGTCTGCGATGGCTAGCAAAATCTTGCCCTCCTAGAAGTCTGAAAATTTAGATGTGGATAGTCCAAGGTCTGGTCTGGTGCACCTGAGTCGCTGAATTTTAATACATTAAAAATATATATATTAATTAAAAACTGATCAATAACTCATCTATTTTTTGGGAGCCATCTTTCAGAACTCGCGCATGCCCAGAACCCGATTTGTGGCATTGCACGAGACTGAAGAACCATTTACATGAAGAATGCGTTTATTTCGCAATTCTGTTTTAAATTGTATTGAGTAAACCGCTTGGTTTATTTAAAAATGAAACGCATATTCTGAAAGATTGTACTCTTACGTCTCCAATGCCGAAATGAATTTTAAAAAAAATGTTTACCCTTTGAAAAACAATTTTGAAAAATGGTCGTTTTCCCGGGCTTATGTTTTCTCCCTTACGCCAACGCCCCTTAATAGTACAATTTTAGAGCTACAGACAAACTAAACACTTGCTCTTAGAGCTGAAACATTCTTCTAATAGACGGTATACTTATTTTTTTTTAATATGGAATTTAACCCTTTCAAAAACACTGGCGAACGCAGGTTATTTCACGCATCACGAGAAGATTTTTTTTCGGACGCTAAAAGTTACTAAACGTTCCTATTTCGACACAATATTTTTAGAACATCTCGGCAGGCCAGATTTAAATCCCCTACAACAATTTCAAAGTGTTCGGACGAGAACGAGTATTTTTTTTTAAAATAAAATCTGAGATATTTTAGGCGAAGACCCATAACAACGGGATGTTGTCCGCGGTCACACTTGGCTTGGGGTAACGTTTTCAATTTTTAAAATGCATATATTTTCACATAATTTTATAAAGGACTTGGAAACAGTTATATTTATAAACGACTAAAATTTCAGGGAGATCGGATGACGAATGGTATTTTTTGTTTTACGTAAATGGACCCGATACAATATTTACACGGGCTGTAATACCATTATATTTATGGCCATTGAAAATTTCAAAGGGTTTGGACAACAATTTTTTTTTTCTTTGAATATATAATGATCCTACTTGAAAAAAGAAGTAAATGTATTTTTCTACGATTTTGAGATTTTGTCATCAAAGATATAAATTAATACAAAATCGGGAAAAATATATAAAATAATACAACTTTGGGGTTTGTTTAAGGTTTTATCACGGGCCCAGGCAACGCTGGGCGTGTCAGATAGTGTAAAATAAAATATGATTTTCTGTTTGTTTTTTATTGTCAACATATTTAAATTCGCAAGGTGCATTTAAAATAGTATTTTTTTTAATGGATTTCATTTAACTTTTATTACTTCAAATTCTAAGTTTCAAATTTCAACTACCTTAAAATTTAATTTTGAATTTTCAGTTCTGATAACAACACTTTAAAATTTCAAACGTCCTTCTATACTGAAAACATTCCTTGTAAATGTGTGTGTGTGTGTGTGCGAATTTTAATACTACACTTCACACTTGATACATCCTCATTTACATATAAAACCGATTTAGAAAATATAAAATAATCATAGTAGATACGCAACGCCACAAGGTGGCTGGATACGAGTAAGTATGCATTTTTTTACACCTCATATATATAATAGGATAATTGTTATAGACCTAAAGATGTTTTAATTTTTTTAAATGAAACTTCGAATCTATTGTAAAAACTACGGCGGCGAAATTGCATCATATCTAAAAAAAATTTATGTATTTGGAATACATTATAATTTTTTAAATAAGCCAATGTTTCTGATTCTGTATAACATATTTAAACAATGTTCCAACAGAAATTAATCAGAAAGGTAATACATATGAAGCTTAATGTTAGATAAAACTGAACACAACCGTCATGTCAGTCGTGTCAACCGCTGTAGTTACAGGGTACAATAACCTGTTACTTTTATAACTCGCTACCAAAGTCTAGAAAGTTGTTTGAATTTGAATTGTTTTAGGTAGCTTTCATTACAAAAAGCTACTTATTGCAGCCGTTCGGAGGAAAGCAGTTCAAAAAAAATTTTAGTATATTTTCACCGTTCATGACCCCAGACACCCAAACCACCCTCCGTTCAAATGTTGATATATATATATATATCTGACGTATGTCATGCTGTAACTCTCTAATTCATCCCAGCTTCATCCGCCATCTTGTTTCGAAATGACGGCCAGTTGAAAAATGAAATTCCTTTTTAATTTCAAATGATGTACAAAAAAATATAAATTGAAAAATTTGTTTCTTTTACGTGTTAGAACATGTCACAAAGATTCTGGAACATTTTTTGTTTTGGCTATATCTTAAAAAATGGCTGAGTTATGGCAGTTTGAAATTCTAAAGTGGCTGAGATTTTGAAACAATTTGTTATTCAGTAACTCTCGTATTTATGAACCGATATGAATGTGACTGATCATGTGTACAGAACATACCAGTTTAGACCGAGTTCGTTGGACAGCTTCATGCGCATTTTGTTTAAAAATGGCTGCAAGTTATTATTTTTTTTTAATTCTAAAAGATGTATAAAAAATTATAAATTGAAAAAGTTGGTGCCGTTAAATGTTAGATCGTGATACAAGGATTCCAAAACATTTTTGTTTTGTGTTTATCTTTAAAAATGGCTGAGATATGGTAGTTTGAAATTCTAGGGTGTCTGACATTTTGAACAATCTGATTTTTGTTATGCTGTAACTCCCATGCTGAAATTTGCATTCAAATTCAATTTGAACGAAAACCGGGATTGAATCTTCTATAATCGTGTTCCCAGCATTTTAGCTTCAGGTGTTTGAGTAAAATGAGTTGAATTTTTAGACACATGAACAATAAAGCTACATTTTCCTCCCGATACAGGCCGGAAGGACTTTTCATTTTTAGGTAATTTTTTTTAAAAATTAATACTGGTTATATTATAAATTTTAGGTAATTTTTTATTTTTGATAGGATATTTATTGGATTTTATGTAACATTTTGCATGTTTTATCTTTTTAAAATATTAATATCTTAAAAGATTTTAAACCCAGATGATAACATGCAGTTAAAAATTACAAATTATATGAAAAATTTTTCGAAAACAATTATTTTTTGCTTTTTTTAGCACTTTTTAAAAGTATTTTAATGGACAGTATAATAAAACAACATTAATTTGAATTATCCCTTTACTAAAGTAGATAAAAATTCCACTTTTCAGGTTCAATATTTTCCTACTCTCATGTCCCTCCCCCTTTCACCCTGTCTTCAATTTGTACGCTTACGAGCATATTGTGGAAACATACCCACAAATCCATCTGACATTTGAAAACAAGTCTGTAGAATAAGGAAGGAGACAAAAGTTGTTTTTAATCGTTTCTCACATTCAATTTTTTTATTCAAAATATCACTTAAAGTGTAAAATTGATCTGTGAAACAAGTTTCAACTTTTTAATGGTACAATTCATACATTTAAGTAAATTTATCCCTAACATAAATTTGTATGCTTAATAATTTCATTATGTCTAGAAACACGATCAACTGTGTATTTTTAATCCCACGTAATGCAAAAATATAATTTATTAATAGCTTAGCATCAGTAATACAATATTTGTTACCCTTTTACTTTTGAGCAAGTAATTTAACAATTAAATGTTCTCTTTTAGAAATTGGATGAATGAATTTAAAAAAAACGTAGCTTTCATTTTTATCATTTGCATTTAATATCAAAATTACCATTGCATAATGTCTCTGAATACGTTTTGCAAATTAATTATATAGTCTTAAAAAATAATAATTGTGAATACAAATCATGCTGTGCTTTTTTTTTGCTCTTTTACATAAAATATGACCACAGAAATAAAAAAAAGTTTCTCGTTCTTCTTAAATAATAATATGTCTGGCTCAAAAAATAATTCTAGAGTCAAAATAAATAAATAAATAAATAATAAACAAATCGTCAAACATCAAGTGTATGTAGAAAATATTCTCCTTTAAAAAAGCGAGGGAAGAAAAAGTATCACAAACTTACACCCTTTTATCATATATTAAACCGCGTGAAAAATTGTGACCAAAGATGGTCGACATTCTACTCTAGCTTATAATAACCTACAAACGTAATCGAGATTAATAAACTAATTCTTTTCCCCCTCGCATACTTTTACATTAAAAAATCATTTCCACTACTTCAATTCTATTTCTTGATTTGAATAAATGCGGTTTTGATCATTCTGCGCAATCTCTTCTAAGGTTTTAAAGTTATTTAACTGCGTTACAAGGATGTTATACAAACAAAATAACCTTTGACAAGCATCGAAACGAGATTTAACTACAATATCCATACCTTCAATGAAAGTTATTTCTACTAATAATCTAATATACGCATGTGAATGCATTTACATCAAATGATTGCACAAAAACCAATCGTTTAACGCAGATTTCACCTCTCTTGAGATATCAGCGTTTAGATCAGACTCTGGTTTAGGTTATGGAAATGGATAGACAGAAAAAGACAAGAGACAAATCTATTCACCACTAATGTTGGATAAAAGGAGATAGGTGATTGATAAAAAGAAAGGTCCGGATGTTTTTTCTTTCATAAGAGTGCATCCGCTTCTTTTTATTATTTAAACCAGCCATACTCAACCTGCGGCCCGGCGACCTTTCATGTGCGGCCCGAGACACATAATCATTAATCCCTATTTTTAAAATTAATTGAGATGGGTATAATTTTATCTTATCATTTTTACTGTTTTTTTTTTAATGTATTTTCACGGGAAGACAATTTTCTGCTATTTATAATTACTAATTTAACATTACCTTAAAATATCTTAAATGACGTTTCCTTAGTCAAAGTTATTTTTGCATGTGGTTTTACTTGTGGTATAGTAGTGTATACATTTCTTAATCCTGAGCACTAAACAAACATTATTCCAAATTAATTTAATTTTCACTATATATATCTACATTTAAATTTAAAAAAAAAGTTTTTGAATTGAGAGAAAATTGATTATATATATATATTGATATATATATATATATTGAGAATTTGGAATTGATGCATTGTTATATTGTTACGTTTTATACTTCTCATATAGCTAATAAGGCTTATTAGGGTTAAATATTTGTCGCAGGAAAAATTGGCGGCCAAAAGTTTTCTACCACTATTTCAAAACAACAATCTTCGCGGCATTTGCAATAGAAATCTATATGTTTTTACATTACTATACAAGTGTGTTGCGGCCCGCCTAACATCGCAAATATTTGTTTGCGGCCCGCGAGGAAAAAATTTTGAGTACGGCTGATTAAAACCTTTGAAGAGCGTTTTAAAAGCTTTTGGAAGATTGTTTTCTGTAGCAGTATACATTCTTTGTCTTAGATGCAATTTATAAGTTAGAAAACAATTCTCAGTAATTTTCTTTTTATTGCTATATGTAAATATGCATTCCTAAAACTTTTATCAGCTTCATTTTTTTTATGGTTAGCATATGAGCGTTTTAAAATTAACAGGGTCTTTTGGTTAATTTACTATTGAATAATAAGTTTTACGTTAAAATTACTTATAATTATCTTGTTTTAAGTGCTTTTGGGGGATTGTTTTCTGTACCAGTACAAATTCTTTGTCTTATATTCAGATGAGATTTATAAGTTTGAAAAAAAAAAATCAGTAATTTTCTTTTGACTGCTATGTAAATATGCATTCCTAAAACAATTTGAGCTCCATTTTTTTTTTAATACTTAGCATATGAGTCGGTACAAAATTAACAGGGACGTTTTTCTAATTTATTACTGAATAAAAAGTTTTACGTTAACATTACTTATAATTATTACTGAATAAAAAGTTTTACGTTAACATTACTAATAACTATCCTGTTACGTTAAATAACGCCCTCTCTAGTATTGAATATTTAAAATGTTGAGCCTAATGTAGGACTTCTTTCTTCTTCTATATTAAGAAATGTATGGCATTATTATTATTTTTTAAATTTCATAATGTATTTATCGTTTGTATTTCCTACATCCATTGCTGATGAAACTTAAGGCTTCTAACTTTTTCGAAAATTACAAGAGTCTGGAGTAAATAAAAGTGTTAGGCGATCCTCATTCATATCATTATTCGGGATAATGTGTTTTGGATGAACAGCTTCAAACTATCAATATTTTTCATAAAATCATTCATTCTTATCTCATGAATAATTAATAGTTTGAAAATAGAAGAGAGTATTGCGAAAGAATGAAATATTCTATCAGTATTTTTCTTTATAATATCTTGATATTTTTATGGCTAATCATTTCATTATGATTACATGAAATACTTTTCCAACAGATATAATTTTTGCGATAAAAGATACTCGTAACGCATTTTTTTTTTTTTTTTTTTTTTTTTTGTAATTCTGAAAGGAAGAAAATTTTTAATTTTATTTTAACAAAATTGGATAGCGTTTTCGCAGAGTGTATTTAGTTCAGTGTTGAACCTACGCCTTATTAATACTTTTTTAACGTAATTCTAGTTTATTCTTTCTTATTAGTCAATGTCGCAGAGTGACTGTGCGATTATAGTAAAATATATGTAAACAGAGGAAAGTATTTTCAACTAGGTAAATTATATCCAATGACTGGAGTATCATAGTTGACATTTTTCCAACGGAGCGAAAATATGCTGGGACCAGGACTCGAACCTGGGTACTTTGGTTTGCCATACCAACGCTCTCCCTACTGATCTATCCCGACGATATCCTGACTGGCATATTTCACTCTTATTTGTTGGACAAGGTTGAGAACTGCAGGGCTAATTTCAGTAATCCGAGCTATAACTATAGCATTTTACATGATGAATCTGAAAAAGCATAGAAACTCCTGTATACCATGTAATTAGGTCATAATGAACAGATGAAAGTATATTCAACTAGGTAAACTATATGTAATGGTTGGAGTATCATAGTTGAGATTTTTCCAACAGGGCGAAATTATGGCCTTATTACATGGTATAGAGGAGTTTCTGTGCCCTTTCAGATTCATCATGTAAAATGCTATAGTTATAGTTCGGATGAATGAAATTAGCGCTGCAGTTCGTAGCCTTGTCCAACAAATAAGACTGAAATAAGCCAGACAGGATTTCGTTTGGATAGCTCAGTAGGTAGAGCGTTGGTACGGCAAACCAAAGTACCCAGGTTCGAGTCCTGGTCCCAGCATATTTTCACCCTGTTGGAAAAATCTCAACTATGGTACTCCAACCATTGGATATAATTTGCCTAGTCGAATATACATTCCTCCGTTTATTATGACCTAATTACATGGTATACAGGAGTTTCTGTGCATCTCAGGAACTCTTCTGAATCAAATGAAGTTATATCTAAATTTTCACTTTAATTTTTTATAAACATGTCACAGTTTTAATGGGATCAATAATGTAAAGGGCGAAAACATTTGCCGCATGTAATATTTACCAAATATTCATTGCTAAGAAAATAATTTATTTCCATACAGAATCAAAGCCTGTAGTGTCATAGCTCCAGGAATGATTTCGTTAGGATGTCTATTTCATTGTTTATAATTTTAAATAATATTTTTCTCAGTCTCGCAGTAAAAACGGTACAGCAAATTTTAATTTCCCACCAAATTTAAGAAAATAAAAATTGTTTTTCTGTAAATTTCTGAAAATTTACACAGATAACTTAGCAAAAATAAATGTGTGATTATTATTGAAGAAGTTTAATGTAAAGAAAGATTATAAATGTGGAGCAAAATTACATATTTTGTGCTACTTGTAATACATCGTTTATATAAATTGTGTAGAATTATAATAATAAATAGGGATAGTCGGCCACAATTTGTTATTCGACCCTTTTGCCGAACTCCCGGTTGACAGAATACAGAACAATTATTAGCCGAATATTGTTTGATATTCAGCCGAAAAAAATCAGGATAATATATATATTTTATTTTAATTTATTCATTGTTTTATCTAGTCTAAATTGGCCTTTGCCTTCATGCCTTTAAGAAGACATATTCATTCTTAATTGTACAACATTTACAGTTATACTTATTCACATACTAAGAAATCAAATATAATTTTCTATAAAGGCTATGGATTTTTTAGAAATTCGTGTCCATGTTGGAGTTTTAAACCAGTTTTATATACACAGCTGTTAGTGAAAGGTCTTCATTTGGGAAAAATTGAAAATGAAAACTTTATTCGATTCTATATTACTTGTATATTAATGTCTATAAATTTGATGCAAAAATAAAAATTGCTTAATGATATGTCTGAAAAATTCGGATACATCAGTAATATATATATATATTTTATTATTAAAGAATACCTTTAAATATACAAAATATTGCAAAGATTAAATATTATTTATACTGTTGGTCTATGTTTTTTCTGTGTGTACTTTCAATATGTATTAAGTAAGTTGTAGAACTTAAAGTATTGTGCTTATGCTAGTTCCACTGTTAAGAGTTTTATTAAATATGTATTTTCTGCTTTTAGCAAATTTGTTAACCAATATCAAAACAAGCACTTTAGAATAACTTTTACTTTTCCAAGGGGTATTTCAGAAGATATTTCATTGTAAATCATGGAGAAGGGCAAACATTGTGAGGAATTTATTAATTCTGATTTTAAGAAAAGATAACAGTATTATTTAATAGTAAAAGTGAAGAATTTTTTTAACATTTTAACCCTTTAACAGACATTGGTTTCCCTACGAAACCACAAAATTTTAATTACGAAATTCAACAATGACAGCAGAATTTTAATAGAAATGTTTTCCAATTATGATGTAAGTGAAATATCGCTTTTTCGTTATATACAAATAAATTTGTTCATAATTTCCGGTGTCAATCATTTATTTCAACATTGTAGCAATTGGAGTGCTTTATCCGTTCAAGGGTTAAGAGAACTATTAACTTACCATCCAGACTTAGAGAAAGTCAATTTGATATGTGTCTAAGTCTCTAAGGATAAAATATAAATTCTTAATTTTTTATGATGAAATTTTTTTCTAAATAACAACAAACAAAACTTAAAGCACATATAACTGTTGTAATGTTCTTATATTAGGTAAAATGTATATCAATTGCAAGTATCTATAGATAAAACTTTGTTTTCAGTTATTTATCCGGACAGTTCAAAACAAATCCAAACGTTTTAAGGAAGGGGACCTGAGCCTTGAAATCAAACTGAGAAGTGACACGTGAATTTTGACCAGTTGAAGAGAAAAAAGAGGAGAATCCTTTCTCCACGATGAATTTTGTTGCAAAAAATTAACAAAAATACACATTCAACGATTATTAATGTTTTAATGTACCTGCACCAACTAGAGAAGCAGGTGGGCGTATACTCTTAGGAAATAATATATCAGAATATTTAAAGAAAGAATATATATTTTTTTCAAAATGCATAAAATTTTCAAACTAGTCAAAACTCGTGACTATTCTATTAGTTTAGATAATAAGAATGAACAAGTCCTTCCGACTGAGTCAAAAGCGTAGGCTGATATCTTTCTTTTCTCAGAAACGTCATGTTTTGTATGTAAGATTGAATAAAAATTAAACAAGTTGGTTTTGTTCGAGTTAAAACAATTGTTAACATTGGTGTTACTCCCGTATATTGAAATCGAAGAAATGTAACATGTATTAGTCACGAGCAGGGAAGACCGAGCTATGCTCGGTCAAAATTAAATTTGAGTTCAAATATCATGACCCATGATTAGAATGACCCACTAATTGAATTTTCTCCAACATGTGACTTAGCCCAACAGTCTTCTCGTGCCCGAAAAACATAGGATGCAAAATTTAGTGTAATTTGAGCCGCTTTTTAGATCTTGACCCACAATGACCCAGAAATGACCCACTAATCGAATTTTCTCGAATATGTGACCTAGCCCAATGATTTTCGCGTGCCCGAAACTCGTAGGATACAAAATTTAATCAAAATCGTTAGAGCCGTTTTTAGATAAAATTAAATTGACCCGCTTTGACCCAAAAATGACCCACTAATCGAAAGTTCTCGAACATGTGACCCAGCCCAATAGTTTTCTCGTGCCCGAAAATAGTGGGATACAAAATTTCGTCAAAATCGTTTGAGCCGTTTTTTAGATACAATTAGCTTGACCATGACCCAAAATTACCCAAAATGACCCACTAATTGAATTTTCTCGAATATGTGACCTAGCCCAACAGTCTTATCGTGCCCGAAAACCATAGGATGCAAAATTTAGTGTAAATTGAGCGCTTTTTAGATCTTGACCCACAATGACCCAGAAATGACCCACTAATCAAATTTTCTCGGACAGGTGACCTAGCCCAATGATTTTATCGTGCTCGAAACTCGTAGGATACAAAATTTAATCAAAATCGCTAGAGCCGTTTTTTTGATAAAATTAATTTGACTCGCGTTGACCCAAAAATGACCCACTAATCGAAAGTTCTCGAACATGTGACCCAGCCCAATAGTCTTCTCGTGCCCGAAAATGGTCGGATACAAAATTTCGTCAAAATCGTTTGAACCGTTTTTTAGATACAATTAGCTAGACCATGACCCAAAATGACCCAAAATGACCCACTATTCTCGAACATGTGACCTAGCTCAATGGTTTTCTGGTGCCCCAAAACAGTAGGATCCGAAATTTCGTCAAAATCGTTAGAGCCGTTTTTAAGATAAAATTTGCATATACACTCTCAGAAAAAACTGTAAATTTATGAGCATTTGCCCTTCAATTTTCACGGGCAACAGCCCTATTTGATGAAAAACGGTCTGATCCACTAAATAAGCGGCCTTATCCCTTAGATACGTAGAAAATTAAGGGCAATCCACATCTTCTTACAGTTCTAGCCCATATGTTAGCAAAAATACGGTACGACCCCATACATTGTCCTCCGCTAGCGTGTAACCCTTCATTTTACTCGTGTTTCGAAAATTTTAACCTACCAAAACAGCGATTCTGTGACGATTATCTAACGTGCCACGTGCTACGGAACAGTAAGTAAAGTGTTATTGTGTTTTAAAGTGCATTATATCCTGTGCATTATAATGCTGTATTACTTGCCCCGTAAAATTACGTGCTGCACAAAATGATGGGCATGGACATTTTTTTTTATGGGGTATGACTGAAATCTCTGCTGCAGTAATTTTACTGCAATTTTTTAAAAAGTGTGTATATATATATATAACCACACACAAGATTTGCTCGTATTAGAATATATGATGAACAAAAATTATAGCCCGATCAGATTTTCAAGGGGCCGTTATTTACAAACGAATATCGAAACTTTTTGATTAACGAAACTACCCAAATGTTTTACCTTAAAAAACCAAAGAAATCTGACTTGTAAAATGTAACAGCAGTAAAATGCATCACAAACAGTTTTTCCCCATTGACGGCAATTTTTTCCGTATCCTTGTACACGAAATTTAAGAACTACATACTTAGCGAACTCATTTACGATATTTGGTAAATCAATATACTTTCCAATTAGGTTCAAATTCGTTCAATATTTCGGATGTTATCGTACAGTTTTTTGCATTATATCTATGTATCTATCTATCTATCTATCTATCTATCTATTTATCTATATCTATCTATCTATCTATCTATCTATATATATATATACATAAACACATGCATATACACACACACATATATACATACATAAAAGATAAAAGGTAAAAGGGGAGCTTTTAACTGAAATTAATGTGAACAGTTTAAAAGATGTGATTAAAAAACATGTCTTTTATTTCTGAAATTATCTCATGTGTGTAAACTCATGGTTTTTTAAAATTAAAATTAAGTATCCTTTTACACTTTTTTTTAATATATTGAAGCTTCCAAATTTATCCCTCATATCCTAAGATAGCAGAAAATAAGAAAAAAAATAGGTTTAGGACAAATCCCTATTTTATCTTTTCTCATCTCCTATTTTAAATTACCTGGATAAATAATCAATTATTTCAACTGATACTATCATTTCCATATCTCGCTAGTGATGGATGGGGAATAAAATATGATTTTTGATTGATTTTATAAAATGAAATGTATATTTCATGTTCTTCAAAATAGTCTAAAGAAAAATTGCTACCGTTTCACTTTGCGGATTCTTGAATTAAACTTTTTTTTATTGGGAATCAGTTTTTCTTTTAAAATTTTCATGGAAGAATGTTATGTTTCTCTGTTATTAAAATTACATTGTATAACTGTTTTATTTTTCAATCTAAAAAAAATAAAGAAGTACTATTGTTTCTTATTGTTATTTAAAAGATTGCTGCGCAAATTCCGAAAAAAAAATTATTTCATCCTTATTAGCTGTCTGAAATTAATGTTCTCTCATAATTCACGATAGATATTCAAACACACAAACACACAGATGTCTATGTATATATATATACTCGTATATCGGGTATTCCAAAAGTTCACTTCAAAAATTATTATAAATGGTAATAATCGATATAACTTAATGCTGTTTCCGAAACTTATTCCAACGAAAAGTTTTGGATAAAATATTTGCCAAAAGAGAAAACTGCACGGACTAAAATCAGATAATTAATTCTCTTGTAAACAACGATTTATTTGCATTAAGGTAAAACTTTACAATTTCTGGAAAGCAAATGGTGAATGTACCCACCAATACCAGGAATTACTCCTTTTGCGTATTTACAGCGTTGAAGAACGTCCTTTATCACGAAATCTTCTGTATTTGTACAGATATACCGTATAAGGAAAGGGCGAGGCTAACGAAAAAGACAGGCTACCGTGGTTCATTCCACTTATCTTTTTTTACAGACCGCTAGAGTGACGTGATGCTCTTTTCGTACACCTTCATTGGTGCATTCGAGCATCACGTGACTCCGGCGGTCTGTAAAAAACTATACGCGTAAAGCACCGCGGTAGCCTTTCTTTTTCGTTAGCCTCGAGTAAAGGGCAACTGACGTCACTGTTGGTTAAATTACTGTTGGTTTGGGAGAAAAACCTGTTCGTTCTTTACGACGCCTACAGTGCACATGAGATGGAGCGATGTGATTGGTCTACGTTAAACTGGTATGTGATATGATTGGCCTACGTCGCCATGACGATTCCTGCAATGATAGCTGCGACAAAAATGCAGTGGTAGATTGGTTGATGGAACTATTTGTTTGTAAACATGCCCTTTCCTTATACTTCAGTTAAAAACAAGGTTTTATTCTCTTGCAACGTCTAATTCTATTTGTGGCATGCAAATTTAGCATTTGTTGCTATAAAACGGTTTTTAAATTTACCAGAGTGTAAATATTGTTTACTATAGAATTATAATTTGTTCTACGCCCTCTATTGGAAAATATTTCAATAAAAATGTTTTATCATTCCGATAAATTCCCCCTATGCTAAAATAAGTTTCCCGAAAACAGTATTCAATGACACTGATTATTTTCATTGTTATGAATTTTTTAATTGTTAACCCCTTGGGGACGAGCGACACGTATACGTGACGCATAAGATGCTCGGAATCCTCGATTATTCCCACCAGTTATTTTTTATTTCTAGCTTTGTCTTATGTAATCCTAGCATTTTTGCGATTCAATTAGGGAAAAATTTCTGTTTTGAAAAACCGGTGGTAAAAGATTAAAAATTATGTAAAGGACGCTCGTCGCAAACGGGTTAAGGAAATTCAAGAGAAACCCATTCAGCAAATGCCATGTATTGATAATTCAATACATGAATTCAATACCAAATTTAACTTTCGTTATATTTGTCGCAAAATAATTGTTTAAAGAAAAAAAAAAAAAAGAAAATTGCAGAAAATTCTATTTATGCGATAGAAGGCTATGATGAATATAGAATATTTATTTTGAAAGATATATTTTTACTAAGTTCCTTCAAAGCAGTTTGTATGTGAGTATTGCTTATATATTTTTTAAAATAACAAATTATAATCAAATCTCGATTTTAAACCAATCTAAGCAAGCAAACATTTTATTTCTCACTTGAACATCCTGTGCAACCTGTCTTTTCCGATTCCAAAATTTTTATCATATTTGTCCCTAGCTGATCTGCCCGGCTTTGTCGTTCCCGTCAAACATAATGCGAAATCACTCTAAAAATCACTGCACGAAACCGTTCTTCTGGTAAATCTTTCGTGTTTCGGAAATTAAATAGAGCGATGGACCCCGAAGCGTATATAAATTCAATACCAACCTCTCAAATGTGCGGATCATTTGATTCAAATCGGGTCAGTTTTTGGTCAATTTTTTTTTTTAAGTTACCGTCCAATTTTCACAAATTTGCATTTTTGTTATCAGAAAAATAAACTACGTGCATACTGTGAGTTACGAATCGACACCTTTAGTACTTTTACTTTTCTTAATACTTGAGGATGAGTGAAAATAAGAATATTTCGTAGTCTGGGATTATCAAATTGGTAACTTTCTTTTGCGGTTTCGATAAAAATATCCATTTTCGGCACACACGCAGGGAAATCTTTTAGTTGCCACCACCAAGGGGTGCATTTTGTTCTAACAAAAATTTGCGACATGTGCCCCCGCTGCATACGGTACAACGGGTCTGTACCGTGCAGACGTATTGCGCAAGAGCTGCAAATCTTTTATTTCCAGTTTCCACCACAAAGAGGAACATTCTGTTCTAAATAAACCTCTTTCCTAATGAAACTCCGGCACTCTTCCCCGCTGCTTACGGCACCGTATAAAAGGCGTGCTGTGCAAGAGTGGAAATATGCTAGTTCTACTTTCCACCGCCAGGAGTACAAAATCTATGTATATGTCTTTCCAAGATACACAGATACACAAACGTCTTTCTTTATTATAGTTAGAGATAATACTCCCTTAATAAACGAGACAATCTCAATCATACTGTAGTTACCGAGGTTTCACAACAGTTATTTCTTGGTCTCCTCCCTCCCCTCTATCTCTTTATATATGTTTTTATTATTAGAACTGGCAAAGATCGGAAAGTATATATATATATATATTTTATTACATGTATTTTTACTGTTTGTCGTCAAATCTAGAAATTCCTTCTGTTTTGTTCACAGCTCACCGTACCATTTTTATTAAAAGAGGTTATCAGTTTAACTATTTTAAGGTAACATTTTGAAATTTTTATGATGGTTTCAATTGTTTTTTGGTATACATGAGTAATTTTATAACACTCTCTGGACATCACCCAGTTTTACAATTATCATTTTAATTAATTAATTAATTAATTAATTAATTATTTTATTTATTTATTTATTTTTTACATGAAAAAACACTAGACTGTTTTAGACATAAAGAAAATGTATTTTGATTACAGTCACTAAAACAAATTCGCATACGAAGAAACTTGGAAAAAAAATTCTGTTACGTGACACAAGAAATTAAACGCACTTTACTAACAAAGTAAAAATTTCGAAAAAAAATCAGTAAAATATAAAATAAATCACTAAATGTGTATTAATATTATGTTTAACATGATCACATCTCTAAAATAAATAGAAGTAAAATGGTAAAAAGATATTTATTTTTAATAACTCTTTTCAGTTTAAATATTTGTTTATTTGCAGTTTTTTGAAACACTTAAAGAATGTCTTTAAGATCGTTTTAATTTTCTTAAGTCAACAGCTAAACTCAACTTCTTTCAGAAAATAGCTTAAGGCAGAAAAATATCTGGCATCATTTTATGACTGGCTTTGGAAAACATTTACTTTTCTCACGCCATTTCGAGAAAGCAATAAAATAAAGTAATTGCCAAATGGTTGTAAATAAAAGATTTTATGCAGTGGAATAGCGAGGAAAACGAGAGTTTAAAAATAAAAGAATTAGAATTATATAATTTAATATATATTAATACAACAAGAAAGAAAAAAAACATACATAAGGCATAGATTATGAAATACTTCCCAACATTATCAGAATATTATTACGAAATTTCATTTTATCATAAAATGAAATGAGATACTTAAATAAACACGTAACGCAATCAAAATCTCACTTTCCGCAGTTATTACCCAAAGACGGTAATGTATGAGAATTATTTTGTAAATGTTCACTTACGATAAAGAAGTTTTTTTTATATACCACATAATAAAACTAAAATTTCCTTCAGTTAGAAAACGTATAAAACACCTGAAAAAGCTTTTCTGGGAAATACCATTCATAGATGACAGTGTAATCACATAATTTTGTTCACCCATGTATATGCTTTTATTTATATTATACTATAGGAAGATCTTATATTACATTTAATTTGTTTTACTGAAAAACTTATGTTATAGTTGAAAACGCTCTTTAATAATATACCTTCATTAGAAGCTAATCCGAATTCTTTTCGGAAGTCTACATCTATAGAATATATGCACACCATATAATGTATATCAAAATTTAATTCAGTTGACAAGCGCACAACACAACTAAAAAAACACTTTCAGCAACTGTTATCCATAAACGAAAATGTAACCAATTTATATTGTGTAACACTGAATAAGGTAAATACATCTATTGTGGGCCATGTATAAGTAGTGAGCCACTAATATTTAATGTTTAAAAAGAAGCCCTTGCCAATTTCTAAAAAACGACTGAAAGAAATCTGATTGGCTAAAACCCTTAACTGTTAACTGTCTTTAAACTGTTTGTTTGTTTTGCTTTTTGTTGTTGGAGAAGATTTTTCCAAATCGTCTTCAAAACGGATTTTTTTGCCAATTATCAGTGACTTTATTAAGTGATAATTTTTTATTCAAAATATTATTTCTGTAATCTTTTATATTTTGCATTAAACTACCGTTGATACTCAATGAATATGCTTGATACCGTTGATACTATTATACTAAAAAATTTTTTATATAAGCCGAAAACTTAAAAATGGGATTTTATTAATTTTGAAGGGTAGTCCTCTTTTGGGTCGCCATTTCTTAAACAGTACTTGTCATAGAGAACCACTACTAGTCTCGCTGTTATAAATTGATAAATGTCATGTTTTTTTTCCTTACCATCTGTACCATTCTTGTACTAAATACGGGAAAATGCATTTTTAGTATCTGAAAATGCTGAAAATTTGTAAAATTCAATATATTATATTTAAAATATATACTTTTATTGTTGTACTTTATATTTGATATAGGTTCTTTCATCCTTGTTTTAAATTATCTATTCGTCCTTCTTATATAACTGCGCAATGTTCCACAAGGTTTGGTGAAAGGGATTTGATGTACACTGTATAATTTACCAGGTATTATTGGATTCCGTCCAACAGATTATATATATTTTTTATATTTGTGGGAAATTTTGTAAAAATACAGAAAAGTAATTTATTAAGTTTATATTTCAATCTCTCAATGAACCTAAGTAAATACTGTGAAGTAGAAAAAATGGGTTCAAATTAAAAAATGGGTGTTTCTTTAATTTTGATTGGTGGCCATTGAGTACCATGTTAAAAAAAAGTCTATAATGCTTTCTTGATATCCGTTACTTTTTGTAATATCCCGTATTTTATTTAGTACTCTGGTTATATGGTCAGTGGTACAGACTGTGAAGGAAGGATCTCTTTAAAAATGTGTGAATGCAAAAATTTTGAAGGAAAAAGAGTTTTGTGCATTTTGTAGGATAGTAGATTAATTGGGAAGTAGATAGATACAGATTTAGTCAGACTACACAATATTGAACCTTTAATAATATTTTTTAAAATAGTAAAACAAAATATCAAAATTTTATTCCCTATGAATTGAGGGGGTCGGGGCAAGAAAGTGCCAAGCCACATTTTTGAGCTTCTGAGACATTTCAATTTGAAAATTTGATCAAATACTCAAATCAAGATATATAACCTAAAGTTTTTTCTACAAAGTCTTAGTAACATTTGAATATTCTGATTTACAATATGGCATTACTTTAATGATATTACTATTACGTTCTTTGTAAATTAGCTATCTACATTGGGGGCATAAACATCTGGGGTAAAACGGAACCTGTCACATATGCTGTCACCAAATGAAATTAGAAATGAATTATATGTTGAATACTATAATTTACAATATTAGGCACTAGGTTACAGTGCTAGATTTATTTCACCAAAAATGTGGCTTGACGCTTTCTTGCTCCGACCCCCTCAGTTATCCACGAGCGAATATAAATACGTATACGTAACGATATCATATAAAATGAATTAGCCTATTTTGAATTACCAGGAATTTGTTGCGAGATGCTGCATAAGTTTATAATAAAAAAATATCGTATAAAATAAATGACGTTTACGTAAGATCAATGTCATTAAAGCAAAATATCTTTAGATGGCGCTCTCTGCTTTCTTGAGATACCTGCTATCTCATAGTTGCTTATCAAGGAATTATATAAATTGTATGCGAAAATAGTTTATTTATCATTAAAGACTGAGAATATCACCGTTGTTGAGTGAACGGAACTAGTCAGTTTGTTTATTAAAAGTTTTGTTAAACGTTTATATTTACTGTAATCACTTTTAGCATACATGTGTATTTTATTTTAATGCCAATAAGCAATTTTTTACTGATATTTGTCTCTGACTTATTTTATTCTTGCGAAAAATCAGTATTGAATTATTTTTAAAAAATCATATATTGAGATGATTTTCTTTTGTTTCGTAATATTAGCTAGAATGTTCTTATAAGAGAGAGGGGACATACGAAGATGACACATGCTTAGCGTTAAAGTTTCTGTTTTACTATTACAATAGACATTACCTAACTTGACAATACTTGCCTGGGCGAGTGCGCTTAGATGCATTAGTCACGATATCAACTATATCTTTGGTGATAAGGATAGGCTTGACAAATTTTTGTACAAAACCTTCTTGACCTCTTGAAATTTTACTATTATTTTGTCATCACTCGCTTAGAAAGACCTTTAGCATTATCTAATAAATCTGTAAGTTTTGCTACTGATGAATGGAGGGGAGCTAATACTTAAAAGA
This sequence comes from Maratus michaelseni, assembly GCA_963931845.1. Taxonomy (NCBI): domain Eukaryota; kingdom Metazoa; phylum Arthropoda; class Arachnida; order Araneae; family Salticidae; genus Maratus; species Maratus michaelseni. The sequence continues at coordinate 298,148,386 of OZ007589.1, read as the reverse complement.
TCTTCAGAAACATAACTAAAATTTCGATAACATCTTCAGAAATATAACTAAAATTTCGAAAACAGTGCTGGTGTTATTTCGTGTTTATAATTTTGCATGATCGATTACTCTAATGCGTACAATTAATATTGTCCAAATATGAACATTTGTTTCATTTTAACCAAGGGACAGCTGTTTTTAATGTCAACTCTCTACCATCAGCAAACCTCTATGTGTGATTACTTACACAATGTTAAAACATTAACTCAAAAAATTCATAATTTTTGAAAATACAAAAATTTCTTGAAATATATATCAATTTTATTTACAAAATGGAATAACTTTTGGTAATCTCTAAATTCTTATAATATAGATTACAGATTTAAGGGAATGAGCGATAAAATTCCGTTATCATACTATAGAACGTGATATTTTATATAACTGGGAGTTTTTACTTAATAAATCTGGATTTTATTTGACACAAACATTGGGATATTTAATAATGCTTATTGCTAATATTTCATAATATTTGAGATTTTCCGTAAGAAAAATAAATAAACTAAATTAAGCACTTTCTCTACGGACTAGAAGAAAACGTATAAATTTGAGTAGAAAGATGGCATTAAATGTTTATTGTTATAGCATACACACATAAGAATGTCCATGGTTTATTATAAAAAAAAGGTGTCATTTTGATGAATAGCTGAATACAGCAAGCGCAATATTTTATTCAAATAGTAATACGTGATACACTTGTATCTATTTACAATTCAGCAGAGAAATGCTTTTAAAATTTTCAAAAACAAACGAATATAGTTTTATACATTTTCCAGCTCTGTTAAAAATTTAATTAGATTCATAAATGAATATAGTTTTATACATTTTTTTTCTAAAATACTTTGATAATATTAGATCTGTTATCGATAAAATATGTCAAACATTCAAACAGATTATTTTTCATTTCAAATGTTAAATAAAAAATAAAAGCTTTTTAGAATTTTTTAACTATTGGTAATAAGAATTTAGCCAAAAGATTATCCATGAGGCCCATTTTTAGATAAAGGATTCTACCAAATAAATAGCATTAAATACGTATTGTTTATTAAATGGATTATTAAGTAAGAAAATTTTATTCTTTTAATTGTAGCCATTATATTTTTTTCTTGAGTATAATGATTATCATAGAATTTAATCGTACTCTATTAAATATTAGGAATCCAGAAATAAAATTCAATATACATTTAATGTAACACTGTTTCAAATAAGTATTTAAATATTTAAATATTAAACATTGAGAATACTTCGAAATCAAACGAATTATTTAATTGATTTATTTAGATAGTGTCATAATTCGAACTTAAACAAAATTATTTACGGTAATAATTTATGAAAGTGGCATGTAAAGGGTGGCCCAAAAAGGTTTGAAAACACTTAGATTTTTTGTGTTTGTTCGAAATAAGTAGCCAATATAAAGTATTAATTATAAGGAAGAAAATAAAAATGCTGAGAACCCCCCCCCCCCCCCCCAATTGCTTGCCAAAAACAATTTTTTAATTTTTATATCCATGGAGACAAAACTGGTCAAATATATATTTTTTCTCCTTTGCTGAAACCTGGTCCTTACAATGAACTGCATAGCTGTGCTGGTGGTCAGATAAGAGCCACCTCCCCAATTTATAACTAAATTGATTTACTTTTATTTTTTTAATATGTATTTTTCATGTATATATATTGTATAACCAGGAATTTCTGTGGACTATTTATTTTATTAGTGTACATAGTTTTTTTTTTCGTATGGGAAAATAGAAACGACCACCCAGAGTAGTTTTATTACCTTCGGAGCCACGGGTCTGTGATCTAACAAGGACATCTTTTACGGAGGACAAATTTACGAGTTGAAAAATTTATAGCTGTTTGGTTGCTAAGTGCATAGCAAATCTACAATTTAGAACCCTCTCCGAGGTGGTCCCGAATAGCATTTAGCAAGACCAATAAGAGGTGAGGGAGGAGACTTCTTTACAAAACACAAGAGCCAATAGAAGGCCCACTGATGGGGAAAAAAAAGTGAACCCCAAGAGCAGATCGAAAAGAAGAGTGGCATTCGAGTACCTGACGTCCTGTCCGATGGAATAGCATCTCAAGGAAAAAGTAGAGTGCTCGTAGTTTAAAAAAACGAAGGAAGTTCCCGAACAGATGTGGTTGCGACCAAAGTCACAAATGGGGACCTAACCGAGGATCTTTGCCTATCCCGTGGAGCTAGACTATCGCCAACAATGCAGACCAGAAGCGCTCTGAAGGACAGGTATCTGTGGTTCACTATTCCCTTATATTGGATGTGTATAATAATGAATAAATACTGGTAGAAGTACTTTAGTAAATGTAGAGAAATTGTTTCTTCTCTGAAATATAATTAATGCACGTAAGTGCGGTAGTGCGAGTCGGAAAAGACTCATTAACACTTTTAATGATTATTCAATTGCTTCATCTTATTTTTTATACTTAAAATTTAACATCCTGTTAGGGATGTTTGTTTTTCTATTTTTTATGTTTTTGTAAATAGATATGTAAATAAATGTTTTTCGTTTACATTTAACTCTTTGTATTTAATTTATATGGGTTAACACCCATTTGTCATCGAGTAGTGTTTTTCTTCTTTTTCTTTAATTTAATTGTTTATTAATTTTAGTTGGTTTATCAGGTGGACTAGTTTATAATTTATAAGTATGTTAGGGATTTATATACTTAGTCTAGTCTGGCTTCATAAGACGTAGGTCGGCGTAAATAATCACAACGTAATAATCTTATCTTTTTTTTTATTAGAGTAGTAATTAAATTCAATACTATGAGTAACTTTTATTGGATTAATATAAATTTTCACCGACGTCAAGAAGCTACGATCACACCTTTAACCTCATAATTCAACTCCCAACGTTTCCGGAAGAAGACTTAACCCGTTCTTCCTTTAGCTAATGTAGAGAGTTTTTATATAATTGGGCACCGAAGCTAATGCTGGTAAGTTCTGGGCCTCCTAATTGGAGATGGCTACTTATGCCCAATTATATAAAAACTCTCTACATTAGCTAAAGGAAGAACGGGTTAAGTCTTCTTCCGGAAACGTTGGGTGTTGAATTATCAGGTTAAAGGTGTGATCGTAGCTTCTGGACGTCGGTGAAAATTTATATTAATCCAATAAAAGTTACTCATAGTATTGAATTTAATTACTACTCTAATAAAAAAAAGATAAGATTATTACGTTGTGATTATTTACGCCGCCCTACGTCTTATGAAGCCAGACTAGACAAATATATAAATCCCTAACATACTTATAAATTATAAACTAGTCGACCTGATAAACCAACTAAAATTAATAAACAATTAAATTAAAGAAAAAGAAGAAAAACACTACTCGATGACAAATGGGTGTTAACCCATATAAATTAAATACAAAGAGTTAAAAGTAAACGAAAAACATTTATTTACATATCTATTTACAAAAACATAAAAAATAGAAAAACAAACATCCCTAACAGGATGTTAAATTTTAAGTATAAAAAATAAGATGAAGCAATTGAATAATCATTAAAAGTGTTAATGAGTCTTTTCCGACTCGCACTACCGCACTTACGTGCATTAATTATATTTCAGAAAAGAAACAATTTCTCTACATTTACTAAAGTACTTCTACGAGTATTTATTCATTATTATACACATCCAATATAAGGGAATAGTGAACCACAGATACCTGTTCTTCAGAGCGCTTCTGGTCTGCATTGTTGGCGATAGTCTAGCTCCACGGGATAGGCAAAGATCCTCGGTTAGGTCCTCATTTGTGACTTTGGTCGCAACCACATCTGTTCGGGAACTTCCTTCGTTTTTTTAAACTACGAGCACTCTACTTTTTCCTTGAGATGCTATTCCATCGGACAGGACGTCAGGTACTCGAATGCCTCTCTTCTTTTCGATCTGCTCTTGGGGTTCACTTTTCTTTTCCCCATCAGTGGGCCTTCTATTGGCTCTTGTGTTTTGTAAAGAAGTCTCCTCCCTCACCACTTATTGGTCTTGCTAAATGCTATTCGGGACCACCTCGGAGAGAGTCCTAAATTGTAGATTTGCTATGCACTTAGCAACCAAACAGCTATAATTTTTTCAGCTCGTAAATTTGTCCTCCGTAAAAGATGTCCTTGTTAGATCGCAGACCCGTGAAATCATATATATATATATATATATATACATATATATATGTGTGTGTGTGTGTGTGTGTGTGTGTGTATCTCAGAAACCATTTTCAAGGGTGGTTTTCTCGATTCCACTACATAACTCAGTTCTAATAATGCTTCTGCAAATATTTCGTAACTAATATTGTTGCAAGCATCGATTACCTTTTGCATAAGGTCAACTGCAAATTTATTATATTCCGTCTTTCCTTTTACTTAATATATATAAGAATTTTACATTTCCAGTTTGATATTTGATCTACATTCACAATGGTTAGTTTCCAATTAAGCATAACCAAATGAATTTTAAAAATACTTATCTTGTTGCAGAAGAATGAAAATGATTTCTTATATTCATTTTAAAAATACTTATCTTGTTGCAGAAGAATGAAAATGATTTCTTATATTCAAATAAAAATTTTAAATGTTTAACTTTTTGAAAATTAATAAAGAGCTATTTTATTAGCATTGTTCCATATCTGTAACTAACTTTGTAACTTCGCCTTTGGCAACGGAACACCACCCCCGCATCAATCTCTTTCATTATATAACTCTGTTGCCGAGACTAATACGTGAAATGAGTAACAAACTCAGTGGCAACAAGCAGCTCGCTAATTACAATCTTTAATAAATTACTTGTGATACAGTCCATTATTTTTTATCTATCGTACCTCTGTACAACCATAATTTATTTTCCCACCTTATTTTGGGCACTTTTCCAATGTACTTATTTATCTCCATCAGGTTCAACTGAGTGCTTCAACGTTTCTTGGGAGACACTGTATATTTCACTTTCGTCGTTACATTTCATCTACATTATTCATTATTCGTAATTCCATCTGAAAATGACTAGAAATGTTTTATTTCAAAACTATATTGATATCATTAATATGTGATATCATAGAATTTTATCAACCATAAACTGAAATACGTCTTAAATGACATTTTGAAATTTCAGTACAAAATCTTTAGATAATTGTGTGATGCAAAATGTAAATATTAATATGAATCTTTAAATTTCATCGCAAAAAAATTATAAAATGAAATAGTTATGGAACAACTAACTTATTTTATCAGTCGATTTCAAATGTAATGGTATAAGAAGATTTTAAAAACTAAAATTTGTTCAAACAATTTTATAAAACAAACAAACAAAGCAGAAAGAGAGAGATAAAGATTAATATGAAACAATATTGTAAGAAGGTTCAACATATTTTAATGAATTAGAATGTTCTAATATATTACTTGTGGTACAAATGTATCATAATCTAAATTAAAAAGCAAATAAATGTTTCTTAAACTGTAACAAATGTTCATAAATTATAGAGTTTATGGTGAAAACTGATCGTTCTTTTTTAACTCAAAAAAATAAAATAAATAATATAAAATACACATCTAATCCAAATGTCTTTTAAATAACAATTTGAAAACTAAAAAAAAACAAAATACACTTCTGTTTAAAGAAAACAAACAAAATATTGAACTGCATTCGTTTCTCCAAATGCTGTCAGAATTTATCCTATTTCGGACATAAACAAAAATAGTTAAATGTAAAATTCATGGTACGATTAGTAATCAAATATACATCTAAATTTCTCAACCATCCTATATAAACTTATCCGTCTGCGCTATTCATTGATTAAAATTGTATCTGTATATCGCTAGAAATGTTTTATTTCAAAATATAAAGGTTATTAAGTGATTATGTGATGCCATAGAATTCTATCAACTATAAACTGAAATATGTATGAGCGGAGATTTTCAAATTACAGTACTAACGTATAAGATAATTATATGATGTAAATGTAAAAAATTATATAAATATGCATTAATACATTTTACATCAAAAACTTACATCATAAAATTAATATGGAATCATGCACATATTGTATCAATCGATTCTAAATATCTATCCTATAAATTATCCTAATGAAATGATTTTATAGCACGACTTTATGAAACAATTTTATGAAACGAATTTATGTAACGATTTTATGAAACTTGATTTTAAACGCTTAAATGCTGTGTTTATAGAACGCTGGCGGTAATATAATTTTAATAAGCTGTCACAGTTACCTACAAAATGTTTGTTCTTGAAGGGGATGTATATATCCTTCATACTTGTTATATAGGGCCGCACAGAAGAATTCGATTACACTAACGTCTTTGGGCGGTAATCCCTTAACGTGCATTTTAATTTTCTATATGTTACTAGGTAAGACTTCTGAGGCATGTTCTTTCGATTGAAAATATGACGCGTCACATTTACAGTTCTTTTACTGGACAGAACTGCAAATGCATGATATTTCGTATTTCCTCGTTCTTAATTTACCTCACAGATTTACATTTTGAATTTAATATATGATTTCCATTCAGAATGGTCAATTTTGTGATTTTATTGAACGAATTTACACTACACAAAATAATTCAGAAGCATTGCACTTTATCGTCAATTACTGTTAGAAGAGCTATTTTTTATTAATTTTATTTAACTTATGATGATTTATGACTGAGTCTTCAACCAAATTTCGAACGCATTTTAAGCTCACCTCAAATGAACTAATTTCGCTCAAATCTTCAGAAAAAAGATTCCGCTATTGTCAAATGTATGTATTGATAAAATTGTTCTCATTAATTTTTCTACGTTGGTAGCGCCCCTGGAAGACAATTGCATAACCGAAAATTTAAAATAGTTTTTTTTTAATGTTTTCTGCTATATTACCGTAATTAGATGGACTAATTTACGTTCAATTTTTTTTACGCCAATATTCCTATCAACAAGTAAATGGAACATGTGTTAACAGACATTTTAATGTTTTAGGAAAAAATAATTATTCAAAAATCGCATTCAATTTGGCTCAGAATATATTAATTGTAACGGTATTTGAAGACAAGAAACGGAATATACATTTCACAATATACTTTGCTTAACTGTATTTGAGATTTCAGAAATTAAAACCAGACAAAAAGAAAAATTAACATTTGGCCATCACAAAACTATGAAGTGATTAAGCGATGTTACAAAACAGCATGCATAAAAACAAATTTTAACGCTCTTCCTTGCCAAATCATGGCTAAATGTCTTTTTTGTAAGTAGCATGTAATGTAAAAAAAAAATGCAGAATAAAATAAAATGCTAAACAAAATTACTTCAAAGATTAAAAATAGAATCTAACACTTCGAAATAAGTATTTAACACTTAAATACTAAAGTTATAACAATTAAATACTATATCAGTTTCATTGGTAACGTTTTAGTTACATGCTTAGTTAAAATGTCGGGCACATTGTTCTCAGATTTAATATATTAACAGACAAGATCAAATTTTGTTCAACCCAGTTATGAACAAAGTTATATTTCATATAAATATGCTTGCTACATTCAGATATATTTTAGTTTTTGTCAATAAGCATGGCCGATTAAGTATCATCTGTCACTAGTGTAAAGGAAAGGACAAACGTTTCGGAAGAAAGCTCTTATAAAGTACTCTTATATATAACACCACCTTTCATAGCATAAGCAATAGCTAAATAATCAGCTTCAGCAATTTACAGTACAGTACAGTACTGCTTTTTTACTACACTTGGATACTGCTGCTCTACAAAAAATGAGAACGTATTCGATAAAAGATTTTCTGTCTAAATGGTCTGCATTTCTGTAAGCATATAATCGATATTTTTGTACAAATTTTGATTGTGATGTCTGAACTCTTTATAACGGAAAACGACTGTTTCTTCAAACGGAATTTTTCCTTCTTCCATCTCCCAGAACAGAAAATCTATTAATGGAACGGAAAAAGCCAGTAGTTTTTCCGTGAATTCATGGATTTATTTTTAACAGTGTACAGTTGTTTGGGTTTGACAAAATAGCGAAAATATGCTTAATACTCCTCCAAAACAGTTTTGATGATCTTTCGTGGAACTGGTTCAAATTAGTAGCATTTAATGTAATATCAGGACATTTTTAACAAGCAAGATGCAACAATCTTCCTATAACGTGTCTATGGGATATTTTCTTTTTTTTCACTAACCTTATGAAAGTGAGCACTTGAATCCAATAGTGTTTGCTTCTCCACTAATTCAAATTGCTTGAAATGTATCTAATATTTCCACACTATACGATATCTTATCTAGAATTATTGAATCATCAAATTGACTAAAGATTTCCATGGAGACGATTCCATTTTCTTCTTCAAAGACTTGAAATTCTGCATCACACTGCGTTTGTATATGAGTTTGATTAAGAAATTGAATAAAGGTAATAAAATTAATTTTAGTAATGAAGAAAATTCAACAATCAGGATATTTAAATTGCAAAGATATTTGAAGCCAAGAAACTGAATAAAACGCATCGTACATTTTGCTCAATTTTTTTATATTTTAGAAATTAAAACCAAACAAAGAAAATTGCCATTTGTCAGTAATAAAAATATGAAATGGTTAAGTAATGCCACAAAATTTACATAAACAAATAAATTAACACATATTAGACAATGATGTAGTATGAGCAAAATTAGGAGAATGATGCAAAAAATAAAAATAATATAAATTTGAATTTATACATTTTGTCGCAAAAACATATGAGAAGAAATTTTATGGAATATTTTATTTTTATTTTATTTACTTTTTATTTCTTTATTTACTTTTATGGAATAAATATTTCTGCGATTGTAACTAATGATAATTAATTACATTCTAATCATATAAATTAATCATTATTTCTGAGCTATAAAAAATTAAAAATAAAATAAAATAGAATACAAATTTAAGGATGATGGGTTTCAAGTAATTATTTAAGCACTTAAATAATATGCACTTCAGTACATTTTACCTCAAAAATGTGTAACATGAAATCGGAATTGTAATCATGCATTTAATGTTCCAATCAGTTCCATATATTGGTAGAGGAAGATTTCTTAATTTCAGATACCATATCTGTTAAAATTACCTTTGCAAAAGAAACAAGCGAAAGAGAAAGCGAGAAAGAGAAAGAGAAGTACTGAAAATACTGTACCTTGATTCAATAGAAACAATATATTTTTATTCAAATATATCATCATTTATATAAAAAAATAAAAATTTATTTCTTTAAGTGTAACAAAAAATTCTAATACAATGCAATATTTATCATCCAAATTCATCGTTCTATGTGAGCTTTAACGATATTAAATATAAAATTGAGCTGCCTGAATTTATTCAAATGATGTCGAAATTTACCCTTTACTGGACATAAATTAAGTTATACGGATAATTCATGGTACAATTCATCATATCGACATCTATATTTCTCATCTGTCGTAGATAAGTTTATTCATTTACATTATTCATTGTTTAGAATTAGATCTGTATGTAGCTAGAAATGTTTTACTTCAGAAACTATATTGTTATTAATGTATTATGTGGCGTTATACTATTCATTCAATCATAAACTCAAATTTTCATCAATAGAAATTTTGAAGATTTGCGTTAGTGTATGATAAAAAGATGAAATTATTCGATACCTATACTATGAAAATTGCGAAGAATGCTGTAAATAGGAATCGTTGTATTTCATTTTATTAACTTATAACGAGAATTCGTTATCGAATTATACTGTCTATTTTTCAGCCGATTCCATGCATGGACTAAAGAAGATTTCAAAATACCGGAAACTCTACCAGTTAATTATAGAGAACTCACAGGGAAAAGTAAGAAAATTCAGGGAAATATACTGCAAAAAAAAAAAAAGTGTTGATTTTACAGTGTAATACTGGCACCCCATCTGCGAGTATTATACCGTACAATTAACAGTAATAAACAATAAAATAAGCAATAATACGTTGCCACGTATGCGCGTTTTTTTTTTTTTTTTTTTTTTTTTTTTTTTTTTTAGATATTCCTATACATTACATTTAGTTTACCTATTTAGTTTTTCATGACACTTTAAAAAATATATAATCATAATCTTTCTTTTGTAACCATCTTTGGCAGCGGATTCACCAAATGTCCGCTTTTCATCAGATCGTTTCATCTTCTTTTCCTTCCACATCACCTGGTTCCATTGTTTCTAGTTTTCTTCGCTTCTTCTGCTTACTGCAAGTCGTGTGAAGTGTCAGTGGTTCTTTAGGAAAATATCAACACCGAGGATAAATCAGGTATTCTTCACACGCCATTCATCATTTCCTCTTGTGACTTCTTCATACCTACTGGAGTAGTGGCAGTCAAAATATATTCTTACTGAAACAAGAGTCGAGTTTCAGCTTGTTGTTGATAAAGCCGAACTTAAGATTGATCTTGCATAACTGCAGATTTTAGAGTTGACTTCTAACCTGAACATTTAAATCAGCATAATTCAAAACTTAACTGAGACTGAATCGATACACATACTTAATCCTCTTTAATCAAAAGGTATGTGTTGCTGACGACTGGGAAATTCGCTAATCGTTGCCACAGATTAATTTCGAAAAATGAAACATTTGAAGTTGCTGAAAAAATTAATAGCTTGAAAAGTATTTGTCAGAAAATTGTTAGACAAACTTCGTTAGAAAGGTAAAAAATCGTATTTTTCGTGATATAAAATTCAAATCTAACTATTATGCCATTTTTCAAATATTGAATTTCAAAAATTACCAAATTTTACAATGGAGTACCATAGCGAAATAAAAAGAGAATTATAACGGCAATGTGTGCTGACGTATGTATACTAACGACTTCACTATTTGCACGAGTCACAAATTATAGTATCCTCATTATTCTGTTAAAATATAAAAGTAAATTATGATGTCACGAGTGCATGATTTTTATTTAATTCTCCACAAAAAGTATATTTTAGTCCACCTCAGTGAGGCATATCAATTTCATTATATTTGAAGTATAGTAACTTCATTAAAATCTAACGGAAATGATTTTTCCCCATAGACACCATAATGTAACACAATTATTCATTTTTTTAAGCTAACATATTCCATAATAGAGTCTACAGAGAGTTGGCCTAATTTGGGTCAAATTCAAGGTCAATATTTCGTTTGATTAAAGGCGCGTTAAGAGAAATTGGCCTGCGTAGCGGGCGTAGCTTGCTAGTACTTAATATTAGAGAGCCTTGCAGTCACTATATATTTTCTCTATCTTTCTTCTTAGACTCGTCCCTCGTAATTGGATTACAATTTTACTTTTCTTATTGGATTTTGGGCTTCCTAGTTTCTGCCATGCAAAGGTTTTCTTCTTAGGTCGGCCCGTTGTTTTCACGGCAACTCCTCTCGCTTCGCATTTATTCTTTCTACACCTTCCGTTTACGTGATGTTGCATCGGAAATTATTCCTGTCTCCGTCTTCTGTCTGGCTTAGTTTCTCTTCCTTCCTCTCATAAGTTCGTCATGGCTTGGTCCTGTGTAATTTTGTATTGTTGCCGCTTGTTTACTGCTTGTCAAGTAAACATCAAAGGTCAGTGTGTTTGAATGTTTCATTGCTTGTTCGAACCACCAAAGTAAAAGTTGTTTTGATGCTTAGTATACCTGGATGATCTTATGCTCTGCTTTGCAGTGCAAGGGTAGTAATCATTTCTTTAATTGCGTAAATTGATTAAATATTTCATTTAATTAACAAATTATTTTACGATTCATATTGTACGTGAGTTCCGAAAGATATGAGTCGAGCTTTGAAGGATGTGCGACCATTATTTACTAAATATGAAGTAACACTTTATTAAAATATACATATTACTTTTAAAATAAAACATCTTGGTTCATCGCTGAACTATACTTTGTTTTAAATAATAAACGACATATTTAAATACACGATAATACGATGCATTTGATTAAATTTGCATAATTAATGAAATAGTATTTTTAAAGAGATAATTTAATTTATAAAAAACTGTTGGTCGGTTGCGTGCCAACAATGATCATTTAAATATTTTCAATATTGTTTTTAGTCTTGATAAAATGTTCGTTTGTAAATTGTATTTTGATATTTCGTATTTTCTTTTATAGAAGAACTAATTTTAACTTAAATTTTGTAATGCTTAAAAGTAGTAAGCATATTACAATTACAGAAACATGCAAAAAGTTATAATGAACATAACTAATGTAAAAAAAAATCAAAAGCATTTTTTTTAATATATAAATGTTGAAATTTGATTTTATAATATGCTAACAATGACTATTTTACGCATTCAATATTAAGAGCAAGAAAAATAGGTGAATGCACGACACGTATACGCAAATGCCCAATTCGAATGCACAAAACTGCTTATGATAACATGAAGGTGAAGAATTTTATACATTGAGAAGCTGTTGTATTTTATATAAATAAATAGCAACAGAATATAAAATATTTTTTTAAAGCGCATTTATAAAAACGTGACATGAAAAATGCATGCTACGTATTTGTAATCAAAAACACGTGCTAACATGTTATTTAAAAATGAATTCAGAAACGTCTATTCTAAAAAAATCATTAAATATTAGTTCTTTAAATACCAGAGTTTTATTGCTATGTATTTTCTAGGCTTCAATATTTAGTGAGCAAATATCACTGTAAAAGAGAATATTTTTTTTTTAATACTTAAAATTCTAAATTAAATATTTCAAATAAATAAATATTCTGTGTTAGAAAGTAAAAGTAACATCAGAAATACAGTATTCTGCACAGTGATAGGTCCTCTCTTAAAAATCCATTTAACTTCTGAAAAATAATGCAAGTGTACATGGAATACTTTCGATCATGCGAAATTTTACGTTTTATTTCTCTTTAATTTGTGACATCAAGAAGAAATGATAGTTTTAAAAAGCATTTATAAAACAAAAAATATTCATTTTTACTTTATTCTATCTATAATAGAACGAAACATGAGTACTGTAATCGAAATTTTATTCCGACTTCCGGTTTTCGACATTATTACACGTTTTTTAAAGGTCAGAGATCTAGCAAAACATGTTTTTACAAAATGTTCGTTTTTTCCCTGTGTGTGTGTGTGTGTGTCCTCTTTGTATCATCGAAAAGTGTGTAAAATTATGTATAGAATTGAACAAAATTTTATATATATGATTTTGGCTATAGCCAGTAGGTCCCACTTGGATTTAGGGATATTTCACCTGAAGGTGGTGCTGGGATAGGGATTTTCGTGCCATTTCTATTATTGTATCATCTGAAAGTGTACGAAATTATGCATAGACATGAACCAAACTTCATACATATATTTTTGATTAGAGACGTCAGATCCTAGTTGAAATTGGAGATATTCCCTCCAAAGAGGACTTTATGATAGCATACTTAGGAATCCTTTTTGTTTCTAAAATGCATAATTTACTTTATTAAGTATACATATGAGATTAAGAAGTATATTATGCATGAGATCGATGACAGTTTCGGGATTCGCACATCCGGCTATTTTTGCTTTATAAATGTAGCAAAATGCAATTTTTTTTTAAATTTAAAACGCAAGTCGTTTCGATTTTTGCAAATTTTCGTTACAGTCAACATCATACGTGGCTGTTCAGTGACTTCGAAGCACAAAACCACGTGTAGCTTTTATAACTTAGTAACTGTAAGGAATGCCTCCCTGGCTACTAGCCAATTTTGTCGGTTGCTGCGGAAATCCTTTATTTTGTTTCTCTCATTTATTAATTTTTTATGTAATGGAAATTTGTATTGAACCGAACTTGTCGGTAAAAATTTGAACTCTCAAACGAGATAAAAAACATAAGTTTCTATATATAAATATGTAAATAAATTCATATATTTAAAACCAAAATCGCATTCTGTCAAATTCCAACTTTATTTTTCCACACGAAAAGGGTCTCTTTGCGCTTGATTCAACGTTTTTTTAAGACTTTTTCCCTCAGAAACGGGAAACCTGATTAGCCAAGGGGGATTGAAAAGGGTTGATTGAAAATGGATGGAGGCGTATCATTGCATTGAAAGCATAGACCTTCTAATATATATTTCTTCTGAGTTTGAAAGCTTTTTTTAAAGACTTCTTGTTTTTACTGATAAATATGCATATTTTTTGTGCAAAATTTTAAAGAGAACTTGTATACAGTTATATTTATAATCGATTGAAATGTCAGAGAGTTCGTTCGAAAGATGATAACTATTTTTTTTTTATTGCTATGTTAAAGGCGCCGACGCAAAAACAAACAAACAACAAAAACGTGAGAAGAAAACATTTTTTTTACAACTAGATAACAATATTTTTTTTACGAAAATTTACACGGGCTGTAAAACCCTTTTATTTATCACCAATAAGGATTTCAAAGAATTCGGACAAAATGAACTTTTTATTTTAAAGCTATGAAACGATCCTACGTAAAAAAAAAAAAATAAAAAAAAAAACAAGAAAATTAGTGCTTTTATCACTAAATATCAATATTTGTTCGCGAAATTTTCATTTTAAAATATAATTTCATACCAAAAAAGGGTTAAAAGATATAAAATAATAAAAACTTGATTTTTTTTTTATATTTACTATCTATTATCACAGGCCCGGACCACGCCGAGCGGGGTCAAATAGTTTTTTTATTAAATTTTAAAAGAAGGAGTTTACTTGAATTAATCTGTTGTATGAAATATTCTACAATAAGTGGAACATTTGATTCTTGTGATAAGGAATAGAAAGTCGTACTTCGAATAGAACCTGCAATGTGAACAAAATGGTATTCATCAGTAATAAATTTAAAACGGTTGATGTAATGAGTTGAGAAATCGAAAAGAAAATATAAAGTTAAAATTACTCTTTTTACAGAATTTCGTAAATCTAATAGAGGAATAGCACAAATTTTAAAACGATCATATAATGTTGTGAAATTTGTTTTGCGATAAAAAAAAAATCTTATAGGACTGGAAGGCAAAAAAAAAAAAAAAAAAAAAATCGATTTGTCAAATGAGAACGATTCATCTTCTGTGGGACCTAAAGCAAGGACAAAATACATTCTAATCATTAAGTTTGGATTGTCTTACATTGTCTTTGGATTGTCTGAAGTACAGAAAAGGGAAACTGTTTTTAAAATAACTAAAAACACAAAATATAAGATAAGTATAGTTTTTACAACAAAACTTGAAAACTACTAGGCGGAATAATCTGGAACTTTGGATTTGTATATAAGAAGACTCTTGAAATCAATGTATGTTAAAACTAGTCATAAGTTACAATTGATATTTTATTTGATATTTACAGGGTGTTTAAAAAATGACCGGTATATTTGAAAAATCAATAAAAACTAAACGGGTAGCGATAGAAATACACCCTTTGTTGCAATATGCTTGCGACAACAGTAAATTTTCAGGCCGACAAACTTTTGAAATTAGTTACAATTTTCAACAACAGATGGCGCTGCAGTCTGGAAAAATCTAAACCACGATATTTTCCACATATCCACCATGCGCAGCAATAATATGGCGTAGTCTCTGAACGAAATTACCAGAAACCTTTGTAAACCTGTGACTTCTTTCTGTGGGGACACTTGAAAGACCAGGTGTACCGCCACAATCCAGTAACAATTGTACAACTGAAGCAGTACATCTCTTCTGCATGTGAAGCCATCCCGCCTGACACGTTTACAAAGGTTTCTGGTAATTTCTTTCAGAGATTGCGCCACATTATTGCTGCGCATGGTGGATATGTGGAAAATATCGTGGTTTAGATTTTTTCAGACTGCAGCACCATCTGTTGTTGAAAATTGTAACTAATTTCGAAAGTTTGTCTGCTTAAAAATTTACTGTTGTCCCAAGCATATTGCAACAAACGGTGTATTTCTATCGCTGCCCGTTTAGTTTTTATTGATTTTTCAAATATACCGGTCATTTTTAAAACACCCTGTATATTCGAAACTATAATTTTAAATGTTTGAATAAAAAGCAATAGTCTAGTAAGTAGATCCCACCAAAACTGACATTATCATGCAAAAGGTCAGGCAGTTGTGATTTTTGAATACGTAGTAAAAGTTTTATATTCTTATAGAAAAACCATGCTTATTGACCTTCCATGTCTTCCGGGTGAGTCACCATCTAAAAAAAAAGCAACTTTTCCACATTTTCTCCCAATAAATTCGTAGTAGCCAGTGGTGTCAATTGGGCGGTTTTTTCTTATTCAGATTGCTTCATTGTTAATATTTTCTTAAATAATTTTATGCACTTCATTTAATCATATATTCTAATTAAAAAAAAGGAACTTGCAAAGCAAATTAAAAAAATAAATTTATTTCTATATCGTTAAGCCCGAGAAGGGACAGATATTAAAATTATTTTATTTAGTCAATGCTACAATAATGTTGCATTTTTATATTAAATCTTGCTCAGTCTATTTAATCTTAAAAAATTAATTTAAATTTGAAACATGATATTAAAGCAACTTTAAAACATTTCATTTAGAAATCTAAATAAATCTTCAACTTTTTAAATTATTTGAACTTCTCATGTTTCTTGTCTGTTAGAATTTGCTACAATACAAATTTTGCATAATGCATGTAAAACTGAAAAAAAAAAAGTTAAAGATTTATTTAGATTTCTAAATGAAATGTTTTAAAGTTGCTTTAATATCATGTTTCAAATTTAAATTTAATTTTTTAAGATTAAACAGACTGAGCAAGATTTAATATAAAAATGCAACATTATTGTAGCATTGACTAAATAAAATAATTTTAATATCTGTCCCTTCTCGGGCTTAACGATATAGAAATAAATTTATTTTTTTTTTATTTGCTTTGCAAGTTCCTTTTTTTTTAATATCTCAAGTTTTTTAATAACAATTTAATATGAAGCAGATAAGATTCAAACGAGGCAAGTATGTGAAAGACTGCACATATCAAAATCAGTATTGGTAATATGAAATATACAGTTCAAACATTGATTATTCTGTAAACAATTAAAATAATAAAATTAATTTTTAACAAAAAAATGTATATAACGGACTTTAACGGATTGTTTCTCATCTTCATAATGATAATAAACGAATCATGTTCATTTTTGCAAATAATTTTATTCCATCGTGTAAAATACATTTGCAACCACTTTGGAAAGAGACACTAGTAAGCGGTGTGTGAAAGCTATTAATAAAATCTTATGTTGTTTTATCACATAAGAAGCATAAAAATAATAATGAGTATACAGTGGACTCTCTCTATTCTGAACACTCATGGGACCGACCAAAAGTGTTCAAATTATGGGGGTGTTCATTATAGAGGGAGATTGGGAAATGCACTACTATTACTATGTATTGAGTTTATAGACTGTATAGAATACTTAGTCTGGTTAACCATGCAAGTTACCAAGATGGAGGTGCTGAATTTAGAAACTATTAAAAAAGTTAATTAAAAGTTATATTAAAACATTTTACAAAATATACAATTACATACTTACAATACATTACTTGAAAACATAATCGGTACATTACTTAAAAAAGTGAGTAATTTTAGTCTGTTTTTCCATTGTGTATGCTCGTGCAGTGTACATGTTATCTAGTTGTTTAAGAAGTGGAAAGGCTTTCGGATGATGTTCAGCCGCATAGTTCAACAGGTCTTGAATCCCTTGGCCATATTACTTGAAGGTAATCATACTTCTTGTTTAATTGATCTCTTCTGGTTCTTCTTCGTCTTCACTACCCTCTTCCTCTTCAACGATGTTGTCGCAAACAGGAAGGCTGCTGTCGGCTTCGAGATAAGCTCCAGGTTCAATTTTATTATGAAGCTTCTGAAGAATTGACCCCAAGTCACTCACAGCTGTTGCTTCTTGATCCTTCGTCCTTGATTGTTCATTATCACACGGGAATCCAGCTTTGTAGAAGCATTTTTGGATGGTGTAGGGGGTTACTTCATACCAAGCCATTGATATCCAATGGACAGCATCCATGACATTGACCTTCTTCGTTAGTTTGGTTGCCGAATTTGCCTCCTCCATCACCACGGATATTTTCTTCAAAAAATGAATTCAGTAGCGAGCTTTAAAGGTCTTGATTACTCCTTGACCCAGTGGTTGGATTATAGAAGTACAGTTCGGTGGCAGGAACTTCAGGCTCACGTTGCTCAGCTGCACATTTGTATGTGATCTGCATTATCCACAAAACGAAGAATTTTTCTTCCTTCTCTCTTCATCATTTTGTTAATGCCCTCCAACCATTGTGAGAAAATTGTGAATGTCATCCAGGCTTTTCGATTTGATTTACAGTGCACAGGCAATAATGCTATCTTCACATTTTTGAAGCACCCTGTTTTTTCACTTTTTCCGATCACAAGTGGTTTGAGCTTCTCACCCGTAAAACTGGCTCAGAGCATGACGGTAAATCTTTCTTTTGACATTTTTCCACCCATGCATTTCTCACTTCTTTCTGCTAAGGTTTTATTTGGAAGAGCTCTGAAAAACAGGCCGGTTTTGTCGGCATTGAAAATGTCAACGGCATCGAAATCCTTCGTTATATCCGGAAGCTTTCTTTTCCATTCCTCCACAGATTCAATATTTACGTCTGCAGCTTCGCCATTGATTATTTTGAATTCGATGTTATGCCGACTTTTGAAGCGAGTCGGCCATCCTTCTGATGCCTTGAATTCCGTGATTTTCTCCTTTTCTGCGAAATCCAGAGCAATCTGCTTTAACAGGGGTCCAGTGACAGGAAGATTCTTCGTTCTCATTTGGCAAAAAAAAAATTCAGACGTGATTGTTTATGTTTTCGTTTCCTGTTTTCTTTTCGAAAATTCTACACTTTGTGGAAGGTTCATTTGCTTCAAAAGCGGCTATAATTTCTTTCTCTTTCTTGCTGATGGCATTGACTTGACCTACTGAAATTGCAAATTCAGATGCAATTTTTCTTTGACTTACTTTTGATTTTAATTTTTGAACAACTTCGTATTTTTCTGAAACTTCCGTTTTTTCGTCTTTTTACTTATTTCTGACATATCTGCGTAAGTGTTGTGATTCTTTCCCTGCAACGATAGTGAAATAACAAAAAAATTTTCCTTTGCCGAGCAAAAAGGAAGAAAGAAACAGAAGCGATAATACTGCCAACCAGGTGTGCAGAAAAGAAACCATAATCCTTTTTAACCACTCCCTCTAACACCTGTTGTCTCTTATCTGTCATTGGGGGGGGGGGCATTTCTGTTGCGCAATCTTTCTATTTTTATCTCAGCTCGGGAGAGGGGAAATCACGTGACATGTTTTTTACATTATTTTTTCTTGTACCTCTTTGCATAAAAATTGATTGTTTTGATCATTTCATTTAATTTGGTTATCGTGATTTACTTTTTCTGAAATGGAAAACAATTTCATATATCTGCACTTTTTTATTTATTAAAAATATATAAGAATGTTCTAGTTAGTTGAGAGCATGTACGGTAAAAATAAAAATATTCTTTCAATTTTTTTTTTGTATTGTTAACTGAAAATTTTATCTGAATTATTGAAACAAATTTCAGCATTGGGTAGATCTTAAAATCTAGAAATGATTTTGTTCCTTTATTTTTAAATCAAGTTCATCGAACCCTTTTATTCTTCTGCAACAGTTTTTCCGAATTTCCCTGATGCAGGAAGACCCCACATTCCGACTGCGAACACACGTTCAGTTTACGGAGAGGCGGGTTAGAATGGGGATCAAAAGTAGCGTTCATTATAGTGGGGTGTTCAGATTAGAGGGTGTTCAGAATACAGAGAGTTTATCTTTTGTTAAGTCTATGGAGTTTCGCCGGGACCATCAGAAAGTGTTCATATTACCGGGGTGTTCACATTAGAGAGTGTTCAGATAGAGAGAGTCCACTGTATATGAAACAACTGTATTCTGATTTTGTTATAAAATGTGTAGTTATGGAGGATGAAATTTTCAGCAAAATATTTCTTTTTGTAGCTGAATAAATATTTTACCTTATATTGACAATTTCTTAATTTAACATTTCTGTAGAAGCAAAATGTAAACATCTGCAAGATTTTTTACAAAACGTGTACGATCTGTTATTTTCATATCGTCACAAACAGTCCATTTATTGATCTCGTTTTCATTTGAATGCACCGGTTGGTTCCTATTTGAGACCGCCATTTGGCGAAATCGTGCCAAATCGTCGATAGTTAGCCAGATGTAGCTCTTTTATTGTTGGAAAGGCTGAGCAATGATATTTTTTGTGATGACGCGTTTGTTACGTATAACGTATTTGTTACGTCATCAAGTGATTCTTTATTCGACGTTTATTTGTATTTTAATGATATTTAATGATTTATAAGTTATTTAAAACATGTTTTTTTTAATACAGTTAAATAACACTTACGCCATTAAATGGTTATGTGATATATGATATTAAAAGAAAAAAAAGCATTGAAAAAATTTCATCATCTGCTTCGTTATTTAAAGCTTGATTTTTTTTTATGTATGTGAGTGGCTACTCTTGTTACTTTAGAACAGTATAAATTAATTGATTGCAGTTTTCATGGAAGTCTCGTGTTCACGAAGCGATCATACATGCGGTACAGTGATCGCCGCATTTACAAATTTCGTGTATTTTTGTGATCTCTATACAACGAGGTTGCTGTATCCAGTGATGTTTTTGTTCGGTTTCATGTTCGCGAAGCGATCATACGTGCGGTACAGTGATCGCGGAATTAACGAATTTCGTGTATTTCTCGGGGATTCCGATATGACGAGGTTGATGTATTCAGTGATTTTTTTTTCGGTTTGATGTTCGCGAAGCGATCATACGTGCGGTACAGTGATCGCGGCATTAACTAATTTCGTGTATTTTTGAGGATTCCGATACGACGAGGTTGCTGTATCCAGTGATGTTGTTTTTTTCGGTTTCATGTTCGCGAAGCGATCATACGTGCGGTACAGTGATCGCGGCATTAACTAATTTCATGTATTTTTTGGGATTCCGATGCAAAGAGGTTGCTGTATCCAGTGATGTTTTTTTTTTCGGTTTCATGTTCGCGAAGCGATCATACGTGCGGCGTGTACAGTGATCGCGGAATTAACGAATTTCGTGTATTTCTTGGGATTCTGATACGACGAGTTTGCTGTTTCCAGTGATGTTTTTTTTTTCGGTTTTGTGTTCGCGAAGCGATCATACGTGCAATACAGTGATCGCGGCATTAACGAATTTCGTGTATTTTCGTTTTTTCAACTTCACATTAATCGTTAACTTTTACGTAATATCGAAGAAATGTGTATAAAATGTTGTTTTTTATTGCTCATATCATCTATCTTTTTAAATTTGTCAAATAAAATATTTTATTTCACTCATAAATGCAGTATCTAAAAAAAATCAACTGTGTATGGTATAATTTAATAATTCTGTATTTAAATTATCATTCTTTTGTCCAAATTGTTTTGAACGAATAAAATTTTACATTCGTTACATTGTTACTCTCGTATAAATGCAATATATTTTTCAGTGACGTTTTTATCGCTAAATTCATTACTTTTCCTATGTGTAACTATTTAAAAATTAAGAATGGCAACATTTTACCACTTGCTTATTGTGGGTTACAATATGATAAATGTAAGTAAACAATTTAGAAATCGCCAATGTGGCATCATTTTTAAAAAGCGCCAAATGGTGGCTTGAAATAGGACTATGCCGAATGCACCATTGTTATATAATGGCCTGAATCAATGAACTTTCCTTTATGCAAAATAGCAGATTTTGTTTAAAGGTTATATTATTTATTAAAACCTTTTGGTTTGAAAATCCTGTTATAGGGCACGTAATTTTAAAAGTTTTATTCGGACCCATAGAGACATTTGTTGAAGAAAATCTGGCTAGTTGCACAAACAAATATTTTCCACAAGAATTTAACCGAGTTTGACACATTTTAGTTCTGTTTTTGCAATGAACACAGGCAATGTTTTCAGTCTGCCATCGTGTAGGGAGATCATTGAAATCAACTGCATCTTCCCTATTATTAAAGTCATGTGGAAATCTCACAATAAATGCATTAAATGGTTCTGTACTATTACATATATCTCGATAACTTGGGCAATTACCACATTTCTTCCAAAGATCTTGCTTCATTTGAAAAAGATCTATGGCATTGACTTTTTGTTTTTACAAATTTTCCAGAAGGTAATCAAGAAATTCTAACGGGTCTTGATCAGTACCATCATGTAACTTTACATGAAGTGTTTTTCTGACTTCAATTGTATCTACGGTTTCAATCTGTGGATTTTGCAAAGTAGTGAATATTTGTTTCAAAGCTTTTGTTGTAGGACCAGGATCAATAACTCTTTCCTGAAATTTTTTAACTAATTCTGGGATACAGAAGAGAGTTTGCAACATAGCATTTGCGTAACACAAACGATCTGTATTTGTAAAGCCTTTAAAGACAAAGTAATTTAAATCAGTAATATGGTTTTTATTATTTTTTTCACTAACAATTACTGATATGTCAGATGAAACAACCATTTTACTCTCAGGGTATTTTCTGGAACATACCGCTAATTGTGGCAAATGAGATCTGTATTCCTTTCTAAGACGATTATATTCCTTAATAGCATTTGGTGAGGCATAAACTTTACTTGCATCAAATTTAAGAAGATGTAAACCTTCTAAACTTGTGACTCTGGATAAAGCAACATAAGACATGCCACTTTCAAAAATGTTAGGACCCAAGTTAATCATTACACAATTCAGGCTCATTCCTTGACTTAATTTCACAATTTCCTCGATAATATCGTGAATATTTATTTGATGTATCACTTAAAGGTTCAGACAGAGATACTCTTTGTATAGGGTTAGGATACTCTTCAATTGGGCCATTTAAATCAATGAAATGCCGAGAGCAAACATACCAGTCTCTAGTCACCGTTTCTGTATTTGTTATACCACAAACAGAAAGCCATTCATTACTTTTACTCAAGTTTTTCTGTGGTTTAGGAAAAGGGAAAAACAAAACTCCCAGCATATAGTCTTTGTAAAAGTATCGTGCATCACTCTTGCAACCAGAAAATTTGCATTTTTTCACCATGTTGAATTTTAGTAATCATCGATTAAGAGAGAAATTTAAAAACGCATTTCGTAACATCACATGATCACTAGATAAGTAAATATCGAACATTCATCCAATTTTGATAAAGACAGTAACATCTAAATTAAAGTCCAAATACTGCTTAAAGTGATAAAAACATAACACGGAATATTTAAAATACCTTTTTAATGTAGATCGTTCACAACTATTGGTGACATCTTCGGATCTTAAAGATAAATACAATATTCTCGCATATTTTTGAAATAGTAAACATATACCACGAGATCGCATGTCCAAGGCTAGCAGGTGCTTAAATTGGCCAAAACTGGGAAACGTGAAAAAATAATATTTGTTTTTATTTTTATTGCTTCTTCAATCTATCGATCATCGCGTGCCAAATTTTAGCTAATTATTTTAAATATTCCGTGTTATGTTTTCATCACTTTAAGCAGTATTTGGACTTTAATTTAAAGACTCCACCTTTACTACATTTAGAGTTTTTTGATTGGAGGATTTATTTTTTTACAGAATTAGGTGTTTTGAAGAAAATTTGTGGAAGCGCGTACAAAAAGTCGGAAAAACTCTAGTAAATTAACTCGTTCAATGGGATTTCCTGTGTTAAATTAACATTAGGATGTCACACTGGAAATAAATAAGCCTTGCGCTACCGCGCAAGGTTTAATACGAGCAAATCTTGTGTGTGGTTATATATATATATGCAAATTTTATCTTAAAAACGTCTCTAACGATTTTGACGAAATTTTGTGTCCTACCGTTTTGGGGCACCAGAAAACCATTGGGATGGATCACATGTTCGAGAAAATTCGATTTGTGGGTCATTTTGGGTCATGGTAAAGCTAATCTTATCTAAAAAAACGATTCAAACGATTTTGACGAAATTTTGTATCCGACCATTTTCGGGCACGAGAAGACTATTGTGCTGGGTCACATGTTCGAGAACTTTCGAATAGTGGGTCATTTTTGGGTCAACGCGGGTCAAATTAATTTTATCTAAAAAACGGCTCTAACGATTTTGATTAAATTTTGTGTCCTACGAGTTTCGAGCACGATAAAATCATTGGGCTAGGTCACATGTCCGAGAAAATTCGATTAGTGGGTCATTTCTGGGTCATTGTGGGTCAAGATCTAAAAAGCGGCTCAATTTACACCAAATTTTGCATCCAATGGTTTTCGGGAACGAGAAAACTGTTGGGCTAGGTCACATGTTCGAGAAAATTCAATTAGTGGGTCATTTTGGGTCATTTTGGGTCATGGTCAAGCTAATTGTATCTAAAAAACGGTTCAAACGATTTTGACGAAATTTTGTATCCGACTATTTTCGGGCACGAGAAGACTATTGGGCTGGGTCACATGTTCGAGAACTTTCGATTAGTGGGTCATTTTTGGGTTAAAGCGGGTCAAATTAATTTTATCTGAAAAACTGCTCTGACGATTTTGATTAAATTTTGTATCCTACGAGTTTCGGGCACGCGAAAATCATTGGGCTAGGTCACATGTCCGAGAAAATTCGATTAGTGGGTCATTTCTGGGTCATTGTGGGTCAAGATCTAAAAAGCGGCTCAATTTACACCAAATTTTGCATCCAATGGTTTTCGGGCACGAGAAGACTGTTGGGCTAGGTCACATGTTCGAGAAAATTCAATTAGTGGGTCATTTTGGGTCATTTTGGGTTATGGTCAAGCTAATTGTATCTAAAAAACGGTTCAAACGATTTTGACGAAATTTTGTATCCGACTATTTTCGTGCACAAGAAGACTATTGGGCTGGGTCACATGTTCGAGAACTTTCGATTAGTGGGTCATTTTTGGGTCAAAGCGGGTCAAATTAATTTTATCTGAAAAACGGCTCTAACGATTTTGATTAAATTTTGTATCCTACGAGTTTCGGGCACGCGAAAATCATTGGGCTAGGTCACATGTCCGAGAAAATTCGATTAGTGGGTCATATCTGGGTCATAGTGGGTCAAGATCTAAAAAGCGGCTCAATTTATAGTAAATTTTGCATCCAGTGGTTTTCGAGCACGAGAAGACTGTTGGGCTAGGTCACATGTTCGAGAAAATTCCATTAGCGGGTCATTATGGGTCAAGCTATATTATCTTAAAAACAGTTCAGAGGATTTGAAATAAATTTAGCACCCTACAGGTATAGGGAACAAGAAGACTATTAGGCTAGGTCACATATTCGAGAAATTTCGATTAGTGGGTCATTATGGGTCAAGCTATTTTCTTAAAATGGCTCAGACATTTACACTAAATTTTGTATCCTATGGTTTTCGGGCACGAGAAGACTGTTGGGCTAAGTCACATGTTCGAGAAAATTCAATTAGTGGGTCATTTTGGTCTTGGGTCATGATATTTGAACTCAAATTTCATTTTGACCGATCATAGCTCGGTCTTCCCTGCTCGTATGCCATTAAATAAGACGAACATTTCTATTTCAAAGAAAAATAAGGGTAATCAAGCAATCTTATAAAAACCGGTCAGACTGCCAGTATTGTTATCAGCTCCTTTTAGCAAAGAAAGCTATTATCAGTCTTGTAGCGGGTAAAATTTGATACAAATTCCAGACAACTTTTGTCCAAGCTCGTACTAACTGAGTTCTCTTGCTGAATTTTCTGGTAATTTAGCGTTTCAGATTCCAATAAACGACCTACATTTTGTTTTTTTCTCTCGAAAAAATACATTATTTCCCATAAATTATTACCAGTATTGTTGCTTTGCGCCGACATGACTCTCACAAAAGCCTGAACACCAGAGTTACTGGAACTGTAATAAAAAAGGAATTGCTTTTTTTGAAAGATAAATTTACATTTGTAAAAAAAACATTTGTAGTAAATCATTTGTAGTAAAACATTTGTAGTATTTGTAGTAAATCTACTTTATTTATCCCATTAGTATTGTTGCTTCATTCTATTTTATTGAAAAATTGAAGTGGTGGTATTCTGTTACTTTTCGGCTTAGAATAAAACTGCATGAAAACGTAACGCAACCCTCTTAAAGATTGCCAATAGCTTTCTTTAAAAAAAAACGCTGGTAATAAGTTAGTGTTAAGAAAATTGTGAAAACGTCGATGTTTCTCTGATTCTTTGTGTTTTACCTGACGATTGGAGCGATGTAGTTCTATTATTTATGGGCCTAGAATAAAATTTCTTACATGAAATTTGTTGCACATGTAACACTCTACAAGATTGTTAATAGTGTGCGTTCACAAAAAGTGACTGGTACGAAGTTATTTCTAAGACATTTTTGAAAATAATCAATGATTATCCGATTCTGCCCATCTTATTCCAACGTTGAAGTGGTGTAGCTAGGTTATTTATTGACCTATTAAAATACTTTTTGTATGAAATTTTCTGCAAATCGTATGCTGTCCAAGTTTTGTAATAGCTTCCTTTCGCTAAAATGTATTGGTAAGAAATTATAGATTAAAGAACTACGAAAAACTACTATATTTCGCTGATTCTTTCTGTTTTATCCAAGTTTTGAGCAGTATAGTTCCGTTATTTACAGTTCTCGAAAAACAAAAAGTTACATATAAAATATATCGTTAATTGTATCTTTTATAAGATTACTTTTACGAGTTTTTCGGTAAAATATGCTAACAAGCCGTTATTCAAGAAAAACTTTGGAAAATATGACTTTTTAATAGTTTAAACCGATTCGTACTTTTGCAAATTAATGACTCTTTTGGGTTCTCCATTTAGTGTACTACATTCATCTGGGGCTTTAAGTCAGAAACAATAGTTATGAAATCTCATGGAAAACATATGATAGTGGCATACTTTTTTATCAAAACTACTAAAACGATTTCAATATGTATATGTATATATATATTTGATATCACAATTAGCTATGTTTT
Organism: Maratus michaelseni; assembly: GCA_963931845.1. Classification (NCBI taxonomy): domain Eukaryota; kingdom Metazoa; phylum Arthropoda; class Arachnida; order Araneae; family Salticidae; genus Maratus; species Maratus michaelseni. The sequence goes on along the minus strand of OZ007589.1, from coordinate 298,121,407 downwards.
GATCTTTTTTCTGATAAATCAATTCCTTTCTAGTACCGTTAATTAAAAATAGAATATCGTTTTTGCTAAATCGCTTAACTATTGGATTTTTTTTTTTTTTATTGCTTTCAGAATGAATAATTTATAGTTTACCTACAGTTAAAACTATCAAAAATTATAAAATTGCTTCAATAGTTCACTATAAAATGTTACATTATTATCAGAGTTACCCAACGGATTTATCAAGTAATGTTACCCTTTTAATAGGAGCTATATATTTCCGACGAGAAGCCAAACTTCCACCCTTAGCGTTTACGGATCAATTAATTAAAACTTATTCCCAAACACCTTCACATATTATTTGCTCAAAGTTCTATTCTAATTAAATTGTACATTTAATCTAAGAATTTGCTGGTATTCAAACAGCAGCTTCGTCAAATAATAACACATAACAAAGTTCACCCAACTTAATTCAACTCATTCAATTATTACCAGAACAAAATATAGATTTCTACTGAATTTAAACAGCGTACAATAGTTAGAATTTGCAAAATAATAGATTGCAATTTCAGTTCAACATATTTTAAGTAGCAGTACATTGACTTAACTGTACATTTAATATAAATCCATATACTGTAAATCACATACAAAAATGTAAATTACACATTACCTCGGAACTATTGATAACTTTCGTTAAATATTGACACTACGAGAGGTGCGATATTTAGAATAATATATATAATTTTGTATTCGTTCCTGATTGTCAACATATTTAAATACGCACATTGAGTATGCATTAGTATTTTTTCACTTATTTCAAGCGCAGAAGGTATCGTCATTTCACTTTTATTTCTTCAAAAATAGTAGATTTAAAATATTATAAATTTTAGATATTACTTATCTTATAACTAAATATATGTTTTTAAAGAAAGAACGTATATTTTGAATTTTGAATTTCCATAACAGTAATTTAAGATTTTTTAAACTTCATTTTATACAGAATATAATCAGTCTAAATGAATTTCAATACTAGCATCGACCATGATACATCCTAATGCACATGTAAAGTTAATTTAGGAAATGTAAAGCAATCTAATAGTAGAGATGGAACCCAACAAAGTACATGGATAGATAACTATTAATTTTTTATACCTTCGCCTTGCGACAGGGTATTTTGTTCTGCTCTAAGATGTTTTGATTGTTTAAAAAAATGTAGAATCTATATTTACTACATTTCTAATTGATTCTTGTTTGCAAATTGTTTAACTGTATTATTCCAGATCTGCAACGTAGTAATCTATTATTCAGCAAATATTAATGTATTTAAAATTTATCAATTTCATTTTATTTTCCCTGATTAGTGCTCATAACACAGTCGTAGTTTTTATATACGTTAAAATGTGAAAAATAAAGTATAAAACATATATAAAAATTACGGTGGTATTATGTGTGAATCTAATCGAAAATAATGAATTCCGATAATTGAAATGCATAAAATTATACAAGACACAACTAAAAAGGAGAAATCCAAGCTAAAAGAAGAAAACAAGTGAAATGTCTAAAACGGGATGAGATATGAAATTTCCAAGCTGCTATTATGCTATTTATTTAACATTTTCCGTCAACTAAGTTACCATATATACGTCAAGAGCCTACTCATGATAAGTTGATGGAAATCCTTTTCTGCTGCACTAAATATATCATAACGTTTTTCGGAAATTTATTTCTTTTAAATTATTCATGATAGCTTGGCGGCCATCTTTTTTTATTTTACATATATATTTTAAATGCCCATGTATGTAAGGTTACCTGGGGCAACTGGGCTATTATTTTACATTGTGACTCAGGCGTTTCTGGCAATTCAGCTTCCATAAGACAATGTTAATTTTTAATTAAAATCTAAATCTTCGTAAATGTGTTTAATGAGGTTCACTATTCCACATTACTGTCTAAAAATTCAGATATATATATAAGGTAAAGCCAGGAGAGATGGCGCGGTCGGAGAGATTGCGCACATAGAGGTTTGGGGGGAAGGAGTAGAGTAAGAGCGCAGGGACTCCAGGTAATTGTACAACAACAGTAGTGGAGTGTCTACTTGAAAGTGCACGTTGATTGCTTTGAGCGTCTAAGATAAAGTATTGATATTTTGTTTTGTTTTCCCAAAGTAAATGCTTGAATTTTCATAGCTATTCATCAGAATTTCTATACAATGTCAATAGTACAAAATATTTTAAACTTAAACGATTTCTCATAAGCTACTAATCTAGATTAACAATGTGAACATCAACGGTTCGTTTTAGTAGCGGCCATGTTTAAATAAAAGGCCGCGCAATCTCTCCTACCGAAATTGGAGAGTTTGCGCATCTACCATTTAGGAGAGATGGCGCAGTGTTCCCATTAGTTTTCATGCTAGGAGAGATTACGCAGTTTATTGGTAAATTTGGATAAAAAAATGAAAAATGAAAATGGACTAATTTTAAGTTAAACGTGTTATTAAGTTACATAATATTATTTTGTAATCTTATCTGGACTTGCTTTTTCTGATTCTTTAATTTTTAGTCCTTTAATTAAAATTTTTTAATCGTTTTTAAAATTATTTCCTTTTTCTGATTCTGTAATCATTAGTTTGAAATATTCACTCTCAATGCAATAAAATTTGTTCACAAAAACATTACAGCTGTGTCATTTAAGTGGAATTATTATTGTTAACAATTTAATTGTAGTTATTATTAGTAACAATCTCTCCTATCCATGTGCGCAATCACACCAACCCTGTAAGGAGAGATTGCGCAAAATAACTTTCTTGGTTTTATTACAACTGTTCTATTAAATTGCAACATAACAACAAAATAGCAATGGAAATGCATAAAAAACAAATGAAGTAAAAATTATTCATGGATAGTTTAGCAAAAAATTAATATTTAGATTTTTTATTGCTGTTCTTTTGAATTGTGCGCAGACTATCCTAGCTTTGCCTTATATATATTTAATCTTTACATCTCCTTGAGTCCAGTTGCGCCATTGTTTCACACTCGATTTTTTTTTTTTTTTTTTTTTTTTAGTAAGTTGGGGTATCAGGGCCTGTTTAAAAAAGTGTAAAGAACTTTAAAATATTTAAGGAAGGAAGAATATATAAATTTGACATCAACTAAAGAATGTTGTAAGGGAAACTTTATCTGTCAAGGTGTTTCAGAAAAGCACCCAAATGTGCAGCTGTTAGGTTTATTTATACAAGAAACATAAGAATTAAGTAATTACTTGAATACTTGAATATAAGTAATAAGTATAAAAGTCACATGGATATTTTAGGAGAGAGGAAATGAACAACAACAACAACAAAAATCTGTAAACAAACGGGTCAGTAAATACTTAAGTATCTTAGTCTCTTTTGGTGCTGTCCACAGGGCAGCGCCTATCAGTGAGAAAACACGGTACCCGGTTTGACACACCTACCTGGTTTCCCTACTATCCCCTATACATTTTGTTTTCATATAGTTCATTTCGTAAAGAAATTAATCATTATAAAAAATTAAAATCAATTTACATTCTCAAAATATCTGGGTTTCTCAATTTCTATATTATTTAGATTTTATGATGGAAACAAATTAAGAAACTAATGGGGTCGAAATAAAATAAAGGTCTGTGGTTCATCTCTTAGTTAATTGTTTGTTGGATGGTAACTTTTATTTTGACATTAATTGAAGTACGTTAAAGTAGTAATATTTGCTACGATGGAATTTAAATATGCCCTCTTGAGCCTTTTTGCACACATTTTGAGACGCTCTCAAATTCTAAAATATTCCTGTACATTCGTTATTTCAATAAGAGTTCATTAAGAAAAATGTATCTGTTTAAAATGACCAATTCAAGAAAGGTAACTTAAGCTATACTGGATTAAAAGTTAATTTTTATTTTAGTGAATCTTCATATATATATAAATATATATGCATATGCTTATTAAACAATTGATATACACATTACAAATACTTTTTTAAAATATCGTTTGAATTTTCATTTTTTGTAATCCCCTGTTCCCATCTTTTATAATTTCCTGTATTAAATTTAACTCTAAAAAATAATTTATAACTGTTGGGGTAATTGGATCCCACTGGACCCAGTTACCCCGGATACATATCCCGTTACCGCATTTTTGAAAATTTTATGGGGTAACTGGAACACCAGCCTTACATTTGAAACATAAAATAAATATGTAGATATGCCTAATAGTATATCTTAAAAAAATGTTTAATAAAAGTACTTACCGTGTTTTGATAAAAAGCCGCGGAAGTTCAACAAAATCGACGTTGTTTATAAAACAAAATTTCTACTTTTTCGGCAATATATCACAGCAAAGGCAGAGTTGCGATTGAGCTCACACGCGTTGTTTTAAGACTTACAGATAATGCTGTAATGCTGCCAATCTCTAAAACTTAAAAGCCATCAACGGTTTATTATAAAATAGCCTATGGCCAAGTTACCTCCTTGGTCCAGTTATCCCAAGTTACTTTATATGTCTAAAAATTCAACCTTTAATTTTTTTGTCAATTTTTTCGGTTTCTATGTCGTTTTAAAACTGAACTGACAAAACATATGAAACAGTTCATATCTAGTATTTTTACGGATGTTTTAAAATTCTGTATTCATGTTTATTGTACATTTACAAAATTATTTTTTGGGTCAAATTAAAGAACTTCTTTATTAGATTGATTTTTTGCTTTTCGTTTTGGTTTTCTTTGATGCTTGGTTCCTTTCATATGTTATATTTTACGCTGACATGTTTGGTTTAAATTGTATGGAGAAGTTGTCTATTGTAAGTAAATATTGTAAGTATAGTTGGAACTTACGAGGACAATTTTGAAATACATTAACTATTTCGCAATAGAATACAAAATGACGGCTTCCACTGATGATTTGATTGCTAGATAGAATTTTAATCTCTTCAGCACGATTTGTGTCAGTTTACCCCATGATTAATAAATGTACATTTTATTCCTTCTCCTTCATTTAGACATAAATTATAATTAAAGGGAGATCACCTAAAAGGTGCAGCTTTCAAATTCCCAGACACTTTTTCAAAATCTTTAATACTTTTCTCAATGTCATTGTAGCAGGCTGGATGCACAAGACCCCTAAAACACCTTTGCCTTTTGATGACAGTAAGAATATTACTTTTTTAGCTCACAGGCTATCAAAGCCTGAGAGCTAATGTGCCCGCCCGTTCTGTATGTATGTACGTATGTATGTACGTAACGCGATAACTCTTGATAAAAATAACCGTTTTGCTTAAAACTTTGTTTATAGGTTCATTGTGATAAGGCGCTTCCCTGATTAGTTTTGGGGGTTCATTGGTTAAGTGTAAAAGAGAGGAATGGGGGGCTAACCCCCCTTAATTTAGATAAATGGGTTTTTCATGCAGAATTATCCGATTTTCTTCAAATTTTGTATATAGGTTCCTTGTGATAATGCGCTTCTCTGAATAGTTTTGGGGGTTCATCGTTAAAGTATAAAGGGGGCAAGGGGGGGGGCTAATCCCCCTTAATTTAGATAAATGGGTTTTTCATGCGGAATTATCCGATTTTCTTCAAATTTTGTATATATATTCATTGTAATTAGAGGCTTCCCTGATTAAGGGGTTCATTAGTTAACTATGAGGAGGGGGTAACGGGGGGATAAACCCCCCCATAATATATTGTCGATTTCTTTATTTTTCGAGGGGCTTATTTTAAATTCTTTAAAATAAGAGTATAATATACAATTAGCGTGAAAAGCCTGTGAGCTCAATGCCCTCAGTTTAACGGGGCAGTTTTCTTTTTACTAGGTCAATTTTTAAGACGCATCAAAAGTCAATTTGAAAAAAAAAAAAAAGTTTCCACTGTGAAACAACTGATTTTAAATAATTACAAAAACGTTGTGCCTCACCATTTTGCAATTCTCTTCTAAATCGAGTGACACACATGTTGATTTTGAACTAGATTTTTGATCTGCGAGTTAGAACAAAATAACAGTTGTAAATTTAAAGGTGTAATTGTTTGCCAGAATTTTCTTTACTACGCTTTTTTTTATGTAGTTTTAAATTTCATCGATATAGTGCACTCCACAGTTTAAAACTGTAAAAAAAAAGAAAAAAAAACTTGCAAAACGATATAATTTTGGGGAGTTTCTTCAGCTAAAAAGAATGAAGGGTAAAAAGTTAATTCCTCTTTTTACAATAGATTAAGAATTGTAACAGTTTCGCAGATTACAAGTTCAACAACCACGGTGATAGTTGGAATAAAAACAAAGAATCGCAGTAAATAATTTCATTACATTATTCATTTGCAATACATTATTCATTTGAAATAAGATCTTTAATAAAGTCGCCAACTTTGAACTTTTAAAATGTTCAGACTAATTCAAGAAAACCTGTATTTTGAAGTCCTTCTCTGACATTTGAGGGGTTTAGAATGACAGTGAAGTAAGTCAAAATTTGAAAAATTTATATAACCGTATTTTCGCTGAACGTATATTATTTTCTGTTCAGTGTGACAGTCAAATACGTCATAGTTCACTTAGGGAGTCACTAAAGAGGCAAAAGAAGTTAGACCACTTAATGCAACGGAATACGACAAGTTTCACAAAACCCTTCATTTCTCAAATGACTAAATATTGACTTACACCACTGTCATTCTAACCCCCTTATTTATCGAATCATTATAATTTTTCACTTTTTATAATGTATTACTCGTCTCTATTTCATATACCCATTAGTGATGGAATTTAAGACTTCTGAGTTATTCGAAAATTACAACAGTCTCAAGTGAATAAATGTGTTTGGCGATCGTTATTCATATCATTATTCAGGATAATGTGTTTTGGATGAACAGCTTCAGACAATCAATACTGTTTATAAAATCATTTAGTCTTTTCTTATGAATAATTAATATTTTTAAAATGGAAGATATAAGATAAAATATTCTACCATTATTTTTCTGAATCGCTTTGTATTTTTACTTTTATAACTAATCATTTCTTAATAATTAAATGAAATACTTATTTCTCACACATTAGTTTTGCTATAAAAGATCCGTGTGTCATAATACTCATAACGCAATTAAAGAACTTCTTTTAATATAAGAAATAAATTAAAACTTCATTTTAAAATTTTTTTAACAAAGTTGAACAGAGTAACAGCGTTTTATGAGAGTGAATATTACAGGGTAGAGTATTATAGAGGGGTTATTTAGTAAAATTGAGGAGAGTTTCACGGTGACCCTGTCTAGTTGGACATATCACTAATAGACAATTTCAAACGTAGTTCCAGTTTATTATTTTTTATTAGCCAGATATCGAATAAAAATAATGCAAGTTTATTGAAATATAATAAAACTTTTATTGCATCGTTACTTTTGTTTTATTACTTACCCATCATACGTAGTATAGGGTAAGTTTTGTAATCGTTTTGAAAATCGAAATTTTTTTTTGACGGATTACAGTTTTAGTTTTATTTAATAACATGCAAATTCATTAAAACATCAATCGCTGTTCTTTTTCAATTGTACTACACTGAAATAAAGCTAAATCCAATTCCAAATACAAATGAAATTAATTATTCTAATTTTTACTTACCCATCATACGTAGTATAGGGTAAGTCTTGTAATCGTTTTGAAAATCGAAAAAAATTTTTTGACGGATTTACAAGTTTCAGACACTGGAGATTCCGAAAGACATATTTTTAGAAAAACAAAATTGCCGTCCGTCTGTCTGTGTGTCTGTAAACGCTCTATCTTCCGAACAAATTGAGATAGAGACTTGAAATTTGGTATGTACTTAGTATGTAGTAATGGGAAGAATTTTATTGAGTTTCAGTAACCTCGATTATACGGAACTATTTTTTTCGGATTCTCGAAATATTCGTTCTGATAAAAGGTACATAAAAATTTTCAGAATTGCTCATTTTAAGGAGTGAATATAAAATACAATAAAAAAGCATAAATTTTGCATAAAGAATGAAGTCGATCGGATAATTAGTTGCCGATATATTTGTAATACTATTTTTCACACTCTTCGATTTTTCATGACCTTGTATTTCACTCATATTTCAATACGAAGATATATTTTAATTGGAAATGAGACGCTTAATCCGACGCAGTAAACCGTTAGTTAATATGATTATTAATTTTGGAGTTATAAGGATGTTTCTTTCAAGCAATTCAATAATAGAGCATTTAAAGTTTATGACGTCATCAAACCGCGGTTTTATTCGAATTGCAATGCATTTTATAAATAGTTTACACATATTTTATTTTTATATTTTATATTATGAATATCCATGATGGGTAAGTATTACAGTGGCCCCCAACGACTAGTCTCATAATGTACTAATCTATTCCTATATCCATTAATGATCAAATTTAAGCCATTTAATCTTTCGAAAATCAGATATTTGGAAGTGAATAGAACTGTTTGACGATTTTCAATCATATTATTATTCAGGTTAATGTGGTTCGAATGAAGAGCTTCAGCCAATCAATACTGCTTATAAACTATTTATTCTTATCTTATGAGTAATTAATGTTTGATCATTGAAAAATAATGCTGCGAAAGAATACAATTTCAATCATTCTAGTGAAATAATCCTTTGAAATTTCCTTTTATATCACCAATAAATTTTTAATGAAATTTATGTTTTTCTCTAATATATCGTGTTTTTGTGACACAATAATCATTTATGTAAATTACGCAATATTCTCTAAAGGTGATAGATACTTTGAGATGCATTCCGGAGAAGACAATTAAATTCCACGTAGAAAAAACCTGTAGCGTCATAAAAGATAGGGACAAAATTTAATTTTCTATAACGAAAGAATTACAGTATTTGTTGTAATTTATTATATTTTGACAGTCGGAACTATACTTAAAATCTTTATTATGAGAAACGTTCGACAAAAAATATGTAGCTTTATTTATGTATTCTGTATATTACATTTGTGCAAAATGAAAGAAGAATTCTAGTGTAGAATTCTAGCAAAATAAAACTATTCAATGAAAAGTCAAAATAACTTTGTTTTTAGTAAATTGTATCATTCTAGATGTCCCAGAGATAGAGGCTCATCTAGGAAAAACTTTGGGATTTTTTTTTTCGTCAATATATTTTGAAAAAAGATTTTAGTTCCTCTTTATTCACATAAAAGTTAGTTTTTGTATAATTATCGCTCATTAGTATCCCCCACATGTTTGCTACATCTATGGCATGGCTGTGTGATGGCCAGTCCAGCAGTGCGACCTCATTTGCTATAAATAATGAATTTTATTCTAATGAAATGTGGAGTGGGACATTATCTCATTGAAAAATGCATTTACCCATATGTAATAAGATATGTTTAAGAAATTTTAAGAAATTATAGCTTTATACCGATACGCGTTGCATAGCGTTGAGTAAGAGGCCAATACAGTTACTCTAAGCTCGTAACTTGCTATATATATATATATACTATTAAGGTGAGACAGCGCGACACACCCCACCCCCAGTGACTAAGCCATTTTTTTGACGTCGAACGAGGGATGTGCGCTCATGATCGATGCTGTCCTGTTACCGTGCGCATTTGTGATGCGCGGCGTGACAGGATTCGTGCTGTGAGCATTTTACAGGCTTTGCGTGCTGAGTCTGATTTATTTTGTGCTGACATCTGTTGTTCTTGGGAGAAGATGATTCTAAAAGTTGTTTAAGGTTGCGTTCGTCCGGGTCGCCAGTGTAGAAATTGACGCTGCCGCGAATTGAACCAGTGACCTCATGAACAATATGCAAGAGTGATAGCGTCGAGCAAAAGTCCAAGCCCGTTGCTCTAATTTAGGAACTCTCTATATAGAGTTCAAGTGAGATGGCATTTAACAAAAGGAACAGATGTGTTACACTCACGCTAAAATGTAACCAAAGGTTGGTGACTGTTTGGTTGGCGCGATTTCCAAGACTGCGCCAAGCTACTATTTTCCGTTGCCATTTTGGAAACTTAAAAAACAGAACATTTATAAATAACGTATTCGAAAACACAGAAAATCGTATTTCTACACAACAATTAAAATAAACCAAAAATACATTTTTTACAACATAAATTTAATGGAAAATGTTAATTAAGTCATTTTAATCTTTTAGAGTGCACTATTATATTACAGTAATCCTTCGCTGATGCTAATTTTTATTTCACACATACTTTTAGTTAAAATCATTACGTCATTTCAATCGTTTAAAGTGCCCTACTATATCAGTGTAAACATTCGATTATTTAGTTTCTAATTTCATGACGAACACAACATTTATAAATAATGACGTATTAGTGAAACCAGAAAGTAAATATCAAAATAAACGAAAAATAAATTTTTTTAACATAAATTTAATAGAAAATACATTACATACGTCATTCTTCTAAAGTGGACTGCTACAATCCGAATAATCATTTGATAACTGATTTTGTAATTTCGCACAACCCTTTATATAAAATTACGTCATTTCAATCTTTTAAAGAGCACTTCTATATCATGGTAACCATTCGGTAATTCAAATTCTAATTTAACACAAACTATTAGATAAAATCATCGCGTTATTTCAATTTTGAAGTGCTGAACTTGCCTTTCTGCTTCCTCATAAAAACTTACCTGGTACTCTCGAAAAATAGTATCCTTAGCCACGGACATTTTCCAACTTCTACCAGCAACTACAAACGTCAAAACAATTTCGATAAACAAAATAGAATGATAAATTCAATACTACCACTCTAACTGCCACTGCAATAACCGCCACTGTAACCGCCATTACGTAATAATTCACATGACAATTAAAAACCAATCATTAACTCAACAGTTATACAAATTTATTTCCCTTCCATATATGTTTCTATAATACGTGACTCTGCAACCAATAACGTGCAATAGAACGTTCTTCTACAATCAATCACGTTTTTTCTACTTTTCATCATCAATGACGTAATACAGACATGCCCAAACATTTCCCTTAACATCCACGCAAATACGGATTACAATAACAAATTTCAACACCAGTAACTAAATACAAGCTTAATAGCCGGGTTGCCATAAAAGAAAAAAACAGTCCCCAAAGTTTGGCGACTTTTTTCTTTTTTTAACCGATTAAATTTTTTTTTTAGCGTGAGTGTAAAGTATCTAAGCCTATCAAAATATCCTTTGAAGTGAGTTTTATAAAAATGCTTTTGGATTTGTTTCACTAAATATGAAACTATTTTTTTTTTACTTTGAATATAACCTTTAACAATTTTTTCAATCGAAACGAAGTTCACATTATAATAATCCGATGATTTCTGTGATTACGAGTACAAATTCAATATTCTCTAAACTGCCGTATCGAGAAAGAAAACTCTTAGTTTTGGTAAGTTTTGCATATAATGCGACAGAGATAGTTTTAAATAATAAAATGAATTTCGAAGTATATCAAGACATATTCTTACTGAAAGTTTATTGCTAGAAATTCCTCTCACTACGTAAGGCGAATTCTTTTTTCAAAAGGGTAATGCTCCAACCTGTGTAGTTTAATAAAATCGTGCTTTAATACAAATAAGGTCTTATTGCGCGATGGATCATGACAGAGTCCTGACATCAGTAAAAATTCTTTGGAGTATACTGGTGAGAGATATTTCGCAAAAGGCGAGTGATATTCCAATAAAAACGAGTTATAATCTGTTATATATATTTTTTTGGAAAACTAATTATCCAAGATACACTTAAAATCCTCTCTGACTATGTAACATCTAAAATAAAAAATATAAAAATAATGTTTTTTTTTTTATTTGTTTGTAACTTTCCTTTACCAGAACTCTACTTTGTCCCTATAATTACTTCTAGCTTTCTTCCTGTACAAATGCAGTTATATATATATATATATATATATATATACAACTGCGTAATTGTTTACCAAGTGCTTGACATAGTAAAGATATTTCAGTGTATTTCTAGCAATAGAAAACGAAAAAAATACATCAAACACCATAGTACTTTCGATAAATCAAAAGACTCTATTTCATTTTTATATTGGTAGAATAACACTTTTTGTGAGTCTCTCAATATAAACGATAGCCCACATCTTTAATCTCCATCAAATTCAAGAAAATAGATATTTAATTTTCTGTAACTTTGTAAAGGTTTATACAGATAAATTAGCTAAAATAAATGAAACGTGGTCCTAATATTAAAGCAATTTTAACTTTTACAAGCAAAGGAAACGTATAAATGTTGAATAACATAATATATTATTTATTACTCGTGATACATTTTCTCACATAATTAGAATATAATTATACTAATAAATTTCACAATGACACATGTCTTTGCATTAGGTAAAAGGAAAAGGATATTATACCTAAAAAAAATTAATTTCATTTGGTTTACAAATTGTTTGATAAACAATCAAATTATTTTTTAACAATTTAAACCTATTTGAATCATGTAAGTTTATATCGATCTAAATTATATAAAAATAAAATTTTATTATTAATTAGATTAAAATTAAACAATTGACATAATCATTGAAAAGTTCGTTTATTTAATTATTCCACTGTTATCTGAAAGTTTCTTTAATTCCTACACAAAAAATACTATTTTATTTATTTTAAGAAGGGCTTTTACACTATTATCTCAGGTAAGGGTAGAGTAGCATCTGTGTTTTTCCAAATGCTTCCATTGTTTAAACTGGACAAAACTGAAGATTTAATTTATAAATCATAAGCTTAAAAAGAGAAACCGAAAATGTGCCATTAAGAATGCACTAAACTGAAAATATTATGAGCAACTTAAAACACACGATAAAAACTGAACAAGCAGAAGTATGAAACTTCGTAAAACACATCTTTCGTTTCTGAATGTATTACATATAATGCAAACCTGTTTTTGCTTTAAATTGAAAACATTGCAACGTTTAAAATTTCTTTCTTAATATATTTGAGCTGACACAGCTCTTCAAAATTCATCCCTCATCTACTAAGATATGTGAATAAGAGCATTAGAAAAAAGGTTTACGAAGAATCCATATTTCATTTTTGCTCTTTCCCTGTTTAAAATTACTTCGAAAAAATAATCAATCATTTCAACTGATACTATCATTTCTATATCTTGAACGTGATGGATGGAATATAAATATGATTTTTGCTTGATTTTATAAAATGAAATGTATATTTCATGTTCTTTATAAAAGTATAAAGAAAAATAGTTGGAGTTTCTGTGCATAGATTATTGTTTTATTTTATTTTATTTTATTTAACGCAAATCAGTCTTTTCACAGCTTTTTCACTAATTTTTCATGGGTAAACTTTATTCAACTTAAGTATTAAAAAAATCGCTGTCTAAATGTTTTATTTTCTAATTTAATAAAATAAAAATATTTCATCGATTTCTCTCTGTTATTAATATATATGTATATATATACAGGGTGTCTCAAAAGGTCGTTTACAAACTTAACATGCTGGTCTGTCATATCATGATATACAATATTTAATGGGAACTTGTGTTCGAAATTGCAAACTGCGACCTCTATGTAATATTCGGAAAAATATCTGAATTCTTTTGTGCAGCCATGTATATGATAAATAGATTTGTATATATACTACATATAATGCTAAAATCTAGTTCAGTTAAGAAATACATAGCACAGTTATTTATCCACGGAATCCCTTCTGGAATTTCCGTCAATAAAAGAAAATGTGCTGGAGGTTTTTCGTGCTGCCCTGTATATGATCTATACAAATTATGCACATCAAGTAAAAAATTTTTAAATTTGATCTACTGAAACTCGTTGACGAAATGTCCGAAATGCCTTTGAACTTTGAGGATGTAAAGAGGATTTTTTGACTTCATGTTTTTCAGTGAAGATTTTGTCGCGATGACAATTAGTGGGGGCAATAATAATTTTAATAATAAAATAATACCAGAAACCCCGTACGAAGCTTTCACACTGCAATCTTTGAGATTATTTCCTGGTACGTTTTAGCACTTATAATGTGGGTGTACTATCTCCGAAAGTTTTTCAAACATTTTTCGAACTACGGTGCTCGGCCCCCTGCTTGTTAATGCTCCTCAACCCCCGTGAATTGTAATTCAATTCACATTGAGGCATCTACGCGATCCCAGCTCACTTCGCTCGCTCGCCACTATTTGCATTAACTCTAGCCAGAATGAGTACTATCATAGATCATTTTAACATATGAAATTCACAAATTTCTTTAAGTATCTCTCTCAGACGTAAACAGGTTTTCTACTGTGTATAAATCTGAAAAGAGCTGATTTGCTGAATGCATCACATGACCGTAAAACGAACCAATGACATGCATCGCCGAAAAAAGCTACATCCGCCACAAATCATGCAGTGTTTAAACAGATTCTACTCTGAATTTTGATTTGCTAAATGGATCATGTGAACGTAAAATGAACCCTCAAAATCGTGGATCTAGAAACTACGGTTGTTGTTCAAAATTTCAAGTTTCAAATTCAGCCTTATTTTCGCGCCACATAAGAGAAATATATATATATAGATGGTACCTCATTCATCGTTGTATGTTTTGCATGTGCTTAGAAAAAATAATGTTGATAACAGAAACAATATATATATATATGATGATTGCCTGTGTATAAGAAAATGGGAATAGATTGTCAGAAAAATTTTGCCAAATTTTCTCCTCTCACCACGATTATTTCTCTAGCTGGCCAAAACCCCTATAACTGAAAAAAAAAACTAATTTAAAAAAAAAGAAACATTGAATCAGACGTTTAGGAAATTCATATGAAAGCATTGCCTCAGATTTTGTAAAACTGTTCCAGAAATATCTTAAATATATAAATCGATATTTGGTACACCTCTTTTTCGCAAGCCTATGGGAACTTAAACATGGGATGTTCAAACTTTGTGGTACAGCAGCCATTTAAGTGAAGTCAGACTTCGCTGGCGTATTAACAGCTAAGTGAAATATTAAAAAATGAATACTTACAATTTTTGTGAATCCTAATAAACTGCATATCTAAATAGAAGATAATCCTTAATATACGTAATCTACTGGTGATACGATACAGTACGCATATACACAGCCATGATTAAAGAAATAAACAGTAGGTGACCACGCGTAAAAATTAAATTAAAACCCAATTAAAAGCTCGATATTTTTTCAAAAAGTACGCGTAAGAAATAAATTAACAATCGTATTTTAATTGCATTATAGGATGACGTCATCTGATAATGCAGTATTTTATTTTTATGGCAACACTGATTTGAGAAAACCTTTCATTTCATTTATGAAAACAATGTCGATTTAATTTTTAATTAACAGCAATTTTAATTAAAAAACATGTTTTAAAGAAATCTAAGTGTACTATGTCAGCAACGTGTTCAAAATCCTTTCATATAGCATCTCATCCATTGTTCTGCGTTTCGTATTTTCTTAGAAAAAGGGATGTTGACAACAGAAATAATATATACGATTTTCGATCACCCAAGTAACAGAAAATGCTAAAAATGGTCTGTCACTTTAGCAAATGACTATGTACAGTGGTGGCCAAAAGTGTGGACATTTTTTGAAAGTTTCATGTTTTTCAAATTTGTGTGCTTGTAGAATATATTAATTTTCATTTAAATACAAACGTTTATATATCAAATTGAAGGAAATTTAATGTAAAATTTAACAATAAAAACAGTATTACAATATCTGTATTACAAAAAAAAAATATGCAACTAATAGTAAGATCTATCTTAGATTTGCATTTTTTTAAAGTGATACTTACACAATCAATACTTAGTAGGATAACCCATATTTTTTAAGACAGCTTCACAGCGTCTTTCCATCGAGTGAACGAGTGTTTGGAGTTCATCTTTCGTAATCACATGGTGCCAAGAATCAATTATAGCTTCAATAAGTTATCTTTTATTGGATGGACCTTTTTTTTCGTACAAGAATTTTCAAACGTCGCCACAAATTTTCAATTGGATTGAGATCAGGGCTGTTTGCTGGGTATGGTAATATATATTTGCCTTTATTTTGAAACCATGCTTTGCATACTTTTGCTGTGTGGCATGGAGCGGAATCCTGCTGAAAAATAAATAGTGCGTTGTTGGGGAAGAGATCCCTGATGGAAGGTATCAATTTTAGTTCCAGGTCAGTTTCGATGTATTTTTTGGCATTCAGGATGCCATCAATTACTTGAATTCGGCCTACACCATCTGCAGACATACATGCCCAAATCATGACGTTTGTTGGATTTTTTGTAGTTGCTTCAATGCAATCAGGATGAAGTGCTTCTCCTACTCTACGCCTCACGTATTTTCTACTATCACTACCAAACAGCGATATTTTACTCTCATCGCTCCAGATTACTTACTTCTATTGATTTTCTGACCATTTAATGTGTTCTTTTGTCCACTTAACCCGTTTTTTGCGTTGCTTTTGATTTAAATATGTTTTTTTCCTTGGAATTCTAGCTTGTAGTTCAAATCCTGTTAACCTTATTCTTATTGTTCTTGAACTTACTCCAATACCCGCTGCATTCATTTCACATCTAATGGCATCTGATGAAATTTTTCTATATTGAAGGCATAGCCGTTTAATTTTTCTATCGGCAGTAGCACGTGTGCATTTTTTTCGGCCTGATTTGGAATTATTTTCTACTGATTTCGTTTTTTCATAACGTAAACAGAACTTTCGTACACCAGAAGAAGTCACTGAACCACCAACTTGTCTTGCAATTTCAGCATAAGAGAGGCCATTTTCTCTCAATATGACAATTCGGCTTCTTTTTGTAGATGTCCAATTAGTTCTTCTTGTTGATGACATTGTTAAAATTAGTTTAATTAAAAAAAGGGACTTTAATTATTCAAAAACAGCAATACTCTATTTAATTGCACTAGTATGCATCATTCCGCAAAATATTTCCACAACAATAACTCTTTTACCATCCAAATAACCTAAAATATAGTTACAAACATTTGATTTGTCCTCAGAACAGTGTTTGTGATTGGCTAGTACGCTTTTATTACAAAACACGTCCTTATTCAAAACGATTTGTGTTTGTTTGTTCTACTAAAATGAGCATAACTTTTTTTGTAATACAGATATTGTAATACTGTTTTTATTATTAAATTTTACATTAAATTACCTTCAATTCGATATATAAACGTTTGTATTTAAATAAAAATTAATATTTTCTACAAGCACATAAATTTGAAAAACATGAAACTTTCAAAAAAATGTCCAAACTTCTGGCCACCACTGTAGATCCTGTTCAACATTTGTGTGAAATTGTGTAAGCATAGAACGTATATTAGTGAAGATGTTAACGTTTCTGTAAAAAATTCAAAAGTTTTTTTTTTATAACATGCAGAGTCTTGAGCCGAATGCAGAGTCTTCAGCCGAATTTAACACCACTTTCCAAAAACTTGACAAAAAATCGTCGAAATAGTGTACTGTAATTAAAATATTAATATGTTAAATATTTGATGAGATATGCGTATTTGTATGAAATCAATTTTAACTGTGCATGCCCGAACTGCAGAAAAAAGTTTTTGTCATGATTTGATAGTCAATACTATGGGGCAACTCATTGAAAAAGACCCGTGAAATATCATGAAAACTGAAAAAGTTACAGCAACAATTGATAAATTGAGGAGGAAATCCCATATAATCCCATGAGATTTCATCCTCAATTTATCAATTATTGCAGTAACTTTTTGAGTTTTCACGATATTTCACTGGTCTTTTTCAATGAGTTGCCCCATAGTATTGACTATCAAATCATGACAAAAAAAAATTTCTGCAGTTCGCGCAAGCGCAGTTAATGTTTTTTTCATACAAATATCTATATCACACCAAATATTCAACATATTAATATTTTAATTGCAGTATACTATTTCTATAAGTTTTAAGTAGCTTTCAATACAAAAAGCTATCTATTGCAGCCGTTCAGAGGAAAGCAATTCCAAAAAAATTTGGTGTATTTTCACCGATCATGACCTCCAGACCCCCAAACCACCCTCCGTTCAAATGTTGATTTATATATATATATATCTGACATATGTCATGCTGTAACTCTCTTATTTATGAACCGATTTTGATGTAACTGAGTATGTATATAAGACATACCAAGGTCTCTACCGAGTTCGTTGGCCAACTTCATCCGCCATCTTGTTTCAAAATGGCGGCCAGTTAAAATTTTTAAATATTTAAAAATTCAAAAACATGTAAAAAAAATTATAAATTGAAAAAAAATGTTTATGTTAAATGTTAGAACGTGATACAAGAATTCTGGAACATTTTTTGATTTTGCTATATCTTAAAAAATGGCTGAGGTATGCAAGTTTGAATTTGTAGTGTGGCTGAGATTTTGAAACAATCTGATATTTGTTATGCTCTAATTCTCGTATTTATGAACCGATATAAATGTGACTGATCATGTGTACAGAACATACCAAGGTATCGACCGAGTTCGTCGGCCAGCTTCATGCGCCATCTTGTTTCAAAATGGCGACCAGTTATTTTTTAATTAAAAAAATGTATAAAAAATTATAAAATGAAAAATTTCTTTGCGTTAAGTGTTAGATCGTGATACAAGGATTTCGGAACATTTTTTGTTTTGGCTTTATCTTAAAAAATGGCACAGATGAAATTCTAGGTTGGCTGACATTTTGAAACAATCTGATTTTTGTTATGCTGTAACTCTTATGCTGAAATGCGCATTCAAATTCAGTATTAACGAAAACCGGGATTGAATCTTATATAATCGGGTTCCAAGCAATTTAGTTTCGGGTGTTTGAGTAAAATGAGATAAATTTATAAAAACATGGAATATGAAAGTTACCTTTTCCACCCGGTTCAGACCGGAAGGACTTTTTGTCAAGTGTTTGGAAATCGGTGTTAAATTCGGTTGAAAATTCTGCATGATATGTAAAAATAGGACCTACATAGTCATTTGCTACAGTGGCAGACCATATTTAGCCTTTTCTGTTACTTTGGTGATACAAAATAATATTTTATTATTAAAATTAATATTGCCACCCTCCTAATATTGCCCCCCTCATCGCGGCAAAATCTTCATTGAAAAACATAAAGTAAAACATGTTCTTTACATCCTCAAAAAGTTCAAGGGCATTTCGGGCATTTAATCACGAGTTTCTGTAGATATTCGACGAAACGCCTGAAATTGGTCACTGCCCAATTTCTGGACTGCTCAATTTCTGGATATCAATGTATAAATACGTAGCACCTATAGTCGTCGTCTGGTCCGACCGTCAGCATATAACAGCGCAAAAACTACCCAACCGAAAAATGGTTTGAAATTTAATAAATATGATCATTTCACAATTTTGTCGAGTCACTTCAAATTTTATGAAAATAGAATCAAAACTTAAAAAGTGTTTAAAGAAAAGTTTTCTTTATTATATTGAATCCTATCATACGTATATAATGAAAGAGCAAGTCATGTGACTGAGGAAAACAAATACGGGATAACCAATTCCTTTTTTCATATGCCAGGCGGCTTCTAATAAAAAATTATTTATTCAAAATTATTTTTTCGAATAAAATTGCATAAAAGTTACACTTTTAAAAAGATAGTTCAAAAAAATTGTTTGTTTGAGATATGAGTTACATTAAAAAATGTATAGATTATGAGATAACTTCAGTATAAATTAGGTTAAGAGCCAAATGACTCAATTCATTAAAGTAAATAAACGCAAGAGATTCGTTTATCGTGAGTCATAGAAATATTAAACCATGGATGTAATCATTCGCAAAGCAACATCTCCATGGTGAATTTTGCAGTGCTGTCTGGTGTCGAAAAAATATTCGCACCTGTAAACGCGGCAAGCGCAATAAGAAAAATTAAGGCATGCTTCTTTCACTCATAACAGATGATATAATTTGTTTCATTGAAATAATCACTATGATTTTTTTACGTTGTAAAATTAGTTATAGAACGAACGCAGCTCATTTGTCAGTGAAAACGTACAATTTCCAACTTGTTTTTAATTGAGAAAGAAGAATTGTGTTTAATTACTTTCATAATTTATTACAGCATAGCACATTTCTTTCAAATTCATTATTTATCTTCTTAGATATGTGAATAAGAGCATTAAAAGGGTTTACAACAAATCTATAATTTATTTTTGCTCTTTGTTTGTTTAGAATTATTTGGAAAAAATTATCAATCATTTCAACTGACACTATTATTTCCATATCTCGCTCGTGATGGATGGGAGATAGAATATGATTTTTGCTCGATTTTATAAAATGAATATTTTTTATGTTCTAAATTTTATAAAATCAGCATTTGTCATGAAAAGAATAAAGCCAAATCGCTATAGTTCCAAAGTGTGGATTATCCCACTAAATTACTTTTATAGCGAATCAATTTTGCTTTATATTTTTAATGATTTTTCATGAATTAATATTATCCCACTGTGTTATTAAAAAGAAGTCACCGTCCAACTGTTTTATTTTCTGTTCTAATTATAATAAAAAAAATATATACAAAATAGGGATTTTCTCTGTTATTAAAAAAACATTTGGCAGATTCCAAGTCTACAAGATATTTCAGACTTAATAGTATTCTGAGATTAATATATATATATAGATATACACATTTCATATATATATATATAGTATATATACATTTAGTATATATATGTGTTAAATATGGTATTCATAATAAACAGATCTAATCTAGCACTCGAGTATTCCGTAAAAATACAGCAGTAGCAGTCGTAAACATAGCAGTCATGATTCCAAAGGCAAGACGATGGGTTATGCAAAACATGGGGTTTTTCCGTGGAAATAAAAAAGATGATTAATTGATATCAGTTCTTTTATTGACACGATACTAAATATGAATCAATTCCACTAACTAAAAATTTCAGAATTCATATCTATTATGCCATAAGAACAGCGTGCAGATGTTAAAGTAATTAGAGATATTTACACCAACTTGACAGAATCCCCCCTCCAGGTGACGTGCTTTTATTGGCAGTAAGAAAATCGTACAAATTCAGCTCTCCAAGCCTGTGCCACGGTGTTTTAAAGGTAAGAAGCGTATGAATATTTTCGCTATTGCAGGTGAGGACCAGCCAATATGAAGCTTGCAAAGCCGGAGAACTTAATACTGTATACGGTATAATTTTGAGGTAAACCGGAAGACGCGCGAGCCGAAAAGATTTATGGGATTTCGAATGATAATATTAATAAAATTAAAATGATACTAAGAGACGTTCTAAAGAAATAAAATTTGAATGTTTCAAAAGAAGAAATAAATTAATGTTTTCACAAATACGTGTAGCTTTGAACAGATTAAAATTTTTAAAATAATAATTAAAATAATCTTTTGATTAAAGCTATGGAATAAAAATATAATTTAGATTTAAAGATATTTTAAAAGACAGGAATAAAATTAGAATTGTAAGAATTTAGAATAAATTAAGTAAGGAAAATTGGCGATATTTTTTATTATTACATATATATATATACTATATGGCAAAATGTCTGAAATCTTTCGATTTTAGACATTTTGTCGAATATCAAAACAAGTCTTGACGAATTCTTCTGGAATTGTAGAAATGAAAAGAACATGTTTGACCTCATATTTTTCTGCGAATGTTAGAATGCGAGAGAAATTAAGGGACCAACAATAAATACAATAGAAAAAAATATTTACTATCACCCTGTAAAGTAAAATTCTCCAAATGATCTGTGTCTATAGCACAAGGCATTATTGATCTTGCAGAAAGTGTATGTTTACTAGTGTAGTAATTAGCACGTAAATATAAATGTATAAAAAAATTCAAGAAAGATTCACGTTTTTTGTATGTGTAGGGTTTTCACCCAAAAATAATGCCACTTTCAGAAAACATGACAAAGTACCATAGAAACAATGTTCTATGAACGGAATGTAAATATAAAAAAATATTTGATGAAATATTGGAATTTGTCTCAAATATTAACTGCGTATGAGCGAACGATAATCTTTTTAATACTTTCCAACCTAGTTGAAATGTGTTTATGACTTCGGTTTGTCTGGCCGTCTGCCGCCTGTCCGTGCTCTAACTCCCGTAAATATGCTCGGATTGTCCTGCAATTTTTATATGTTATTGTCATTATCTATAGCATGTTTACTAATTCAACTGAAGTGTGTAGAACTTATAGTTTTTTTACAGGGACACTCAAAGAATTCCGTTACATTACGGTATACGGGGAAAATCATTTGCGGTTTATTTTAATGATGTTACACAATTCCAAATACATTGTAATTGATATATATCACTAAGGTGCATTACAAGAATCTTAATATGGAATATGGTATGCATAGCACTTATATTTACTTTATAGGGACAGTCAAAAGAATTCCGTTACATTACGTCTATGGAGAAAAATCGTTTGCGGTTTAATTAAATAATGTTTCACTATTTTAAACGCATTGAAATTTATATATATCACTAAGGTGCGTTATAAGAGGCTTACTACAGAATATTGTGTGTATAGCAGTCATCGTTCATTTACAGGGACACACAAAGAATTCTCTACTGTCTGTTAACAATAATTTCTGGAAGTGCGTTTTAAGTTGCTGAAAGCGATTTTATATTTAACTCACTTTTTGTGTATTACTTGGTGTGTATAAATTCTGTATTTCATATACAGGGCAGCACAAAAGTTGGCGAAAGAATTTTAAACTGTGCAACGCGTTTCCTAACTAAACTAAAATTTAGCATCCTATGTAGTATATATACAAATCTATAGATCATATACATGGCTGAATAAAAGGATTCGGATATTTTTCGGAATATTGTATATGTTGGAAATTCCTGAAGTTACGTTTTTAAATATGTTATGCGTTTTCCAAATTGTTTACTTAGATGTTATCTTTCAGCTTATTAAACGGTAATGATTTGTAAGATTATTTTGGAAGCGTTGGAAAGTGTTACATAATGTAACTTTTCGTTTTTTTTTTTTTTTTTTTTTTTTTTTTTTTTTTGTAGTTGACTGTATGGAGTAACTTATATTAAAAAGACTGTCAAATATCGTGAAAATACAGAAATATATTGGCAATAAGGGGAGCTCAATTTCAATTAATTCATAAGATTTGAATGATCAGGGATTTTTCCGAACTAATATTTTTTTCTTAACTCACTTCCAATAAAGGATGTAACGTATATGTATCGTAATATATGTAACGTATGTCCCCAAGCTGCTTCAGAACGGATGCTTTGATTTTGACGACTCTTTTTTTGTTGTTGTTGTATTTGGAATAGTCTCGTTCCGATGATTCTTCAAGGAATCCTCTCTCTCTATCGATATATATATATATATATATATATATATATATATGTATATATTACTGAAATTTAGTTCGCTCCGATATCATCCCAGATTTTAACGATATTCGGCACAATTCGTTTGGCAATATTCAATTGGTCTTTTTGTATGTGTTACCCTTTACAGTTGACTCGTCAATTATGCAAAACAAATTTGATATTGTTCACGCATATGCTATATTTATAAATTACAAATTTTAATATGTTTATATACATATTTATATGTATATATCTATAAATTATAAAATATTTTATATAAATGCTCATATCTCATCAAACATTTAATATATTTATATTCCAATTACAATATATTATTGCAATTGTTCTGTCTCAGGTTCCTGAAAGTGGCGTTTAACTTCATTGAAACCCCTGCATGCTATAAATAGAAAAGAGGCTGAAATTTTTATCAATTGTTTACAGAAACCTTTATATATCAATGAATATATGTGCTGTTATTCTTATATAAATTAACACAAATTTCGCACAAGATCATTTTGCTTGGGTCAAATATTCTGCAACAAATGTCTGTGTACAAAATAAAGTAAGACAATTCAATTGTAAACAACATTTATTTGCTTTCAGGTAACTCAATGTGTCCATCAATATAAAGAATTAATATTTCCGAGTTATTGAGGTGTTAAAGAATGTCATTCGTAATGAAATCTCATGCATTCTTCCAGAATGCTGAGTACTAAATTAAAGATGATCGCAGCTGCATGCTTTGGTGTGGCATGTTCATTTATCATTTGTTGCTGTAAAACATATTTAAAGTTTGCGTACATAGAAGGATAAGTTGTTAGCTACAGAAGTTTTCCGGCTTTAATCCTTGCAACACCCTTCAAGGGCAAATATTTCAATTAAGTATTTTATCATACTTGAAAAATATCGCTTCGTTAGAATTTTTTTCCAAAAGAGGAGCAATTCATTATACCAACTAGTTCCGTTGTTATGAATTATTGCAATGTTAAGAAACTTTTGTGATTCCATGTAGTTTGCTTGCATAGAAATTTTACAAAAATTACGTTTTGTTTTATTTTATACGAGATAATTGGTTAAAAAAAAACTTCTAATTTGCATTTGTAGCAGATGCTAAATTATATCCAGAATGGTAAAGACTAATATATAAAATACATTTAAATCTATAGGGCGACATACGGAATTTGCATAAAGCTGCGTAATCAATTTGTAGTAATTTGTAATTGAATTTTTTTTTTTAAGGATATCTCGGTTTTAAAATTTGCAGGCATTTGAAGTTTCTTTTCGTCAGAACTTCATATTAAACTGGTCCGCTATCGAATCTCATTATTTTCTGTCGAAAATTGTTCTAAAATTTTTATTTTATTTTTGTAATCGCTAAAAACACAACCTCTCATTATCTAACAATATTATACAATAATTCCTATTTTCTCAGTTTCATAAAGAAAGAGAAGATTTAAAGAATTCTTTTCATTCAAACTGTATTGAACAGATACATATTCCGTGCATCAGTGGATACAGGAAATGCCAAACTTTGGTCAATGGTCCTGTAAGCCGCATTGGCTAAACAGAAAGTTAACTAAAATTATTACTAGCTACGGAAAATATATGTATTTCAATGAATCTATTTGGTATAACTTGTCACCAAATTAATGATTTCCTTCTGAGTTTTATTTTCACAGTTGCCCGTATATATATATTTTTTTTGAACACGTGATAAGTTTATTTTTTAAATGAAATATTTTGAATTTTATTTTATTACGCAATTAGTTGACTTCAGATTACTGTCAATGCTTATTGATTTCGCTTTTACGTTGAGTTACTAAGAGGGCAAGTTCAAAAGAGGCTAAGTAGATGTACGTAGACGACTTTTAGGATTCTGTGGTGCGGGTACCTATGTGAAATTTCTAGAGGACTTGCATTAATAAGTGAAAATGTATGTATAGAATTTGGGAAAAGAGACTGCAGAATATAACTAGCCTACTGATTGAATGCAATAACAAAATGATGGTGTGTTTGGGAGACACAGTGTGTTCTTAATGTATCGTTTTACGCTGTTTGATTTCAGCTAACTAACCGTTTGTTCACGACGCTTTTGAGATTTCGTTATCGTAATATCCTTTATTGTTATTTCTGGAATTTTCTGTTGTATTAAATCTTAATTATGGAATAAAATAGAGGAACGTGCGAATGAATGTTTCTCTTATTGGCTCTCAATCACACGGTCCCCTTATTTTGTAATAATATGATGTTTTAGTTGTTTTATGGTTAACAGTATTTCCGTTATTGCCCAATGTTTTAGTTTTTTCATTTCCTTTCATTTATATTTGTGTTATTTGAAAAAACCCTACATTTTTAAGATGTATAAAATAATATTTTCTGATTGAAGTCACTAAACCAAATGTGCAATACAAAGAAATTTAGAAGAACTTTAACAGCTATCTACAATTTTAGAAGATATTATCAACACAAATTAAATGGAATTTAATATACTTTTAAAAATTTCGTGCTAGGTTGAACAGAATTCAGGTATTGTGATAGCTGCAATCATAAAATAATGAAAATAGTTACCACGGTTGAGTAATTTACATGAACCAGTAAATATTGAAATGAAATGTAGCTTAATGCTGAACCATAAACTTGTTTTCGAATCGTTAACTGATAAAATGGTAAGCAATAATCTTAAGATATTAACCTATAGTAAGATTATGGAACCATTAAATGAATAATATTATTCTATGGAAACAAGAGACAGGGACCTCAATTTAAAAGAAAAACCATCCAACTAAGAACATCCCACTGTATTTCGAATATGATACCTCTTATCAGCGTCCTTAAAAGAAGACAAGCAGGGTGGAATACTCCTACTCTAAGGCAGTACATACATCGGAATACAGCACAGAAATATTTGTTCTGATTGACTATTGAATATATATATATATCTATATTTTGGAAAATATTGATATCAATTTCTATGTCTAGTGATGAAAATGATTTTAAATATAATTACTTTGCACCGCTGAAATGTTTAAATTTGTATAAAAAATTTGACAATATATTATAATAAAATTTGAAAACCGAAATCACATCAGTAGGATATAAATTAAGCACTAATATTAATATTTACATTTACATTTTACATAATCACATCTTTAAAATAATTTAAAATAAAATAAATCTCAAACAGAAATTAATTTCTAATTATAGTTTTCTGTTTAAATATTTGTTTAGATGCCACAAAGTAAATTTTATGAAGCTCAGAAAGTATGCGTTCAAGATCGTTTTAATTTTCTTTAGTCAACAGCTAAACTTAACTTCCTTCCGAAAATAGCAGTAGGCAATAAAATATCTGGTATCATTTTATGACTGGCTTGGAGAAACATTTACTTCTTTCACGCCATTTACAAAGAGCAATAAACAAATTTCCAAATAGCTGTAAATAAAAGATTTGAAGCAGTGGGATATAAGAGACTATGCGATTTTAAAAATAAAACAATTTATATCCTATATTTTCATGTATATTTAAGTAAAAAGTAATGCATACAGTTATATCTAATAAAAATTAGCGATAGAGTAGATCTGCGCTTCTTGTATTAAATAAAGCCTAACAACAAGTTTTACTCAAGTTATAATGTTTACATTCTATCTATGAATTATCTATGCACATGGTGACTGCAAAAGTACTTATTGTTTAATTTACATAAATATTTCAAGATACAGTAAATATGAATTAAACATTCAATCTTGGACATCTTGTTTTGTTATTGTGCACTAAGCAATTGTCCAATTATTATTTTTTTATTATATTTGCATTAAGTTTTAAACGTAAGTCTTTTTCTTTCAAAGGCACAAAAAAATGCAGGAGTATTCAACATATTTCAAAAGTTAAAAGCTGTTAAAATCACTTTTTAAAAGTGTTTGAATCTTGGTTTATAAATCTAAACCATATCTAACATTTATATATTCCTTAAAAAAAATAAGATAATAATAAATTGATCTGAAGCTTTCTCCTATTAGAGAAAACATTACTATATCACAACGTATACTTATTTCGCTAAAAATCCAAATACATAAGCATATTTATTTGTAAGTTAAAATTTAAAATACATAACCTTAAATATTTTTGATGTAATAATAATCAGTTACTTTGATATTAATATTCCTTGTTCTTTAGCAAACAGAATTTTATGTAATTATTAGAGTTTTGTCGTGTTTGACTCATGAAATTAGAGTGAGTATTTGTAGCGGTTTGGATGAACTTTAAGGGGTCAGGTACATTTAAACTGACAAATTACATGTAAAATTGAGGGGATCGGAGCAAGAGAGTGCTAAGTCACATTTTTGAACTTAAGAGATACATCAATTTGAAAGTTAGATCAAATACTCAAAATCAAAATGTATAACATAAAGTTCCTTGCCAATTTCTGAGTAACATTTGAGATTATCTAAATACAAATATGGCATTCCTTTAATGATATACACTTTCTCTTTGGTAAAAAAGTTCCAGAAACATCTGGGACAAAAACAAAACCTGGGACATATGCTGCCAACTAATGACATAAGGAAAAAATAATATGTAGGATATTATAATTTACAATATTAAGCAATAGATTACAGTGTCAGATTTATTTCAGCAAAGATGTGGACTGGCATTATTTTGCCCCGACCCCCTCAATTAACGTATAATATTGATTGCAATAAATCCACATCTAATTAACTTAAGAGTTAGTTTATGAAAAAGAACCTAGATTAGTATAAAGTGTTTCAATTTAATTTGAAATTTAATGCTTGTTTAATAAATTAATTCGTCTTATATGCCTTGAGCACAGAATTTCTCATAATTCAATTGTTACAGTCAGACAATTTTATTTTTATTGAGTTGGAATATAATATGTATTTAAATGACCGACACTTTTTTATTTATTAAATAAAGAACATATAGTAATCAGTTCTTAAGGGAAAAACCCTCAAATTTTAATTTGTTTTTAATATTTATAATTGCTAAATTTCTTATTTGATGATCTTAATACTAGGTAATTGTATACATCTATAAAATTTATACCTGTAGTCAAACGGTCATGAAATTTTATACTTAGTTGTATACTTAGTTATACTTATAATTAGTTATACTTACTTATACTTAGTTAGAATATTGTGTGTATAGCAGTCATCGTTTATTTACAGGGACACACAAAAGAATTCTCTAATGTCTGTTAACAATAATTCCTGAAAGTGCGTTTTAAGTTGCTAAACGCGATTTTAAATTTAACTCACTTTTTGTCTATTACTTGGTGTGTATAAATTCTGTAGATCATATACAGGGCAGCACAAAAGTTCGCGAAAACATTTCCGTTTATTGACAGAAACTCCAGAAGGATAATTTTAAACTGTGCTACGCATTTCCTAACTAAACTAAAATTTAACATCCTATGTAGTATACATACAAATCTATAGATGATACATACAGGTCTGAACAAAAGTATTCGGATATTTTTCCGAATATTGTATATGTTGGAAATTCCTGAAATTACGTTTTTAAATATGTTATGCGTTTTCCAAATTGTTTACTTAGATGTTATCTTTTAGCTTATTAAAAGGTAATGATTTGTAAAAATATTTTGGAATCGTTGGAAAGTTTTACATAATCTATGCTTGACGCATGATTTTTCGTTCTTGTTTATTTGTTAAATAAAGAAAATATAGTAACCAGTTCTTAAGGGAAAACCCCTCAAATTTTAATTTGTTTTTAATATTTATAATTTCTAGATTTCTTATTTGATGAACATAATACTAGGTAATTGTCTACATCTATACAATTTACACCTGTAGTCAAACTGACATGAAATTTTATCCAGCCATTTCTTAGAAATCATGCGTCCTATTACCAAAATTACCGTTTTGAGGAAACTACCTCTTGATATATAAAAATATATCAAACTGTTTTTGGCACAACTTCCCTTCTAAAGCGGATTTTTAAAATGTTCCTAAAGAATCCCATTTCAATATAAATTATTAAAGAGAAACCTTTTGACACTTTGAACGGTACCTAGACCCTTAAACTTATAATCATTTTTTCTTAGAATATGTGAACAAAATGCGATGGTATTTCACTCAGAGCAATCCAAACATCTTTTATTTAATATACAATTATTTTATAAAAGTAATTGCTTACTATGATTGCTCCTTAAAGTAAAAACTAAATATTACTACTGCAAATTTTAAAATAAATTTTTGCTTTTCCAAAATAATACTTAATTTAAATTTATCTATCTGAAGATCATCTAATAGAAAATAAAATATTTCCCTAAAATTCTTCACATAATTAAGTACGTAAAAACGCTCTTTCATTTTTTTTTCTAAATAATAAAATTCCATTCATTCTGTGATACAGTATAATAGAATTCCACCATTAATTAAGATTGAATACGAAAATAAATCAATATCATTATCATTCAAAACCCTTTTCTTTTCTCTTTTATACAGAACCAAATTTAAAGAGCAATGCGTCTGATGCATATAAGATTAATATTGAAGAATAATGAATGAATTTATTTTACTTTAAAGTTTGAATACTTTGAAAACCATCATGAAAAGTGTAATGGAATAATTTAATAAATGTTTGTGCATTTTAAAAACAAGAAAACACTCTTATGATTTTAAAAAGATTTCTTTACGTGGTTTTATTTTTGTTTCCTTAAATATACTGTGACATTCGTTAGGGGATTTCTTTAGAAGTTTCAAAGGAAATGAAAATGAAAATGTATTTTAGGCTTCTTTAGTTTTTAAGATCATATAATTTCTTTAATTAAAAAAAATAACTCACTAGCATGCTATAATGACACAAAATGCTGTGAATGAACTAATAAATATTTGAAATATCGCGACTTTTTAGCTATTGTTTTTCAGGAAAGTTTATTTATTATTTCTGTTTGTTTCATCTGCAGTTATTTTTCTGTTAGTTGTTTTTTAATTATAGCTGTTCTATCAGCCTCTTTTTTTTTTGAATAATTTAGGATCATGATGTATATCCCACGATGAACAACAGTTAACAGCTGTTGAATTTTAAGATAGTCCATTTTCGGATATGCATAGTGTTTATAAATTATTTCAACAAAAAATAAGGTGACATTACAAATAAAGAGAAATAAACGCTATATAGTAAACGAGGTTTGAAATCTATTATTCAAGGCTCCCAAATGGTCCGCTTTTTGAATACCAGTATTTTCTGAGGAGAATATTCTTTTTATGTTGTTCTTACAAATTTCGCCGAAATCGACCCTGAAGGTTATTCCTGTTGCAAATGTTGCAAAAATCTACCACAATATTTTTTTTCTTAGAATATACTGGTATTCAAAACGAGGACCTTTCGAGAGACCTGATTATTCATTAAAAAACACAGTGTATCTCGCTTCATGTCCGACACAAATATTTGTTTATAAAATTTACGATTTTTTTCCCAAATTATGAATCAAGAAATTGCTCCACCTCAATAATTATATTCCTTAATTTCTAATGACATATTAGAAAATTTTGTAATAATATGAAAATTAGATAATTTTTTTAATTAAAACTGATTTAATAAATCAGTTGTTACAACTCTTTTTGTAAAATATTTACCAGAATATTTAGATTGATTTTCCAAAATTACTGTTATGTAAATATCGCAGTTCTTATAAAAACAATGTGAAAAAATGTATTGTGATCGTATCTGTAAATGGAAAGGTTTTTGTAGTTGGGAATTTTTCATATCATATATTTAAAAGATAAAAGCTACAGCTACGTAAATTGCTCAGAATATAAACACATTAAAAAATATTAAGTAAAAATATTAAGTTAAGACTGCTTTAAAAATGTGATCCAGCAAATTATTTTGTTAGAAAAGTAAAATGCACTTTTATTAGTAGACGGATTATATAAATTTTATACTACATTTTCCTTAATGGTATTAAAAAATAAAAAATAAAAACGTACCGTCACATCATAAAAAGTTAATGATAATGCTAATATTGTAATGAACTTAAAAACATAAAACGAACGAACTTATAAATAACTTACTTTTATGTCTCTGAACTGTCACGTCACGAAAAATGTTGGGAAAAAATATATCTGACAAAACAAGCGGTGTCACTATCCGGATTGCAGGGCATTTGCAATAAATCATCATATTCATGCACAACAAATTTACATTGCTGCACATTTTATTAAAATATCTTCATTTTTAGGTGTGTTCGTAATTATATAAATACGTAGCACATATAGTCGTCGTCTGGTCCGTCTGTCCATCTATCCGCATACAACAGCACAAAAAATACCCAACCGAATGGTTTGAAACTTAATTGGAGAATTTTGTCGCGTCATGTCAAATTTTATGAAAATCAAATCAAAACTTAAAAAGATATTAATAAAAGATTTCTTCATTCTATTAACTCCTATCATGCATAATCTACATAATAGAAGTCCAAGTCATGTGACTGAGGAAATGAAATACGGGCAGACTATTCCTTTTTTCATTTCCCAGGCGGCCATATTTATTCAAAATTAGTTTCTTGAATAAAATTGCATAAAAGTTACATTTTCAGAAAGATAGTTCAAAAAAATTGTTTGTTTGAGAGATGAGTTAGATTAAAAAATGTATAGATTCTGAGATAACATCAGTTACAATTATGTTAACAGTCCAATATTTATCCCAATATCTATTAAAGTTAATAAACATAAGAAATTCGTTCACCGTGATTCATAGAAATATTAAACCATGGATGTAATCATTCGCAGAGCAAGATCTCCATGATGAATTTTGCAGCGCTACCTGGCGTGGAAAAAAATCATCTGTAAAAGTGCCATACGTAATAAGGGAAAAGAGAGGCACTCTAATTTTTCTCATAACAGATGATATAATTTATTTAACTGAAACAATAATGAAGAGTTTTTTACATTGTGAAATTAGTTATAGTATGAATGCACCTCATTTGTTACGTTTAAAGTACAATTTCCAACTTGATGTTACAGGTATAAGCGAATATTCGGATTTCGTTTAGAGTGGGTCATCTAGACTTTTTAACTGAATAAATGGATTACGACCCTCAGTTTCCTACAAAAAAAGTTGCTCATTTTTATCTCTACCAACATCCCTCATATTTGATTGACATAGTTTACAGATGAACTTTACCCTAGTAGCAAAATGTCATCGGCCATTGAGTGGCCTCTCATCGAAATCCGATGAAGTGATGAGCGGCCGATCATCGTATTCTCATCGGATAGGATGAATTGTCATCGGAAATTGCTCAGAAATGTCTCATCGGCCTTGGATCCATCGATGATCGAAATCCGATGAATTTTAGAAACTAATATGATGAAAACCCGAGGAGTAAGATTTTATCACGATGAATTTAGGATGAGTTTTAGATGAGTACACGAGCAAATTTCGATGAAAAAACGGCGAATTATTGGTTGGTTGGTTGGGATGTAAATTTAATAAGCAATTTCTGAAACATGTCTTTCCTGAGTATATTAAATACATACATTAGATTTACATTCAGCCGTTGGTAATTTATATTAATAGATAGTTTTTATTATCATTCTTTGAAAAATCAATTATATTTAAGTTTTTTTTTTTTGGTGGGGGGGGGGGGGGGGAGAGAGGGAAATTAATTACAAAAACATTAAAATGTTCAAATTTTCTGCTATTCCTTCAGCCAAATAATCTTTTAAAATTTAAAAAATTATTTGCCTTATTCTAAAGTCTTTTTTTTTTTTGGTGTGTGTGTGAAGGGGAGGGGGAGATAATAAAGATTCTTGTTTGCTACAATTCTCTTTTTCTAAAGAAAAAAATATTAAATGCATTTTTCTTTATATAGTTTAAGAATTAAAAAATTCATGCTCTCGTATTTTGCATGTGTTTAAATATTTGTTGAGTATCTTTATTAATTCCATAAATCATGTACCTAGAGGTATAATCCCTGAAATCTGTTTTTTAACATAATTATGGATATAATTTAGCTCATTTAACCCTCCTGATCCTTGCTCAGCTTCCTCGCAACACAGAGCACACTGAATTCCATGTTATGCTTCAGTCAATTTTCTTTACCATCAATGTTCAAAAGCTTTTCTTTATTTCATCTTCTGAGAGTAACAGACACCTCAGGGGTAGCAAATTTGTCCTTTATTTGGAGGTGTCTGCTATTGAGAGGTAAAAATGTGCTAATATTTCTATTAAGCTTCTTTCTTTTTGGTCTGAAAATAACACCCACTTTGGGAGTGCAAAATTTGTCCTTTATTCGGAGGTGTCTGCTATTAATTTAGAAGTAAAAACGTGTGAATATTTCTTTTAAGCTTTTTTTTTTTCTTTTGGTTTACTGAAAATAACAGACACTTCAGGGGAGCCAAATTAGTCCTTTATTTGGAGGTATCTGCTATTCAGAAGTAAACGTGCAAATATTTTTACAAGCATTTAAATTTTTGGTCTTCTGAAAATATTCTGAACTCTGGGAGAACCAAATTTGTCCTTTATTTGGAGGTGTCTGCAATCCAGAGGTAAATGTTCAAATATTTCTATAGACTTGTGCAAGGTGACGTTTCGAACAGGTTTTTAAAGCTG
Source organism: Maratus michaelseni (assembly GCA_963931845.1). Classification (NCBI taxonomy): domain Eukaryota; kingdom Metazoa; phylum Arthropoda; class Arachnida; order Araneae; family Salticidae; genus Maratus; species Maratus michaelseni. The sequence continues at coordinate 298,087,525 of OZ007589.1, read as the reverse complement.
CAGTATGACAGATACTGGTACCTTTATCAATGCTTTTCTCTACTTGTGTGTCCTACAGCCTTTTCAATGTTTTACAGTAAAAGTCACATGATGTGAACTGCTCTATAAGATTTCTTTTTGGTTTTCTGAAAATAATACTTCAGAAGAGCCAAATTTAATCTTTATTTGAAAATGTCTGCTATTAATTCAGAAGAAAAAATGTGCAAATATTTCTGTTAAACTTTATTTTCAGTCTTCTGAAAATAAGACACCTCAGGAGAGCCAAATTTTTCCTTTATTCGGAGGCATCCGCTGTTCAGAGTTCAATGTGTGAAATATTTCTGTTATGCAGTAGAAAAGTTTTAACACTGACTAAAATTGTTCTAAGAATAATATAATTCTAATCTTTAATCTTAAATATCCCATGACGACAATGTTTTTCAGAATTTCCATGTCCCTGAAAATCTCTTTAAATTTAGCAAATTGTTATTTTAAGGCTGCTCGTCAGTAAACTTCCCGATTCCCCTCGCTAATGTTAATCCTATGGGCATAGGATGCATTCGTATTTTAAAAATATCTCCTCGAGAAATTCATATTTTTAACTTCTGCTTTTATTGTAGTTTCTTAAGAATGTCTTTTTTTCTTAGTTGTCAAATTTTTTCTAAAATATATACTTAATTTTATGTGAAGTGTTAAAATCTTATTCAGTTTCACTAAGATTTTAACAGACAAAAATAGAAATTAAGCACATATTTTCGAAATATTTTGATAACTAAGAAAAAAAAGGACATATTTTAAAGAAGAGCAGGTAGTAAAAAAAGTTTAAAATATTAATTTCTCGAGGAGATATTTAAAAAATACAAATGCATCCTACGTCCACAGGATTAACATTAGCAAGAGAAATTGGGAGGTTAACTTACGAGCAGCCTTAACACTGTTGGCAGAAATTTTCAAAAGTAATTCTCACTTTACAGCAACATATAAGAAAGACAAAGTTCCGTTTTCCAGTAATTCTGTAAAAGGACTTTACAAACAGAAAATGAGGATAGACAAGGGATATTCCAGTTTCTGTATGAATTGGTAGCACTGTTCAACTTAATTCCCTGTCAGAACACTTAAAACCAGGCTAAAATCTTGTTTCACAAATAACTTACTTTTCTTTTTGTGAATAAAAGTTTTATTTCCAGTTTTTGTTGTCATCTCTAATAAGTTTTTTTTTTTTTTTTAAATCAAGTAAATTTCATGTTTATTTCTGTGTGGGATAGCTCAGTTTAAAAAAAAAAAAAAAATAATAATAATAATAACTTCTGCTTTGACATGTTTATTCATTGTCTTGTATTTTAAATCACAGAATAAACATCTTATTTCTTCGGCTCTGAAGGAAAATCTTATTTCTATATAGCAATTTTTATTTAAATTAATACTATCTGACGAACATTCCACGAATAAGTAACACCAAATTAAACCTACGAAGATTGATTTTCACCCCCATTTTATCTTAAAAGCAAATTTATTTTCTATCTCCTTAATTTACTGTAGCCCTAAATGATTTATTTATATTTATTACCCACCCCCTTTCACAAAACTGGCATGCATTAAATCTATTTATACTTTAAAAATCTTGTGCAGATATCTGGTGACTTCAGCTGTAATAATTTCATTTGACAAACAATCTTAAGAAGTCTGATGAATTAAGAAGATTAAGAAAGTTTGATGAATAATAATAATAAAAAAAAAGATCACATTAGTTATCTTCTTTCTTGCTTTTACATTAAGCAAAAAAGAAGAGAGCTAAGCTTTTAAGTTACCTATATCTAATTTTTTCTTCAAATCAGATTCAAATTTATTTTCTTATATTTTATACTTTAAACTTGTTAATTTTCAATTCCCCACCCTTTCTCCTACGTATTTGTACATATTTGATTGACATTCCAAATCAATTAGAATCTTAAAAAAAAAAAAAAAAACTTGAAACACAAAACTTAAATTGTAAACTTTATTATTCACAAATAATTTTTAATTAGAATTAATACATATAGGTATTATTCAGTGCCATTCAGACATTACTGCTCGTATATTCCTGCCTCCCTCATGATCCTTCAAGTGCATCAACCACTCCTTTATTACCTCGTGAACTTCCACTGTAGTTGCTGAAGGAGATAGATTATTCTTCATGGGCCCCTATCTGGAAAAATAATAATATATATATATATATATATATATATATATATATATATATATATATATAATACAATTATATACACATCATTTATTGTAACTTATTAACAAATAAGATCAAAATTTAACATGGAAAAAAAGCTCTTATGGGCGATTCCACAGTTATGCGAGTGACATTTAGAGAGTTTTTTTGCAAATTGAGATAATTTGGAAGTGAAATTATTTAGATAACGTTTTACTTTTTTTTATTGCTATTACAGGACACATACAAAATCATTTTTGTAGTGACATTTTTAGTCTAAAGTAATAACAATTTTTTTTTTAACAGTAAAGTCGTTATGTGTGTGATTTTTCTGTGTCACACACATAACGACAACTTTACTATTTAAAAAATATACATTCTGTATGTGTCCTGTAATAGCAATAAAAAAAGTAAAACGTTATCTAAATAATTTCACTTCCAAATTTGTCTCAATTTGCAAAAAAAAACACTCTAAAAGTCACACACGTCATGGTGCCTTTATACAAAATTTAACAGCAGCTCTTCCTTGAGAAAACAGCTTGAGAAACATTGATCTACATCTAATGTGCTGCTAACGGGATAGATTGATCATATCAATCTGCAATAATGGAGACTTGGAAGATGAAGTAATTGTGCATATTGAGGTACCGATTCAACCACTGACAATTTGAATGAAAATATCCCAATAATTCCTGAGGAAACCTAAATAATAAAAAATGTCCCCCCCCCTTTAAAAGAAACTACAGTAGAAACTAGAGGTTCCCCTAGACAAGCATATATCTCTACCCACAAAATATGAAATTTTTAACACATAAGTACCCCCCCCCCTCTTTTAAAATGCAAAATGATACTTCCCAGTGTTGAAAATTGAAAAGCAAAAAAGGAACCTCTGCCTCTTGGTATTTTCATGTATTGAAAAAAACTTTTGAAGTAGTAAATAAAAATATTAATATTTTTAAAAACTAAAGTTATCATTAGAACAAGAAAAATACAAAGATACCATTTCTTTTTTTTTCTTGGTGGGGGAGGGGGGGGGATTTCTATGTAATGAGATGGCGATTTAAAATTGCACGAAAACAAAACAGACCGATCTCCAGGAAATATATTTTGTTGAAATTTAAGCTAAAATTAGAACTGGAAAAGTACACATGAATGTTTTATTTTTATAACCGAGAAACCAGCAAGGCAATTTCAAAGTGCAGAAAAAAATAAATTGGAAAACATGAAAATGAAAACCAAATTTCATCAGAAAGGGGGAAAACAGGTAGGTAAATATACATATATATATTTTTTAATATACTGTTAGAAATGGAATGGTACTTCAAGTATGTGGGTAATTTTTTTTTTTTTTTTTGGATGTCCATCTGGAAAGTATATGCACTGGTAGTTTAAAACTGCAGAAAAAACAGAAAACTTGAAACTAATGCTTGCCATTATTAGAAACAGAAAGAGGTCTTCATGTGGCTATTTTTTGTGTAGTCATACAAAAAGTGAATGTGGCAGTTTAAAATTGTACAAGAAACAGAAAAATTTAAATCTAACGCTTAATTTCGCTCCAGAAAAAATACTCTTTTGAAACAGCAAATACTAATTACTTTTTAAACAAAAGATATCATTATAACCAGAAAGGTAGCCTGAATAAAATAGAACTTTTTTGCTTTTTAGAAACTCCATGGGGGACCTGCATCCTACCAATTATTTCAAAATTCAGAAAAAAAATTAGCTTTTTGTCTGCTGATTTGATAAACTCTGATAACTCAGACACTAGATGAATTTAATCTTTTTTGGAACCTATGCCCAATGATTTAAAATCCAAGCTCGCAAATGTCCACAAAATTTTGTGTCATCAATAACCTGCAAATTTGATAAAATAAAAAAAATTTGCACTCATTAGACCAGTAGCAGAAAATTCTCCAAATGTCTAACGGATATTTTAGGGGCAGAAAATAACCTGCAGGCAAACTATGTTACAATTTAAGTTATGTATATCAATAATTAATAGCTAGTAATAGTAAAGTATTACTGGCACGTGCAATTTTTTAACTTGGTAAAATTTTTATTTAAAAATTTGTTGGATAAAATTGTGCTTACATGATCGGCACATATTTTCTCTTACTTAAAATGCACATAAGTGAATGTTCTTTCTCGACAGATACATATACCAATTTATGTTTCCCCCCCCCCCCCCATGACCTATTGACAAATTTTGAGATTTTTTTCTTGTGACCAATTTCTCGATATCTTTCAGCAACCTATCTTGGCAAATTTAGAGGTTTGTTGCAAAATAGTGACGAATTTAGCAGTCCCCCCCCCTTTTCCCATGACAGACTGTTAGCGATTTTTCCCCCATAACCGACTGTCAAATTTCACGATTGTTTTCTTGCGATTGCTTGACAAAATAAGTGATATTTTCCTACTACTGATTTGTGAATTCACAAATTCCCCCTCCCCACACACTTTACAAATGAGTTAGTGGGTATATACCCAGCAAACATGACCAGCATTGCCCAGAAAAGGGCCAATGCGTTTGTACCAAAAATTACAATGCTGCCCCAATACCAGTTAGCCGTAATGGCACCGTTAAAAAAGTGTCCGTCTTTAATTTATTGGCCCTTAAGTGCGGACATTTACTGGGCAGATACCGTAATGCCAATACCATTAATAAATGCATTAATGTGAGAGTGTTGGTCCAGTATATGTATTTATCATTACTTAAAGGGCAAGTACAGGCCCAATGTAGGAAATTTTATTTTCATCACAATTTCATGAATGCTTCAAAGGGCAAATATTGGCCCAATAAGGAATAGCCATGCATGATTGAATCTACTTAGCTGGCCCAATGAAGGCTATTTAAATCAGTATCTAGTATTTTTCAGTGCTTTATTGGACATGTATTGGACCAATATTAAAGGTCATTAGATCATATTATGCAGAAAAATGTGCACTATACTCATTGACCTCAAAATTGAATTTTAGACCATACTAAAAGGTGTATAATTTTAATAAGGAAATTTATAATTTTTAAACAATTGTAATAGGGACTAAAATTTGATTACAATATTGTAATCAAATTTTAGTCCATATTATAAATGTTTAAAAATTATAATTTTCTCCTTAAACGCAAAGGGGACAGTAACCTTTAATATGGTCTAAAATTCGATTTTGAGGTCAATGAGTAGCAGTGCACATTTTTCTGCATAATATGAAGCCAATCTTCTGAACATACAATAATTGTTAATAGAGATATAAAGGAATTATAGTGAATAAGAACAACAAAGTACTTAAAATTACTTAATTTGCAACAGGATATTTATAAAAATTAAATGGTTACCGATGAATCACAGGATAGTTCAGAATGCAATTATCAAAATTTGGTTTTCACCATGAAAACCACAGTTAGAAACATAATTTTTGAAATTTTAATGTATGATAATCAAAATAGGGAACAGATGTGTTACACTCACGCAGAGATGTTTAGCGACTTTTTGGTTGGCGCGACTTTCAAGCCCGTGCCATACCAATAACTCAATACAATAGCTAAGTTACCATTAAAAGAAAAAATCCCCTAAATTTGGCGACTTTTTTCCTTTTTATATCCGATTAAAAAATTTTAAAACTGTGCATGAATGTATGACATCATAGCCCAAAATAGTTTTGTTTAGCTTTAGTGTGTTTATAGTATAAATTACACTTATTAAATGTGTGGGAGAGGTATAAGTAAAAATTAACTTTTTTACTCACTGGCCAGTACATGGATTTTTTTACTCACCAGTGTGTTTCAGCACTGGCCAATAACAAATTTACAAATACTTGATAAAAAATTTACGAAATTTGTCAAACTATTGTGGAATAAACAGCGAAATTCGTCAAATGGCGTTGGGAAAGAAATCGGGACATTCGTCAAATAGTCTTGGGAAAGAAATCAGGCATTGAAGGAAAAAAAATAATTTTGTCTAACTGTCGTGAAAAAATTCCAGAAATTTGTCAAATAGGTTCGGGGGGGGGGAGGAAAATCTCAAAATTCGTCAAATGATCTCGGGAGAAAAATAATTAAATTCGTCTAACAATCCCGGAACAGAATTGCAAACTTCATCGAACGGCAGCGAAAATAAAGTGCGAAATTTGTCGAACATCAGCGGAAAGAAAGTGCGAAATTTCTTCGTTCATGGAAAAAATAGTGAAATTCGTTAATCGATAAATCGCGAAATTCATCAATCGATAGCGGAAAAATCGCAAAATTCATTAACCGTTAGTGGAAAAATCGCAAAATTCATAAACTAGTTTCGAGGTAAAAAATTTCGAATATCGTCGAATAGCTTCGAGAAAAAAAAATCACAACCCGTCAAATAATGTCGGGGAAAAAATCGGTGAAATTCGCCAAATGGTTTTTTAATTTGTCGAGTGACAGCGGGGAAAAAATCTTTTTCCATTCAATCATCGCAATTGGCGAGTATGACTATTAAATTTGACCAGTGGTGACAGTAAAGTCAATCGCTAAATTTTCAGTATTACTCGCCGATTGGCGAGTGCTAATTTTCTCCTATAGGGAGAGGGGCATTACAACAACAAAATACCTAAAATTAATTTGCAGAAGCATTTTTAAAAAAGGAAATGTTTACCGATGAACCACAGGATAATTCAGAATGCAACTATCAAAATTTGATTTTCACTACCGCAAACTAATCCGTAATTTAGCTAAGTAATGATTAGCTAGATAATTTAGTATATATACAAATCAAAAATAGTTTGTTTCCACATAGATATTATTTTTGATGTTACTTCAATAAACTTACTTCATTTTCCTCTTTTTCGGCACAGCAGCGATACTCTTATTCTACACAGAAGCACATCCAACTTTTCTTGCTTGCAGAAGATCACTCATGGTAGTTGTTTGTTACACAATAAAACTACACACTCGTGATCTTCAGAGAGCAATCAAACCGGGGATATTCACCAGACAGATTTCTTCATCTGTTTCACTTTTCATAGATAGAGAAAACTAGTTTTTGCCAGAAGTGACATCAAAAATAATATAAATGTTCTCTAGAAAGTGTTTTTACCAAAAGCAGAAAATGGTTAAAAGTGCGATGTATGTCGCAGAACAATTCAAATTCTCAATTTCAACGAAATTCATCATTCATGTCTTAGTAAAAAAGTGCAAAATTTATCAGTCGATCACCAGAAAAGTGCAAAATTTGTCAGCCGAACATCAGAGGGAAACAAACAAACAAACAAACGAAAAAAAAATTTAAAAAAAAAAACGCAAAATTCTTTAATCATTCATGTAAAAAATAGCAAAATTCATCAATCGGTAGACTTATACAAATACCAAAAACTTTCAGTAAATCAATTTAATGTTCAATAAAATTACGTGTTATTATATTATTTTGATGATATGAATTAAAAACAGTAGTTTTAAATGATTACCATTTAAATTAAAAATTAATATTAAAAAATAATTATTTTGGTTCAAAAAATAATAAAGCTAAAAATTCATGACAGGAAGGGGTGAATTTTTATCAATTATTTTGTCAATATATTTAGAAACAACCAAATACTTAATATTGTGACATTTTCGCACAAAATGCCAGTCACTCTGTTAGCAGAAATAATGTGGCATTGCTTGTGAAACAACTGAATCACATTTTGTAGGCAGAGGTACATTCATAGAATCGAATTTGAGAAACAAAAAACGAACAAACATGTGCCTTAAAATAATAAAATCATTTTCCCTGTGTCATTTATGTTTTTTTTTTCTATTATTATTATTTCTATTTTAAAAATTTTCAGACGACGATTTATTTTTGGCTCGCCGCCAATCAGTGATTGATGTTCATTAAAATTTGATGTATTTTGAAATATTTACATTTAGATTTTTTAAATCATTTTAGAGAAATTCAATTTAAAATGTTTTCTAACACTATGAAATTATTTAACCACTGCCACCGGTCTGAAAAGTCACTGCAGCTGCTGATGGAAAACCGATCGCCGCGAAGCTCTAGTCTGCAGAAAATAGAAATAAAATTGCGTAATATCACAATAATATTTTGTGTCTTTAAACTTTGAATTGTGTGCAAACATCATACATAATCACAGCATAAATCATACATAAGTTTAATAAATATTTTTAATTTTTCAATATAAAAAAAATAATAAAAGAAATAGAAATAAAACTAGTTGAATGTACCAATCCTAAATCTTTCTTCTACCTCATTCAGGTTTTAAACACACCAAAAACGAATCAGCACCAATTTATATCAAGGTGTAACTGAATCTGAAGTTTTATTAAATTCCGTGCATTAGTTCTTGAGATATGACTATCGCTAAAATCTTTAAATCCTGAAAAACGCAGCATAGTTAAGCATTAGCACCATCTGTTGGGAGATTTACACCAAAACCTAATCAAAAACAATTTATGTCAACGTCTAACCGAATCTCAAGTTTGATAAAATTCTGTGCATTAGTTCTTGAGATATAGATCGTGAAAAATGTCGCATAGCAGTACCAGATGTCAGGCGAGTTACACAAAAAACAAATCAGTACCAATATATATCAAGGTCTAACTGAATGTAAAGTTTTATTAAATTCTGTGCATTAGTTCTTGAGATAGAGTGCCTACAATTTTTTTTAACACACAGACAGACTCACATTTTCTAAAATGTCAAATTTTGTTCAGGATCTTCTAAAACGTATAAATCCATCAAAAACCGCAAATTTTCATGAATCCAAAACTTTCTTGTAAAGATACAAGAAAATAACTTTTAAAAAATTAAGTTTTTCTTTTCTAAAATATTTTCCATAAAGTTCTGAATTTTCAGAAAAGTTTCCGCGTACAGCGTGCGGCCATGCATCTATATTATACAAATCTGTCAATCAGTAGTGGGAAAAAATTGTGAAATCAGTCAATCGTTAAATACTTCAGCTGGTTGCGGAAAAAAAGGTCGATCAGTTGGGGGAAAATAAACTGGGATTTTTGCTAATCGGTCAAGAAATAGCCATAAAATTTGCTAATCAGTTGACAGAAAATATCTTAAAATTCACAAATTGGTTGCAGGGGAAAAAAAGCGAAATTCATCAGTGGCTTATCAGAAAGTTGATTGGGGGGCGGGGAATCGTGAAATTCTTTAGTCAGTTGCAGAAAAAGTACAAAATTTGTCGATTACGATCAGTCGCGGAAAAAAAAAAAACATGATTTTTGCTAATTGCTCGTGAGAAAAAGTCGCAAAATTTGCCAATTGGTAAAAGAAAAATCTCTCGAAATTCGGGTCGCAGGTAAATACATGTGAAATTCAGCAGTGGATCCTCGGAAATATTCTTGAAATTCTTTAAACAGTCGCAGGGAAAAAAAAAATCAAATGTGTCGATCGGTCACAAGAAAAAATCATAAAATTTACCAGTCAAATGAAAGATCTCAAAAATGTTGTGAAATTTGTCTGTAGATTGTGAGAAAATTGGGAAATTCTTCAATCAGTCACAGGGGAAAAATGCATCAAAAAACCGAGAAATTTGTCTATAGGTCCCGAGAAAAGAATAGCAAAAGTCATCAATCGATCAAAGGAAAGAAAAATCTCAAAAATATTATGAAATTTGTTAATTGTTCTCGAGAAAAGATCGCAAAATTCATCAGTCAGGAAAAAAATATCACAAAATTAGTTTCTCGGTCGCGAGAAAACGGCGTAAAATTTTACTGATTTAGGGGACTCAAAACAAACCAGTTCAACAAAATATGTCTTTTGAATAAGATGCAAGAGCGTCCCTTTTAAAATCAGTGTTCGCATAGCGGCCCTCTTGTTTTAGAGTCAACACTATATTCATTATTTACTTTCAGATCTTGGTGAGCAAATCAAAAATTTGAAATTGTATGGTGCAATGGACTTGCCTCCAACAAATGTTACTCATAACCTGTTAGATTTAACATGTATTCAGTATGAAAGAAGAGCTCAAGGGCCTCCACATGGACAGAAATCTATTAGAAAACTGCTAAAAGCCGGACTTATAACTAACCATGCATGAATCAAATTTCTAAACACATTTGCTCCATAAAAGTGATTATATCAAAATATGTCGCTTCTAAAACTATTGACAGAACTGTAAATTCTTTGTTAATGCCATGGTTTTAAAAATAAATCTTACCACAAAATATTATTTATTTTGTTGTGTGTGTGTCTGTGACGAAACGTCTTTTAAATTTCTATAAAAGGTCAAAGAACATTTTTTATCAGCTGAAGATTCGTTTCAAAACACTGCAAAATATTCGTTTTTTTTAATAGTTTTTTACTTAATACTTATTTTCATAGGGTCTGATTTGTTGTCGCGATTTACTTTTATTGAAGAGAAATGGATGTTTTCATTTATCAATAGGAAGTTTTTATTGATAATTATGAACTTTACGAAAGACTGTCGACTCCAAAATTTGTATATTTGTGTATATTTGCATTACATAATGTTTGGGGGAGGAGAGGAATAAAAATTTTCAAAATCTTTGTAATGTTTTATATATATAGATATATAAAATTGTTTTTCTGTAAAATTTAAAACTTCTTACAAGAAGCCATCTATGATCAACCAATTAGTAAAGGAGAAAAAAATACATTTGAATTCTATCATTGAAAAAGGAATTATGGTAAAAATGTTTAAGATAAAGTTTACAAATACTACAAAACACATTGAAATAAAATATTAAATAAATGAAAGTACTTATTCGCATACGATCCTGCTGAAATATAGATTTTACTGCATAGTTGTAAAGTAAACATTAAGTAAGCCTAACGTGTTTCGAATAAACAAGTCTATCTGTGTTCTGATTAAACTTTTTATAACAGTATCGTTTATAAAGTTAATTCGGTCAGTTGAAAAAATATTTACACGAGCATACGCATACTATACATAATGATTACATTTAAATATATATTTAATTTTAAAATATTCGTTCTTATTTATCCCTCAAAACAAAAGCAACGGCGTAATTTAATGGCGATCGCTTCTCTTTTCGTTCTAATCGTTGAATACCAACGACTCTATGGCACTTTTACAATGCTAATAAGTGTATTAAAATAGAAAACTATAGAAATAAATATAAAATACTAATTAATAGTAAATAATCTTACCTTCAGATTTAAGAAAATCAGAAATCAACAGCCGAACCTAACGGCGCGTAGGGATGGGTAGATCTTCGAAGATTTGCGCCTACTGTTGCCAAACACTAATTGTTAAATATACAAACTAAGGTCTGCTGGTTGGCTGGTTGAACAAAAATGGCCCAATGAAAATCCAGTTTTACTAGAACTTTAAACAGTTTGGAAGTAACGGACCAGTAAAGATTTCCCATCTTTATTTCGTAGCCCTAAAATACTTGAAAGATCCAATACTGGCCCAGTATTCCTGAATCGATGTGATGCCGTACTTCAAACATCCAGCAATGGGCCAATACTGTTCAATGGATGTGCCATCACTGGCCATAAATGCCAATATAGGCCCCAAAAGTAGCCAACAGTTCAATGTTTGCTGGGTATATTCTTTTTTTCATGCGATTGTCGACAAATTTCGTGATTTTTTTTTTCATAATTGACGAATTTTGCTATTTACCTGCAATAGACAAGCAAAATTAACAATTTTGTGCAAATATTTCGAGATTTTTCCTTGCGAATGACCGCCACATTTGGCAATATTTTCCAGCGACATATAGACTAATTTTGCAATATCAAGGGTCAATGCAGTTTTTTTTTTCTTGGGGCCCATTTTATGAAAAGTAAAGGTTAATTTTGTGAAATTTATTATATTTTTGTGAAAAATAACATTTTGTAATGAAAGTTGAAATCCAGTTAATCAAATTCGAACCAAGCATTTATAAACAAAAACTTTTTTAAACCCTTTTGCAGAAGTTTTTCTCTCTGGTGAACTTGTTTGTTTACAAATTACACATTTTAAAACATCACAAAATAAATAAATAAGTTTTTATCGAATAGAATTTTGTGAAGGCACCCATTTTATCAAATTGACTTTTTTGAAGTTGCCTATTTTATCAAATTGATTTTCGTGAAGGGGCCCAATTTACCAAATTTATCTTTGTGAAGGGAACAGTTTTATTAAATAGATTTTTGTGAAAGGGCCCATTTTATTAAATAGATTTTTGTGAAGGGGGTCTAAATTTTTCCTGGATCGACCCCTGAATATTCTTCCATATCTGATGGCAGAATTTCATAATTTTTCCCCCTTAACCGATTAATGAATTTTCCTGCAAGATTAATTGATGAAATTTGTGATATATTATTCTTGCTACTGATTGCCCATTTTTGTGTTTTTTCTTTCTTGCCAGTGTTGTCAGTTTTTTTACTTTTTTAAAAAATTAAAATTGCATGAATTGCAAATTTTTAGATGGATTTTTTTCCGTACTTTGTTAGCAAAACTTGCATTTTTTTTTTTTCATGCAATCATAGACAAATTTTGTGATTTTTTTCTCCTGCGATTAATTGAGATTTTTTTTTCACATAAGCAATTTTCGAATTTTGAAATATTTTTTTGTGACCTATTGGTGAAATTTGCGAGTTGAAATATGCCGATAACAAATTTATCCAAACCTAAAATGGGCAGGGTGCATTTGCAGCTGTATATGAAAAAGACAAGCCTGCTTTTTGCATATTTTTATCAACTGCTTTTTGCAGATTTTCTCTTTTGAACTGGGCAGCGAGATGCGTGTGCAGTATATGAGCAAAAGCTGTTGGCTCAGACAGCATGGAAGTCACGAGAGAGAGAGAGAAAAAAAGTATTAGCTTGCAACCAATGATCACACTCATCCGAATGCAAGGCGAAAGTGTGGCTGCGGCACTGTACCTGCCGACAAAGGAAAAAAATCTGCAAAAGGTAAGAAAAAAAAATTCTGCGAACCAAAGAAAAGTTCCATGGAGGAAAAAATCTGCAATGTCCGTCACCCGTCTTGAATTTTCTGCTAACAGGCTCATTAGTATATATCTCATCTTTGCATAGTTGAGGTTAGAAGATAGAAGATCATCTTTGCATAGTTGACGACAAGGTTTGTGAAATATTCCAACACAAGCCTGCCACATCTTATTTGGCTTACTGTAGGATGATGAACAGTGGTTGGCGATCGCATGCCCTTTGATCAATGTCCATATTTTCAGACTTTTTGGCTATCATGCTGTGGTAAACAGCAGATTAATAATAAAGAAACTACATCAGAAGTATCCATTTTCCTGCCTTATGGATCTTTCCCATGGCATGCAGTCGATAACAAATGGTTCGTCAACCAACATTCAACCTCTCTGCCACTTGCTATTAAGTTTGTGTATCATCTTCATCCAAAAATGCTTGCAATTCGGCATCTTCAAATCTTTTCGATTGACCTGAGGGTTCTTTGTCTTTCAAGTCGTTTTGCATTAGGACATTGACACAGTAAGTTTTCCGACAGCTTTCACCAATGTTTTTCTTTTGATTCAACAGGAAAAGCACTATGTGCCGAAAATGCTTGTTATTTGGCTCGAAACTTAACATGTTTACCACACACACAAAAAGACGCTAACTCGAAATTGGTTAAGAATCCATGGCGTCTTGAAAGGTCATAGCAACAAAATTACACAATAATAGATTAGACTGTGAACCAACCCTTGTTTCCAGCAGTATCTCTTTTGCTAATCAGAGATGTCCATCTTTCAGGAGTCGAGTGTCCATTATGGAAATCTTATTCAGGGCTTGAAATTCAATTTTTCCAAGGAGGGGAGTCTCCCTCCCAACGTTAAATGGAGGGGAGTTATAATGTTTGGGAGGGAGAAAAAACTATTTTATTAAGAAAAAAAAGCGAAAAGTTATGCGAATCGATCGCGGAAAAAAACGCGAATTTCGCCGATAGATTGCGAAAAAAAAGCGTATTTCGCTGATCGATTGCAGAAAAACGCAAAGTTCGTCTATCTCTTGCGAAAAAAACGAAAGTTCGTCGACTAGTCATTTAAAAACGCAAAGTTCATCGATCAGTCGCAAAAAAAAAAATGCAAAGTTCGTCGATTAGTCGTTTAAAAAATGCAAAGTTCGTTGATCAGTCGTGAAAAAAGCAAAGTTCGTTGATCAGTCGTGAAAAAAGCAAAGTTCGTTGATTTGTCACGGAAAAAAACACAAAGATTGTCGATCAGTAGTGAAAAAAAAGCAAAGTTCGTCGATTTGTCATGGAAAAATCGCAAAGTTTGTCGATCATTCGCGGAAAAAACGAAAAGTTCATCGATCGGTTACGGGAAAAGAAATCACGAAATTTATCGTTCGGTTGCAGGTAAATTAAATAACGCAAATTTCTCCGGAAAATGGTGAAATTTTTTGGGTGGGAGGCTCCTGCCCACGATATTTTTTTTTGCCGGGATTTCAAAATTTTCGGCGCGAATACCGCACTGAAATTCAAGCCGTGCTTATTGTACATAGATTTTTCACCTGAAAAAATATTTTACAGTCTGTTGAAAAATTGGGAAAAACCAATCAGGAAAAATATAGGAAATAATGGAAAAATATAGTGCCGACCTGACCCATTGGTTGGGTGTGCCAGTGTCAATACATACTTTTCATAATTTGTTAACTACAAATAATTTCTAAAATGAAGAAGATATGGTAAAAATTACAAAATCGAAATATTTTATATTCAATAAGCTTTAAAATTTTTAATATCAAAATTGTTACAACAAGCAATAATCATTTAATAGATAGAATTGATATTAGCGAGATCAGATCAAATTTAAATTGATTATTTGTACTTTATCAGTCGTTTCAAATAATGCTGCTGGTTTAAAAGATTAAAAATTTTGAATTATATAAAATTTTCTTAAAGCAATTTATTAAATTTAAAAATTATGCATGGTCAATCCTTCTCCATCCGCTATACGGATGTCAGAATTTATGTTGAAAAATTTTTATATTTATTATAATCTAAAACTTAAAAGGAAATAAAACTGTGCTCTATTTCTAAGAATTTTTTCTTTTTTTTTATAACTTCTTTTCTCATGATAAATGAATGTTAAATTCGTCATTAAATTAATTTAATGCTTTTGATACTGTGTAAAAAAAAAGGGGGGGGGGGTGTTTATGTTATAAGAGAATTGGAGTGG
This sequence comes from Maratus michaelseni, assembly GCA_963931845.1. Taxonomy (NCBI): domain Eukaryota; kingdom Metazoa; phylum Arthropoda; class Arachnida; order Araneae; family Salticidae; genus Maratus; species Maratus michaelseni. The sequence continues at coordinate 298,072,249 of OZ007589.1, read as the reverse complement.
CATTTCTAGTCCCCCTCCCCCCCCTGAAAAAAAAAGAATTTAGATTGTAGTAAATAAATCTAGCTTTTAGAAGTTTTCTAGCAGATTTATATCCAAGTGCAGGCCTCGCGCTTGCACTCTTCTTGTGTAGGTGAATACATTTTATTCAACAGGTTATGACTGAGTAACAATTGTTGATGGCAACTTTACAACAACATGCAATTTAAAATTTTCGATTTGATCGCCGTGAACTACAAGAAAGTAATGAATATATAGTGTTGACTTTAAAACAAAAAGGACAGCTATGTGAGCATTTAAAAAAAGAGGTTTTTTTTAAAATAGGCAACACTGGTCTTGGTAACACTGGTTCAGAAGGTACATTTTGAACTGCTTTGTTTTGCAGCCCCAATTCATGAATAGAAATTCTCGATATTTTCCCGCAACTGATTGAAGAATTTCTCAATATTTTACTGTGACCGATCGACAAATTGAGAAATTTTTTAATATTTTCCCCTTGAGCGACTAACGACTTTCAGGATTTTTTCTCGTGACCAGTCGATGAATTTCAGGATTTTTTTCTGATGATGCTTAGTCGAACTATTTTACATTCTTTTCCGTAACTGGCTAAAAATTTTCACGATTTTTTCCCAACAATCGACGAATGAATTTCGCAATTTTCTTAAATGAAGAACTTCACAATCTTATCTGAATAACTCGCAAATTTTGAGATTTTTTCCGCTATCAATTGCAGAAATTGGCAATATGTTTGAGATTTTTTCTTCGATTAACTGACAAATGTGATTTTTCATGCAATCAACTGAAGACTTTTGCAATATTTTTGATATTTTCCCTTGATCGGCTGGCAAATTTTTCAATTCCGCCCCCCCCCCCCTGCCGTGCATGGATCGAAGATTTTCAGGATTTTTTTTTCAGACGATTCACTGCAGAGTGATTTTAATTTTTTATTTAAACATGCGACTGATTAACAAATTTTGAGATATTTTTCTTCTATCAACTGGCAACTTTTTTTTGCAACTGATTAGTAAAGGAGGGATTTTTTTCCGACTGATCGATGAATTTCGCAACAAACTTTGAAATAAATAAAAATGAATAAATGAATGATAGTTTATTTTCACATAGGATTGTAGAAAAAATAAATATGCAAAAATTATTTCAAAGAATTTTTCATTTGAGAGGAAACAATTCTTTTTTCAATCTATATTCTGTACACTTGAAATTAAATTATATATTACTATTAAAAAAACTGATTTATTGATATTGGCTTCGTAATAAAATATGTTCATAAACGTATCCAAGAACTTGCAGGGGTCGATGCAGGGTTTTTTTTCTTGGGGCTCATTTTGTGAAAAGTAAAGGTTATTTTTGTGAAAAATAACATTTTGTAACGGAAGTTGAAATCCAGTTAATCAAATTCGAACCAAGCATTTATAAACAAAAACTTTTTTAAATCCTTTTGGTGAAGTTTTCTTCTCTGGTGAACTTGTTTGTTTACAAATTACACATTTTAAAATATCACAAAACAATAAATTAATAATAAATAGCACGTTTTTATGGAATGGAATTTTGTGAAAGTGCCTATTTTAGTAAAAATAATTTTGTGAAGGGGCCATTTTGTCATATTGATTTTTGTGAAGGGCCCATTTTGTCAAATTGATTTTTGTGAAAGGGCCCATTTTATTAAATTGATTTTTGTGAAGGGGCCCTAAATAGGCCCCAAATTCTGCCTGGATCGACCCCTGACTTGTGTCTATGAGAGGGAAGGGTTCCTACTTGTCTATATGTAAACACCTTTTTTTAAAACATTTGGAAAATTAATGAAATATAATACTGTATAATATAATAGAGGGGGAGGGGGGGTGCTACATAAAGCCCATATTTTGTCACTATAAATTAAAAAATGGCTTCCAAAGGGTAAAATCTGCATTAAATCATGATTTAGCACTTAATAGTGCTTTATGATGGATGATAATAAATCGATTTAAGAAAGCAGTCGTAACTACACTACTCTGTATGTGCTACTCATCAAAAGTCGTACTCTGTACACCACTATTTTTACTTAACAGCAGAATTCCCCCCAAAACCTAATCTCTAACAAAAAATAACTTACCAGACCATTGCTACGAAAACTCCAGAATCAGGAACTTTTCTTTCATGACATCTTCAGTCCTTTCCCATATAGCCAGCCTGAAGTCTGCACAGAATTGTTTTACTCGAACCAATGCAAGACATTCCATCAAATTTGGACCACAACCTGTTTGGTATTGCAAAATTTTTGTATTATCTGAAATTCTAATATGGACAGAATAATAGAGATAAAGAAGACGAAGATGAATTAATAAATAAGAGGAATTTTTACTTTTAGGCATATTTCGTAAAAAATACTACCTATTACATTCTCTCCAATGTTGGAATTTCTGGAAACTTTTTGCAGATCTATGCCAATTATGACTTCCAGAACCCAAAACCACACCCAGTTCAAAACTTTATCTATCTATATCACTTTTTTACGGACACAATACAATGACTGCACAAATCTCTTTTAAACTGATACATAAAATCTAGGTCAAGTTTGTTAATGGGCAAAATTGAACCTCGGGGGGGGGGGGGGGGGGGGGGGGATGGAAGGCTTTTGTGGAAACAAAAAACAACCAATAACTTCTTAATTATGATATGTATTGAATCATTTAAAATTATTACTTCTAGGAAAAGAGCAGAAAATTTATGTATGACAGATTTTTTTATATAATTAAAAATGGCCTAAAGGGGGGGGGGGGAAATAGGGGTTTAAGAAGAAAAAAATTCATAGCTTTGTCAATTCACAAGATATCAAATCCACTTAAATTTATTATAAATCCCCATCCTCTTAATATTATCTACAACTTTTATACTGACAAGTTTTTATAGAACCAACCCTTACAGCAAAAAAAAAAAAAATTAAAAAAAAAAAAAAATCCCTGCCAGATCTGCTTACAGACCCAGAAGCAGAAAATTCTCCAAGTGTCTGCGACGGATATTTCAGCGGCAGAAAATAATCTGCAGGTAAACTATGCTACAATTCAGGATTGGCAGGTCTTTGACATGTATCCTTTTTTGAGAGTTTAAACTGCTATGTCAAAAACCTCAAATACTACATTGATATGTAAAATTTTACATTAAATAGTACTTATATAACATGAAACAGTACAACATTATACGTAATAAATAAGTCTTTTACTGTATATCAATAATTAATACCTAGTAAAGTATTACTGTTGCGTGCAATTTTTTAACTTGATTTCTCAATATTTACCAGCAACATATTGGTGAATTGAGCGGTTTTCCCCCCGCGACATATTGACGAATTTTGCAATTGTTTTCCTGCAATCGATTGAAGAAATTTGTGATATATTCCTGCAACCAACTGACAAATTTTGCTTTATTTTTGCGACCGATAAGCAAATTTCCGATTTTCTTTTCCTGCGTCTTACAGGTGAAACTCGCATTTTTTTTTTTTTTAACAACACGTAATTGTGAACAAATTTCGCAATTGTTTTCACGACCGATCGGCAAATATGGTTATTTGCTTGCAATAGCTTGACAAAATTTACAAATTTTTCTCGCGACTGACGCTTTTCGCAATATTTTCCCACCATCTATAGACGAATTTTGCGATATTCTTCTGCAGCAGATGGCAGAATTTTGGCGGGGGGGGGGGGGTTCTGTGACTGACTTTCGTCAGTCATTAATAGGTTTAGTAGGTATTCATGATTTTTTCCCCGTAACCGACAGATTAATTTCTAAATAGTTTTCCCACGATCGATTGACGAAACTCGTGTTATTTTCCTGCAACTGATTGTCGATTTTACGGATTTTTTTCCACGTCTTACTGGCAAAACTCAAGGGGGATTTTTTTCACACGATCGTAGATCAATTTTGTTTCACATTTTTATTTCCCCCCTACGATTGACTGGTGAATTTTGCAATTTTTCCCACAACCGACTGCCAAATTGCGATTTTTTCTTCACGCAATAAATTAACAAATTTCGCAATATTTTCACGTGACCGTTTAACGAACTTTGCAAAATTTTTCTGTGCTTGATTGACAAATTTTCGTTTTTTTACTCGCGACCTATTGGTGAAATTCGCAGACTGAATTTTATTTTGCAAACCCAAAACGCTATGTAGCTTTAAAAAATGGGCAGAGTGCATTTGCAGCTATAAAAGAAAAGACAGAGCCTGCTTTTCACTGATTTCTTCAACCGCTTTTCACAAATTTTCTCTTTTGAACTTTCTGGTGAGATGCAAGCACAGTATATGAGCAAACGCTGTTGGTACACTGATCAGGGATGTCAGAGAAAAAAAAATTATATTTAGCTTGCAAAGAATGAGGAGATGCGCAAAAGATCATAGCACTCCTCCAGATGCGAAGGAAAAGTGTGGCTGCGGCACGTGCCCGCTGACGAAGTGAAAAAATCTGCGACGTATGTCGCCCGTCTCGAACTTTCTGCTACCGGGCCTACAGCGAGCCACAAGTTGATTTCAAAGTGGGCGGTCCCAACTGCCGCAAAATGACAAAAAGGTCATTTCTTCTGCAATTCCCAATAAACAGGCGCCCTACAGTCTGTGTCTTTGAAATCTACATGTGCCTGTAGGCCAAACTCTCAGGGATTTTTAACATTTTGATTAGCAGTAAAGGGAAAAAAAGGGACCAGCCACCGGCCACAAAATGAAAAAAAAAAGTGGCTATTAAAAAATTGTTTGTCAGGCACCTTATGGCCACTTTTCTAGAATTAAAGAGTAAATTTTTTTTGCATTTGATGGCTAAGATTTGGGATTTGCCTGCAGTCAGCCACCTCTTGTTTTTTAAAAACATTTTAACTTTTATTATTAAAAATAAATAATGTGTTTATAATAAGTAAATATAGATGAAAATTATTTTGGAAATGAGAAACAAAACAAATATGTTTTGAAATATAGATAAAATGCTTAAGTTATCACTTACACATTTTTTTTTCTATATTTTAATTATAATTGGTGATCTTATATGATTATGTAACATTTCATTGATGCTGGATTGAGTCACTTAAGCATTTTATTTATATTTTAATTATAATTAGTGATCTTATTATGTAAATATGTTTTGAATATTTTTCTCTTTTTTTTTAACTATTTCTTATAACTTAAAAACAAGCAGAAATAAATAAGCTGAAAATAAATAATTATTTCTTCAAACTAGCATTTTTGAAATTACAATTTTAATTCTGAAATATCTAAAACCGATGTTTGTGGTGTTAATAGTGCCTATTTTACAACTTGAATTACAAGGAAAATCTCATAAAATACTAAAAATAAAAATTGGCAACTTCAGTAAATAGTTGATAAATTATAACTTTACTTTCTCAAAAAATTTTTTATGTTTTCTGATAATAAAATTTTTCTAATCACCCTAAACATTCTTTTAAACCTAAATTTACATTTTAAAAATTTTTTTAAAAAAAGATGAAATTTATATAACAAAACAATAATTAATCACGGAACGAACCTATCTTAATATCAATAATCGCAAAATATTTCTGTTAATTTTGGATGTCTTAAATTTGGCCCCATGCTGATAACCATACTGAAACAATGCTTCATATGTCTCAAAATATTTTTAGCCAAGATTCTAAACTAAAACCCAATTTTACCTGACCTGACGATGTTAATTTCAAAGTTGTGGGTCAAGTTTTGATTCTTTCAGGTTGGGTTCAGATTTACCCAATTTTTTAAAAGAAAGGTATCGAAAAAAAAAAAACAACTATTTGAATATTATATGTGCGTATCTATATATGCTCATTTTTATGCAAAAAAAAAAGATATTAAAGACATAATTGTGGACTACTTTCCGTAATTGTACTAAAATGTGGGTTAATTTTCTTTCACTCTGGGTTGTCGGGTTTCAGGTTGACTGTAACCAGAATTTTTAGTTTCAAATCAGGTACCTCATTTTTACTCCAAACTACTCGCTTAAATTCTGTGGCCAAAACATGGTCTGGGTAGCTGAATAAATCCTAATATAAATAAAATCCCTCAATAACTTTTACGATAAATAAAATAAATGAGACTATAAGAATTAATTCAAACAATGCACAAAAATTAAACACTCATGATGTAATGCACATGCTTCCATGATGAGACGAGGTGATACAAATATAAATCTATCAAATGCGATTTTGCTCGCATTTTCATTCCCCTTGCTATTACAATGGCACAAAATGACCGACCATATTGTTTCATGCATACAAGCAGATGGCATGCTTTCATTTTATAGGATGAATGTCAACAGCTTCTCTTCTCATCTCAGTCAGTGTCACAGAGCTTAGTTTGTTGGTATCTGCTTAGGTATCCTTTAAAGGATCCTTGACAATTTTATTCATTTCAAAACAGAACAATTCCCAAATTTTTTTCTCTCATTTTTTTTATCTCCCATTCATAAAATACTTTGTCTTAAAAATAGACCTTTTACAAATTTAATCATTCATAAGTAAAATCTGACTGCCACTTTTACATATATAAAGAAAATGTGTATTTTACATACATATATTTTCTAAATTTTTTTAAACAAGAAAATGGATAGAACAATCATTTCAAATTCACAAAAACAGGACCCTGGATGAAAGTCTAGACAGTCCCCTGTTTTGGATGAACAGAAGAGACCCAACTCGAGTGCAGCGAAAAGAGTGGAACCCACTATAGATTCGCATTAGTTATACGGCGGCAGCAGTATGCCACAGATTGGAAACAAAATTTGCATGTTTGTCGCAAAATTAAAAAATACCAGAGATAATTGACTGTAATCTGAGATTAAAATATAGTAAAAAAATTCAGAGACTTAGCAAGTCTACATATATATCCCACAAAACTTCACCTTAAAGAGCTTGATAGATTCCGAAATATGGCTTTTCTTGCAAACTCAACCTAGAAACAGTCAGATTTTGTTCAGTCACATAACTCATCATTCGAAAATTTATCATCATGAACAAGTTTTTTTTTATACAAAGCCTTTCTTTCTCCAATTTAGTATCTGATCAGTGCTATGAAGATTGCATTGTACCACTTTCATCTGCAAGATGCTGGGTGAAGTAATCGACACAAGCAATCCACAAGATCCCCCCCCCCCCTAATGTTTAACAGAAAATTTCATTGTTTACATTGTAAATGTGGATTTTAGGAATTGGCAGATATTTGAGAATTTACTGTACCATAATGAAATATGCTGTATGTAGAATTTCGCACTCCGTCCCAATGTTGAATTGTACACATTTTGCCACAATGTTAAATTTGTCACAAATTCCTCTTGCAATATCTTCTGATATCTTGTTCCACAATTCATTAAATTTCTCATAATAAAGATGCACAACTGCTGACCGCCAAGATACCATGATTTTTACACAGAATCAGTTGCCTTATTTAATGACAAACTTTGCTATTAAGTTGATCTTCACAGATACTCTGGTAGCAAACAACTTTCAGACAAAAAGTCTGTGCAGCATTATTTTAAAGATTTATCTTTATTTCTTAAACCCAACCCAAACCTTAAAATTTTAAAAACCCAAACCTGACAAAAAAGTCAACTTGAAACCAGATTTACTTTAACCTGAATATATATATATTTATAATAAAAGAAAAAAAAGAAAGAAAATCCATATTTTAATACATACAATTATGGAAAAATAGTCTACAATTATATGTCTAATATAATTTTTTAATATGAACACACATATACTTATTAAAACTACTATACTTTTTTTTCTCCCCATGTGTAAAATATTCAGCATACTTGCCAACTTTTAAGAACATTTCACATATTTTTTCTTCTCCATATAAGGACCCATGTAATATGTAACCCATTTTTTTAAATAAAATAAACAATTTTTTTTTTTACTTATAATGATATCAATAATAAATAATACCATTAAATAATACAATGATTTACTATTACAAATAGCTTGATGAGAAAAACAAACATTACATTCATTAAAAACTGATTTTAAACAAGACTTTTTTTTTTTTTTTTTTTAATTAGTTGTTGAAAGAACTTCTGAGCAAATGTATTCAAAATATTATTTGGTATTTCTCCATTATCTTGTCAACTACTTTTCATTAAAAAAAAAAAAAAAAAAAACTACTGCCAAACTCAGGGGGGATTGTGGGTTCAGGAAAAAATATCTGAAATTTTAGCAAGAAAATGTTTTTGTATGGTGAGAAACAGGGGGCATTTATTACAGGAAGATCAAATTAGGAAAAATATGAATTTTAATTATGTTCAGCAATCATGTGAAATTGATATTTTAGTCTTATTTAACTTTCAGAAACAACAGAATTTCTGCACTGAAAATGAAAGAAATACCCGAATTCAGGTATATAAACTGAACACAATCACCCATGCAAACTATAGGATTTAACTCAGAAGATGCATGAGCGAGGCATGATATTCATTTGACATTAGATGCATTACATGTATTTGTTATGTCATTAACAGATTTTTAATTTGATGTTTATCTGTATATTTATATTTAATGATGTTCTACCGATTTATTATTCGTTAATTGAGGTAACAATTACTGTGACACCATGATATTAGAAGAGAAAAAGCAATGAAAAAATGTTGCGATGCATAGTTATGTAAAATAAATCAGTTTCAACTGACATCACAAACATTTATCGACCAGGATAATTGAGGTAAATAATGTAAATAAATATCGAAGATAATTTTTTTTGTTCCCTAATATATTACAGAGTTTCTTCCACACAGTTTCAGAAAGGTGCTGCACCCTGCCTGCCCTTTGGTTTATCAAATAGCACCCTTCTAGCCCCTCATAAAATAATTCACACCCTTCTTGCCCCTCAGTAAAAAAAGCGCCCTTTCTCTTTTTTGCATTAAAAAATTTGCTTTCATAGTAAAAACTGACTCAATGTTGTCTTACCCTTACTTTTATATATCAAAAATGGCTTTAAAAATCAAAAGAATACCTTTAACAATTAAAAAAAAAGTGCCCTTAAGAATCTGAAAAGTGCCCTCAAGAATCCAAAAAGTGCCCTTAAAAATAAAAAAAAGTGCCCTTAAAAATAAAGTGCCCTTTTTTCCAGAGCAGCACCCTGCCCTTTTTTAAACCTGGGGAAAACTCTGATATTATAAATTTTATTGTTTAAAGTTACAGACAGTAGACACTTTAGTAAGTGAGGCTTTTCGGTTTTTTTTTTTTTTTTTTAAAGATTCTAATGACATTTTTTCATTTGTTTATTAGGCGTTACGGTTTGGCAAGTTTTTTTTTTTAAAGTAATTCACAATATAAAGAAAGAAAAATGAAACTTTGTAGAATCTTTGCAAATAAAAATAAAATAAGTACTATCTGAAATAGTGTAAGGAATAAAATCAGCAAACACATGCATGCTGTACGACAGATTTTGTAATTTTGGAACAGATGCATTTCACTCATGCACCGATTTTTGATGACATTTTGATTGGTGCGCTGAGTTGCAATATCAACTTTCAACAATAACTTAATATACAAGCATCAGGGTCATTAAAAAAAAAATAAAACACTCAAAGTCTGGTGATTTATTTGTTTTTTTTTTTTTTTTTAACAGATAAAAAAAAATATTAATAAACGGTGCACGAAAAAACCTTTGCACCCCCTCCCCCCCCATTTTTTAATTGAGGATTTTTTTAAAATAAATCGATTCTGGAAGAATACTAACTAGTGCAGTATTGACGTATTAGTTAATGAATTAAAAAAATTAGCAAGAAATACATAGGATAATAATAGAATAACAAGTAGTATATATTTTGGTTGCAACTGGCGAACGCATTTATCCAGTTCTGTTTAAAATGCATATTAAAAATGTTCATAAATAATCTGCATCAGTAAATATTACTGAAAATGAAACTATTTATAAGCTTCAGCTTTACTGATTCAAGATAAACATACATTACATTCGGAAATAATGAAAAAATTTACACGACTGCAAAAATAATTTATTACATGCCGTTTTGTAGTATGTTTTATAAAGATTGTATAAAATTAGACAGGTCAAAGTTTTGTATAGGATAGACCTTAGACTATATTTATATCACGCCAATTGGGATAAATAACGAAATAGGACTGACAACAAATAATTATAATTCACTCCCCCTGTAAGAAATTTCATTTGCCAATCGAGAATATATTAATATAATTCCTTACCCCTGATGTGATCAGAATAAACTGTTGCGATATTTAAAGGGTAATATTATTAGATGTATTGATAATATTTAGTACCTTCCAAAGAAGCTCCATGCTGTTACGAAATATTTCAGTTTCAAAACAAACTCATCCGGAAATATATGCACAATGTAAATACAAAAGAACAAACATTTACTCACTTGTTTTGAAAAAGAAAATAAATTTTCACAACAACATGTAGCTTCTTTACAATAGCACGAAGCATTTATAAAAATAAATTATGTAAAACTTAGAACCACGTGAAAAATTTTTAGATGTGTTTCTCTTACATAATTTTTAAAAACATTAGAATTTAAACATAAATATATGAATCAAAGTAATAGAATCAAGAAGAATAAAATAGGGGGTACTCACATATTTCCAACTGGATTGCAGAGAAGATTATTTTATATATGTTCACGTTCTTTGAGAATAACAGTCGATAAGACAACAGCTATTAATGGCGGCTGCTTCACTTCCAACTTTCCGCGCCATGTCAACATTTCCAACCGGGTACTGTCAGGTATCAACTTCTCAACCAATCAGATGGCGCTTCGCAGAAAAAGTAGGATTCCTTCCAAATTTCACCGTGATTGGATATCGGCTGGTGATCTATTTACCGTGAATATACGATTAGAAAGTTTTTATCGGGAAAACTGCTCAGAATGATATTTTTTTCCGATGAAATCTAACTCATCGAAAACCGGTTCTCTAATACTGCTCGAAACGATATGCTCGTATTATTACAAGAGCAGATTTGGATGAATTGATGAGAGGCCGAGCAAAATTCGATGAGGCAATGCTACTAGGGTAGAGCCCATTAAATATATTGCTGTTATAAATAATAAAATAACCATAATACTGTGACGGATTAGTTTCGCCATCAACTTGATTATTTTTTATATGATTAAAATAATTCCAGAATGATGTGAATAGTTTTTTGTTTGACACCTTTTTAAAGAGGATTATCCAGAAGAAAGAAAATTCTTATTTCATTTCAAATAAAAATTAAAAGCTTTCATACCTTTAATAGCCATGTCAAATGTGTGTGAATTTTATATATAACAATATCATCTGAAGGAGTTTAAAATGTGTCAGGGAGTTATTTTGTATGGATAGAAAGCCCAAAGAAAGGATTTTCGTTGTACTCTGAAAGTGAAAGTGGGAGAATAGAAGGGAGCGTCAATCAAAGAAGATGAAGGAATTATGGATTGGAAGCGGAATGTTTCTCCACCATTGAAGGGAGACACTCTGGTTTTCGAGTTCTAGTGAGTTAGACCTCTTCTGGTGTTGTTCCTGAGATTGTACAAACATGTCTTGTAAATATTCATCTAAAATTTCAACATCATGTCATCTTTTTACAATTGTTATTTTGGAATAAAATGTTTTCATTTAATTATATATATGCGACCACGACACCACAGTACAAGCATTTTCTTAGCTTGGAGTTTAACATTAAACTTTCAAAACATTATTTAAAGAGTCTCATTAACCTTTCAAAAATAATCTAAAAATTTATTGAATGTTATCTATTATTTGTTAATTTATTTATTAACTTTTATTTTCTTGAAAAGGAAAAACGATATCATAGAAAGATATATTAATTTAAACATACTTCCCACACGCAGAAAGTTAATAAACGCATGGCGGCATGTAGTTCTAAAAAAATGTATATAACTTTCATCATGCAAACATTTTTCTATAGTTAGGCAATAACTATACAAAAGAATAGCGTGAACAAAAATCCGCTACATTAAATATGAAAGTGAATATATATTAGTGCTAAAAAAAGTTTGATTTATATTCATAAAAGATAAAAAACCAAAGCACAGGAAGCAAATTTACGTTGTTGACTTACATAGTTGTACATATTTGCGATTCCGGAAGTTCTTGTTTCATATATCACGAACAGAATTCAGAAGCTTAAGAAGAATATTTACTTTTCGTGCCAAAGTTTGTCCCGTTTGATTAAGTATACCTTTTGGATAAATACTAAGAATGTTTATTTCTATTTGAATATAGAAAGAGATAATATGCATGAAGGCGGGGAAATATTTCACTTAAACATTATTTTTTTTTCTTTTTGTGTATTTCTTTTTCCCCCTTTTACGTAACGAGTAGAATTTATTTTGGTGTGATTATAAATAGCATAACTAATATTTGAGTTCGTACAAAGAGAAAAAAAAGTTAGAAAATAAATAAAACTTTTTAAATAAATTTGTGATTTCGATATTCTTGGATTGGGAATTGAGAAAATGAGAAAATAGGGGAGACTGGGGCACATTTTCCTTAGGGGCAAGTTTTTAAACTCACTTTAGTTTTTAAATGAGCCGCTAGATGCACTGTCAGAAATTTGCAGCAAACAGCCCAGTCATTTGACCGTTTTTATAAAAAAACGGTTACATAACCACCATTTAACTCTATTCTGACTATAATATGGGCAATAATATGGCCAGAGCAGAGTTAAATTACGGTTATATAACCATTTTCTACAAAAACAGTCAAATAACTGGACAGTTTGCTGCAAATTTTTAACAGTGTGATACCAGCTGGTGAACTGGCTGAAGTGGCAACACTGCACACACCATATACGAATGTTTTAGTTTAGTAGATACTTTCACTTCGTCAGGAGAGCTGTTGTCTTCATTTCTTCAACGGTGATTAAAATTTCAGGTCTTTATTGAAAGGTAAAATAAACGTGCTAGTGTTAAACTTACTGTTTTGACATGGCATGAACTAAAAAGAGGTTTCTTTTTTCACGTAACTATGCGTTTCTTTTGCAAATAACTTGCACCGCTATTCCTCGAGCTAGTGTAAAATTTCAACATGGCGACGGGGCAGGTTTTCCAATAGCATACGGGCATGTATTCCAACACGCATCTTGTCTTAAAACGTGCACCGTCCTAAATCAGGTAGTCTTATTGTATCAAAAATGTATGTATTGTGTAATAAAATCGATCAAATAATCATATATGAAACGAACCCGTTTCATCATTTAGCCATTTAAGTAAAACTACCAATATAAAAACCAAGGTAAATTCAAATATATAAAATATAACTATTATTTTAACTACTTTATAAAACGGGTTCATTTAATGAATTCATTTAATGTTAATTATGCCTGTAATCAATTATGCAAAAAATGTTTTACTATTTATGGTTTTTCAACCGATTTAGTAAAATCACTTTATTTTATTAATTTCTAGAAAACATTGATAAAATTGTATGTAAAATAACAAATACAAAAATAATATTTGTTTTTACTACAGATTTAAAATGGTCCGCAATTATAAAAAAGAGACCGACAGAGGCTCGTACACCCCTGAAATAATAAGTAGCAATGAGGGGCGTTGCAGTCTTCGAAAAGCATCCATAGACTTCAATATCACAGTAGGACTCTGAAAATTACTGTTCGAAATTTCGTGCCTTAAACAAATCCCCCACAGCCAGTACCAACATCAGATGTGATCTCCTGGCCTGCAGTCTCTCAACCAGAAATGCCTCCACTGGAAAACGTTTACCAGAAACGCCTGTTCCGCCTCTCGAACCGGAATCGCATGTCCTGGATTTGGCTCAAGCAGATGGAACACTGCCAAAAGCACCACCGCCAGATGTACCACCGCTTGCAATACCTCTTCCAAGCATGTTGCCAATAGGATACGCAAAAACATGCGAGTAATTATACCTATGACATATATATATATATATATATATATATATATATATATTAGGGCGTATCGAAAAAATCCAAATTTTTTAGATCTTTTAGCGGTAGTGCGGAAAAGTTGTGAACTCCCTTTATTAAAAAGTGTGCGGAATCTTAAAACTGTGGGTTGATATCTTCTGTCGCCTCAGTGGGCCTAAAGTTATAAAAAATGGACTAAAAATGATTAAAAATCAAAAATTAATAAATAATCACAGATTTCGCTCATCGGTTTGAGGTAGTGGTTACAAATTACTCTTTTGTAACAACAACAACCATAGAAAATTGTAGAATTATAGGTTGATATCTTCTGTCGCCTCATCGGCATCGAATTTTTTAAATTTTGATGCAGTTTGGTAGTTTTCTGCATTAATGTTTACTGCTTGCACAATGCACAATCGAGACAGACTGGGTTTGTCGATCTGCCAAAATAGTGAAACACCCTTATTTTCACGCCGAGAAACAACAACAGCCATAAAAAAATTTATGTTAATATCATATAAAATAATTACATGAATCAGCTAATTTTTAATCAATTAAAATAATATAATAATTTTAATATGTTAATATCTTCTGCTGCTTCATCGACACCAAATTTGGAAAAATGAAGGCAAAATTTTAAATAAATACACGTCACACTTACCTCATTTTAATGCAAACACAAAATTTATTTTACCTTTCGAACATACAAATGACAAAATCATTACTGGCTTGTAATCATTTTTGGTTTCAAATTTTGTCATGTGTTTTCTGGATTCTAGTGTCGCTCTAATAAATCTATCCCTGTTCTGCCTCCCAACTGTTTTTTCGGAGGCTGCAGTGACTAGTTTCACAATCCGCTCTACCGCTTGTGTGTGTGAAGCAAATTTAATAAAGTCCCAGCAATATATTGGCATACTGCCCTGTATCATCTTCAGAAATTCTTGAGAACAGATCTCGGTGAGAACAGGAGGCGATATCACATAACAAGCTCGCCAGTCAATGAGATCTACATATTCTGTAGCTCCAAAGTTAACAGCAGGAATAACAAATTTGCGAACACAATTTCCGTCTGGGCAAATTTGTCTTCCCTTGATAATCCGCCGATCTGCAAGGGTCCTAATACGGCCCCTATCATCAGATAACATGGCCAAAAGCATGTTTACTTAAGCCGCAAAGTAAGCGTTGCGAAAAATAACTGGGTCGATTATGTCACAATACTTTTTTGGCAATTACCGAGATAAGCTGATCAAATACCACAGGTGTCTAGCACCATCCTTTATGGAATGACGAATCTTCATTCGGAATCATGAGAGTGCGTAGACTCTTAGAATGAATACAACAAAATGTTAGCAGCTCATTTGATGGGTCTGATGTTGATATATATAACCTCAGTATTCGATTGGAAGTTGTTAGCCAGCGGGACAAATTCAACGTTCCCGGTTCCCGGACCCGGAAATGTAGATCTGAACAACAAACGCCAGAACTAATGGTGGTACAAATGTCTAATAAATATTTCTGATCTGAACTGAGGATGGTAGGATCAATGTCTGGCAACTTGACTTGCATTCAATGCTATTAAAAGCAACAATTGAAAGCTTTTCGTATCCTTTAAGGTTTCGTCCAATGCCTCCGGTGTAATATGTGGAGCCAGATGACTTGCCGTCTATGGACTCAAACAGGTGTTGTAATGGCAACTCATTGAAATAAAGTAAGCAGATAGTCCATTGTACTAGTCTCTGAAGTTTCAATTCAAGCCTGCGAATTACGCCATTAGACATTCCTGTGTTCACTACAGTGCCGTCACACCCGAGAACAATAAGGTTGCTAAAATCTTCCGATAAAGCACTTGTTACGTATTCGTAAATGCTATTAGGTATATCAAGAGTAGATCCGCTTTCAAGTTTAACATGTCCCATATACGTAGAACCAGGCTCCGATACAATACAGCAATGCGCTTCTACAATTGTACTTTAGAACTGCTTGTCCTCGAGTCTTTCTGATGTTAAGGTTTTGTCATGTCGTCCATCAAAATAAAAGCCAGATAGAGTGGAACGATTTTCATTTGATTTTGAGACCAATTTTATGTAAATTCTCAATTTTTCCCTCCATATTTTATTTTTGCTTGTGTTGAGGCCTGTATCTGATTCCGATATTAAACCCAAATCTTGCGTAACACGCAATGCAATAGCAACCATGGCTCTGTTGGAGACACCATACCTTTTACTGACAAGAACTGTGTTGTCCAGTTTTAAACGCATTAGAACACTCCTCTTGAGTTCCCACATTGCCTTCACTATTTTGGCAGACCGCCAAACCCAGTCTGTCTCGATTGTGTATTGTGCAAGCAGAAAACTACCAAAATGCGTCAAAATTTCCAAAATTCGATGCCGATGAGGCGACAGAAGATATTAATCTATAATTCTACAATTTTCTATGGTTGTTGTTGTTACAAAATAGTAACTTGTAAGCACTACCTCAAACCAATGAGCGAAATCTGTGATTATTTATTAATTTTTGATTTTTAATCATTTTAGTCCATTTTTTATAACTTTAGGCCCACTGAGGCGACAGAAGATATCAACCCACAGTTTTAAGATTTCGCACGTTTTTTCATAAAGGGAGTTCACAACTTTTCCGCACTACCGCAAAAAGATCTAAGAAATTTGGATTTTTTCGATACGCCCTAATATATATATATATATATATACACTGCTCAAAACAATTAAAGGATATTTGAAGTTTTATATAAAATAAAGATATAAACGAATTTTTTTTGGCCGAAAATAGAAGAAGAGAATCACAAATGCAAATTTTTCTGGTTTTCAAACTGTGGAGTATGCAAATTTTGAGTTCGACGTCAAAAACGTCGCTTCAGCGGCAGCGAATGAAATTTGACTTTCAACTGGATAAAAGAGAATGAAGACAAGGATGATCGGCATTCAGTGATTGCTTTGTTTCGATGAGTACGATGTCTCAGCGAAGTCATTTGACAGATTCAGAAGCTTGGAGAATTGTTGATAGGTTAGAAGGGGGCCAAACTCAAGCTGAAGTAGCGCAAGCCATTGGAGTGTCACAAAGTGTCATTTCCAGGATCTGGAACCGTTTTTTGGAGAGTGGATGTGCAGGCCGAAGACCAGGGCAAGGTCGTAGACGGGCAACAACGCCCAATGAAGATCGGTATTTAGCGTTAACAGCTCGGAGACACCGAAACATGAACGCTACTCTTCTCCAACAACACTTTCGCTCGGCTACAGACACCACGATTTCAACTCAGACTGTCCGAAACCGGCTCCATGCTGTAGGTCTGTATGCTTGCCGACCGATGGTATGTGTTAGATTAACATCAAGGCATCGTCGCGACCGCAGAGAGTGGGCAACCGAGCATGTCAACTGGAGGAGAAATGAATGGAGCAATATTCTGTTTTCTGACGAGTCCCGTTTTCCTGTGCATCCGGATAATAGGCGTATTTTTATCTGGAGGGACCGTGGCAGTAGGAATAATCTTGCGTTCGTGCACGAAAGTGTCAGATTTGGCGGTGGAGGAGTGTTGGTGTATGGTGGCATCTCCATTGACGGGCGCACTGACCTCTACATCATTCGAGATGGAGCTCTGACTGGTCGCCGATATAGGGATGAGATCCTCAGACCTATTGTAGTCCCTTACGCTGCAGTAATCGGAGATAACTTCATTTTAATGGACGATAACTGCAGGCCACATCGTGCAAACCTGGTGGAGGATTTCCTTTTCGAGGAAGGAATCGTTCGAATGGAATGGCCAGCCTGTTCTCCAGACATGAATCCAATCGAGCATGTTTGGGACGCTCTAGGAAGACGAGTTTCTGGCCGCCAACAACCCCCACAAACTCTCCAGGAACTGGAAAGAGCTCTTCTGGAAGAGTGGGGCAGAATACCCCAACTCGTCATTAATAGCCTCATTGAGTCCATGCCTCAAAGGTGTTCAACGTTGCTGGCCGCCCGTGGAAACCATACCCCCTACTGAAAATGATTTTCTTTGAAGAAAACACCTTTTCTTATTCTTTTTTTCTCATATGCACAAATTGTGTTTTTTTCCTTTTGTACACAAATGCGCAATAAAATGCATTTTTTTCTGCCAAACATGTTTTATTCTCATATAACCTACTATGTCTGTCGACCATGTATCAATCAGCTAAAAAGTTTCCCAGATACAAAATCCACCTAAAACTGCAATATCCTTTAATTGTTTTGAGCAGTGTATATATATATATATATATATATATTACATTTTTAAGTTATAATTTCCCCTATTAAATGTTAAAATTCTAATAATTTTTGCGTTTGTTTGTACAGGTTTTTACTCCTGAGCAAGAACAAATGCTGATTCAATACCTCGTGAAGGTTTCTGATATTTATTTTGGGCTTACTCCCAAAGGAGTTAGGCGATTTGCCTACACGTATGCTTGTGCATGTAATAGAAAAATGTCGGAAAGTTGGACAGTAAACGAAATTGCAGGGCCCGACTGGTTCAGTTCGCTTTTAAAAGGAACCGTAAAATTTCAATCAGAATTCCGCAGGCCACCAGCATTTCTCGAGCTACTAGCTATGTTGATGTGTTTTTTTTATAATTTGACAACTGTGTTAAAGCGATCAAACTTTGGGCCTACAACTGTCCAAAGTCCAGATAAAATAGTTGGACAAGCTTTTCAACGGAGCGGCTTTAAACAAATTGGTAAATTAACCTCAGCAGAATGAGGAACTTTGGTGATGGCAGCATTCGCTGTAAATGCTACAGTAAACTCCTTCCCACCATTTCTGATTTTCCGCAGGGTCAAATTTCACCAACATTTCCTACGTGGTGGCCTCACTGGATATAACGATGATGCGAACCCATCAAGTTGGATGATAGAACAAAACTTTGTTAAGTTCGCCAAGCACATTGTAAGATATACACATTGCTCATAAAAACGACCATGTCTGCTTCTTCTCGACAATCATGATTCCCATCTCTCATCAGAAGCATTGGCCTACTTCAAGGCTAACGGTGTTATTTTGTTGCCATTCCTTCCTCTCTGTTGTCATAAGCTACAGCCCTTAGATCGCAGTATTTATGGGAGTCTCAAAAAGCAAATTAACACTGCTTGTGATGTCTGGTATGCAGAAAAAAGGCCTATGATAATTTATGACATCCCTTTTATTTTGGCTAGAGCTGCTCCACTGGCGTACCTCCAGTCAATAGTATGGCGAGTATTAAAGTTTCAAGTATTTTCTCAGTGTATCCTGAAAGATTTACAGACTCGGATTTTATACCATCCTACTTTTCTGACAGACCAGCTTCTGCCGTACCAAATCTTGAAAGCACAAACAATTCTGAACAGACTTATAACTTGCCAGAAATATCGACTGTTCATAGCCTTAATTCAAACCCACCGAAAGCATCAAATCCTTCTACACCAACACAAGCTAGCACTTTTGAAGAAGTTGTTCCTTCAACTTCCGCTCATGATTTCCCTATTGCTTATAAGAAGGCGTTCTTTCTACATCCAAACAAACTTTTCTTACACCAGAAGAAGTTAGGCCTTTTGAGAAGGCGGATAGAAAGCAAAAACGGCATGGAAAAAAAAGGAAGTCAGCTTTACTGGCTTATTCTCTCGTTAAAAATCAGCTGAAAAGGGAAAAGGATTTATCTAAAAAAGGAATCAGATAAAAGGGGCGAAAAAAAGCAAAATCCAATCCCGGCCAGGAAATTGTTTGGACTTTCGTCTTCAAATCTAAAATGCATTAAAACATTAAAATGCTTTAAAAATGGTATAAAAAGCATACATTCAAGTGATGAAGAAGATGAAGATTGTCTTTGCATTTATTGCTTTGAATTTTACAAAAGCAAATCTAAAGCAAAAGAAAAGTGGGTGCGGTGTACGAAATGCAAAAAATAGGCGCATGAAGACTGCACCAAAGGAGATGTTTCATTTTTTTGCGTTCATTGTGTTTCAGAAAATGATGACGAATTTTGTTTAAATAAAATCTGTCTTTATAGAATTATTAACTGACAGTTTTTGTAAAATCATTAAGTGACATTTGTTTTCTATATTCAGTTAGTTTATCTATATAATATTCTTATGCCATTTAGTTTACAATAAAAAATACATATTAATTAACAAGCAAGTTTTATTTTACCTGTGTTTTACCATTTAAAGTATAGTTGAAAAATTTGTCCCTGTACATATTTGATAGGCTGGAAAACATGCCACGCATACGGGGCACCTTTTCCACCGTAACATGATGAGACTTTTTTCTGTCAAAAACTTTATTTAGTTTAAAAAAAATAATAATTGTGCTAGTTTGTAGACTATGGTTTAGGGAATACAATGATATCTTATTAATCTTAAAAAAATTAAATTAAATTATAAAAAATTGGAAATTTTGCCCCGGGCTCCCCTGCATATGAAGTGTATTACTATGTAACTGTACCAGTGTGAGTATATATTTATGTATTTATTTCTTTTCAATTTTCATTGATATTTTATGCATGTTTATATAGGGTGCCCCAGAATTAACTGACGGTTTTTTAAATTAAATAACAAGTGAAAGATGGCAGCTGTTGAAGTTATTCTTGCAGCAGAGTAATGTGTCTAAGGTGTAATGGATTTAATATTTTTTTTAACTTCGCTTCTTTGTTTTAGTTCCAGATATCACCAAAAATAGCGTTGCGCCATTTTAAAGTGTTAGAACCCTTAAACTAGAGTATAAGGATGGATCAAAAGTGACTCAGGTTTTATATTCCAGTCTATTTTTCTGTTAAAACGCCACAACACTTTTCTGATATGAACTGTTAAGGTTATTTTGAGAATTAATACAGGTTAGGATAGTTTAGCAAAATATATGGGTGATAGTTGGAATTAAAACATTGAAGTGTCTTAAAGGAATACCTGACTTCAAGAATTACTCTCCATTAATTGTAACTTCAATATTTGTCATCGTTTAATTCTTATTAAACCTAAAAGCTGTGATATCAAGTCGTATTCGGGACACCCTGCATAAACAGAGCAAAGGGTTAACTTCCGTTAGTAAAGGGAATTGTAAAAAATGCTGCCTTAAGGACGTTATGTGTTTGAGAAGTTAAAATTATTCCATACGAAATCGTCAAAATGGGTGAATTTCTTTCCGATGATGTTTTGACAACGAAAATCATACCAATGAAAATTAAAGAACGCACGAGAAATGTCAGATAGATAATAACTAATACTTTGGATTCTATAAAAGGAATTCTGAAAATAAATTACTTGAAATCAAATAGTTGAAACGTAGCTCCATAGTTCTTTAGGTATATTTAAAAGAATACAATTTGAAATTTACCTGAAATTTTAAGGCGCTTTGTTATTTAGTTAAATTGCTTATGAAGGGAGAAAAGTTGATACTCTAAATGTACATAGCTCTCTCTGTCTCTCCCTCTCTCTATATATATATTCGAATCTGTTGAACGCTGTTGAACACCTCTTGTAAAAATATATTCATGTTAAAAAATTTCATTTTCAAGTTAAGCAATTTTGATATTTTTGCACAATTTTTCCGAATATTTTTTTTATCATTATGTATGTAGTTCTAAATGCAGTAAATTTCGTTTTTTAGATGCATTCGTAATTATATAAACACGTAGCACCTATATTTGTCATCTGGTCCTTCCGTCTGTCCATCTACCCAAAAAACTACTCAACCGTTTGAAATTTAATATACATAATCATTGAAGAATTTAGTCGGGTCATTTCAAATTTTATGAAAATCGAATAAAAACTTAAAAAGATATTAACAAAAATATTTATTAAGTATTTTGATTTTTTTAAACCGGTACTTCCTTATTATAGCAGCTTCCGACGATTAATCGTCAAGCGACCGAGATGTATTGCCATGTTATCTGACATTATGACGTATATGACTTTTAATAACTTCTATGACCAAGTTATAGTCACATTCTTCATGCTATGAAATCTTATCATACCTAATTAATTCAATGATATCCCATGATAGGTAATGATTCTAGGTTGCAAATGGTGATTACTTCATATATAAAATGGAGTCATATTATTTCCGTATTACTGAATTTAAAAAACGAATTTGTATACTAAAATGGTTTAATTATAGCAATCATGTGATCTACCGACAGTTTTTGGATGTTTCCAGAGAAATAGATATTAATTCGAAATGAGTCTAAATATGGATTTCAAGTTCTAAATTTTCAAAGCTAAGCTTAAGTTTCCCATTGAAATTTTCAGTAAATGTCAACAAACGATAAAATTTTGCCACCTAGAAATGTACTTATTTTATTACGGGAATAAATAATATCATAATAACCGAGGCTAACGAAAAAGAAAGGCTACCGCGGTGCTTTAGGCATAACTTTTCTTACAGACCGCGGGAGTCACGTGATGCTCGAATGCACCAATGCAGGTGTACGAAAAGAGAATCACGTCACTGCAGCGGTCTGTAAAAAAAGATAGGTGGAATGCACCGCGGTAGCCTGTCTTTTTCGTTAGCCTCGGTAATAACAGACGATATAATTCATTTCACTGAAACTATTTATAGCACCGTATTTGTCACGTTTGACGTACAATTTCCAACTTGCTATGTTTTGTTTTATTAATATGAAAACCTCAAGCTTCTAAGTACTCCTGCTAAAAGATTAATTATTTTTCAATTAAATATTTTTGTCAATTTCCTAAAAGATTTTTTTAATGAACATATTATTAATTTCATAAGATAAAATGCTGCTATATGTAATCTGACTATCTGAGTCATTTTATAATTTCATGTTTGAACCAAGTAAGACAATCGATGTCTTTACAAAAGAAACCGATTCGGTCTACTTGAATTCAATAATGTAAAAATTAGTTCACTATGGGGAAGGAAGTTTTTGGATATTTTGTTTATTTCAACCCTGCAATAGGCGTAGAGAAACAGCAATAAAGAAAGTGCAATATTTATAATATAATAATGATTTCACAAGTACAATTCATTCACAGTTACTATTTAAAAACGTTTTTTTTTTTTTACAAACATAAGTTCATAAATGTGAGAAAAAGTATGGAATAATATGTATAAAATATCTTTCAATAGAAAATTATTGACCAGCTATTATTTTGTTTTATGATAATTTGTAATGATTTTTCTTTGTCTTCTAGTATTAGCTGGAGTGTGCTTTTCAGAGAATGGCGATATAGGCACATGAGGCATGCTCAAATTGAAACAATCTACATTACAGAACTTGGGATTGCTTGCCGGAAGGAGTACGCTTAGCTGCGATGTTTTAGATAAGAAACATAATATAACTTTGGCGATAAAGGCAGATTCACCATGCGCCTAAAATCATCAGTGGTAAGCTTTATTGCACGTATGTTATCACGCGTCTTTAAAAATACTCTATAATTAATTAATCAATCGCTAAATTTTGCTTATGGTAAATGAAGAGGAGATAACAAAATTTCTTTTGCCATAAATCGAAAACGTTAATGCTATTACTACTAGTGTAATTTATTGATTTTAAATTTTGAATGATCATTGTAAATTTTAATATGACTTTAGCTTTTGTGAGTTCATATTTGCATAAGAGCAAGGAGATATCTATTTAACTATATGGATTTATTATACATATTTGCAAATCGGTCCAGAGAACCTATGCTTAGAACATCTCGGCTTACACTGCCTCAGTACATCTCTTATTAATCACACTCTTGCAAGATATAATCAAAATGCTGGACTTGTAGCGCCATCTCTGATTACAGATTAATACTAATCATTGAGATATGACACCCCTCCCCTCTTAGTTCAAAGGAACTACTGGTTTAATCTGTCTGTTTTGCTTCTTCGAACAGGTTGATTGTCCTTTTTATCAGTCTTTATAGGTACACTCTTCTGTAAGTCCACATCATTGTTTATCACGGAATTGTCCTTTATATTTTTATCTATAGTATCATCACAATTATTATTCACAACTGTACCTGTTACAATATCATGTGAAAACTGAGATTGGTTAGATTTATCAGCATTCTAGGCATTAATTTGCTCTTTATTATTTACATAATATCCATAAAACTTGTTTCTTTTAACTCTATCATAAATATCAAAGTCATTGTTTTGTTATCAAACTGACACGTTTTACTTTCCTCTGACGTTTCATCACTTATTTCTCTGTTGTGTCTCAACTGATTAACATAACGTTCACACATTATTTCGTTATTTCTATTTACTAAAACCCATCTACTCCCCAATAATTTTATAATTTTTCCCTTAATCCATTTCTCCCCTTTTTCAAAGTTTTTAACAAAAACTGATTCATGAAGATTGTATTTATGTAATGGTTTCTGTATTTTAGGTTTGGATGATAATACCAAGTGTAGATCTGTTCGAACTGACCTTCCAAACATTAATTTTGCGGGAGTCTTATCAGTGACAGAATGTGGGGTAGAATGATTTTCCAATAAAAATCGTGAAATTGACAAATTTATGTCACCCTTATCTAGCTTTTTAAGACAATTTTTAACAGTTTGAACATACCTTTCTGCCTGTCCGATGATGGATGGTATGGCGGACTAGGTGTATGTATAATTCCATTTGATTTAAGAAATTCTTGAAATTCATCACTTGTGAACGCAAGTTCATTATCACTGACCAATTCAACAGGCAAACCAAATGTAGCAAAAATTCTACGTAGTGCTCTAATAGTTGATTTACTATCAGCAGTGGGTACCACCTGTACCTCTAACCATTTAGTATAAGAATCGACCTCTATTAAAAAAATTTTACCTTCAAAAGGACCGGCAAAATCTATATGAATTCTTTCTCAGGCAAATTCCGATTCCCATTTTAAAGGTTTCATTTTAGGATTATCCCTAGCAAACATTTGGCTTCTACTACAAGAATTAACCATTTGTTTAATTTCTTTGTCCTTATTTGGCCACCAGATCACACATCGAGCTTTAGCTTTCATGCTAGATATACCCTGATGAACCGAATGTAATAATTGTAACATTTTTTTGCGACCTTCATCTGGTATAATTACGGTATGTCCCCATAATAAACAATTTTCTAAACACGAATTTTCTTCACGTCTACGAAAGTATGGTTTATATTCCTCTGATTTAACCGTTTTGGGCCATCCATATAACGCCCACTCTAAAATTTGTTTTGTTACTGGATTTTCAGTTGTCCACTTTGAAATCGTTTTAGAAGTAACAGGCCAATCATTACTATTAGAAACGAATATTATTTCCGATGGATTATTTACTACATTTACAGTTTCTGGAAGAGGTAATCTACTTAATGCATCAGCATTTTTATTAGTTTTACTTTCGCGATACTCAATTGTATAGTCATACCCTGCTAACATTAACGACCATCTCATCATTCTGGGTGATAATGTATCAGGTACACTTTTTACAGGATCAAACAATCGAATTAAAGGCTTGTGATCAGTTATGATTTTAAACTGTTTACCTGATAAATATTGATGAAATTTAGTCACACCAAAAATTACAGATAAAGCTTCTTTATCAATCATGACATAATTTCTTTCAGTCTTGTTCATCGTTTTAAATGCAAAAGCTATTGGTTTTTCTTTACCCTCAACAATGTGACTTGACACACAACCAATACCATATTCAGAAGCATCACAGTTTAAAACATCTTTGTTTATATCATACAATTCTAAAACAGGTGATTTACATAAAATTTGTTTAACTTTCTGAAATACTTTTTCATGCTTCTCTGACCATGTTCACTTTAAATTATTATCTAATAATCTATGCAAAGGTTCTAACATATCTGAAATATTAGGCAGGAAGTTTCTATAATAAGAAATTAATCCCAAAAATGAACGTAATTGAGAAACATTAGTAGGAAAATGAGCATTCAAAATAGCATCAACTTTTTCAGGATTGGCTTAATGCCCTCCTGTGAAATTTTATGTCCTAAATAGCTAACTTCCGAAACCATAAATTTAAATTTTTCCTTATTTAATCTTATACCATGCTCAGAAAAGAATTTCATAATACATTCAACTCTTTCAGAATGTTCGGATTCAGATCTAGCACTTATAATTACATCATCTAAAAATACACCAACATAATCAAATTTCTTTAATATAGTTTCAATTTTTCTTTGAAAAATACCTGGTGCACATTTTACACCAAAAGCTAGCCTTAAAACTTTAAATAACCTTTATGAGTATTAATAGTTTAAATTTTACTACTTTCATCATCAAAAGGTTGTTGTAAATAGGCATCTTTTAAATCAAACAGACTAAAGAATTTTCCACCTGCTAATTTAGCAAATAATTCTTCCATTCTTGGAAGAGAATAGTTATCATTTTCAGTATTCGCATTAACTGTTGCTCTATAATCACCACAAATTCGAACAGTACCATTCGGTTTTGGAACAATTACTATAGTACTAGCCCATTCGGAATAATCAACAGGTTTTAAAATACCCTCATTTGTTAATCGTTCCAATTCCAAATCATTTGCTGTTCTCAAAGAAAAAGGAACAGGTCGAGATTTTAGGAAAACTAGTTTTGCATCATTTTTCAAATGATCGTACCAATCCCGTCAGCAAAAACATTAGGAATTTTTTTTATTAAATCATCCTTCGAAATACTTTTTATCATGTTTACATTAGGCCAAAATAATTTTGATGCTTTCAACCAAGTTTTACCAATTAAACTCGGAAAATTCCTCTTTAATAACTATCATTTTTAAATTAGGTATACAATTATCATCAATCAAAACATTTACATTTAATTCACCTAATACAGTTAAAGAATCCTTAGTATACGTTTGCAGCTTAATATTAGATTTAACCAAAGGAGGCTTACCTGAAAATAATTTAGCAGCAATATTTTTACTTACGATTGTATGAGCTGCTCCGGAATCAATTTCGAAATTAACTTTAATCCCATTAATTGTAACACATTTTTTCCCATAATACATTATTGCATTCGTCCCTCATAACATTTAATGAATATTCTTGAACAGTTTTAATTTTACTGTTCTTTTTCAGTTTTTGATTCATTGTAGAGAAGTTGCGGTTCCGGCAACAAATTTTTAAATGTCCAACTTTATGAAAAAAATAGCTTTCAACTTATTTAAATGGACACTCAACAGGTTTGTGATTTCTTGCACAACGATAACAAGGTTTCTCTTTATAACTGTTTCGGTTTCCAGGCGCGTACATTCCTTTTTTCGGCTTCGGCGAATACTGGTATACTTTCATTTTCTCCATTCGGGCATCTTGAACTTTATTTATCGTTGTTCCTGCATTAATCTGTAGCAATTTAACTCCAGCTTTGGCTGATTCGAACGATTCCGCAATTTCCACAGCTGTTTGAAATGTTAGATTTTTCGTATCTAACAATTTTGTTGTATTTTCTCATCTTGAATTCCAAACACTAGCTGGTCCCGTAGGCGATTACTTAGTATATTTTCAAAGTTGCAGTATTCGGTTGCAGTATTCGGATAACCGACGTAGATCTCTCACAAAATTGGCTATACTTTCCCTTTGCTTCCGTAATCTGTTTTGAAACTTAAAACGTTCAACTATTTCACTAGGAGACGGTGAAAAATGTTCTTTCGCACTCTTTAAGAGATCATCATAACTTATCTCTTTCAGCGAAGTCGGTACAATAATATCTCTCAATATGGAAAAAGTTGCAGTTCCAACAGAGCTTAATAAAATATTTTCTTCTGTTCCGCATCTTTAATATTATTATAAGAGAAGTAAAAATCAATTTTTTCAACATAAATGGACCAGGGCAAGGTAGAATTATATTCTTTCAGACGTCCCAGAGAAACGTCCCGTTTCTGCCATATTCTTTTTTTTTCTTCTTTTCAAAAGGTCTGCAACATTTATTTAAAATCTTGGGTTCTTTTCCGTTTCGTCGCCAGTTAATATGACTTTAACTTTTGTGAGTTCATATTTGGATAACAGCAAGGAGATATCTATTTAACTATATGGATTTATTACACATATTTACAAGTTGGTCCAGAGAACCGATGCTTAGAACATCCCAGCTTACACTGCCTCAGTACATCTCGTATCAATCACACTCTTGCAAGATATAATCAAAATGCTGGACTTGTAGCGCCATCTCTGATCTCAGATTAATACTAATCATTGAGATATGGCAGATTTTCATTCTTGAAGCAGTAATGTAATCCGAATCTGAAACGTCGTTTCGTTCCAGCAAAGTGACAAAATTTTCCATGCTTTGTTAATTGGGAATATGTTTACATGCGATACTTTAGATAAGAAACATATATAACTTTGGTGATAAAGAAATATTCACCAAGTGCCTAAAATCGTAACTATTCAGCTTTATTGTACGTATGTCTAAATTCTTTAAAAATACTCAAGAGTTATTTCATAAATCGCTAAATTTTGCTTATGGTAAATGAAGAGGAGATAATAATTAAAATTTCTTCTGCCATAAATCGAAAACGTTAATGCTATTACTACTATAGTCTGTTCAGGGAAAGGAGATAACTGAAGTAAACAAATGCACATGCGGATTGGCGATGCTTAAACCTGGCGATGTGCCAGAAGCGCCAAACAGACAGTCTGAAGTGTTTGAGCTTCAAATTCACAAATCGGAATAAAAAATAAAATTCGCCAACCTAGGGATTTGTGCCAAATGTGTGGCTCTTTGGCGATTTTTCTGCAACCCGTTTGTTTACTTTCGTTATCTCCTTTCCCTGAACAGACTATAGTGTAATTTATTGATTTTAAATTTTGAATGATCATTGATTTTCATGTCTTTAACCCCTTGGGGACGAGCGGCACGTATACGTGACGCATAAGATGCTCAGAATCCTCGATTATTCCCACCAGTTATTTTTTATTGTAAGCTTTGCCTTATTGAATGATAGCATTTCTGCGGTTCAATTAGGCGATAATTCTGTTTTGAAAAACCGGTGGTAAAAGATTAAAACTTCTGTATAGGGCGCTCTTCGCGAAGGGCGGTAATGTAATCAGAATCTGAAACGTCGTTTCGTTCCAGCAAAGGGACAAAATTTTCCGTGCTTTGTTGATTGCGAGTACGTTTACATGCGATACTTTAGATAAGAAACATATATAACTTTGGCGATAAAGACAGATTCACCAACTGCCTAAAATCGTAACTATTAAGCTATATTGTACGTATGTCTAAAGTCTTTAAAAATTCTCGAGCAGAAGGGACATACGTTCGAGCAAAGGGACAAAATTATTCATACTTTGTTGACTGCAACGAACAATCAACAAAGAATTAATACTCACAAGTCCTTAAAATAAAGGAATAAGGAAAATTTTAATCCGCACTTTGAAATGACGCAAATATTTCTATAAATATACATAAAATATTTTTAAAGAAATGTTATAACGTCTGACGATCGTTTAAATCTGTCCATTTATCAAGTTAAACTATGAATTCGATAAAATATCGATAAAGTATATTTATCTTTATGACGGAACATGTCATTAATTTAGATAACTGGGATATTTTGTTTCGGAAAAGTGGATTTTATTTGGCATAATCATAGAATATATATTTCATAATCCTTGAGATATTCGGAAGGGAAAACAAATAAAAATTAGTTTCTTCCTCATGGGACTAGAAAACGAATAAATTTCAGTGGACGAATGACATAAAATATTTACTGCTATATTTCAGATGAAATTAAACAATAAATAGCATACACGTATAAAACTGTCTATGATACTCGTATATCAGAAAAAAATATGTTATTTTGATGAAATTACAATGAAGCATGCAATTTTTTTTTTAATAGTAATGACTGATAAAATATCTAGCTGCTCACAATTCAGGCTGAGAAATGCCCCCCTTTTTTAGGATTCCGTACGTAAAAAGTAAAAACAGAAACATTAAAATATCGCTCGCGTGCATGTCTGTCTTTCCATCTGTTACAGTCGTTTTTCACGTAAACTATGGAACGTGAAAAATTCAAACTTGGGAGAGTTATAACACCTATTAACCAACATATTTCTAGATTATTAGCCAATAAAAAATATGTTTAGGAAAAATATTTTTGTATATCGTGTGCGGTATCGTGAGAAAGACCTCGTAACACCGAACTTTAAAAATATATTTTTTTAATTTTAGGTGTTATATTTTCAGTTATACTCTTGAAAATGCACTGCAAAAATGTGTCCCCCCCCCTTCTATTTCCGAATGTGCTGAAACTAAAGTTATAAAAAGAAATTAGGGATAGCAGGGATTTATTTAAACCTTGCAGGAAAACTATAACGATTATCCTAGGCCACATATTTTTTGAGAAACTCGCATTTGTCCGTTACCCATAAACTTTACTTTGCGGGCAGTCAATGAGGCAGCTATACCTCCTTGAGGGAGGGGCGCTCACGGTACTTATAGACACAGAATCATCCAAGGATTGTTGATAAACATTTTCGAAAAAAATTGTCAGTAATTACTCGAGATATTAGTTAAGTTACTTGAATTTTTTTTTGTATATCAAGTAGGGTAACATTCTAAATATCTCGTAACACCGAAGTCAAAAATATATTTTTGTTTCAAATTTCGGTATTATATTTTCAGAGATAACGTCGAAAGTGCACGGCAAAAATATGTCTCCCCCCCTCCTCTATTTCCGAATGTGCTGAAACTAAAGTTATAAAAAGAAATTAGGGATAGCAGGGATTTATTTAAATCTTGCAGGAAAACTATAACGATTATCCTAGGTCACATATTTTTTGAGAAACTCGCATTTGTCCGTTACACATAAACTTTACTTTGCGGGCAGTCAAAGGGGCAGCTATACCTCCTTGAGCGAGGGGCGCTCACGGTACTTATAGACGCAGAATCATTCAAGGATTGTTGATAAACATTTTCGAAAGTATTTGTCAGTAATTACTCGAGATATTAGTTAAGTTACTTGATTTTTTTTTTTTTGTATATCAAGTAGGGTATCATTCTAAATATCTCGTAACACCGAAGTCAAAAATATATTTTTGTTTTACTTTTCGGTATTATATTTTCAGAGATAACGTCGAAAGTGCACTGCAAAAATATGTCCCCCCCCCTCTATTTCCGAATGTGCTGAAACTACAGTTATAAAAAGAAATTAGGAATAGCAGGGATTTATTTAAACCTTGCAGGAAAACTATAACGATTATCCTAGGTCACATATTTTTTGAGAAACTCGCATTTGTCCGTTTCACATAAACTTTACTTTGCGGGCAGTCAAAGGGGCAGCTATACCTCCTTGAGCGAGGGGCGCTCACGGGTACTTATAGACGCAGAATCATTCAAGGATTGTTGATAAACATTTTCGAAAATATTTGTCAGTAATTACTCGAGATATTAGTTAAGTTACTTGATTTTTTTTTGTATATCAAGTAGGGTATCATTCTAAATATCTCGTAACACCGAAGTCAAAAATATATTTTTGTTTTAATTTTCGGTATTATATTTTCAGAGATAACGTCGAAAGTGCACTGCAAAAATATGTCCCCCCCCCCTCTATTTCCGAATGTGCTGAAACTAAAGTTATAAAAAGAAATTAGGGGTAGTAGGAGTTTATTAATTAATAATTAGAAATTAATTAACTTAATGTACGGAAAGAAAATATTCTTATATAATTCTTCTTTATAAAATACCTTATTGATATTAGATCAGGTTTCAAAATGTCAAGAAACAAATTATTTTTCCAATTAAATATTATAGAAACAAAATAAAAGTTTTATCAGACGTATATATAATTTAGTCGAAGTATCGTATATGTAGTCTCTTTTTTGATAACGTATTTTACTGTGTAAATACATTTTCATATTAAATGAATTATTAAAAACAAATAATTGCGTTTTTAACTGCAACAAGTATTAATAATATAATTTTTACCAGGTAAATTTGTGAAAAATTTTGAGATATTAGAAAATCCTATATATGAAATAGAATACGTATAAATTGAAGGATACTGTATTTTAAATAAGCGTTTAAAAATTAAAATAATATACACATAAAAAGACAATTCTGCTATTCATGGTATAATTAATAGAAATTACATCTATATTCCTCATCCTTCGTATAAACACTTTCATCAGCGTTATTAACTACTCAGAAAACGAATTGGATGTAGCAAGAAATATTTTATTTCGAAAATGCATTGTTAATAATGTGTTATAGAATTCCATAAATATTCTATTAATGAAACAGACTATCAAATATTAACTGAAATATGCATGAGCTTAGATTTTGAAGCTTTAGAATGAAATTTTTAGATTAATATATGATGCAAAATGTGAGAATAATATAAATTTGAATCATTATATATTTCCCAAAATCTTATGACAAAATCGTTATATATTCATGCAATTATTTTATCAATTGATAATATACATTTGTATTGAATTATTTCAGATTACTAAAATATGTTAAAAATATTTTTGTAAAGAAAACAGAGATCAGTGAAAAAGTAATTAAATGTTTCTTAAAATTTGACAATTGTTAATAAACTAAAATATTTATCATATAAATTAGTCTTTTACATGATATATAAATAACTAAAAAAATAAAATAGAATACAATCATAAAGAAAAATAAATATTTTAATTAATTATTTTAAGTAAATATTTGAACGCAATAACATAATATTCACTTCTATTTCAAGAAATTCAAACCAAATATTAAACTGCATATATTTATTCATATGATGTTGTAATTTTTTCCTTTTATCATTCTTTCTGATCTATAAAGAACTGAAAAACAAAATAGAATACAAACGTATGGCAAAGAAAGTATTTTTAAGTAAGTATTTTAAGTAAATATTTGAAGACAAAAATAATATACACTTCTGTTTAAAGAAAATCAAATCAAATATTGGACTGGATGTGTTTATTCAGATGCTGTTAAAATTTTACCTTTATCGGATGTAAACAACGTTTTACGTATTATTCATGTGGTACAATTCATAAAATCAACATCTATATTTTTCCATTTGCCGTAGATAAATACGTTTCTTTATGATATTGATTGTTCAGAATTCCATCTGGATATGGATAGAAATGCTTTAATTTGGAAAGCATATTGTTGTTAATGCATTGTGTGCTGCTATAGAATTCAGTAAATCATAAACTGAAGTATTCGTCAATTGAAATTTCCATGTTTTGTAACAATCGCTGATCGCATGAAATTATTCGATAACTACATGGTAAAAAATGCAAATAATTCTAAAAATAGGAATCGTTACATTATATTTTAATAATCTATAACATGGAATCGTTATGGAACTGTACAATAATTACATCAATCTATATTATATAGTAGAATAATATTTCTAAATGTTGCATACTGTTCAAATTGTTTTAGAAAATCAAATAGGCACAAAAGAGGTATAAAGGTTAGTTGATGATGATTATGAAAAAATTATTTAAAAAGATTTTTTTCACTAATTTATAGTCAATTAATTATTATTACTAGTTTTAACTAATTAATAATTAAAAGTAATAATATAAACTAATATTATTAAAACTAATAAACTAATAATTATAATAATAATGATGTTACATAAAATTACAGACTCTAAAAATAAGATATAACTTAAATACAGATTTTAATATATGAATTTGTGAAATATATTATTTGATTACATTTAATAAATGTACTTTGATTAATCTTCTCTGAAAATGTAAGCAAGATTATTCCTTCACTCATGTATATTTATTTAGTCTGGAAGAAACATTTCTGTATTTATTTACAAAAAAAATGTTTAAGTACGTATTAACAATATTATTTCTTTTGAAAATTCCTGCTAATAAAGTTTTCCTCTTCGAAAATAAATGCTCCTTTGCAAATTTAAAAATGCTTTTTCAGTAAAATACCTAACAAGCTAAGAATCTTAAGATAAATTCTCCAGTTTTCCTGTAGTTTGGAGATTCAAAAAAAGTTTAGAAAAACCATTAAAAGAATCTAAGGGTGTTCAGTTTTAAAGATGTAAGAATAAATGCATAAAATATCTCATTATAAATATTTATGCATACAGATACCATTTTCGAAGCATTTTATTTCAACCATATCTTCTCGGTGTATGGTTTAAAAAATATATATCTATATAATATATCAAATACGCTGTAATTTTTAACAAGGAAAATTTAACTGGTTATCACGTTGGCATTTATCTCTAAATCATATTTTTCATACAGTAAAACTGAGATAATACGATTGCAGTTAAATCAAAATATCGAATAAATTGATATTTTACTAATTCCTGCAAATCATCCCAAGTAATAACGAAACCAATTATAATGAAGCTTACATAGAACGAATAATTTTGAAACTCAATTCCGCTTCGTTATAAGCGGTTTAGACTGAATGTTTAAATACATTGACTTACAAAGTATACAAAAAAACTGTTCTTTAGATATTTATACACATTATATTTAGTTTTTCATAGCTCTTTCTTTTTTAGATAATTTAATCATAAGGGGAATCATATAGGAAATTTTGAGAAAAACTAATATAATATAAAGAAAAAGAAAGGATCTATAACATTTTGTTATGCATTATTTTTACATCTCTTATTCTATTTAGACATGGTTATATAACGTATTTTTAACAAGTAATGTCAGTCATAAAGATTTTAAATACGTTGTTTAACCTCTTGACGGGCGGTGGTATATATTATATATCACCTAATTTTAATCCAATTCAAACCAGAAACTTTTAATTAAATTTTACTTTTTTAGCTTTGATGGGAAAAAGTTGAGAAATTGCCATTCTTTATTTTGAACTAAATTCTTTAGTAAATTCCGGTGGGAATTCACCGTTACAAGAACACAATTGCTTGCCCCTGAAAGGGTTAACATTCAAATTGTAAAGGGGTGTAATCTTATATAAAAAAAATAAAAAGCACAGTTGTAAAAGCAAACAACTTATCACTTGCAAGTAACTTTCTAACAAATTTCAAAATAACTTATAAATCGGAATAAATTAAAATTGTCTTGGCCAGAAATCGAGTTCAGGACATTTCGGGTTAACATGCATTAGCTCAACCAATTGAGCGACCTGGACAGCTTAGATAAGCCATACTCAACCAGCGGCCTGAGACGCAATCACTAATCCATATTTTTAAAATTAATTGAGGTCTGTATAAAAAGTATTTAAGACCTTCAATGTTATTTTATATATTTTCACGAGAAGTCGAAATCTGTCCTGTAAAATTCTGTTAAAAGATCTTAATGCCGTTTTCTTAGTCAAAAGTTCTTTTCAGATGTAGTCCTACTTGTGCTACAGTGTTGTATATATTTCTTAATCTTCAAAACCAATAAAAAAATATTCCAAATTAATTAAATTTGCGCTATATATTTTTACAATTAGTAGTCCTACTTGTGCTACAGTGTTGTATACACTGTTAAAAATAGCTGTTGCTTTACGGTGCTTTACTGTATAATTTACTGTATATTACCGTATTACTGTAAATATTGCGCTTACCCGTTAAAAATCAGTTATTGCCAGTAAAATTCTGTCATTGACCGTAACTGATCATTTTTACAGGATTATCCCTGGTCCAACAGTCATTTACGGCCAAGAGAGAAAGAAATACAGGCTGTTACTGTCTTGTACGGCAGATCACGGACAATTTTAGTAAATCACCGTTATTCGCTACCGCAAACCGTAATCCAACAGTGGATTACAGTCAGCTCATATCAGTAGTTTGATTTTGGAAAATGGCAACGAACGCCGCGCGCCATGTTTGATGCTTGTTTTGTTTATCTGCACACGAGGAAAAGCAATAAGAATGTTGAAGACGTCTGTTTTGGTAGAAAACATTTTCATGTCCCGTATTTTTTTGCTTCTATGTATGAACA
Organism: Maratus michaelseni; assembly: GCA_963931845.1. NCBI lineage: Eukaryota > Metazoa > Arthropoda > Arachnida > Araneae > Salticidae > Maratus > Maratus michaelseni. Next base: position 298,036,501 of record OZ007589.1, on the reverse strand, counting down.
AAAATATGATCAATTCCAGTCATGCTGGCATGTAGCTCTTGGAAATACCTCCTAATTTATTAACAAATTAATTATCACATGAGCGAGGACGCCATGAATATAAAGATACAGTGATTGGCCTATTCAGTGATTACAGTATTAGGATCCTGGCCTGACTGTTCCAGTACCGGATTAATTCAGGTATTTATATGTCTGGTTATCTAACCTTATTAATTTCTAAATTAATTTTAATATCAATGTTTATGTATATAAAAAATTACAGCAAGAAATATTTGTTTTATGGATAGAAATTGCATTAGAAAACATTATATAAACAAACCTCTTAAAGTTTTCAGCTTTTTCACTGAAAACAGTTTTTTAAAAGTCTCATTTTTGGTCCACGAGAAACTATGACTTGCGAATTGGGGGGGGGGGGGGGGGGGGTTAACAGATAAAATTTTAATGCTATATGAATTCTGTGCTTTAAAATTTTCCTTAATGCTTTATATTAACATTTTTTATATAAAACAGTAGTAAAAGAGTAATGATATACGCTTGAAAACTGATTTTATGAAGCACAACAAAATAATGAGAAAATAAAAAGCACTAAACTAAAATTCATTATTTTATAAATTGTACTTTATACTCGTAATGCAATGCACATGCAAATTTTGTTATAATATCTTTGATTTTGCCTGGTCTCTGGATTACCAATTTACTTTGGTGTAGCTTGTCTCTAATGTGACCATTAAACCGCATACAACCCAACCAACTGTACAATCAGTTAAATTATTTTAATGCTGCAATTTAATTTTCTATCTTATGATTGAACTCTGTGTATATTTGTTATTTACTAAGCAAATTCAAAATAGTTTTTTATGGGCCATATTTGGACTGAGCTTAGCTGATTCTTATTCTTAAGTAGTAATAATTTTGTATTCTTAAACAGCAACTAAAAAATCTTATCAACTGATATCAGTATATATTTTAAAAAAGAAATTCAATCTTAAACTCCTTGGGAGGAGATGAGGAAGGCATATTTCGCATCTCAGGATCTGTTGGTGTCAAGAATTTTATAATTATAGCCAAATTTGCTTGTGTACTTCTGACTTAATTTTTGTTAAACTTAACGGATTTTTTTTCATATAACATTTTTTAACAAATTTCTAGATTATTTTCAAGTGACAGGATGACTAAGATTACAATGTTTTTCCTGCGATTGACTGACAAATTTTATTTTTTCCTGTGATAACAAATTTTGTGTTATTTTAAGCACACGTTTCTAAAATTCTCAAAAAAATTACCATGAACGACAAAATTTACTATCGCAGAAAAATGAAAATGTCATTTAATGTAACACCGCACTTCATTTATCATACAGAAACTCTTAAAAATGATTTTTGTTCAGTATTATGCCTTTACTATAAATAATATTTGCAATGTCAACATTCTTAGATACTTTTGAGGTAAATATATTCAATGTTTGATACTGTAATTTTGAGTAAAAAAAAAAAAAAAAATGTAAACAATAAAATTTCTTGTTACAATAAGTAAAAAAAGCAAGGGTGCAAAAATCTAGACGCCAATGGGCTGATTCCCACCACTAAATTTTATTAGTATTCTACATCAAATTTTATTAGTATACTTCCCCTAAATTTTATCAGTGTTCTTATTAGGCGAAGAATACTAAACATTTAGTGGTGGGAATCGATCCATTGGCCCCTAGATTTTTGCATCCCTGAAAAAAAGAATGATTAATTTTCATCTAGGTCATATGTGAAACTTTATTCTGCTATATTGTTATGTCAGCAGGGGTCGATGCAGATTTTTTTTTTCTTGAGGCCCATTTTGTGAAATGTATTATATTTTTGTGAAAAATAACATTTTGTAATGTAAGTTGCAATCGAGTTAATCAAATTTGAACCAGGCATTTATAAACAAAAGCTTTTTTAAATCCTTTTGCTGAAAGTTTTTTAACTGATGAACTTGTTTGTTTACAAATTACTACACATTTTAAAACATCACAAAATAATAAATAGTAAGTTTTTATAGAACTGAATTTTTTGAAGGGGCCCATTTTATCAAATTGATTTTTGTGAAGGGGTTGATTTTTGTTCGATTGACTGACAAATTTATTTTTTCCTGTGATAACAAATTATGTGTTATTTTAATGAGACGTTTCTAAAATTTTCAAAAAAATTACCACGAGCGACAAAATTTACTATTTCAGAAAAATGAAAATGTCATTTAATGTAACACTGCACTTCATTTATCATACAGAAACTTTTAAAAATGATTTTTGTTGAGTATTATGCCTTTACTATAAATAATATTTGCAATGTCAATAATCTTAGATACTTTAGAGGTAAATATAATCAATGTTTGATACTGTAATTTTGAGTTAAAAAAAAATTGTAAACTGTAAAATTTCTTGTTACAATAAGTAAAAAAAGAATGATTAATTTTCATCTAGGTCATATGTGAAACTTTATTCTGCTATATTGTTATGTCAGCAGGGGTCGATGCAGGGTTTTTTTTCTTGAGGCCCATTTAGTGAAAAGTAAAGGTTATTTTTGTGAAAAATAACATTTTGTAACGAAAATTGCAATCCAGTTAATCAAATTTTTCACTTTATTCTGCTATATTGTTATGTCAGCAGGGGTCGATGCAGATTTTTTTTCCCTTAGGCCCATTTTGTGAAAAGTAAAGGTTATTTTTGTGAAATTTGTTATATTTTTGTGAAAAATAACATTTTGTAATGAAAATTGCAATCCAGGTAATCAAATTTGAACCAGGCATTTATAAACAAAAACTTTTTAAAATCCTTTTGCTAAAGTTTTTTAACTGATGAACTTGTTTGTTTACAAATTACACATTTTAAAACATTACAAAATAATAAATAGTAAGTTTTTATAGAACTGTATTTTTGAAGGGGCCCATTTTATCAAATTGATTTTTGTTCGATTGACTGACAAATTTTATTTTATCCTGTGATAACAAATTATGTGTTATTTTAAGCAGACGTTTCTAAAATTTTCAAAAAAATCACCACGAACGACAAAATTCACTATCGCAGAAAAATGAAAATGTCATTTAATGTAACACTACACTTCATTTATCATACAGAAACTCTTAAAAATGATTTTTGTTGAGTATCATGCCTTTACTATAAATAATATTTGCAATGTCAATAATCTTAGATACTTTAGAGGTAAGTATATTCAATGTTTGATACTGTAATTTTGAGTAAAAAAAATTGTAAACAGAAAAATTTCTTGTTACAATAAGTAAAAAAAAATGAATGATTAATTTTCATCTAGGTCATATGTAAAACTTTATTCTGCCATATTGTTATGTTAGCAGAGTTCAATGCAGGTTTTTTTTTTTTTTTTTTTTTTTTTTTTTCCTTAGGCCTATTTAGTGAAAAGTAAAGGTTATTTTTGGGAAAAATAACATTTTGTAATGAAAATTGCAATCCAAGTAATCAAATTTGAACCAGGCATTTATAAACAAAAACTTTTTTAAATCCTTTTGCTGAAGTTTTCCTCTCTGATGAACTTGTTTGTTTACAAATTACACATTTTAAAACATCACAAAATAATAAAATAATAAATAGTAAATTTTTATAGAATAGAATTTTTTGAAGGGGACCATTTTATAAAATTGATTTTTGTGAAGGGGCCCATTTTGTTAAATTGATTTTTGTGAAGGGAATCCTAAATAGGACCCAAATTTTTGTATTGTTAGTCTATCGAAGGGCCCCTCAGGGTAAAAAAGGGAGGGGGAGGGGGAAGCTATTAGAATTGAGTGCAGTTATAATTCATACGGGACCCTATATTTTTTACCAAAACCTGTATCGAATTCATTAAAACCCGTCTGTCCCAAAAATGTTTAAGTCCGCCAATTAAAATTAATGAATGATCATTTTTAATTACCATTTTTAAATAATTATTATTTCACTTCTACTGCATACACCCATATTCAAACTGCGTGCTGTAGTGGAAAAAAAAAATTTGCTTCAAAAAATTTCTTAAGTTCGCCAATTAAAATTAATTAATAACCAATTTTAATTACTATTTTTCATTCGCATCTACCATTCTACTACAGATTCAACCTGCGTACTCTCGTTAAGAAAAAAAAAATTCGCCAAAATTTCTTAAGTTCTCCAATAAAAATTAATCACCAATTTTAATTAAACCATTATTAACTTTTAAAATTCACCTCAAATATACTCTAACATGTATACCGAATAGCCTACTCTAGTTTAAAAAAAAAAAAAATTGCAAAAATTTCTTAAGTTCTCCAATTAAAATTAATTAATATTTTAATGACCATTATTTTTAAATGCAATTCACAAACCAGACTTCGAAAAATATTTTCAAACACCCTACCCTACTATAGTTGAAAAAAAAATGGCTTTGTAATTTTCTAAATTCCCCGATTAAAATTTAAAAAAAAAAATAAATTTCTAATTCGCTAAAATAAATCCGTTGACATTCACCTCGTCCACCAATTCTCCGCGAAAAAAAAAAAAAAAAAAAAATTGCTTCGAAATTTTCTAAGTTTCCCAATTAAAATTAATTAAAATAAACCCCTAATCAACCATCCTTATCACCCTCCTCCACCGCACAGTCACTTTTATGCCTTCATGACGCTGCACAGCGCACAGAGGTCATACAGAGGTTACGCCGCTGGCCTAGAACCGCTTTTATACATACCGCTATTATATAACAATACAAAAAAAATCACGAATCTGTTGAAAGAAAAAATTAGCCAATTTCGTCGATCGATCGCGGAAAAAACGCAAAGTTCGCCGATCGATCGCGGAAAAAACGCAAAGTTCATCGATCGATCGCAGATAAAACGCAAAGTTCGTCGATCAGTCGCTTAAAAAACAGAAAGTTTGTCGATCTGTCGCAGAAAAAACACAAAGTTCGTCGATCTACGCAGAAAAAACAGAAAGTTCGTCGATCTGTCGCTTAAAAAACAGAAAGTTCGTCGAAATGTCGTGGAAAGAATGCAAAGTTCGTCGATCTACGTGGAAAAAACGCAAATTTCGTCGATCTGTTGCAGAGAAAGCGGAAAGTTCGTCAATCTGTCGCTTAAGAAACAGAAAGTTTGTCGATCAGTCGCTTAAAAAACAGAAAGTTTGTCAATCTGTCGCAGAAAAAACACAAAGTTCGTCGATCTACGCAGAAAAAACAGAAAGTTCGTCGATCAGTCGCTTAAAAAACAGAAAGTTCGTCGAAATGTCGTGGAAAGAATGCAAAGTTCGTCGATCTACGTGGAAAAAACGCAAATTTCGTCGATCTGTTGCAGAGAAAGCGGAAAGTTCGTCAATCTGTCGCTTAAGAAACAGAAAGTTTGTCGATCAGTCGCTTAAAAAACAGAAAGTTTGTCGATATGTCGCAGAAAAAACACAAAGTTCGTCGATCTACGCAGAAAAAACGCAAAGTTTGTCGATCTGTCGCGAAAAAAACGCAAAGTTTGTCGATCTGTCGCGAAAAAAACGCAAAGTTTGTCGATCTGTCGCGAAAAAAACGCAAAGTTCGTCGATCTGTCGTGAAAAAAACGCAAAGTTTGTCGATTTGTCGCGAAAAAAATGCAAAGTTTGTCGATCTGTCGCGAAAAAAATGCAAAGTTCGTCGATCTGTCGCGAAAAAAATGCAAAGTTCGTCGATCTGTCGCGGAAAAACCGCAAAGTTCGTCGATCTGTCACAGAAAAAACGCAAAGTTCGTCGATCTATCTCTTAAAAAAGAGAAAGTTTGTCGATCTATCGCTTAAAAAAGAGAAAGTTCGTCGATCGGTTGTGGGAAAAAAATCACGAAATTTATCGTTCGGTTGCAGGTAATTAAATAACGCAAATTTCTCCTGAAAATGATTGAATTTTTTGGGCAGGAGGTTCCCGCCCACGATACTTCTTTGGGCGGGATTTCAAAATTTTCGGCGCGAATCCCGCAATCCCGCCCTGAACTTCAAGCCCTGTACATATGTATTTATATATGTACATGTATCACTGCCGCCCGGCTAACCGAAAAGTACCCTTTATTCTGCTATATTGTTTTGTCAGTACATTTTTTTAAGCACTCGTTTTTAAAATACTCAAAAAAAAAAAAAAAAAAAAAAAAAAAAAAAAAAAACCTGACAAAATACACAATTGCTGAAAAATGAAAATTTACTTAATGTACATCTGCGCGTCATTTATCCTTCAGAAACTCTAAAAATGATTTTTGTTCAGTATTAATACCTTTACTATAAATAATTGCTATGTACAGCAATGTTAGGTCCTTTTGAAGTAAATATTTAATGGGTACTTTTCGGTTAGCCGGGCGCTAGTGATATATGTACATACATAAATATATATGTATATATATATACATACATACATATATGTAAATATATATGTATATATATATACATACATACATATATATATAATATATATATATATGTGTGTATATATATACATGCATATATATCACTGGTGCCCGGCTAACCGAAAAATAGCATTTAATGTTTGATACTTTAATTTTTAGTAAAAAAAAAGTTGTAAATATTTTCTTGTTAAAGAAAATATTTTTTAAAAAATAATACAAAATATTAGAAAACAACAAAAAATATAATAATTTAAAATGAATTTTTTTACACTTATGTATAAATATAAAAGTATTTAAATCTACAAACCACGGTAATAAGTGGCCGTTAATTTAACAGAAGTGGATACTAAACATACAGTCTCTTCCGATCGCTGCATACTAATGCAAATATTGAATTGTGACCTTTAATTGACATTATTCAAATAAATATTTCCTGGTATATATATATATATATATATATATATATATATATTGTATCATTTTAGGTGGAACCACTCTTTCCATGAACAACGTAGCATCGCTGAAAAGTTTGATCATCAATTGAAGACTATTATCTCCGGATTGGGGTAAGCTGGAAACCTGTTCTAAATTTTGTTTAATTTGAGTACTCATACATCTCATTCGGTTCAGTGGTTCAGGAATTATGACTCAAAAACCATCCTCTACTTTCGATTCTCATATCTTTAACAAGCCAGACTTTGTCAACTGAACCATCCCCTCCCAAGTTGAAATCTAAAATTTGTGCATTCTCGCCTTAATATAGATAGCGTGGATTTAAATGAGCAATCTAAGACCTTTTTTATGTAATTATGTCAATTACTTAATGAGTTATTCACTTAATGAGGTAAATTGTCAATTTCATATGTTCAAATGATTCATGGTAGTACTCATTCCGGCTAGAATTACTGCAAAAATCAAAAGGGGCGAGCAAAGCGAGGTGGGACCGCGTAGCGGTCTCAATGAGAATCGCTTCGCAATTCACAGGGGTTTGGCGAGCGTTAGCGAGTAGGGGGCTGAGCCCCTTAGTTCTATTTAAAAGAACCCAATGTGTATCGAATCCAAGCAGTTTTGACAGATAGGGCAAAACTTTTAAGAATCTTTCCCGACCAATGGTATTCCAGCTTTTTATTATTTGTGTTTTGTTTTAAAGCTGATTTTTAATTGGCCACTGATAGTAATGATTTATAATATGAGTTTTAGTACAATTAGCGCTTGGACAATGGAAAATTGAAATGTATATGGTAGACATGGTAACAAAGAGAATGTTATTTATAAGTCACAAGTAAAGTTACAGTTTAAATAGATCTTAATTTCTTTTGTTTATTGTTTATCCCGTATTAAATGTATTTTATGTAAAGTTATGGGCACATAATTTAATTATCTGTTACACTGGATTGTAAGCATTCATGTAGAGTATTAATACCCTTGATATAATTTACAGAGTTATAATACCTTTAAATTAAATTTTATTTTAATTCACATTTAACTAAGCTCATTGTATAATTATTGCTTGCCTCCCAGCATATAAACAAACATTTTATCTATTAATTTTATGAATGTTAGATTAACATGCTTATTAAGATTATTTAATTATTCAAATTTTCGTATTCAATAACTCTCCAACTCCATCATGTATTATATCTTTTGATAGGTCTTTTCCTTAGTGCTCTACCGTTTAGTCTTGCTCACCCCCACCCCCCCCTGTTGTCCCTGGACACGCAGTTGATTTATTTTTGTCCAGTTTTTGGCAAATTTTCCTGTTTGTAGGATCATTTTAATTCAGGTGCGATCTTTAGGCCATTGCCTACTTATTTTTCTCCTACTTCACCTTCCCGTCTCCCCTCCAATTTTTCTCCTTTAACTTATACTTTTTGTTAAATTTTCATATCCCCCCCCCCTCTTCTGACATATCATTGGAGAACTCCTGGTCTTAGGTTTCACACAGGCACCCATATCTACTCATTAACACTGCTGTACATTTATACCTGTGTTCTATAACTATGTCATGTTTCCTTTTATTATTTTTCACTCGTCGTTATTCATCTGTAATAAATATATTGCATTTTCATACATAGTTGAGTTAAAGAATATGACTACCTGTCAAATTGTACGGTTTAATACTACATTAGCATTTTTGCACCCAAATAAATATGCAAGAAATATGGGGAGATTTTCTTTTCTTTTAGATTTTAATAAAAAAATTTCTGACAGTCATATTTTGGATGAAGAGAAATCAGTCACTGTAAGCCCGGATAAATTAACAGATAACCGTTGAGCTAGGCTTTTGTCGCATCTACTTTTGCAGACGATCTGGTACCACATAAAGATTTAATACTTAATGTATCACCACCACCACAAGATTCCAAGAGTTCCTGTGAAATTTGCCATCTGTGAGTAGATGCCAAAAAAAATTGTCCATGTTCAGAATAAAGCATTAGCTCCAACAAGATTCAGTGAACATGAAGATGGTACGAAATCTACTAAGGGCGATGATACTTTAATTCTGTCTTGTAATCCAGAACCCATCAAAAACATCACATTTGGAAAATGTAGCCAAGTCTCGTGATTCTTTTAGAAGTTTCAGGTTCCTAGACAAGCACTAATTTATGAGGAATGGGGGATATCATAAGTGCAACCAAGAAAGGTGCTATTGATCTGAAGTATTACTTTATATAAGTAAAAATTAACTTTTTTACTCATTGCCCACTGGCCAGTACATGGATTTTTTTTACTCGCCAGATTTCATAAGCACTGGCCAATAACAAATTTACAAATATTTGATAAAAAATACTTGACAAATAAAGTGCGCAATTCATCGAACGTCAGTGGAAAGAAAGTGTACAATTGTGGAACGCTCATGGAAAAAATCGTGAAATTCGTTAATTGATAGTCGATAAATCACGAAATTCAACAATTAATAGCAGAAAACTCGCAAAATTCATCAAATGGTCTCGGGGGGGGGGGGGGGGGGGGGGGGGGCGAATATTGTCGAATGGCTTCGAGAAAAAAGAATCACAATTCGTCAAATGGTTTCAGGGGAAAAATCGTGAAATTCGCCAAATGGTTTCGATATTCGACGAGCGACAGCGGGAAAAAAATCTGTTTCCATTCAATCATCACAGTTGGTGAGTGTGGCTATTAAGTTTGGCCAGTGGTGGTAATAAGTCAGTCCCCAAATTTTCAGTATTACTCGCCAAATGGCGAGTGCTAATTTTGTCCTATATTACTTTACAGTTCTAGATACTTTATATTTGGCATAATAGTGTTTAAGATACTAAGACAAAACTAAAAACTTTGGAAAATTCCAACAAATCAAAAACTTTATTTTTTTTTTATGACCAGGTTTTTTAAATTTTCCTTTCTTTTGATCCTTTAAACTACCCTTAAATTCTTCTGCCAGTTGCGGGAAAAAATGTGGAATTCATTGACCATTCGTGGAAAATAAACTGCCATTTTTGCTAATCAGTCACAAGAAAAAGCCACAATTTGTCTATCAGTTGATGGAAAATATCTCAAAATTTGCCAATCAGTTGAGTGTAAAAAGGCATGTTAGTGGCGAAAAAAATTCCAAAATTCCTCGATTGGTACGACAAAATATCGGAAAAATTGCTAGTTAATTGAGGAGAAAATCTAAAAAATGTTGCGAAATTCGTCAATTGAATGCAAGGAAAAATCACGAAATTCTTAAATCAGTCGCATTGAAAAAATACAAAAATTGTCGATTTATCGTGAGAGAAAATCACGAAATTTGTCAGTTGATTGTGGGAAAAAATAATGAAATCCTTTAGCCAGTTGCAAAAAAAAAAAAAAAAAAAAAAAAAATGCAAAATTTGTTGATCAGTTGCAGAAAAAAAATGCAAAATTTGTCGATCAGTTAAAGAAAAAAATGCAAAATTTGTCAATCAGTTAAAGAAAAAATGCAAAATTTGTCGATCAGTTAAAAGAACTTTTGGTGCGCGAATATTGTCGAATGTCTTTGAGAAAAAAGAATCACAATTCGTCAAATGGTGGTTTCAGGGCAAAAATCGTGAAATTCGCCAAATGGTTTCGATATTCGACGAGCGACAGCGGGAAAAAAATCTGTTTCCATTCAATCATCACAGTTGGTGAGTGTGGCTATGAAGTTTGGCCAGTGGTGGTAATAAAGTCAGTCGCCAAATTTTCAGTATTACTCGCCAAATGGCGAGTGCTAATTTTGTCCTATATTACTTTACAGTTCTAGATACTTTATATTTGGCATAATAGTGTTTAAGATACTAAGACAAAACTAAAAACTTTGGAAAATTCCAACAAATCAAAAACTTTATTTTTTTTTTATGACCAGGTTTTTTAAATTTTCCTTTCTTTTGATCCTTTAAACTACCCTTAAATTCTTCTGCCAGTTGCGGGAAAAAATGTGGAATTCATTGACCATTCGTGGAAAATAAACTGCCATTTTTGCTAATCAGTCACAAGAAAAAGCCACAATTTGTCTATCAGTTGATGGAAAATATCTCAAAATTTGCCAATCAGTTGAGTGTAAAAAGGCATGTTAGTGGCGAAAAAAATTCCAAAATTCCTCGATTGGTACGACAAAATATCGGAAAAATTGCTAGTTAATTGAGGAGAAAATCTAAAAAATGTTGCGAAATTCGTCAATTGAATGCAAGGAAAAATCACGAAATTCTTAAATCAGTCGCATTGAAAAAATACAAAAATTGTCGATTTATCGTGAGAGAAAATCACGAAATTTGTCAGTTGATTGTGGGAAAAAATAATGAAATCCTTTAGCCAGTTGCAAAAAAAAAAAAAAAAAAAAAAAAATGCAAAATTTGTTGATCAGTTGCAGAAAAAAAATGCAAAATTTGTCGATCAGTTAAAAGAACTTTTGGTGCGCGAATATTGTCGAATGTCTTCGAGAAAAAAGAATCACAATTCGTCAAATGGTGGTTTCAGGGGAAAAATCGTGAAATTCGCCAAATGGTTTCGATATTCGACGAGCGACAGCGGGAAAAAAATCTGTTTCCATTCAATCATCACAGTTGGTGAGTGTGGCTATGAAGTTTGGCCAGTGGTGGTAATAAAGTCAGTCGCCAAATTTTCAGTATTACTCGCCAAATGGCGAGTGCTAATTTTGTCCTATATTACTTTACAGTTCTAGATACTTTATATTTGGCATAATAGTGTTTAAGATACTAAGACAAAACTAAAAACTTTGGAAAATTCCAACAAATCAAAAACTTTATTTTTTTTTTTATGACCAGGTTTTTTAAATTTTCCTTTCTTTTGATCCTTTAAACTACCCTTAAATTCTTCTGCCAGTTGCGGGAAAAAATGTGGAATTCATTGACCATTCGTGGAAAATAAACTGCAATTTTTGCTAATCAGTCACAAGAAAAAGCCACAATTTGTCTATCAGTTGATGGAAAATATCTCAAAATTTGCCAATCAGTTGAGTGTAAAAAGGCATGTTAGTGGCGAAAAAAATTCCAAAATTCCTCGATTGGTACGACAAAATATCGGAAAAATTGCTAGTTAATTGAGGAGAAAATCTAAAAAATGTTGTGAAATTCGTCAATTGAATGCAAGGAAAAATCACGAAATTCTTAAATCAGTCGCATGGAAAAAATACAAAAATTGTCGATTTATCGTGAGAGAAAAACACGAAATTTGTCAGTTGATTGTGGGAAAAAATAATGAAACCCTTTAGCCAGTTGCAAAAAAAAAAAAAAAAAAAAAAAAAAATGCAAAATTTGTTGATCAGTTGCAGAAAAAAAATGCAAAATTTGTCGATCAGTTAAAGAAAAAAATGCAAAATTTGTCAATCAGTTAAAGAAAAAATGCAAAATTTGTCGATCAGTTAAAAGAACTTTTGGTGCGCGAATATTGTCGAATGTCTTCGAGAAAAAAGAATCACAATTCGTCAAATGGTGGTTTCAGGGGAAAAATCGTGAAATTCGCCAAATGGTTTCGATATTCGACGAGCGACAGCGGGAAAAAAATCTGTTTCCATTCAATCATCACAGTTGGTGAGTGTGGCTATGAAGTTTGGCCAGTGGTGGTAATAAAGTCAGTCGCCAAATTTTCAGTATTACTCGCCAAATGGCGAGTGCTAATTTTGTCCTATATTACTTTACAGTTCTAGATACTTTATATTTGGCATAATAGTGTTTAAGATACTAAGACAAAACTAAAAACTTTGGAAAATTCCAACAAATCAAAAACTTTATTATTTTTTTTATGACCAGGCTTTTTAAATTTTCCTTTCTTTTGATCCTTTAAACTACCCTTAAATTCTTCTGCCAGTTGCGGGAAAAAATGTGGAATTCATTGACCATTCGTGGAAAATAAACTGCAATTTTTGCTAATCAGTCACAAGAAAAAGCCACAATTTGTCTATCAGTTGATGGAAAATATCTCAAAATTTGCCAATCAGTTGAGTGTAAAAAGGCATGTTAGTGGCGAAAAAAATTCCAAAATTCCTCGATTGGTACGACAAAATATCGGAAAAATTGCTAGTTAATTGAGGAGAAAATCTAAAAAATGTTGCGAAATTCGTCAATTGAATGCAAGGAAAAATCACGAAATTCTTAAATCAGTCGCATGGAAAAATACAAAAATTGTCGATTTATCGTGAGAGAAAATCACGAAATTTGTCAGTTGATTGTGGGAAAAAATAATGAAATCCTTTAGCCAGTTGCAAAAAAAAAAAAAAAAAAAAAAAAAAAAAAAAAAAAATGCAAAATTTGTTGATCAGTTGCAGAAAAAAAATGCAAAATTTGTCGATCAGTTAAAGAAAAAAATGCAAAATTTGTCAATCAGTTAAAGAAAAAATGCAAAATTTGTCGATCAGTTAAAAGAACTTTTGGTCTAGTGTCAACACTATTTTCTTCACATACTTTGCAGATCTTGGTAATCAAATCAAAAATTTTAAAGTCATGGTGCAGTGTAGTTGCCTACAACAAATGTTACTTATAACCTGTTAGATAACATGTATTCAGTAATGAATGAGCTCAAATGAAATTTCTTACCACTCATTGACACTAGTGGGCTATTGAGTTCTGTCATATATGCTAATTAATCCATTTTGTTCTGGCTTTAAAGATAAGAAAAACAGTAAAGTGTTTATAAAGCACAAAAAGTTTTTCTTCATGAATGTTATTTTGTAGACATTCTATGCACGTGTTATTGAGGAGTTTAATATCTGCAATCTGTTATAATTTGATAATTACGAGATTAGTTCATTCGATTATGGCTTGATGTATTTACAATAATGTTATTTTTTAAAAGATGTGATACTATTAATATTTTTTTCTTTATTTTCAGAGCTTTTTTGGACATCAATCCTGAAAAAAGTTCAAAAGCAAAGAAACATCCAGAATCATGTAATATAAATAAAGTCAGGAAGTTGATGTCAAAATTAGCAGCATTTAGATGGCGTATTTTTAAAAACCTGTCGTTATCTTATGTAAAATATGTACAAAATAAATAATTTCAGAGTTCCTGAATTAAAATTTTTATTTTTGTCTGTGAATTTTTTTAAATTATTTAAAAAAATGCTTGTTTTTAATATGTATGATGACATATTTTAAAGATTTTTCTTGAACAGTTCTTAGAAGATCATTCCTTGTTATATTAAAATTTTTCCTTAAAGTAAGATTTAGAGTTTTTTTAGTTTTGGAAAATTGATGAAATTGTTCATTATTTCAGGGTGTTCTGGACATTTATAAATTAGTCATAGAACAAAAGGCAGGATGTTACTGAAATTGATGACTCAGCATTCTATCCTGTCCTTCCCAAAACACGAAAATCTGTATAGTACTTCCCAGTATGTAAACATTCATTATTTAACCACAGTAGCTGACCCGAGTTAAATCGGGGGTAATAACACTGTTTCTTTATCTAAATGGCCGTTGAAGTGGTTAAGTTATTTTCATTTTTACATATAGTTTATTTTGGCTGTAGTATTTTCAACCAAGAATTTTTTTTTCTCTGATGATCCTGAACAATTTCACATTTTTACAAATAAATCCATGTTTTACACTATCTCCAAGTAAAATGTTTAACACAAAACTGAAGTGTTTTTGTGATTTTTTAAAAAGGCAAATATTATACTCTCTATTCCTGCATTACTAGCTAAAACGACATTAATCTCACTTGGGTTAGGTAGAAACCAAAAGAACCCAGGCATCAAAATGCAAAAGAATGTGCAAGCAGATAAATACCAAAGTGATTCCCAAAAAACTTAAAACGAAAGTTATATTGAAAGAAATAGAAATAATTTTAACATTTTGATATTCATTAAATTATGTCTTTGATACATTATTATGCAAAAGTTTATTACAATCACCTTCCTCATTACATTAAAAAAAAATCATGAATAAGTTCATTTGTTGTTACGAATACATAATCGTAAATATTCAGAGTATGATATTAAATAAGAGATAAGTACTAAAAAATTTCTGTTTTTTTTTCTATATTTTTCAAAGGTGTGCATTGTTGAGCTAAAGGTTATACTTGATATTGTGTTATGGTTTGGGCAAATTTAGCCTGTGATTTGTAACAAATTTGATAAGTGTTTGTTACTCTGCCTGGTTAATAATGCTTAAGTGTCTGTTAATTTTTATTTTACTTAGATGTTGGCAAAAATTACTACACTTGTATATGAAGTTTTACGTAATTTTTTTTTTTCGGAAATACGAAACAATCACGTTTAATAAAACTTATACACATGTCATTTTTCAGTGCTAAATATAATTTTATTTTGTAAGCTGTATAGTGTTGTAAATAGAAAAAGTATGTAATATTGAGAAAGTTGCTAATTGTTTAAAAAAATTATATGCAAACCACCATATATATGTAGTGGTAGAATAATCTTAGAAATATTATCAAGTTTTAAATATACAGGCTGTCTAAAAAAAGCTATACAGTTTATTTTTGTATCTATATGAGATGGATAAATAATGTAATCTGCAAAAATGTGGATTGGTTTTAATCATCTCCAAACATCATGAAGTTGCAGAGAGTCAAAAATTGTGACTTGCTTCACTTTGCATGCAATTTGAAAAGTGAAATCTGTTTACAAACTAAGATTTAATGTGCCATCAATTACATCAACACATTGTTATTAATCAATACATTTAAATATCAGATTTGTAGACATTATTCTCCAATAATGATTAGATTTCACGTTTCGAATTGCATGGCAAATTGAGATAATTCCTGGTTTTTGGAGGTACTGAAGCCACCTGTTTGGTTACAAAGAATGTATAAAAACTAATTTTGGAAATATCTCCATGGAGATGAAAAGTATAGAATTGAAATTTTGTACCTTATGGACATTTTTGCAATTTATACTATTTATCTCTTATACAGAAATAAAATGTTGCATTTCTTGACATCCTATGTATAAATATACAGTTACTGTTGGAAGTAATCATACAAATTCTTGAAATAACTATTTCATGGTCATTTACAGTTCTGATAACTACTGCAATTTACAGCGATATATGTAAATGAGTAGAAAATTATGGGCATTTATGCTTATTTACAATCTTGATATTACAGTCATATACGATAATTTATAATCTACAGGGTGTCCCAAAAGTCTCCGTACAACTTCAGAAATTTATTTTTAAAAAAATAATAGGCCTACAGCAAAAATAATTACAACAGTGCATAGAGTAACTTAAAAAGTTTTTTTTTACAGCCTTAGTAAACTTCAAAATGAGATACTTGCGTAGAACAAAGAATATCAAGACGATATTTCAATTCAATCCACAAACGTTTTTCATGCTAACATCAACAGTAGCTACTGCTGTTTGGATCTTTTGTTTCAATTCCATGAGACTATTAACTTTTATTCATCTAACATTTCTTCATTCATTCATCAAACATCTTCAATTCAACATTTTATTTCAGCAAACAGTTGTAACTACTGTTGATGTTAGCATGCTGAAACGCACGTGAAGGGAATTGGAATATCAACTTGATATTCTTCGTGCAACGAAAGGATCTCATGTACAAGTATACTAAGGTAATAGAAAAAAAACTTTTTAAGTTACTCTGTGTACTGTTGTAAATATTTTTGCAGTAGGCCTATTATTTTTTTAAATCAAATTTTGAAGTTGTACGGAGGCTTTTGGGACACCCTGTATATTACTGTGATTTACGGTCAGACACATTCTTGAAAGTAACGGTTATTTACGGTCAGATACATTCTTGAAAGTAACGGCTATTTACAGTCAGATACATTCTTGAAAGTAACGGTTATTTACGGTCAGATGCATTCTTGAAAGTAACGGTTATTTACGGTCAGATACGTTCTTGAAAGTAACGGTTATTTACGGTCAGATACGTTCTTGAAAGTTACTGTGGTTTACGGTCAGATACGTTCTTGAAATTTACTGCTATTTACGGTCTAATACAGTCTAAATAGATTACGGTACAAACTGTAATATTACAGGAAAATCTTGGAGTCTGTGCTGCCAAGCTTTTCCCGTAATCCAACGGTGAAATTTTTATCAGTGTATATTTCTTAATCTTCAAAACCAATAAAAAAATATTCCAAATTAATTAAATTTGCGCTATATATTTTTACAATTAGTAGTCCTACTTGTGCTACAGTGTTGTATATATTTCTTAATCTTCAAAACCAATAAAAAAAAAATTCCAAATTAATTAAATTTGCGCTATATATTTTTACAATTAGTAGTCCTACTTGTGCTACAGTGTTGTATATATTTCTTAATCTTCAAAACCAATAAAAAAATATTCCAAATTAATTAAATTTGCGCTATATATTTTTACAATTAGTAGTCCTACTTGTGCTACAGTGTTGTATATATTTCTTAATCTTCAAAACCAATAAAAAAATATTCCAAATTAATTAAATTTGCGCTATATATTTTTACAATTAGTAGTCCTACTTGTGCTACAGTGTTGTATATATTTCTTAATCTTCAAAACCAATAAAAAAAAAATTCCAAATTAATTAAATTTGCGCTATATATTTTTACAATTAGTAGTCCTACTTGTGCTACAGTGTTGTATATATTTCTTAATCTTCAAAACCAATAAAAAAATATTCCAAATTAATTAAATTTGCGCTATATATTTTTACAATTAGTAGTCCTACTTGTGCTACAGTGTTGTATATATTTCTTAATCCTCAAAACCAATAAAAAATATTCCAAATTAATTAAATTTGCGCTATATATTTTTACAATTAAAAGAATATAAACTTTTTGCATTGAGTAAAAGACTGATTTATTAGAGAAAACTTCCTGTTTTTTTTCTTAGAATGTTGAAATTCCACTTTGTTATATTATAACGTTTTATGCTTATTATATACTTATTATTATAGCTAATACTGCTTTTTAAGGTTGAACATTTTTCAAAAAAAAAAAAAGAAAAAAATAGCACCAAAAATTTTTTTACACGACTATTTCCAAACAAAAAACTTTGCGGCCTATTTCTATATCATTTGCAATAAGAATATGTCACGATGTTTAATGTTGGAAATCGTGGTGTTAAATATTTTGGTAACATTTCTTCCCCGACAAAGGTTCAATCTTACTGATAATATCAACTTTGTTATATTGCTTTGTTATATTACATTTGTTATCATAATATTCTAATTACATTTCATCCCTTTTACGAGTGTTGCGACCAGCCTAATGTCGCTAACAATTGTGTACGGCCCGAGAGAAGAAAATGTTGAGTATGGCTGACTTAGATCAACAAAATTCACTCACATAACCTGTTAAACTTATCTAATCCGTGATCTGCTGTTGGAATTTAAAATATTTTGACCTTCGCTCCAAAGTCGTCTATAATCAATATTGGTTGAAATATATTAATTTCGTAATTACAGAAATAATCTGCATTTTAAAATTTAACGAAAACTGATTTAGATTAAATCGTCGTTTAAAATATCTGCCAACAATTTCACCAATTATGTTGCTTTGTCAAACCACATTTTGATATTTTATATATTTTTAAGAAAATAAATAAATTTTAACTTGAAAAATTTCAATGCGTAAAAGTGGTTAACAAATTAAAATTTCATTTTATATGCAAAATATTATAAAAAAAGAGTTTTTAAATGCAAGAGCTTTTTGTTATATAAATGTTGAAAATGGATTTCCTAAGATGCTAACAAAGAATATTTTATTCACATTATAGATTAACAACTGAATGCATTGGTGAATGCACAACACGTATATCCAAATGCACATTTTAAATGCACAAAACTCCGTATGATAACACGATTGTAAAGCATTTTAAACTCTAAGATGTCATTGTATTTTTTGTTTAGTACATAGCAATAGAATATAGGATGTTTTGCAAAAGCAAAGTTATAAGAACGTGACATGAAAAATGCATTGTACGCATTTGTATTCAGAAAGATGTGCTAAAATGTTATTTAAAAAAGAATTCAGAAACGTCTATTCAAAAATAAATAATTAAAAGTCAATTAGGCAAATATCATAGTTTAAAAATAAATTTTAGCCTTTAATATTTACAAATCAAACGCATAGGAAAGACATAAACAATTTCTGAATAGTTAAACCTTTAAATTAAATATCTAAAATAAATATATTCTGCATTGAACAATAAGAAGTAAAAGGGAAAATAAAAAAAAAAATTCGTAATTTAAAAAATAATATTGACCTAATTCAATTGATATAAATTTTTAGTTTCATATTTAGTATTTTCTAATGGTTAAAAGCTAACAAAACTATTTCAATGTCTACTTAGAAAATTACCTGAAAGTCAACAAAAGAACAGGCAAGTCAAAATGTGTGCCCTGATTAGAAATGACAATAACGTTATAACGTTTTGTTAGCGTACTTTGTAACTGTTCTATCTGAATTTGAATCACAAAAAAAAATTAAGTTGCGTAAGAAATTGCAGAAAGAAAAAAAAAAATCCTGACGGCTCGGCCTACAAGCACAGGTAGATTTTGAAGACGCAGACAGTGGGGCGCCTGTTTATTAGGAATTACTGTAGAAAGACCTTTTTGCCATGATGCGGCAGTTGGGACCACCCACTTTGAGCTATACCTGGGCCTGTAGGCGGAGCCAGCAGGGATTTTTTGCTTTTTAGTTATTTATTATTATTATTATTTTTATTTTTTTTTTACAGTAAAATTTGGTCCTATAAAAAACTTGTCAATATAAAAGTTGTAGAGAATATAAGAAGATTTATAATGAATTTAAACGGATTTGATCTTCTGAATTGGCGAAGTTGTTTTTTTTCTTAAACCCCTATTTTTCCTCCCTCCGCCTTGATGGTATTTTTAATGTAATCAAAAATCTGTCATACATAACTTTTTGGCCATTTTCCTAAAATTAATAATAACTTTTAATGGATTCGATATGTATCATATTTAAGAAGTTACAGTTTTTTCCGTTTTCACAAAAAGCCCCCCATCACCCCCCTGGTCCGATTTTGCCCATTAACGAATTTGACTGAGATTTTATGCCGCTTGATTTTATATATCAGCTTGGAAGAGAATTTTGCAGAATTATGGAAGTTATCGTATCCATAAAAAATTTATATAGATAGATAGATAGATAAAGTTTTGAACTGGGGGTGGTTTTGGGTTCTAGGAATCATGATAGGCGTAGATCTTCAAAAAAACTGTTGTAGTCAACAGCGCCATCTGCACAAGCAGTGCAACGGCACCATCT
Source organism: Maratus michaelseni (assembly GCA_963931845.1). NCBI lineage: Eukaryota > Metazoa > Arthropoda > Arachnida > Araneae > Salticidae > Maratus > Maratus michaelseni. The sequence continues at coordinate 298,016,468 of OZ007589.1, read as the reverse complement.
GCACAAGCAGTGCAACGGCACCATCTGCTTGATTGCGGTCGACCTCTACCCAATGGTATATCGGTGTTTTGCACGTTCGCGTTCACCCGTTGTGTCGTCTTTCGCCCATAGCCGTTCAACGCTTCGTCCGTATGAAAAGCCGGATTTTTTCCTGGAGGGCTTTTTGCAGCTTATAAGTGGTATGACCAATGTTTCAATGTACTTGGTACTTATGTGGAAAAATAAAGTTATGTTTTATCTTTAATGTCTCATTACATTTTTTGTCTTTCATACACACCTCTGTCCACAGTCGCCTGGGGAAACCTATTTTCCGACTACAGTAAGGTCTATGGGGAGAAATCCTTCGTGATTTATTTTAATAATGTTTCACTATTTCAAATATACTGAAATTCATATACATCACTGAGTTACATTACATGTTTAATAAAGAATACTGTGTGCATAGCGTTCATCGTTCCTTTACAGGGACACTCAAAAGAATTCGGTGAAAGTACTTTCTGTTAACAATAACTGCTGGAAGAGCGTTTTCAGTTGCGGTACGCGTTTTTAAATTTAACTAATTTTTTTACATATTACTTGAAGTGTATAAATTCTGTAGATCATATAAAAGGCAGCATAAAAAATCTCGAACGCATATCCCGTTTATTGGTGGAAATTCCAGACAGTTCCATCATATATTAAACTATTGTATGTGTTTCTTACTGAACTAAATTTTTGCATTCTATCAAATATATATACAAATATATTTATCATGTACAAGGCTGCACAAAAGAATTCGGATATTTTTTTCCTAATATTGTTGATAATTCCTGAAATGGGTTTTAAAATATATTTGTTACTGACATCATCTTTCACGTTATTAAACGAAAAAGATTTGTAAAAGTACATTGGAAGTGTTGGAAAGAGTTACATAATGTATGCTTAATGCATGATTTTTTGTTCTTATTTTATATCGATGTGAGCCACCTCATAATAGCTTTAAAATATTTTAAATAGTTGAATTTTATTTAATGTAGAAAACATTTATTCATAGATTCTTCTTACATATATTCTCAGAATTTCATTTTTGATATAGTATCGACCTTATAAAAATAATATAATATAATAAAATATAATAAAATAAATAAATAAATAAATAAAAATGCTGTTGTTTATTATAAATGACGTGGTTTCTCAGACCAAGAATTTGATTGTTGAGAAAGTAATACAATTTTTGTACAAGTGTTGTCTATTTAACCAGAAAAATTCCTCACTTGGCAGGACATTGCATTACTAGACGAGTACATCACATATTTATCATACAGGGTATCCCAAGATTATTTGTAGAAATGTTAAGAAGAGACAGAAAGTTTCTAAAAAAGCACAGTTTATAGTACAATGCAAAGTCTTAACTCAAGCAGTGCAGAGCTAGGAGTACATTGTGGTTGTGTTTAACTTTAAATAAAGTATTTTCTGCAATTTACTTCTATACAAAACGTGTTTTATCAGGAAGCAAATTATATTGCATGGAAATTTTTTTTAAATTAAAGCGCCTAAACACATTGTCAAAATTAGGTTTTAACAACTTAATAACGATGAATCATGTTCTGAAAGGACAGTAAAAGCTCATGAAGATATAGCAATGATACTGATTGAAGTAACTGAAGCAAGAACACAGATATTGTACCAAAATGTCAACATTAAGCTAAATAAATCATTTACAAAATAAAAATAAATCTTTATTTTTGTTTTTAACAAAATGAAATTACTTTTTCCAAAAGTCAATATTTCAATATTTTGTTAAAAGATGTCAAGGATCTGCATTGAATAACTTTGCTATAAAATTCTTTTTGACATAATTTTAGGGTTTCAAATCTTATACACACTTACTTGACATTTGTAAATTGTGGCTTTTTTTTAATTTATAATAGAAGACAATGCTAAATATAAGAAAACAAGCAAGGAAACGAAATTAAAATTCGCATTTAATTACACTGCTCAAAACAATTAAAGGATATTTGAAGTTTTATATAAAATAAAGATATAAACGAAATTTTTTTTGCCGAAAATAGAAGAAGAGAATCACAAATGCAAATTTTTCTGGTTTTCAAACTGTGGAGTATGCAAATTTTGAGTTCGACGTCAAAAACGTCGCTTCAGCGGCAGCGAATGAAATTTGACTTTCAACTGGATAAAAGAGAATGAAGACAAGGATGATCGGCATTCAGTGATTGCTTTGTTTCGATGAGTACGATGTCTCAGCGAAGTCATTTGACAGATTCAGAAGCTTGGAGAATTGTTGGTAGGTTAGAAGGGGGCCAAACTCAAGCCGAAGTAGCGCAAGCTATTGGAGTGTCACAAAGTGTCATTTCCAGGATCTGGAACAGTTTTTTGGAGAGTGGATGTGCAGGCCGAAGACCAGGGCAAGGTCGTAGACGGGCAACAACGCCCAATGAAGATCGGTATTTAGCGTTAACAGCTCGGAGACACCGAAACATGAATGCTACTCTTCTCCAACAACACCTTCGCTCGGCTACAGGCACCACGATTTCAACTCAGACTGTCCGAAACCGGCTCCATGCTGTAGGTCTGTATGCTCGCCGACCGATGGTATGTGTTAGATTAACATCAAGGCATCGTCGCGACCGCAGGGAGTGGGCAACCGAGCATGTCAACTGGAGGAGAAATGAATGGAGCAATATTCTGTTTTCTGACGAGTCCCGTTTTTCTGTGCATCCGGATAATAGGCGTATTTTCATCTGGAGGGACCGTGGCAGTAGGAATAATCCTGCGTTCGTGCACGAAAGTGTCAGATTTGGCGGTGGAGGAGTGTTGGTGTATGGTGGCATCTCCATTGACGGGCGCACTGACCTCTACATCATTCGAGATGGAGCTCTGACTGGTCGCCGATATAGGGATGAGATCCTCAGACCTATTGTAGTCCCTTACGCTGCAGCAATCGGAGATAGCTTCATTTTAATGGACGATAACTGCAGGCCACATCGTGCAAACCTGGTGGAGGATTTCCTTTTCGAGGAAGGAATCGTTCGAATGGAATGGCCAGCGTGTTCTCCAGACATGAATCCAATCGAGCACGTTTGGGACGCTCTAGGAAGACGAGTTTCTGGCCGCCAACAACCCCCACAAACTCTCCAAGAACTGGAAAGAGCTCTTCTGGAAGAGTGGGGCAGAATACCCCAACTCGTCATTAATAGCCTCATTGAGTCCATGCCTCGGTGTTCATGCCTTGGTGTTCAACGTTGCTGGCCGCCCGTGGAAACCATACTCCCTACTGAAAATGATTTTCTTTGAAGAAAACACCTTTTCTTATTCTTTTTTTCTCATATGCACAAATTGTGTTTTTTCCTTTTGTACACAAATGCGCAATAAAATGCATTTTTTTCTGCCAAACATGTGTCATTTATTCTCATATAACCTACTATGTCTGTCGACCATGCTTCAATCAGCTAAAAAGTTTCCCAGATACAAAATCCACCTAAAACTGCAATATCCTTTAAATGTTTTGAGCAGTGTATTTTTAATTTCTAATATGAAAAACACATTTTGAAATCTGTTTTATGCACTGTTAAAAATTTGCAGTAAACTGTCCAGTCATTTTACCGTTTTTGTAGAAAACGGTTACATAACTGTAATTTAACTATATTCTGACCATATTATTGCTCATTTTATGGTCAGAAGTAAAATTACGGTTATGTAATCGTTTTCTCCAAAAACGGTCAAATGACTGGACAATTTGCTGCCAATTTTTAACAGTGTGTGATGAACATATTTAAGTGGATGATGAAAACAAAATCTTTGAAAATTCAAACATACAAACTGCTTAAGTTGTCTATTTTGTAATCAATTTAAGATTGTTAATATCCTTTTAAACATTTATGGCTTAAGCATTTTAGCGTAAAATATAGCATATTTTTAATTGAAAATTAATTAAAAGTACTGACAGAAGGCATTTTCGGTACATTTTATGATACAGAGTATTTTATTTTTGTATAAGTCTTTTATTTGTAAACAGAGACTTTGCTTCAATTCTAATATAAATATTATACATGTCACAAATCGTTATAAAAATTTTACAGTGTTTTCCAATTCAAATTTGACGCTATAAATCTTAATTTTATTTAAAATCCCATTTAAAATGATTTTATTAAAACACAGAAGTAATTAAATATAAAAAGAAAAGAAAAAATATGTGTCACAGCCATACATATTAAGTTGTTACATTCAAATTTTTATGTGTGAAATGCCTTAGAAAAAGAGAAGTGCACCACATTTTTATTCATTAACATGCATGCCATGTATAGTGATGATTTCACGTTCTAAGAAATATTCATTTTAAAGTATATATACTATATATCAGTTTTATCTGCTCAACATAGAATATAACCATATCTGAAGTACATTAAGAAATACATTTTGAATCAGAAAAGGCATATTATGCAAGAAAACGTCCTTAATCTTTCTTATACGTGTGTGCGTTGAGAAAACAATTATGATGTTTTATACTTTACATTTTATGCAATATTTCTTAATATTACGTAAAATACACATTAAATAGATTTGGTAAAAAACAAAATAAATTAAATGAATAAATAATGGAAAACTGCAAGAAAATTGCCTTATTTATTTTTTTATATACATGAATGTGTATGTGCATAGAGAAATAAGATTTATTGTGTTTCATATTTGAAAAAGAGCCATTTCCAGATTTATTTTAGTTGATTTAAGATTTTTAGGTTAATTTGTGTAGAAATAGATCTATTGTAATCACTTCGTTTATATATAATGCATCACGATAAAGATAGAAATTCTGAAGAAATTCGAATCAAATTGAGACTGTGCATTGATTTTCAAATATCTTGGATGGGTCCGTTAATCAAGAAGATTTCGCAGTGCGTTAAAAAATACCAGCCTTTTTAAAATAAGAATAAAATTTCGGTCAATGAGGCTATAGTTTCAGTTCCTAATTGATAGATGTTATATTATTTTGATTTCAATTTAGGAGTTGTTTATTTTGTAAGTGATACGCACTAAGATAATTTCGTTAATATTCATTGAATGGTTTGGGTTCAACCGTCGGTCGTTTGAGTATCGGAAACGTGCTATAGTTTACTATCATCATATGTTATAAATCTTTCGTCATGGTTTTAACTTCCAAAATACTGAAAAGAATAAAATCAATCAATCAATCTACTCCTCCGATTGATTCAGAAGTACTTATTTAAAATTATAAATTCTAAATAAATAATTATGTATTCATTTCTGTTACATTATTTGTCAAGTAAAAATATTGCAAAGAGATAACAGTAATCTATAAAGTATTTTATTGTAGCAATTTTGTTTGTGTAAAAAAAAAAAGCAATTTAAAGTAAAACAAGCAATTTCAAAGCAGCTTTCACTAAAATCTGCAAAGGTAATCCAAACCATAAACTATGTATTTTCTTTTCATTAGTTAAATGTTTAGATTTTTCCTTTCTTTGTAAACAGTTTCGAAATAAGATTATTTGCAGTGTTTAAACCTGACATTTAATGTTTGAATATATTAAGTAATTTATTTTGAATCTATTTATTTTATATTTATTTATTATTTATTTATTTTAAATTTTAAATTGTACTCAATATTTCTTTATTTCTAAATATATTAACCAAATACGCCTCTTGTAATTTCGTAAAAACAACCTGTTAAATTTTGCTGATTAAACTTAAAGATAGAAGATACGCCATTTAAATATGTACCGGGTGGCCCAAAAGTCACAATAGGAAAAATAATTAAATAATTAATATATATAGGCAGTAGGACGACGCGATTTGCACAGAAATGCACAGAAAAATGTGAGATTTTTTTAATAATGCAAAAAATGTAAGACTAGTTACAGTTATTACCAATAGTCTGCGTTTCAGATCTTCTGTTTATCAACTGTGTTACAATGCAACAAACTTTACAATGCCGATAGGAAAATAAATGATCATTGTAACGTCGCTTCGTTACTCGGTAGAATGGTCGTCAGATGTGGCACAACACTGTGAACAGAATCATAAAGGATATTAGTTGTCTCCCGATCTTAATTTTTGTGACTTTACTGTCTTAGAGGAACTGTTAATACTAGGAAATCAAGACTGTAGAGCATAGATTTCCCTGCCGGTCACATTTATTGAGGTCTTAGAAAAATACAAAATACAAAATTCACGCAAAATTCAGCCCGCCCGTAAACGCGACAGAGGGCGGAGTGGTGAACAATAGATAAATGAGTATATGAATCTGATTTGAAAGATGCCATCAGACGTCAGGTTGCCATGGTCAGTGCTTCAGTGCTATTCACCTTTTGTCGCATTCAAAGTGTCATCGTGTGTGAAGGAGGTCACGTGGAATAAAATATTTTGTTTTATGTTTCTTCTCTGTCCTTATTTGTTTGTTTTCACTTTTCTTCTTAGTCTGTCTAGTGCCGGAGATTTTCGTGCTACATGTACTGTTCCAATGCTTATTAAGGTTTTTTTACTATGAAGATCACATTCTAATAAAAAAAAGGTGTTGCTATTTGAAATTTTAAAAATTTTTCCTTTGTAACCATAACTAATAGAGTTTAAAAGTCGTTTATCATACGATTCTTGAGCACATACCGCAGAATAATTTAAAACAAATTTTCATTCACTTTCTGTGAAGGGTATTATGTATCGTATATATATAGCTGGGGTCTTATATATCGGGGTACTTTTCTTATAATCAGCATGTATATACAGTAGACGTAGATGATCTAAAACTTTTCGTGAAAAAGTAACTAACTACTAATGCAAGTTCCATTGAAAATTATTCATCAGGCTCTTTTTAAAAACGCTAATCTTTCATAATCGGGATGACCTGATTTTAGAACTTTCCTCAATAGTTCTATAACTAAACAACTTAGAACGATATATCGTATACTAAAACCTTTCCTCGAAAATTATCTAATTAACAGTGCAAGCCCCATCAAAATACATTCAATTTATAAACAGCCGGAACGAAATTTCAATTTGCATTTCTTATATATATTAGATTATATTAGACTCATTAGAGAATTATGTTTGTCTTTATGTTTTGCATTGTTCATTTTTTAAATGAGTTTGTCTCAATATCAGATTTATGCCTTGAAGAATCGTGCATGTATATAAAAGAAATTATACCTTGTGTTACATTATTAGTATAAAAATAAACAGGAGAATGACTTTCCTAATAAATATTATTTATTCATATCGTGTATTATACACAACGCCTTCAAAGTGCTTCTTTCTGAAGCTATTCACTTCTCCTGCGCGAGTACAGTTTCTGAAAACACTCCTGGAAGCTTTAAGATGAGACGGTTTTCATTGCGGGCGACGTAGTATTTTCAACTTTAGATGCAGCCTTGAAATGGTATCTTTTGAAAACACCTCATCACTGTTATTGTGTCACTCCGCGTTGTTTTTTCACCGTAATTTGCTGCAACACGTGAAATTTTTCTGACATTTTTTTTTTTTAAACTTGACATAATTTTATACTTGCATGTCTTTCATTTGCACTTCTTATACTTGCACGTCTTTCGAAAACACCATTTCTAATACTCTACGGAATCTAATACGGTGAAACTGGTTTAAGATACGATCCCGCTTAAGATGCGATCCCGCTTAAGATACGAATTATCTTCGGTTCATTGAAAAATGCCTATTAAACCTGTGTAAAACTACCCGCTTAATATACGTACGCATAAGATACGATCCCGCTTAATATACGAAGAAAATTTGTCCCTTGATGTAAAAAAACCCGCTTAATATATGAAATGGTGCTTATATAATCCGTTTATCACGTGTCTTTAGGACAGAATAGCTAAAAAGAGCAACTGAATTGCGCTCAAGTCTTTCTCTTGGCGGTTTTACCCCCCCCCCCCCTACGCGTTTCTTCTTCCCCTTTTAAGTTTGAAGTCCCTATGGAAGGTTCGGGAAAGTTCTCCTTTACGTCATAATCACGTGATGTGACGCAACTCCATACCGTACCGAAGCTAACGAAAAAGACAGGCTACCGCGGTGCATTCCACTTATCTTTTTTTACAGACCGCCGGAGTGACGTGATGCTCTTTTCGTACACCTGCATTGGTGCATTCGAGCATCACGTGACTCCGGCGGTCTGTAAAAAAAGATACGCGTAAAGCACCGTAGTAGCCTTTCTTTTTCGTTAGCCTCGATATCGTGCCTTCGCAGCGTTTTCCGATCTAGGGGAAAATCCCTAGATCTAGGGAAACTCAAGCCTATTTAGGGAATTCCTTCTTATTTCTAGGGAATTTTTAGAAGACTAGCAATATTTTCTCGAAATCTAATGGAAAAAATAGGATTTTTTCTGACTTCTGTGTTTTTCTGGCAATGAACGTGATAGATGGAAGAGGAAGTAACGGGATTGTCAGTGGGGAGAAATTGTCCTCAAGCAATTCTTTCGCTAACAGAGGGTGGGGGTCGGGAGTTGTTTTTCTATATCACAAACCGGTGCTCATGAATCTCGTATGTGATTCAACCAAGTCGTTACAGCCAATCAAAATGCAGAATTTCTTCCATGTAACGTGACTTTAGAATCTAGGGAATTTTTATTCCGTAGTCTATAGAAAAAGGTAAAATCTATCTGAGAACACTGTGCCTTCAAAACCTCTGTACCGGTAAAGCTGTCGAAAGGTCATTGCGTAAATCTAGTCTTTTGTTTATCCGCTGAATAGTAATAGGAGTAAATAATGGATGAGCAACTTAAAGTAAAAATAAAAGCACTTTCTTTGACTGAAAAATTGGATGTCTTAAGGAAATACGACGCTGAGAATGTGATAAGCAAGACAGTCTTTGCCAAATCTGTGGGAATCCACGAGTCAACTCTTCGAGCTCAGTTAAAAAATAGACAGAAACTGGAAAGCAGTGCATCAGCTGGTGGCTCTGGCAGAAAGAAAATTAAGGTGGCAAAATTTGAAGAATTGGAGAAGATTTTATTTGAGTGGTTCACCCAAACCCGATCGATGAACATCCCAACTAATGGATCATTGATTAAGGAAAAGGCCTGCGAAATTGCTGCACGTCTTGGAGTGGATTTCACGCCTAGCAACGGTTGGCTAGACCGCTTCAGACAAAGATACCGCATATTTTATAGGAAGGTATGCGGAGAGTCGACAGCTGTGAATGTAGATGATGTCAATTGTTGGAAAAATAACGTGCTCGCGCCGCTATTGACAAAGTACTGAAGATGCAATATTTACAATGTCAACGGGATGGGCCTTTTTTTTAAATAAATGCCTGATAAAACTATGGCGTTTAAGGGTGAGAAATGTTCTGGAGACAAACTTAGCAAAGAACGTATAACTGTTCTTGTTGGTTCAAATATGAGCGGAACGGATAAATTAAAACCCTTCGTCATCGGCAAGTCGCGGAATCCTCGCTGCTTCAAAAATGCTAGAAATCGGCCCTGCGATTATGAAAGTCAAGCCAAAGCATGGATGACAGGCGATATATTCGTTAAGTGGATCCGCAAGTTCGATGAACGAATGAAAAATGAGTTCAGGAAAGTATTGTGTCTCGCCGCCAACTGTCCCGCCCATCTCAAGGATATCTCCGGTTTACAAAACATCGAACTAGTCTTTTTACCCCCTAATGCAACTAGCGTTGTTCAACCCATGGATCAGGGCATAATTCATGTTCTCAAAATGAAATACAAAAGTCGTGTAGTTGTACGTCATCTACACCAAATAGATCATCGTGAAAAGGATCTGTCCTGCCCAACCTGTAAGCCTATTAACCTCTTGGACGCCATGCATTTCCTGAGAGCGTCCTGGGAAGACGTAACACCAACCACCATTGAGAACTGTTTCCGTAAAGCCTTTGACGTCGACAGCACTTTTCAAAACGTTGACATCGCAGAAGAGGAGCAGTATCAAGAAGAATGCGAAGATTGGGACTCATTTGTCAATATTGACGATCAGCTTGTAACAAGTGGATCCCGGATATAATCACGGATGTCAAAAGTTCCGATGAACCAAGGCCTTCAGAAGAAGCAAAATACGATGCGGATGAAGAAACGGATGTGCCAACCATACCATCATTCGCATCTGTAATGTGCTCGCTCAGCTTAATTCGACAGTACGCTTATTCGATAGATGTTGGTCCCTTCGTCGAAGATTTTTTCTACCACATCAACAAGGCAGAAAACTTCGTGATAAAATCTCGCCCTAAGTTGCACCAAACTAAGGTGAACGACTTTTTTTCAACAAATTAAAACTACTTCACGTACTTTAATTTAGATAATGTAACAATTATTGTTCCTGGCATACATTTAGTTTGTCTTTCTAAAAGTAACTATGCAAATTTATTATTTTTCCTGCTTAAGTATGTAATGTATTTTAGTTGTTGTTTTCTAAAGATTAACAAAAATTTTGTTTTATTGTCTTTTTTTAATTTGGCATTTTAATTTTGTTATTGTACAAACGTGACTCAATAGAATTTTGGGGAAAAATAAAGTAATTCTTTATTTCAAAATCTTAAACTCAAATTTTCTATAATATCTAACAATTGTTAGAAATGGGTAAAATGAGAGTTATAAATAGTTAAAATACGTTAATAACAACATGCACTGTCTTTGTATGCATTATTACTCGAGAATCTATGAAATCCGGATAAGATACGATCCCGCTTAAGATACGAAATGCTCTCGGTCCCTTGATTCGTATCTTAAACGAGTTTCACTATACTTCTCACCATACCTCGAATCACACATGCCTCTATACCACGATAAAATAGTCCTTCTCTCCTTCAATCCAGTTTATAGATATCAGTACAGTCTTCGTACTTTTTTATCCTATAATTGTTAGATGAACGTTTTTCTTTCATTTATACCTAATTTTAGGTATTTTAAAAACTTCTACCTTTTTAAACAAAACTTTAATTTTAAGAATGACATAACAGTTTAACTATTGTCATTCAAAAAACTAAATTTTGGTAATTATTGAAACAAAGTACAACGATTTGCTTAATATAACGGGATTTTTCAATAAAACAATTTTCAATTAATTAATTGAGTTCTTTTATATATATTAATTATAATCCTAAATTATAATCTACTGAAAACTACTGAAACTTAACTATTGTCTTTTGGTATAATAAAAGAAATTGTTTATTCTTCTGTGAGTAAAAAGATAATTTTTAATGTGTTTTGAGAAATTACAAAACCTATAAAAATGTTTAACATTTATTATCGTTAACAAAATTAGTTTTATCCCATACTTTACCTTGTATTAAAATGTGCTATCATAAAACTTAGGCTTAATGTCTGAAAAACTATATTTTAATCCTTTTTTTATTGTTGTCTTGACACTGGTTTATTATACCAGTCGTTAAAAGGTGTTAAAGACTTGTAAAAAAATGACCAGGTTGTCCTATTAAACTTTTGTTTTATTAGGCAGAAAGTTTTTCATTGGGTAATTTAGTCAGACACTCATATATTGAGCTTGAACGAAAATAAATTAGTTAATACACTTTCCAAATTACATAGTATTACAAAATAATGAAACAGGAAACCTATAGAGACGGTTTATTTTTTTATAGAAATGTGGATATATGTTTAATGGAAAAAATTCTATTGAAGAAGTTATTATTTGGATAGTTAATTTTTCTTTTAAACAAAACGTATTAATTATGAATTTTTCACATAAATGTTACACTTATTGATAATTTTTTTTGTAAAATGTTTTAAATTTTTCAGATTATGTAAGGTTGGCGTATCTTAATATTATGAAAGGAGAAGGAACATTTTCAAAAAATAAAATATTGTTATGAAATTGAATTCTTCGTACGTGATTAGAAATATTAAAAAATATTATATGAGCAATTGGCTATTTCATTAGAGTTTATAAACTAGAAAATTATACATATCATATCTATTTTTTCTGAATCAACTAAATGCAGTTCGATTCTTGGGTTTATAGCAAGATAGTTCAGAAAGTAACGGTAAATTTCTTAATACACTTTTGTTATAAAGAAGCGCATTTCAATATATTCTCATATTCACTTTATAGCTCAATAATAGTCTACATTTCTTAGCATTTATTTGTTTAAAAAAGTAATTCGCCAACTATTTTGCTGTTTGAATCAGAAATTTTAAAGGTGTGCGGATTTAATATTAGTAATCAATTTTAAACCTAAAGAACTTTTTTTTTAGGTATTTTTTTTTAATTACACAATTGTGAAGCGATCAAAAGAAAGAAATAAACGAATCAAGATGTAGCAATTAAAACCGAGGCATTTTGAAACTGAAAATGTATACTTTAACCCCCACTATAATTTAATTTTATCACTAGTTGAAAATTGTTTATGACTTCGGTTTGTCTGGCTGTCTGGCCGGTCAATAACTCTCGTAAATATACTTGGATTTCCCTGTAATTTTCATTTGTTATTCTAGTTTACTATAATAAGATAGCTATTAAAAATGAATTGTGTAGCATTTAAAGTTTATTTGCAAGAGCAGTTACATTACGGCCTATAGGCAAAAATCGCTACAAGTGCATTTTGAATGATGTTACACCATTTCAAACATAATGAAAAATATATGCATTTATGAAATGCAAAAAACATGATATTTGTAGGATATGGGATGCAAAGCATTTATAGGGAAACGCAAAATAATTCTGTTACATAATGGTCTGCATAGAAAAATGGTTTACAGTGTTTTTTAATGATGTTATATTAGTTAAAACAGAATAAAATTGATATGTATTATCGAAATGTATATGCACTATAGGTGGCTTACTGAAAAATATGGTGTGTATTGCATTTATTGTTCATTTACATTTACACGGACACACAAAATAATTCAGTTTCAGTAGTATCTATGAGCAAAAATTGCTGGAAGTGCGTTTTCAATTTTGGTTTGCGTGTTTAAGGTCAACTAATTTTTTGCATAGTACGTGGTGTGTCTAAATTTTGTTGATCATATAGAACATTTACACAAAGAAAGTCATAAGTACTGACTATGGGTGCAAATTACTTAAGGGTAGTTTTTAATTGTGTTATGCATATATTTTATTTGTTTATTTTTGTTTGCTGAACATATATATAGTATATACTAATAGACGTTTCTAGAATATACATACATTCATATACAGGACTACTCAAAAAACAAGATACGTTTCGATTTGTGGTTGGTAATTGCTGGGAGTGTATTTTAAGTAGTGTTACAGTAACCTTTTTTACCTGAATTAAATTTTAGTTTAATATGTGATGTGTATAAAGGTCTTTAGATAATATACAGAGCTGTACAAAAGGATTCGAGTGCATTTCCATCTATTGGCGAAAACTGCTAAAAGTGAATTTTCTAACTGAACTATATTTTAGCATTCTGTGTAGTGTAGTATAGTATATATGTAAATATCTACATCATATACAGGGCTGCAAAAATGAATTCGACTACTTCTTTGACTTTGAAAGCTAATTGGTAAAACTGGATTTTTAAATGTGTTATATGTTTCTTAAACTGTTTACATACATATCTTATTTCACCTTATTTAACAATGTTGTTACAGTTTTCTGAATGTGTTCGACAGTATTTCGTAATCTATGCGTGAAGTTTGATTTTTTGATCTTGTTATACATCAGTTTTCTCAAAACTGTGTGTTTGATATTTGCGCGGACTTTATTAAAGTTTGTAGACAGATAAATTATTTTACTCATACATGTATAAAAGTATCATACCAACAATCTCCACCTACAGATTTGGCATTTATACGACGTAAATGTTATTGGTTGGAATTGGAATGTGTATTTTAATGTGATACACTTTAAAATCATATTCAAATGGATTGACATTTTCTATATACAATTGACTTAGTTTAATTTAAATATCTTCATCTGTTTTTTTTTTTTTATTCAGAAGTACATAAATATTAAAAAAAGGTATGATAAATAGAAAATCGGTTTTTGGATGTTAAAACTTAAAGACATTTGTGTTGAAGAATTTAAATTACATTTATTTAGTTTTACATAGTTTATCGATTATATATTTTTGCTATAATATTTCGTCATTGTATTTAACTTATACTTCAATATTTATTTAAACATTAATTGTAAAATATTTAGCAAAATAAATGGAACATAATATAATAAATATACCATTTATTTCAGTATACGATAGCAATTTTCTCAAATGTTATTATAACTATAAATTTTAAAAGACTAATTTAAGCGTCACATTATTTTACTTCTGTCTGTATTACTATTGGCTGTTAATTTGTTTCTTTGTCTGAAATGATTATTTAACAGTATGCATGATATTTTTCTTTTGTAATTTTTTTATAACAAAATAAAATGTATTTTCCTTTTTCCAAAAAGGTTAGAACTAAATAATTATTGAAGACATTAAAGCACATGTTTATCACTACATATCTGAGTTCTTACATTATTTTTTTTTTGCTGTCGAATAGATAGTAATTATCCCATAAGTGTAATCATTGAACCAAAGGATTTTAACAGATTTAATTTTAAGAGATGGCTCCGATGTGAGAAAATGCGCAATGGGTTTTGTGGTTCTATGAAACTAGATCGCCCGTTCTCTCTGAATTGGACTTTAGGCTGTGTTGTGGACGCAGTCCTACATATGTCAGGAGCATAAAACTATGGTATGAATTATTCAAATAAACGTATAGTGTTGATGAGCTTGCAAGAACTGGTAGGCCTAGGGTGAGTGATTTGCATTACAAAAGGGTCATATATAGCAATTTACTAACGTAATTAATTGTAAATTCAATTACTCTATTTACAATTTACAAAAATAAATCTATAAGTACAATAATTATATGGTTGACAATGTTTAAACAATATAGTTATATATATTACTTCGTTGGGCTTAATGATTCTTTACAAGCTCTAATTTAACTTGCTTTGTGTGTCCGTTCGGCTCAAACCGTGTAATCTAATTTAAACACGTTTCCTGTGTGCTACGATTGATTTAAATTTTGATAATGCGACGTATTTCCGGTGACAATACATTATATTCTGTAAAATAAATATTTGAAATTTGCCATTTGTCCAATAAGTTACATAAATGTCACGACATGTGATGTGATCAAGTTAATGCCATTAATTACTTCAGGAATAGGCTGATGTTTTTCGATTGAACAGTAGCTTGTTTGGTAAATTTTCCATCTTTCAGTTTTTTGGTACTGAAAGGTTCTACCCTCATGAAAATGTTGATAGGTTTTTTTTTTTTTTTCCAGGAAGCTGAATTTAAAATTGTATATCATTTTATTTAAAAAAATGATAAAAATCACTTGCAATTTAATTTCTTTCTTTTTAAGAAAGATGTTTATTTCAATTAATTATCCTTCAACATTTTTTTTTCTTTTTTTAGTACATTATAATAAAAACTTTTCTTTAAAAATGAGTTTTACTTATAATTTTTTTAAAAATTAAAATAAAGTTTAATCTTGCTTTTAACTTTAAAATGATTTATCATTTAACTGCAAATACAAAAAAAGATTTTAAAAAAATGTTTGTATGACAGAGAGTCTATAGAAATAAAGAATGTTCACTTTATGTAATCTATGAATACAATATCTACATATACAATGCATTTTAATGCGTAATACCTAAATTACACGTATTTATAAACAGCATTGAAATATTTAAATGTTTTCATCTTACCAATAAATTAAAAATGGAAATAATTGTGAAAGATTATTATTATCACATCAATATGTCTCTAAAAATGGCATTAAATGTGAAAAAAATATGAAAAAATTATATAGTTCTGATTTTTGAAATGAATAATTCTCCTTATCATTATTTGAAGCGAAGTTTTCTTTCATCATTATTTAACTTAAATGGCTTCTCCTTTTTGAACGAGCATATAAATGTAAAAAACAATTTCATTATTTTT
Organism: Maratus michaelseni; assembly: GCA_963931845.1. Classification (NCBI taxonomy): domain Eukaryota; kingdom Metazoa; phylum Arthropoda; class Arachnida; order Araneae; family Salticidae; genus Maratus; species Maratus michaelseni. Next base: position 298,000,573 of record OZ007589.1, on the reverse strand, counting down.
ACCCAAATCATTCTTTCATGAACAAAAACCTTTTGGTTTGATTTATAGAGGTATTCTATGCGTAAAAGATTTTATTCAATTTGAAAAGAAGGCTTTGGAATATTTAAACATCTGGCGTTTCTTTCAAAATATTTTCTACCATTATATTCACAGATATAATAATGCCCTTTAAAATTCGGTAACTCATATTTTTTCTTTAGATCGTAGAGTAAAAATAAAATATTTTTAACATCTCGAATTCGTCAGATTCATAAACGTGTACGGTTTTGAGACAGCTTTACCTTTGCAATTTGTTTATATTAACCCATTATCGACCAGACGTTTTACCAATTTAGCTCGTTATTTTTAATATCTACCAGAAGTTTGAAGCAGTAACAGTCGTTTTGTTTTTTCCCAGACACTGCATGATTAAATAAACCAAATTAACTTATTCAAACATTCAGATAGATGTCTTGAAATAAAATCATTCATAATATCTACGAGAATTTTTGAACATTAAATTTTGCTTTATTTACTCCTAGACATTTAGATATTATGTGATTAAATAAACGAAAGAGTGTTATTCAAAAACTCTGTTAGACATTTTCAATGAAAATAAAACTGCGCTAAATTATTGATGAGTATACTAGTCACAAGTTAACGAAACGTTATATTTTATTCCGAATGGTGTAGACTTCCAAAATAATGACATTTTCTTATAGAAATCATTTGTTTTTCCTTTTCCCTTTGAAAACATAGCAAACGTTGTTGTGTTTTCCTTTTAGAGATAACGCATCATGCCATCTTTCAAGATTTTTAATTAAGATTTTTAAAAAAGCATCCATTATTGTAATGTTATATTTCATAAATAATTGTAATTGTTCAAACAAAATGCTTGAAAGTAGCTTTGTCAATTTGTCACATTTTGTCAATTCATGTTTCACGCTTTGTCACATTTTGTCAATTTTTAAGACCCCTTGCGAGATTTCTGACAAATCTATACACTATGAAAACGTGCAAGTTGTCGTTGTTTTGTCATATTAGGCTCGTTAACAACAATTACGAAATTATGTGATTAAATAAACGAAAGATTGCTATTCAAAAACTCTGTTAGACATTTTGAATGGAAATAAAACTGCGCTAAATTATCGATGAGTATACTAGTCACAAGTTAACGAAGCGTTATATTTTATTCCGAATGGTGTAGACTACCAAAATAATGATATTTTGTTATAGAAGTCAGTTGTTTCTGCTTTTCCCTTCGGAAAAAGCGAACGTTGTTGTGTTTTCCATTTAGAGATTACGCATCATGCCATCTTTCAAGATTTTTAATTAAGATTTATAAAAAAGCATCCATTATTGTAATGTTATAAATGTCATAAATGTCATTTCATAAATAATTGTAATTGTACAAACAAAATGCTTGAAAGTAGCGTAAAAAATAAGTATAGAACTTTGTGAAAATTTTTCAGCCCATCAAACGAATATCCTTTTGCAGCGGGAATCAGATTATATCGTAATGTTTTAAAAATGTAAAACGGGATTTTATGTAAATATTCGATGAATAGCTACAAATATTATATTTTATCACTTCGTTATATTCTAGAGACTACATATCCAAAATCAGGTATAGGGATAAAGATCAATATTGTGCTCTTTCGAATAGCGCCAGAAATAACGTTGCAGTAAATACAGGATGTGTAAAAAAAAATGTATTCATCGTTTATTCGCTTGTAAATGGCACTTTCATCTTTTCCTTTCAGTTTTAAATAACTTGAAATAATGGCTAAAACTAGACTAAGATTTCAGCTAAAGATATTTATCCTGAAGTGTTACTGGAAAATGTTACTGATGAAAGCTAGAGACGGCTTAGAAGTATTCGTTATTCTGTACGCCACTTAGGACGTAGATGATTTTCACTTTGCTTTCCATTGTAATGTGAAGCAATGACTTCATCTGATGTTTGATAACAGGAAAATTGAGATTCTTGATCCAAAACTTCAAAAAAACAGAGTATGACGTTAGTCTTTGAATTCTTAGGTTTCATTTTACTACAAGTATAATACAACAGACGTGCAGAGAGTCGTATGATACTTTTCCAAATCTTAATCTAGATTTGGGACAGGGAACCTTGTAGCTACTCTTTTTACAGAAGGTTGCTCACATTTTATAAAAACAATTTTCACCGTTGATTTATATGTGTAAATGCCTTATGTCTTGCAAACTTTGATGATAATTGATAACCTTTCTTCTTAGCTATATTTTTTGTTCAAATGTACCACAATAGTGGAGTTTTATATAGTTAATCAATGGCGAATTTCTTCCACATCTGTTGGACGGCCTTATAAAGTAAATTCAAAGTTGTGATGGTGATTTTCTAATCCTCGCTTTCACAAAGACCTAACTAGAAAAAACAGAAATCTGTAGCATCACCGGATGAAGAATGCCTTTCATTAAGTGACTGCAAAAGAAAAAAATCTTTTATCAAGCAATGGAAGAAAACTACCCAGTGAAATGGATTCGTAAATGTAACGAAAAGTTTCCTAACGGCTTCATGATTCTATTGGATTTTGTTACGAAGGTAAATCAACGCTCAAAAAGTATAAACTAAATCCAAAGTAAATTTATTTTATTACCAGCAAAATATTTTAGAATATACTTTCAAAGAAGAAAATCCAACTTTATATAGGAAAAACATTAATAAAGTAAGTTTTCATGTAAACAAATGCTCCAGTAACATTTCCAAGCCATCTGACATATATTTAGCACTAATAAGCACAAATCAGAATACAATACATTGTTTCTATTAAAAGAAATACTTGCAAAAGCACTTGATATGTCCCCCGTGGACTTTATTTTGATAAAGTGAGCGTTGAGAAGACGTCATCCTTGAAGATTGAAAGAACTTTGGTAAGCCACACAAGAGAAATAGGAGAAAGTAGACATGGTACTAATTCGACAGTCTTTTAACACAGAAAATTCAAGGAAAATCTATAAGCAAGGTTCAAGAGTATACAATAGAATCAAAACGTCACAATAAATATGGAATTTATCAGTAGCAATTAACAGCAAATATCGGTTTCTTAAACTGCAAAAAAATTTCCATGTGTTCATCGTTTTGAAATCATTGCCAGAGCCTGAATATCCCACATTTTGTCAATTTTTAAGACCCCTTGCGAGATTTCTGACAAATCTATACATTGTGAAAACGTACAAGTTGTCGTCTTTTTGTCATATTAGGTTCGTTAACAATTACGAAAGTCATAGTCAATAAAAATTATCCTGTAAAAAATTTAATTGGCAAGTCTGTTGAAACTGATATTTATTTTGGTTCATGTGCGAGTGTATTGATAGTATAGAAAAATGTCACCTGACAAACATTTACAGATGTTTCTTGTATCGATTTACATGCTAGGAAATGACAAAAATTGCATTTTGTTTTTGTTGCATTTAGTTTTCACTTGAATAAATTACCTTTGAAACATATTCAGTGCCCCTTCTGATAGTTGGCCAATAGATAAATCCTAAACCACTTCTTTCAGTAATATTATTCCCATTTCAAAAAATGTTTCAAATGTCATTCATTCTTCATAATGTGAAAATCTATTAACATCAAAATTGTTTTTTATTTTTTTAAGTTGCGAAACTGAAAATTTTAGCATATCCTTGAGTTCTATTTGTTAGAAACCGCTCTCCAATTACTGACAAGTAAAACAACCAAGATTGCTATTTTTTACAAAAAAACTTAGAGAGTTACATTAATTTATATTTTACCAATTAGAAGCTTTTTCTGGCACTAAAAACAACTAATAGCGCTAAGCAACTTTCTTATCTTATGACAGTGCGTTAATAGTTAAACTAATACCTTTAACATATGTTCGAATTTTGTTTTGTAGCATTCAGAAGAACCTACTTTAGTCACGCGACGATATTCATAGACTAATGTTAAATTAATGGAAATGTTTTTTACCAATTTCTCATTTGCATTTCAATATTTTTAAATTATTCTTTTTTCATAAATTATTTGAAGTTGATCACGAATGTAATTAGGTTTTTATTTTTTACATTTTGGTTCGAGTTTCATTCTGGGGAAATTCTCAATTACTTATGCTTTTGTAAAAATCCACTTATATATAGAATAACAAATAATTTAAATTATTAGCGTTCAGATAATATTCACACCTACGCATTAAATATAAATATAAAACAATAACAGAATATAAACTTCATATGTTTCAGAAAATTATTTAATAAAATAACAAACATTATATGCCTTTCTAAAGAATTTTCGAATGTGGATCTTTAGTTTTAGTTTTAAACCATTGCACGAACAGAAAATGTTTTACATTTGTCAGCTTCAAGCTTAAATAGTTACATTTTATAAATTTTAACAGTAATCAAATTTTTAATCACAAAAATAATCCATAAAAGAGCAAACTTGTACAAATCAAAAAATGGCAAATGATTTTAATCTGCCTATTTATAGCATAACAGCAAATTTTGTAGCAATAATACCGACCAATAAGAAAACAGAAATCTGACCAATGCGAAAATAAGAAACCAGCAAAAACCATTCTTATGGAAAATAGGGAATTTTTCATAGGAGAGCAGTAAAAAAAAATGAAACATATTTTCTTTATGGTTAATATTGATAATTATAGTACTTTGCACGAAATATGTTTATTTACTTACATTTTCTTTTAATGTTTTTATTCTAGCGTTGAAAAACAGATATCACTAAAACTTTAAAAAATGGAAGAATGATTTTTACAATTTATATCATACATAAATAACGTACATTAAATTCAGATTACTCAAATTTTATATTTAATGGAGTTCTGAAATAATTAGTGACAATTCTTTAATAACTTACAAAGTGAATTGTACTAAAAAAAATAATATAATTCCCGTGAGCTTAACAAAATCTTCCTGAAAACTTTTATAAACTACTTCTTTTAGAAGTTGGAAATTCAGTTTACTTTTAAAATTAAATTATTTTTAAAGAAAGAATATAATTTAAGATCACGGAGTTCTTTTATATTTATCCCTAGAGCGAAGTAAATTAGCAAATTTTTTCTTTCGAACAAAGAATTTAATGGCACCTAAAATCAAAACAGTGTGTTATACAAAGTTTTATTTTATAAAAAATAAAAATTTGCAGACATTTAAGAAAAAATAAAAGACATTTTGAAATCTTCAATTGAAATTTAAAATGAGAATGAAAAATTTGGATTTTTAGAATAAATATATGATATATTCTTCCTGTGATTTTTGTACATGTAAAATATATTAGGAACGTTTAGAGAATATAGAATATATTTCTGGAAAATAAATTAATCAGCTACGCATAACTTCAAGAATGCATGTGACTATTAGAAAAAAAATATGTTTGGGATTTTTATGGCAAAGATGTTTTTATATAAAACACAGAAAAATAAAAAAAAACTAACATAGACAGATGCTATGCTGTTAGGTAATGTTTCAATATGGGATATTTTTCCAAAATTTAATGAAGATAAATTATTATAATTTTCACACATATTTTATATTAGCAGTAAACCCGCTCTCCATACGAAGAGAATGAAAAAAAGTACTTATCAACTATGAACATAGAAAGAAACAATGCTTTCATTAATGGCTATTGGCATTTTCATCCATAAAAATGGAAGATATTACATCGAATGATTTTTTTTTAAATTTTACTTTTTAAGGTATGGAATATGTTTTTTTTTCCAAATTTAACTTACTTGACACTGGGACCGTATAAGAATAACTACTATAGCGTCTACAAGAATACCTATTTTGACGTAATATACTTTAAATATGATGGAAAACAACATTTAAAACATTTCTGCAAATATAAATATACTTCTAATGCTAACGGTTTAGGAATTAATTATTGGTCAGGGAAAACAGAGGAGAAATCTTGTATATAAGTCAACTACTTAAAGTTACATACACTTTAAAAAGTTTCGTAAAATTTTAGTAGATATACCGTAAAATAACGGTACTTGTACCTTTTTCATTCTTTACGGTATGAGTACCGTACTTCTAAGGTATTTTAAGCGAAAAATAACCGTATACGTGCCATTTCGATTATAAACGGTATTTATACCGTAAAATAATTCTTTTTCAGTAAAAAATCGCTATTTATACCGCGAAATAATTATTTTTCAGTAAGGAAAAAGCTGTTAGCCCCGCATTGGTGTACGGCAACCCCTGAAATGATGCTCTTGCTCTTGTTACGTAATGGGTGCAGGCCTGAGGAGAAAGGGGAGTGCAACCGGTACATATACTTTAAATATTTTACGGTACACATACGGTACATAAATTACGGTATATGTACTGGTCACAAAGTTGCCAGTATATGTACCGTAATTCTTGACCAAAATTTTTTACAGTGTATCATATTTTCAGTGCGTAAATATTCTCATATTAAAACTTTCCTAAATATTCAGCAGTATTCGTACATTATTGACACATCGTCAGAATAAAATATTCCAGCCTATCTTCTTAATATGCTCAAGGAATTCATGCTTAACGGTGTTTTAAGTAGTTCTCGAAAACTCTAAGTACATATGTGAATATTTAGACATATCGAAGGATGACTAAATAAGGTTTTCATGAAATATTGATCTTGAAACGAGTATTACTACTTCTAATGAAATATGTATGTAATTTTTGTTTGATTAGTTTTACGAAATGCATATTATTGAAGCAAAAACATTGTAGAGGTATTCTGTAATTTACTTAATCAAATTCGGATTAAAAAATGATCATTTTTTGAAACTTTTAACATTAAATTTATATTTGTTTTAAATGCAGATCGAAAAGTAATTGAAATGCAGATCATTCATCCTAAAACTGTGTTAAAAATAGACGTGTTTCCACAAAAAGCACTTATAGAAAGTTATTAACAATCTATGCACTAGTAAGACAAGCAAGTGCAAGAGACTTTAAAAAACCTCTAGGCTTCATCGCTGGAGTGTGTTATCTTAATCAGGCCACACACTGAGGCGACACAAGCAACATGAAGTGCGTCTTAGGGAAATAAGATTAAAACAAAGAATAAACCTTCTTCAAACATGTATTTTCTCTTACGACGTGCATCATGTTGCTTGTGTCGCCAGAGCGTGCTTAGTGAGGGTTCCTTAACGTATTATAACGTTCGTGAGGTGAGCCTTACATGCTATATTATTATAGCGGAAAGCGTGAAGACTGTCAAGAAACGTTCACACGTGTGAATATCAATATGTTTTTTTTTCCGGAAGAGGATTGTTACATTATCGAAGTTTATTTATTTTTTTATCAAGAACTAGTTTACAAAAATGAGAAGACTGTTTTGTGAGAAATCATGTGAACACTATGCGCTATCTGACTCAACAATTAACCGAATAATGGAGCGATTTCCTAGTGATCATATCTGAAGAAAAACCTGACATACTGAAACGCGTTTCACTGTCACTTAGTATTTAAATGAGGAAAAATGTATTGAAATACATACGTTCAGTTTCATCGAAGGAATTACAAGTAAATTTATATTAATATAAAATGAAACTGGCAAGTTAAATTAAATTTATCAGGGCAACTAATAATACCATAGTTTAATAACACCATATTAAAAAAAATCATAATATGTAACAATGCATGAAAGCGAAAAATGAATATTTTTATTTGATTTAATCAAAAACTGTAATATTATGTTTTAATAAATTAATATTTTGTTGGGAAAAAAAGTCAGGTTTTGTTTTGTACACACCTTTAGTTTTAACAGTATGAAATCTCTCTATATCTTACGTAGTAAAGTTGAAATTTTTCTTATAAAAATGGGACAAATATTTTGTGGCATTTATTACTGGTTTGAAGTTAAGTATAAAAAGATGCTCTTAATACCCTGAAACTCCACTCCAAGGAAAGTGGCATGGGATTTACCAGGGCATGACAACGAAAACAACTACGTTAATGGAAATCGCATTTTGGTAACTCATATTTCGAAAAAGAATAATTTTAAAATAAAATCTTTATAATGATTATTATTAATTTTTTTTTTAGTTTTTGTACAAACGTTTACTAATTTTTACTCTAATTGGGCAACATTTTTTAGAACAATTCTCCTTACATAACAGTTATATTTCACATTTGAACAGTCTAGGTATGGTGATATATAAGTGTAGCACTATACAAATATCAAGCCATATTTTGCCAGCTCAGATAATTTTGTATCAATTATTACGTCTATGATCTTCGTAAATATGCAAACACATAGAAAAATGTAATTAAAAACATACATATTGAACTATTTTAAACTACCTATTACAATTACATAGCAATGTATCATGTTGTCACATTTCAGTGTCATTAATAGAAAATATAAACCTTATTCGAAGAAATATTAAACAGCCCTTAAACTTCATATTACTCTTGCCTTTCGCAATATTAAGGTAGTCAATCAATGTTAATAATAGATGTTAGTTATAGTGAGTGAATCATCTAAGTGAAAAATCTTCGACTGTATAAATATCCGCTGTTACAATAATATTTAATCTCGTGTATTCTAGTAATACTTAAAATGCTACAGGTTGGAGAAATTTTTTTTTCTCTTTAAATATATTTCAAAATTTGGATGAAATAAAAATATATTACTCTATTTTATATAGAAAAAATGACCAATTACATGATGTTTGAATTATAAATCAGGCTTATATAATTCGAAGCTTATATAATTTTTTTCAAAAATTCCAATCATAAATAATATTTTTAATACTGTGTCACACTAAAACACCATTAATAATGAGAAAGCGTTAATCCAAAAACGTAAACTCCGTTCATATTGCTCTTGCCGTTAAGATTATTAAGATCAGTAATTAAATGATTCATAGTAAATTATAGATGACATCATATGTTCGATAATCGATTTACTCGATAATCGACATAAATAGGACATATAATAAAAAATTCCCTAAGCCCTGCCAAATAAATCAATAAAGTATGCGCAAAATCTGCTAACATCTACTGTTGACATAATATTTAATGTCACGTATTCCAGTGATCGCTTAAATCCAACAGATTGAAAAAAATAATGAAATTTTTCGCAATGTTTTTCTCAACATATTGATAAAACAAACATTATTTAATATGGAGAAAATAATTAATTAGATGATGTTCAGATTATAGACAGTAAATAAATTTCTCAAAAACATAGAAGCCTTCGTAAATTTTGTAAGAAATTGCAATCGCAAAAAAAAAAAAAAAAAAAAAAAATGTTGATTATACTGCGTAACATCGTTGATTATACTGCGTGCCTACTTAATAATATGAAAGGCTTATACCAATAATTCAGGTATTTATTTATTGAAGTATACTTCATGATTGCGGCTCATACTGTCAATGTCTTTTATCATTACTTCCAATTCATGAATAAATTTCCTTGTTAATGAAGATTTATTTTATAATTCTACAATGTACACGATCTTTGATTAAGCACAAAATGAAACCTTTTATGTGATGGTTGTTTCATACGCATAGCAGTATTTTGAATGTTATTGCTTGACCGAAAATTTTAAAAACAGAGATTCATCTCCTGCGTTTAAAAGAAGAGTTAATTACAACTTCTTCGACTTAACGCTTGTGGAAATAATGCAAATATGTTATTATATAAAAAAATCTTTTTTTTTTAATTTTATTTAACACGTCTTTAAACTTTTAGTATCATTAAGCAATGAAATAACATTCTTTCCTTTCTGCACTCCACTCTTCCATTCTCGCGTTCCAAATGGATTTCTCTTGGTTTGAAACTGGATTGTTCTGGTTTCAGATGGTAAATTATAGTAGGCTTACATATATAAAAAGCGAAAATTACACTGCAAAGAAATATAATTAGTTAGTAACATTGTAACATTTTTAAAAACCGCCTAGTAAGTTTTTTTTTTTTTTGGTTCATCAGATAAGTGAAAGATAATAACTCTTGAGAAATGGAACATACCGAAGAAACATTTTTAATCTAACTAAATATTTAGTTCATCTTCCTTAACAGTTTCAAATCAAATCAAACGTGAATATCTCCGAATTAATTAAACGCATTTCTTTCAATCAAACTATTTCTAGCGAAACTGTTTCTTCAAGATCTTAGATGTTCACATGTAAGAATTTGTCAAAAAGTTTAACTCCCTTTCCTATCTGAATAAAAAAGAAAAATTAAGAAGTAAAGCATTAATACATTTATTTATGTATAAATTTGTGATTTTCTTTATCGATACAATATTTAAAATTATACATGGGATCTTATAATGGAAGAACTGCATTCTTAATTTAGATTCTATGCTACGAAATTGTATCCTGGGGTACCCCATAAAAAAAACAAAGATGTACTATTCCAAAACATAGATTACCAACAAAAAAAAAATGCAATTTTATCATAATTTTTAAAATTATATTTAAATGTTTTGAAAAATTGTAACTATTTACCTTATTTTAACATAATTATGCTAAACTATCATGGTAATTGGTTTACAAGATTTCCTGCGAATGTGTTACGCCTTTTTAAAAAATAAATGCTAATTGTATCATGAGTAAGCTTAGCAAGAAATAAGTTTCCTTCTTTAAACAGCTCTGGAGGACATTCCACAGCCCGATTAACACGGAATTAAAACTACTGGTAATTAAAATTATGTGCTTGCCATTTACTAGATGAAATCTTTAGTACAAAAATTTTCCAAAAAGTAGCAATATAACATTAAAAAAAATACCTAGGCTTACACGTCCTATATACTTTCAGATATGGGTATAATATGCTACAATAAATGCTCAATATGTTTTTTCATTGTAAATAAAGAGAAATAATTGAAAAACTATATTTTCAATATAGTTTTTTAATTGCGCTGAGTGCAGCTGAATTATCGCTCAATATGTCTTTTTTCATTGCAAATAAAGAGCAATAATTTAAAAACTATAGTAATATAGTTTTTCAACTGCGCTGAGTGCAGTAGAATAGAACAAATATCTCAAACATAACGGGAAATGCTTTCTTGTAGTGTTGACATACGTTAGAAAATATTATTTTACAATTAAAGAGAGTTAGTGACAATGAAGAGGTGACATGGACAATTTTTTGTAATATATTAAATATTTATGTAAATAAATATTGAACAATAAAATGTATAAGATTATAAGTCCTTTGAACATATATTTAAGTGCTACAGCGCCACCTTTTCGAAAATGTTTGAACTAATATATTTTTTTAACAGATGACAATCGTTTAACTTACTTTATCTGTACCTTCAATTTCGACTCAATCGAAGCAATAGAACGCAGTCCAGAACTCTTTGAAATGGTAACGTACTATTTGGTATCACTATATATATATTCAAATTTAACGAATACATCTTATCATTTCTTTTAAACCAAGATCTAATTTAGCCTTGCCTTTATGATACATACTCCGCAATAGTTTTCAATGCAATATTTATAATAAAAAGATAAACTTCAATAGTTCATGCATATTTCCCTACAGTTCATCTTTTTTTCAGATAAACCAAATGATATACAGATTTAAACATATATTAAATAATTATCGTTGTATATTTAAATAATTTATTTTTAATATTACCTACATTTAAAAAAATATATTATAAAAAAATACTAGATTATAATAAGGAAATTCAGTTGTTTGCGAATTCCCTATTCTCAGAATATTTCTAAGGAATTATACAAAAAATCTTATTTTCTATTGGGGATGATATCTAAAACAAGAAATCGTCTTTTTCTCTGAATTCAATTTATTCTGATGAATAACGGAATTCCCTAAAGAGAAGTAAAGCTATCAAGATTACAACGATTCTTTTAGCTGTTGTCACTTAACGGAAGCGAGTTAAATTAAAGAAAAAAAGAATATATATATCGAAGTTGAATAAAATATAATAGAAAAATAGGTTAATGTAGTAATTTTTTTTTTCAAACAAAATATTCATGTTTTCAGTGTACAATATTTTAATTGCGAAATAGATTATACGGACAAGTTACTCAGAAATTTTTAAACGGTTGAAAACTATTAAAACATAAAAAGAAGCTTAAGAGACTAGGCTAGTAACGCGAAGCTACTCGCAAACTGATGTTTAACAAATGGCAGCGTTCGATTTAAAATTTCTCTTTTGTATATCAACAAGTATAATACGAATATACCCTAATAGACAACGTCCTGTTCACGGACGAATTCACATTTGACCTGGAAGGAGATGATAAGCGTTTGGGAGCCTGGAGGGAACAAGCCACACGCAATCAGCAAAGAACAGTTTCATGGTGTGGGCTGGAATTTCAATGGGATATCGTATCAAACAGCACATCTATAAAAGCGGTTCTATGATGTCTGCATGATATCGAGATGAATTCCTTGACACCATTGTGTGACACTACGCTGCATCTTTTGGTCTTGATCTAATCTTTATGGATGATAATGCTCCCAACATCCGTGACGAGTAAATGAATGCTGAGAGACTTTTTGGTATGGAGTGGCCGGCGTATTTCCTCTATCTTAATCCCATTGAAAATATATGAAATGTCGTTGGGCGTACTGTTTCTGCACGTGTAACCCCTTCAGCCAGTCTAAGAGAGTTGAAACTTGCGCTAATAGAGACATGCCCATTTCTAGTATGTGCACTCGTTGATCACCTCATTAAACAGTAACAATCGATGAAATGCTTGTGTGAAGGTCCTAGATAGTCACACCAGAAGTGCAGTAACACTATTTGGCGCCTGCTGCTAAAATACAAAAGCAGAATAGTTAATGGTTATTTCCCGTTCCGTTTCCTTTCTTTCTTTCTTTTTTCTTTTGGCTTAAACGAACAAAAAAGTCACTGCTATCAATTTTTTTAAATAATTATTTTACTGTCAGAAAAACAAAAACAAAAACAAATGAAATAAAAAGGTGTATTTAAGGATAAATATTTTTACACTTAAGGGGTCTCAGGACTCTTAAAATTGGAAAAAGAAACCTTTTCAACGTTTAATTTCTTAAAATGCATATAAATTTAAAACACAATTTTTGGATGGATGAAAGATATAAGTATACGTTCTTTCATTTCAAAAATAAAAAAATATTATAATATGCACAATTAATATTGATAGGGGCTTTCAAACTGTTAGACATTTTTCGAACAGAAAATCGACATGACAGCTTACGCGCAGGATTACAAAACAAATGTTGCTCCTAGAACAAAAAATTCGGTGCCTAATTGTACTTTGGATTGTAATAAAAGTCATATGTAAGTTTCGAAAATTAAATATTTTTTCCATCTTTGTACATAATTATTGTTTTCTTTAATCCATAAATAACTCTTCTAAGCTGCATGTGCGAAAAATGTATTAATGCTTTACTTTTCCATTTTTGCTAATTTTAGCGTCAAGTTCTTAATTTTTCGAAGCCAGTGTATAATGGTACATGCATTTTATTTTCAAAGTTTTTTTTTTTCAAATATAAAAGAATACTATTTTTTTTTATATTTGAAAGAGATAATGCTCATTGCTTTAGGTTAATAAAAGCTACCGATAAAATTCTCGATAGCTGCCGACTTTTCTGCTGAGAGATAAAGGTTATCTATCAGGTGAATCTCTATCGATACTGAGACTCGTCTGTGACATCACCTGAGCACCTATATTGCTGAACCAGTTGGTTTGAACGTAAGATTACGTTCGGTGGCGTGAAGATAAAGAGGTACTTCCTCTCCTGAAACAGAGGAAGAAGAGAGTTTCATGGCATTCTAAAATATAACCTTGATAATTTATAAAGATTTCAATCACATTATTGCAATGATTAGCACGAAAGCAAGGAATTCTCTAAAAGTGGATGCTTCAGAGAAATACAAATTACTTACGTGTGGAAAACTTTACATACATCGATATAAAGTATTGTAACCGTTTTCATAAAGTTACACAAAATTTATTTTCAGTAAGTGAAGAAATTCAATTTTACATCATTGAAAAAAAATATCTATGTTACAATTATAGATTACTTTAAAACAAAAGAATCACTGATTTAGTTACATATTGGGACACAGACGTACATGTATCTGTATTAAAGCTTTGAGGTTTCAAACGCAAAGAATTACGAAAGATATATAATTTAAAGGTTAAGAAAAATAATCTGCACTTATAATATCCACATCAGAAATCTTCCACATTCATAACTTTCTTCAAAAATACTGATGGAAATGTAATTTATATGTTATTAAATATTAAATCTTGTTTTGCAATTCCTAATACTTTAAATTAAAGGCATATGATTATTTGTAACATGTATCTTATTTGCGAAATAAACAGAGATAGCTACATGTTTTGGCTTCTAGCGAAATTTACTTACATGTTTCTGGCAATTTATTTAATAAATTCTTTAGAAATTTTGTTCACACAAAGGTAAAGTAATAGCGTTGAACACGCAATATAACGTTTATTTCACATAAAATGTATCTAAAATAAAATTTGTGTTTTGATAATTTGTTCGGTTTGTGTTATTTAAAATATTTTGCGAACAGGCAGCTGTTTCCTAATAAGATATTCTCAAAATTGATAATATATTTTGATACAACAGACTTTCTAAAAGCATCTGACATCAATTTAGGAAATACTGTGTGTATTACTGTCTAATAAATTGAAATTTATGAAATTTTAGTTTCAAACTTTTCAGCTGTAATTCTGATATTTAAAAACACTTTTATGATGTATTTTCAAATAATGAATGAATAGGACAAACACTTAAAACACAAAATGTCTATCTTATGAAGACATTTTTGAAATAAGTAATTTATTATGGTGAACTAAAAAAAGTTTCGTCAAAAAAAAAACTAGAAAAGTACTGACAGCACATTTGCAAACAATCCGGTGATTTGAACAATTTTTTCTGATATTCGACGAAATATTCGTATTTTGACAGTAGGATTTCAGGTAATTTTTACTTTATATTCGCGAGATTTCGGTGATTTGAGGGAAAAGGGATACATAAAAAATCCTTTTCTAAAATGAAAAAGTGCTGGGAGCACAGTTGTCGGAACGCTGCTGTCATTTAACGAAAATGCCATTTAGATTGGAGGTTGGTTAGATGATGTTTTTTACAGCCGATTATCTGCGAGTTGGATTGCTCTCTATGAACGTCCTCCTAAGAGCATCAAACCCGCATTTACGCAAGGTTTGGAGAAGATAAAGTTTATTCGGAATTCGTACAGGGATTTTGAAATTTCGTGAATTTTATATACGATTTTTACTGGCCTTTCACGTTACGTTTCGAAGCGTTATTTCTCGTTTTGCGGCGAATTTTTGACAATCGTAATAAGAACCCAGTTTCAATCTTTTAGCACAATACAGCAATATTTCTTCTCTTTTCAATTTTCAAGTTTTTTGGGAATTCTTACAGTGACTTTTGAATTTTTAGTCAATATCAACTGAAATTTTTAGTGTTATTTCTGCGTGCTCTGCCTCGATTTTTCGACGTTCGTAAAATAAATCTGGTTTTAATCCTTTAGCCCCATATAGTATTAGTCCTCTACAATTTTTGATTTTTTAAAGATAATTTTATGAGATTTTAGTGGGGTTTTTTTAGTTGTGTGTGTGTGTGTGTATGTTTGGCGACGATATTTGACATTCATAAAACAACCCCATTTTCAATCTTTTACCTCGATACAGAAAGTTTTGTTCTCTGCAATTTGTGCATTTTTACTAATTTTTTATGAGATTTTTAATGTTTCATGAACCTTTTTTGATATTTTGAAAAGAAATCCGGTTTTATCCTTTAAGCACAATATAAAAAAATTAGTTTTCTGCGATTTTTTAATTTTTTCTGTGTTTTTTATGTGACTTTTAGCGTTTCAGATCGTTCTGAGGCTTTTTTTTATATTATTTTTCTGTAACGAAAATTATTCTCCGGTAAATTGTGCTACTGCCGTGAATAAATTCAAGTTTGAAGAATGCAAAAGTAATTTCTATAGAAACGTGAATGACGACACTGGAAACTTGAATTTATTCTGGGTCGAAATATAAAATCACAATAAAGCAAGCCCTGTTTGATTCGACACCAGAGCCAATGTACGCTACAAAAAATAGTGGTATACCCAACAGTAAGTTTGTTTAGTTCGACTTTCGTTTGGGAGAAACAAATGTTCGAAGCTCCGCTAGTATTGCATAAAACTATGGTGTTGCTATAGACCTTTTAAAAGTTGTTTTTAATTTTAATATGTAGAAGTAGATAAATCTTTATGGCAAAGTAAATCAACAAAATTAATGAAGAACCTTTTTATGAACCTAAACGGTACATATTTTATAAATGGTTAATTACAGTCCACGTTCAAATTATCATTTTTAAGACTACTATATATATAGGTAACCCTTTAAAATAAAAGCATTATAAAATAACGGCACATAATATGCTATGTTTTGAGATTTTTTAGCTAAATGTGTTTAAGTAGAATAAAAATTTAAGGAACAAATCACAATGTATCGTGGAATTTTTCAGTATTATACAAGACTTTATTCAATATATTCAATGCATTAGTACAAACATATGCTATAATAAACTGCATTACAAACTAGCAGCAACTTTTCTGTGTTTTGTAGCAAGCTAGCAGATCCACCCGTCGTTGCCCATGCTCACCATGGGAGCCTTCCGGGTAGCAGAAAAAAATATAATACCCTAAAGATACCGCTATCTCAAAAACAGACCTATGTGCATTCTTGGCCATAAATCGTTAAAAAAACAATGCGAAAAAATAACGTTACTTTCACGCAAATATAATAAAATTTCACAGTTTGATAACTGAGAATGTTCTTTTACTTTGACGCGCATAACAGAAAAATGGACAATTTCCCTGACAAAATTGGAAAACAATTTGGTTAACCATTCGGATGCAATAAATGCATCTAAATGGTGAAGTATTTATACTCAATTTATATTTCGCATGGCTTCAAATTAAAGCTTTTCTTTTATAGATTATACAAGTTAATTTCAGAAGAGCAAGATGTCTCTACTGATGTAAAAATATCATTATTAAATGGCAACAGTTTTAATATATATTTCCATTCATAAAACTACACCAACGATGATTACATGAAAATGACGTCATTGGCATTTCTGCTTTTCCAGTTAGTTGGGATTCTAATTTGAATATGCATTATATACATATATCTTCCATCGAATGTGACGTTTTATATTTTGCCTTCACGTTTTGCATGAAATGAAATGTTTCTATTAAAGTAGATTTTTTAGTTCCAAATACATTTAAATAAAGGCACTACGTCATTATTACACGCTTATAATAAACTTCTTAATGTTATGAACGAAAAAGGCGCATTATCTGCTGAAAATGGCATCAATTTTGTAGTATAATAGAGAGTGAGTCTTGTTAGTGGCTAATAAAGTATTTTCCATACACAGTTTCCATTTGTGGCAAAAGGAAAGAAAAATAGAAATAATATAAACATACATTTTTATAAAGATAAATTATGGCATTTATTTAAAAAATAGGATAAAGAGTACGCGAAAATTGTAAAGCAGCCAGTAATTTTACCCGGGTTCTTAAAAGTATGTATATGAAGTTTTATACAAATCAGTCAAAAATTGTAGATTTATATAAGGAACATACAAAAACAATCTAATTTTTATATACAGTCGAACTGAAGCAAGTGAATTATGTAATAAATATTCTCGTACTGACCGTTACTCGTAATACGCGTGCAAATAATAAAAATCTTCAAAACGCACCATAATTATAATAATTACTACTATTAATTATGCTAATTACCCCAATACTAAAATTAACTTTATAAAACTCCATATGCACTAGGAAAATAATGATAAAAAAACACGTATAATAAACATAAACACATATATTTCGCGGAAAGTTTTTATTTTACAAAAATAAAATTCCTTTTGTTTACAACAGAATTCTATTTTTATAATAAAAACTTTACCATCTAAAGTTGGAGAAAAAAATAAATTTATTTCTAGATGAAAAAGAAATCAGTTTATTTCAGTCTATGCATTTTGAAATCTCAAAACGGCAATCTTAAAACAGCAGATATAGACTGAGCATAAAATGCAAAGAAGCTATTTAGCATTTATTCCTCATATTTCAATAAATGGAAGGAGATTTTGGCAAAAGCCTCTTATAGTGTAATTCCACACATAAATTTCGTAAAATAGAATTTTTTAAACATCTTTTAGGATCAGACTGCATAACAGAAAAATAAATTTTTAGATCTCAAGTTAGAACATAAAAGAATACTTTAAGCGAGCATAAAATATTTTTTATAAAATTTATATACTGGAAATTTTTTTATATTTTTTAAATTTATTTTCTTGTTGATTAAATTTTTTAGTGAGTACTGTGAACTGATCAATAAAAATATATAAAGTAGCATTTTCGATTTTCCTACTTTGAAATTGAAAATAAATGCTTTGATGCGCAAATCTATGTACTTTATACGTGTGAATGTGAGTGCTTAGGCGTGTGGGTAAGATATGCACTTTGGGTCCTATCTATGAAATTAAGGGCCTATATAAAATTGATGAACCCTACCTATAGCTAAAAATGTGTTGTTTAATTCATAATAATAGCTACTTGCCGCACAATAAAATGTGAAATCAAAAAGGATTAAATCAAAATCCATGTAAAACTTTCGAGAAAAGTTTTTTACACATTTTTATAGCGTCATCGCATACCTATAACAAATACTATATAATATAAATGGAAATGCCATCATACCATTAACAAAAAGTGCAGACTTGAAAATGAGCTGTTCTTGTCAATATGGTTATGTTAATTACAATATTAGGAATAAAATCATAAAAACACTCAGAAAAAGGAATTGATTAAAGCTACAAAACATATTTTGTTGAGTACATTTTGGATGTTTTAGCAAAATTCAAGTAAAATTGAACCATTTTACTTGAATTAATAAAACATTTTTTGCTGACGATACAAAAATTTTTTTTGGAATTGCAAAAAAAAATTTTTTTTTGGTGATTCAAACAAAATTTCCATTGATCTATATTTAAACAAAAAGTTTTGTTGGGTCAACCAAATTTTTGTTGATTCAACAAAACTTTTTTCTGGATGAAATATGTTTCAAAATGGTTAGGTATGGTGTGTTACGTTCATAAAATCAATTAGAATGTGAAAATATGAGCTTGAAAAATGGTTAAACACATTAATGCTTAATACGCTAGTATGTACCCATGAAAGAAAATAGGAAATACACCTGTGAAAATTAAGAAAGAGAGAGCTAATTCAAAAAATGTTGAAAAGACATAATTAACCTGTATGTTTTAAAACATATTTGATATTGACATCGGCATTGTCAGCTTCTCAAGAAATTCCATACAATCCTATGGGATTTCCTCATCAATTTATCAATTATTGCTGTAACTATTTTGAGTTTTTATGATATTTCAGTGGCCTTTTTATATGAGTGGCCCAATAGTATTGACTATCAAATCATGACAAAAAATCTTTGCTGTAGTTCGCGTATGTGCAGTTAAAATTTATTTCATACAAATACCCATAACTCATCAAATATTCAACGTATTAATATTTTATTTGCAGTATACTATTTCTATAATTTTTTGTCAAGTCTTTGCAAAACAGTGTTAAATTTCGCTGAAAACTCTGCATGCTATATAAAAAAAAGCTTTTGAATTTTTCACAAAAACGTTAACATCTTCACGAATATAAGTACTATGCTTAGGTAAATGCACACAAATGTTGAAAAGGACCTACATAGTCATTTGCTACAGTGACAGATCATTTTAGCCTTTTCTGTTACTTGAGTGATCGAAAATACTATTTTATTATTAAAATTTTTATTGCCTCCCCTCCTAATTGTCCTCGCGACAAAATCTTCACTGAAAAATATGAAGTCAAACATGTTCTTTACATCCTCAAAGTTCAAGGTCATTTCAGACATTTCCTCACGAGTTTCAGTAAATATTCCGAAATGACTGAAATTGGTCACTGCCTCTTAATTTCTGGACTTCAGTGTATTATATTAAGTGAATATTTGGAATATAAAATAATTATATTAAAAAATCGAGATACTTAGCAACTGTGCAATATAGTAAGTCGCCTTCCATTTAATTTACTTTTAAAGTTTATTAAAAAACTTTGCGATCGTTATAAATTAATTTATTTTATAAATACATATTTTTAATTTCATGAGCTAGTGTGCAGAAAATAATATTGTTATTGCAAAGTTCTTATTTCGGTTTTAGAATGTGTAGGTTATTTCATATACGAGAGAATTGAACATTATTAAATTTTCCTACCTTTATTCAAAATGGAATTTCGTCTCGCGAACTTTAATCTTATAAGTATATAAACAAATTAAACATGCTTACAGTAATAGTACAATATTTCTCCTTCCATTAATAAACTTGTGTTTTGTCTTTCTTATAAAAATTGAGATTTTCATAAGTTTATTTGTTTTGTAAACATATATTTTATTTTAAGACGTCATACATAGAATTTTTATTTTGAGATTTTCAGTTTTATTGTAAACCGGTTTAAATACTTTTCATGAAAGAATAAGAGCATTTATCCGTCACAGTTCTAGAGAGAAAGAAAATTTATCATGCACTACTACGTAAATAAAAGATTTCACAGGAACCATTGCACCATTAATCAGAATGACAAGATTTTTCTCATATATCACGGAACAAATTGTAAGTGTGTACCATATTTATTGTTTGGAGTTGTGCCGAGATGTAGTATTAAATATTTTATACGACACGTATGCGTAATTTTTTACGCTGCCTATTCCCAGGTGAAATAACCGGCAGTTTTCTATTAATTTTCTTTGAGTAAACCTGATGGGCTATAAAATAAAAATACTAAGCTTTATTAAATATTTTGCGTTCACGCAAAATTAATTTTAGTCTTGTGAGGTTTAAATTTATAATTAAATAAACTTAAAAAAATTTTGGAACTTTGGATGATTCAAACATAAATAGCGATTAAAAAATATCTAAATGTCGGAGCGCAGCCAAGCAAAGACATAGAGTTTTAGAGGAAAACAGAGAGAAAATGTGCTGCTTTGGTGTGAAGCCAAAAATGCAACCCTGAAATTTGGACGGAGCACTTGCGGCTTTGATACACCTCTTCCATCCAATGAATTCAGCTTTTGTTCCATGTGCTTGTCAAATTTGGGCCGAAGTATTTACGCTATAACAGGCTTCATATGGTAGAGTGCTTCTACGGTATTGCTGTATCTGTAGTAGGCTTACAAGTGCACCACTTTTAGTGCAGCTTAATGCTCCTATAAGGGTAGTATAGGAGCTCTAGTGCAGCTCGCACCTAGCGTTGAGAACTCGTGCATTTTATAACCCTATAAGCCAGAGTTAGAGAAGTGATATTACTTGTCTGCAAATATCGTACTATATACGTATATATGTTTTGTGTATAATTTTATATCCTATATATTAAAACGAAAACGTATATATGTAAGATTCACAATCTGAGGATTCACATAAAATCGCCCTATTTTAGCATGCGTCAAATTAAATCTAGAACTTATTCAGGCCAGAACGAGGGTTACACCAGATCGAACTTACACCAGAACGAGGTCAGGGAGGCTGAGTGCTCTGAGGCGCTAGGTTTCAGCTGGGATATTGTCGGTTTAATCCCACT
Organism: Maratus michaelseni; assembly: GCA_963931845.1. Taxonomy (NCBI): domain Eukaryota; kingdom Metazoa; phylum Arthropoda; class Arachnida; order Araneae; family Salticidae; genus Maratus; species Maratus michaelseni. The sequence goes on along the minus strand of OZ007589.1, from coordinate 297,978,935 downwards.
CAGGACAGAATGATTTCTATTACTTTAAAATAGTTTATTTAAATAATGTCAAATGTTACTACAGGAGGAAAAGTTATTTAATTTATACATATTTTTTTTAATCGAATGCTTTATAATTAATTAAATTTCACACCAAACAATATATATTTTTTAATTATTAATTTTAAATTAAAATATTCAAATAAAAGATTGTGCATGTAATTATCGAATAAATAAATTGAATTGATCGACAATTTTTGCTATATTTGGTATGACCATTATCAAGATATCACATATATACTAAAATATCATATAAAGAATATAAAATATAAAATTCAGCCATTGAAAAGTATTTGATTATTTTTCGAAAAAAATAAAAAATAAAAGGGAAAATATTCGTACAGGAACTCTAAAAGAAATTACGTTGATATCCATGATTTAATAATTAAATAATGTATGAAAGGTAAAATAAAATTCAAGTAATTAAAAATATGTATTATAAATCATTAGCTGCAATCAACAAACATATTTTAATTATGTTCAGGGTTTTACAGTCAAACTGATAAAAATAAATGAATGAAAAAGTTTAACCGTCGCGTAGTTTAAGAAAATCAGAAAATACTAAATATTGTTATTTTTTCAAAATATTGGGACTGTGAAAAGTAAAATTTAACACCCGACAATATCTTTAAAATTAATCATTTTATATTGAAAATAATTAAATTAAAAGAGTTTTCATGTAGTTATCGATTAAATAAATTGATTTAAACTTCCATCTATATTTTGTATGGCAATTATCAAGAAGATATATTTATATACTAAGAAAAGTATGTGATTATTTTTCGTAAAAAGAAAGAAAAAAAGAAAAGAGGAATAGAGTAGGTTGGACTGACAGTGTCATCTATCACCTTATACGAATAGGAATCGCTTACTCTATATATTCAACAAATTTTTAAAACTTTAACTCATTTAAAAGCAATTAATTAAAAATTGAAACATATTTCTAAAGAAACTTTCAAATTGTTTACGTCAAACCTTGGCGGATACTATCTAGTGCTAATATTATGGTAATACGTATTTAATTTTAAAGTAATGAATTTTTAATTGTTAATTTCACGCCAATAGCGAGTTAAGTCGCCGAATATGATACTATAAATCCAAACCACTATTCACACACAGCAGACGACTGTGACATTCGGCCAAGGTTGCTGGGAAAAAAAAGATGGTAACGAATAAAGCAAATTTTGCGCCAACGAAAATGCAATTATAATGTTGTACTTTTCTAAATGAAATTCGCAAGTTCTTGAATGAATTTTTAAACTTATTCAATATTTTATTCTTATTATTAACTAATTTGCATTTTAAAGTACTTTTTACCGAAATATTTTGATATTAATAGTCCGACAAGTGGTCTCAAATATTACATTTTCAGAAAGTTATGCTGCTGTATAATCAATAAGTACAATCCTTACAGACAAATTTTATTGCTTTTCTAACTTTAGACTACAGGACTATAAATTGCACCAGATTTGATGCTAGGTACGAGCTTCACCAAAAGTGGTTCCCTTGTTAGAACTCTGTGGCGGCATTCACAAGTTTTGGCTGCGTTTCGGTTAAACTTGATCCCATCACTACCTCCTTAATACTAAATGCCGATCATATGCACTATTTCCCCATACTGAAATAGAAAGTCAATTTTTTACCAGAGTAGAGTGCCATCTATCGGGGACAACTGATATGATCTTTCAATACATATCAGTACGCTACCTCTGTAATACATTAATGCATATTGTACGGAGGTAGTGTGATGAGTTGACATGTTTCAACTCCTCCCTTATTTGTGGAAAAAGGATAATCTCTGTGGAATGAAAATAATCTGACAGATTGATCTCTATTGAGAAAAATTCTATCAATAGTGTGAATTTCATTTTCACTTTGAGATAAGCCAAGCTGCAATACATGCTTTGTATTGAATGATATGTTATCTGAATGAGTAGATAAGAATTGTAAAGTATTGTTCTTTTGGATACAAAGAACTGGGCCCCTACGACATGCAATGTTTTCTGGGAAATTCCTGGAATGCAAGGAAAGCCTCTGGGAAGTGAAATTGCAGACGGCAGTTGATGGTGGAAGGAGTTGAATGTTGAATCAGTTGGATTTGGAATACTCGAGAGTGAGGTTCCACTTTGAGCGGACGTCAGAATCGGAATTTGGCTGACCATGTAAATTTACGGCATGGATGCTTATCATAATTTTTCATTTTTACTTTTGTTTTCTTTTTTTTAATGTGTTAATTTAAAATAAAATTTTTTTCGTTTAAAACGATAAATGGAATTTATTAATTATATATACAACGTCTCACGCTACCACAGCAATAGTATATATAATTAATTGGTGGAAGCAAATGGGATATGTAATCTAGAGTAAATTAGATTACGGATCTATGTTAACCTGATTAAACAGATGAAGAGCCAGTGAAAAACGGACGAGCAGAGTTGTGGAGTCTTGAAGCCTAATTGGAGTCGTGGATTTTTCTTGGAGTTCTAGCAAGTAGAGAACTGGTAAAAGAACTTTATCGACTAAATCTGTGAGGTGTATGAACAGTCAACTATAGACTTGGTGCTATTTGTGTGTGCTTCAAAATATATCAGTGAAATGAAGATATGCGGCGTACCATCTGAGTTGTCTACATACGAATCTAAGGTGAAATTAGTGCCTCATCAGCAATATTAGTGTCTTCAAATCTTCAAGCATCTGTGTGTGTCATCTTTAAAAGTGCTTGGAAGCCTGGTATCAGTGTGGAGGAAATATCTGCATCTGGAGGTAAGCTCTTTTATGATATCTTCTATAGAGGTCTGTTTTAAATTAAATTTTGTGTATAAATTTTAAATTTGGGGAACAAAACTCTATGTGAAATTTAAGAATTCTAGGGAAGCTATTAATTTGGTACTTAAATTTTTAGTTAGAATTTTTATGTTTGTTGATTTTCTGGTATCTGTTTGGTATAATATTGGGTTAAGAAAATTTTATATTTATGTATATGTTAAAATTTACTTGGGGTATAGTAAATTGTTATTGATTAATTGAGATTATTAATCAGGGTATTTTAATCATAATTTTGTATAAAAATTTTGGAATTAAGAGTTTTGTTTATATACATTTTATTTATTACAGTAATAAAGTTATAGCTTAATTTTACGGGTATACTGTGGATGATTATGATTAATGTTTCAAAATCAATTGATGTTATACTGTACTGTTGGGTATAAAATTTATTTTGGGGGATATACTCAGTTTGAAAGACGTCACTGTTGCATGAGAATTTGCTATATTGAAATTGTGTCGTTTTTGAATACATTATTATACGTATAGTGAAGAAAATTCTATTTCTGTATTTATTGTATTATTGTAAATTGAATATATCTGTTATTTTGAAATTTATTATATTTTGGGGGAAAATATGGCAGACTATTTAGTAAAATATAATAAAAACGTCTTGCTATTATTAGCAGAGGAATTTGAGACCAGTGTGTCAAAAACGTGTAAAAATCAAGCTATAATTCAGGCTATCGTTAGTGCTGAGGATTATAAAGAAAGTTACGCAAAACTTCGCTTGCAATATATTCTTGAACAGGAGGCAGAGCGGAAAGAACAGGAAAAACAAATTGAAAAAGATCGTAAAGAACAAGAGAGACAAATTGAAAAAGATCGTAAAGAAAGAGAGAGGCAAATTGAATTAGATAGGATTGCGCAAGAGGAAAAAGATAAACTTAGGAAATTTGAGTTAGATAAACTTGAAAAACAACTTGAGGTAGATAAACTTGAGAAACAACTTGAGGCAGATAAACTCGAAAAACAACTTGAATTACAAAAACTTGAGAAACAACAGCAATTTGAATTAGAGAAATTGCGTATTCAGAATTCTGCAGATGTTGTTAGTGTTTCATCTAATGAATCAAATGTAGATTTTCATAGAACTCCTAAGGTAAATTTAAAGAATTTGGTTCCGCGCTTGGATTCTAAATTAATTGATATAACTCTTTTCTTTATGATTTTTGAAAGGCAAGCCGAGAAAGCTAAAGTTTCTCAGGAAGATTTGGTTAGTCAATTAATTCCTTTATTACCTTCTGATATTGCCGAAATTATAGTAAAACAACCAGCAGACAAATGTGATGATTTTCTGCATATAAAGAAAGTTTTGTTAGATAGGTTTAGGCTAAGTACAGGCGCCTTAAAACAGAAATTTGAAACTCATCAAAGAAAATCTGGTGAATTATGGGTAGATCTGATTTATGAGTTAAGGGGTTATCTGGATAATTGGTTAGAGTCATTAGAAGTGAGAGATTTTGAATCCTTAAAAGAACTAATGCTCACGGAACAATTGAAAAAACGTGTCCCTTTTGAGATAAAAGAAAAAATTATTGATGATTGGGAGGAAATAAAGATTGCTTCTAAACTCGCGGAAAAATCGGATAAATTTGAGAGTATAAGAAGAGAATTTAACAGGTCGGATAGAAAACCGTGGGAAAATAAATCTTTTCAGGATAAGCAAAAAGACAGCTTTAATTCTAAAAGTAGAAAGGAAATTAAACCAAAATCGGAATTTGAGAATACGAAAGAGTGTGGGAAATTTGATCAATTTAAGAAGGACAATGCTTTTGAAAAGCAAAGACAAGTCCAATGTTATAATTGTTTGGCTGTGGGCCTAATCCGTCCAAATTGTCCGGAATTGTTAAAAAGTAAAACTAATTATGAGGATAAAAGCATAGCTTGGATCATTACTAGTGATGGGAAAAGTGAAAATAATAGGGAAGGTGTGGAAACCGAGTTGCCTATGGTTGATTTATGCGTGAATGGTAAGAAAGTAAAAGCGATTAAGGACACAGGTGCGCAAATTGCGGTTTTTGATGCTAATGACATTCCGTGGAGTGCTAAGAAAGTGGGAAATGTCTTTCTTATACCGGCCCTCGGAAATAGACAAAAAGCGGATTTGGTGTCAGTGCCGGTTGCTTTGATGGAAGGTGAAAAAGAGTACGTTGAAAAAAATGTGGTGGTTGCAGTTGTGAGAAAACTAAATTCTCCGCCCCTTATAACACCAGCTGTTTATGAATTATTAAAGTTAGTAAATATGGATAAGCAAAATTCAGTGTGTAAACAAGTGGAAAATCGGAGAGAATTAAATGGGCTGGGAACCTTCAGATTGTCTAACGATCATGAGCAAAAATTTGTTAGAAAAATAGTTGTAAATGAAATCTGTGAAAGGGATAATAAATCTGTTAATGAGATAGAGGTAAATTCATCGGAAGACGTGACTGATAGGTATTTGGAAAAAGGGTCTAAATTGATCAATACAAAAGAAGATGCGTCTAAAACGGATGGTGATAAAAGGTCAGGTATAGGTCAATTTCGGGAAAAAAATTCTGAGCATGCGGTAAATATAACCAGGTATTTTGTTGGTAGTATGGGAGTTGAGCATGTTAGAAAGAGAATTAGAAAGAAATTGAGTTCACCTATGACTGTGGCCAGAAAAATTAAGTCTGGGATAAAAGATAATAATAGAGTAAATTGGGAGGCTAAATGCCAAGAAAATGAATATGGAAATTCAAAGTTAAAAGAATGGAGCATTCTGTTTTTAAAACGAATCACAAAGAAAGATTCATTAAAGTCAAACAAGATTTTGAAAGGAAAAATTATGATCATGAAGTTGTAAAGCGAAATTTATTGTTGAAAATATTTTATGATAAGGGTAATTTAGATATTGGGTTTTGGGAGAATTCTCTAAATTAAGTTTTATTATAAATTTGGGAGTACTCATTATTGTAATATCTGTAATGTGTTTAATTATCATTTAATGCTTAATATTTTCGCAATGGTAAAACTTCATTAATTTAATAATTGCATAATTTAGTATGCGTTCTTTTTATTTGTAGAAGCGTCTAAATTTAGGCTGTTAGGCAGGTTTTTAAGAGAATTGTTTTAGGCATTGTGTTGTATATAGATTTATTCTTTCCTCTTATTATTATTTTTTTTTGTTAGAATCATGTAAAGTGTAATCTGTATTTGGTATTATATGTATGTGAAGTATTTCAAAATTGTTTCTTAGGACATCAATTGTATAAATTATTCCTGGAATTATACTTAGGTATTGTAGGTGAGGGAGTATAGTAAATCCTATTGACAGTGTGGTCTATCAAATACTGAGTATGGGAATGCGTTTGTATTCTATAGGGATTTTTCATGTGTTATTCTAAATTCCTTTATACTTTGTTGACCTCTTTAGAAATTGATTGAAGGAGCTTATTCTATTAATATATATGCCAAATTTCTTCTAGAAATTTTTTCTTAGGGGGAGGTGTTGTGATGAGTTGACATGTTTCAACTCCTCCCTTATTTGTGGAAAAAGGATAATCTCTGTGGAATGAAAATAATCTGACAGATTGATCTCTATTGAGAAAAATTCTATCAATAGTGTGAATTTCATTTTCACTTTGAGATAAGCCAAGCTGCAATACATGCTTTGTATTGAATGATATGTTATCTGAATGAGTAGATAAGAATTGTAAAGTATTGTTCTTTTGGATACAAAGAACTGGGCCCCTACGACATGCAATGTTTTCTGGGAAATTCCTGGAATGCAAGGAAAGCCTCTGGGAAGTGAAATTGCAGACGGCAGTTGATGGTGGAAGGAGTTGAATGTTGAATCAGTTGGATTTGGAATACTCGAGAGTGAGGTTCCACTTTGAGCGGACGTCAGAATCGGAATTTGGCTGACCATGTAAATTTACGGCATGGATGCTTATCATAATTTTTCATTTTTACTTTTGTTTTCTTTTTTTTAATGTGTTAATTTAAAATAATTTTTTTTTCGTTTAAAACGATAAATGGAATTTATTAATTATATATACAACGTCTCACGCTACCACAGTAGTAATCAGTAAATAACGTAAACAATAATATTTATATGGAAAGTTAAAAAATATAACTTAAAAAATAAACTTTGTAATTAATTTCTAGAATTTCACATATGTATTTATTTTCTTTTCTTTTATAAATAACAATTTAAATTGCTGTAGTAATTGTTATTTTTAATTTAAAATATTTGTTTTTAATATAAAAGTTCTTTTTTTAATTCATTATAATATATAAATTATTAACACTGGTCTTCATTTATAAATATATTTCCATACAAAATAACACAAACAATGTTTATGGAGCAAAAATATTTTATAACATTATAAAATTTAATTAATAGATAGAAAACTATGAGTAAGTTTTAAAAAGATTAATGCAAAATATCAAAGTAGTGTATTAAATTAAAATTACTGGTAGCAATTGATAATACATGCCCCAGATGGTAGTGGCGCTGCTATTTGGGACATGCTGACTTCCATTTTTGACGCAAATGCGATGGGCATTTAGTTATTAAGGAGGTAGTGATCCCATGGAATTTTTTAATGGGTGAAAAGCATCTTACAATGATCACGTGACAGCCAAGAGGAATAGAAGTATTGCGGTATGTCTCTTTCGTTGGCTGTGAGTCGTAGGAACATGTTGTTTGCAGATTAATATTTCCTTGGTGTGGAATTTCTTACGGCAAGAAGAGAAAATATTAAAAAAATTTGACAAAAGAAGGCTTATACTATCCGAAATTTAGATAACACAAAATTACAACTTTGTAATTTTTTTGCTTATGAGGTTACCAAGAATATCGGGTATATAGAAATAATTTGAAAATTTTATCAGGGCTGAAAGACGTTATATAGCACTAGAAAGTGACCATTCATATTTTTTGGTTTCCGCGCGAAATGCCCCAACTGTCTTCTGCACCAGAATGTAGTAGTGTACGCATTTTGCACTTGCATTCATACATCATGCTGAAATAAGATCTATCATTTTACAATTGTTATATCCTTGTTTTCCTAGTAACATTGTTCTCTGTAATAAAGAAATTTTGTTGAATGTTTTATGAGAATTCCCTACTACGTTGATTCACAAACCTGATCCACAAGCCTCATGCCGACCTATAGATCGTTAATTTAAATTTCGATATACCTTTGCTTCGAATTTTTAAATCCCTCATTAGGGAATTTTGGAGCTCACCGGCACTAAAAACGGTCAGAATTTTTTTAGAGGTGGAAAGCTCCAAAACTTTTATAAAATTAAAAGTATTAAAAATCCGTTAGTTCTGAACTAAGGACAGAACTTTTACTATTTTACTTGTCAAAGTGTGAAAAAATGTTTTCTAAATATAACTTGTAGGATATAACTTGTAGGATTAAGAGACCGTAAAAATAAATTTTGCATTTAAGCAATAAGCATAAGCATTTGCATAAGCAATATTTTGCAAAATAAATGCCATATCTAAATTGCTGTATTTGACTCGGTCGCATTTGGTCGCAAAATAATGTAATTTTTATTGTTGAACTTGTCACAGTATAGTGAAACGTTTTCTAAATATAGGATCCAGGGACCGTATAAAATTTTAAAAGCGTAACATTTTAAAAATAGATGGTAGGACTATTTCATTATCATATTCTTAATACCTACCTTATTTTGATCATTTTTGTTATTTACATTTCTTATGTATCTCTAACAGTTAACAAATTAAAACGCGTGTCAATCTTTTCGAGACATGATGTCGAGAGATTTTCACTGAAATGGTCAGAAAAGCATGGTATTTATTTTTTAAGTAACGAAACTTTTATTGCCAGAATAATTACATTTCCCACCAACAAATGATTTTTCAATTGTGTCAGCACTTTATACATCTCAGTGCACAATGCAACTAAGAATAAGTGAAAATGTTAAATTTAACGCGAACCACCTAGATCTCACTGGCTCACCGCGATCCCTAAGACTTCATATGAATGATAAAATAGCTGTCAGACATGACAGAATAATTTGCAGAGCATCTAAAAGGTTTTATGCTTTATATCAGTGCTAACTGTTGGTTACAGATGCAGCTATTCTGGCAATAAATATTTTTGCTATCAAAACTTCTTATGTCTTACTGTGCATTTATGTAAAAATTCTCACCGTACTAAGTTCTATACTTTTCGAATTATTGAATTTTCCATTCTTTCGTGACTTTTGAATTGCCGTACATTTCGTTGATTCAAAATTTAAAACAACATATCAGGATTAATATGATTATATGAATTATACATTAGCTTCATTCAGCGACATAAAGATTAATCATAACGTTACCATTTAACACTTATAAAATATGTATTTACGACAAATTACATTCTATCGCAACATTTTATGAAATGTGATCTTCATAAATGGAATTGCGTTAATTTTCTTAAATATTTCGCACACGTAAACCTCATATGAGGCTCTTAATTTAAGTCATAAAAATAGTGCTATGAAAAAATCTTTCGACGAAATTTTACTTTGACACATCTATTAAAGTTTTAAATTTCTTGTCTGGCTTCAAAATTGTTTCCTATCGGGAATACTGAGCAGCTATAATTGAAAAATAAATTATCGATTTAAAAATAATTTTGCTTTATACAACAAATAATGCTTTTGGAACATAGCAAAATAAAGAATTTATATCTCTTCCTAAACTTTGTTACAGCCAATCAATGTGTTAAATGTATGTCATAGTTAAACTTGAAAGTACTGCATGAATGGGGAATACGAACACGCTAAAAAAATATTCCCTTTTCACCCAATTTATAATAGCATTTTGAAAGTACCAACACACAGAATGATTTTTATCACATTATACCGTAGTTGAAAAGAATTTATGACTTCGGTTTGTCTGTCTGTCTTCTGTCTTTGCTCTAAAAACTATCTTAAGTATACACGGATTTTGATGTAATTGTTGTATGATGTTGAAGTTCACCATGGCATGTTTGATATTGAAAACAGAGTACATAGCATTTATAAATCGTTTACAGGTACACACAAAATGAATCCTGTACTGGAGAATTCTTTAATAATCGTTGAAGTCTGATATCCACGAATAAAAATCAGTTGGTTCTTTGTGAGACACAGGTAATATAAACAGAAGCAGTTGACTCGGATGCACGAATAAGATTCAGGTAAGATAAAAGCAAACACTGTTTATTTTTTTCAAAGACGTCGTTAAAAAAAGGGTAGGCAAAAGGAATAAAAGAGTCAAGAAGCAAGGGGTGGTACCTACAAAAACGGAGATAACTTTTCTACAAATTCTCTGGTCAAGTCAAACGGCCGAAGTGATAAAGTTTTAAAAGTTACATGTACGGGTGTTGGCGCGAAAAGCATGATAAAATCGCCAGTACTTGGCGAGAGAGTTTTTGGAGACTAATGTCGTAAGCGTATGGGAAAAAACGATAAATGCTAGATTCTGTCTATGATTAAGCATTCTTTTGAGAGCGGTGGGGGTTGCAGGAATTCTTGCATGGAGACGAAACAAGGAAAAAGAAAAGAAAATAATTTTGGGATTGGCGTTTGATTTTGCTAAAAGACAGCTGCAATTAACGGTTACTTATGACTCGAATCTAATAACAGGATGTGAAAAACATGAACTTGCATATTACCGTTTACATGTGGGCGAGAGATATTTTAATTAATTCTTTTGAGAGCGGATGAGAAGTGCTAATGCTTGCATAAAGAATATCGGTTATACGTTACATTACTTTAATAAGTAGAGCACAGCTGCTTATATATTTTGTCTAAGTTTTAAGACAGATGCACTTTAGATTTCATGAGAAGAAAACGGTTGGATTAGAAATATATGAACATTTGTAACTTATTTTTAGCATAACCGCAAAATCAAGGACTGAAAAGTTTCTGATGTATGCGAGTGACTTGCAATTTAGAATAAAGAAAATAGATTCGTTATCTAAATTAAATCATAAATAGATTTTAGTTAAAATATTGAATTTTGGGGGGAGGGGGGGGGGGAATTACTGACATTTTTAAAATCTATAAACTATATATATTTATTCTTACAATTATTTATTTATTTATTTAATTTGGGGGGGAGGGGAATGAATGACAATTTATGAATTTATTATTTATCTTTATTTTGGGGGGGGGAAGGGGAAGCATGAAATCAATACAAACTTGTTAGATTTTGGAAGAGGAAAGGAAAAGTTTATGTTAACTTGTTAATTTTTTTTTTTTTGGGGGGGGGGTAGTTGAACTGAAAGCAAGATATATGACAAACGTCTTTGTCATATATATCACCCCATTGACCAGAAAAGCTGTACTGTCTACAGTACAGTTTTTTTTTTACAAAAAATACAATACAGTTTTACTCTCCCCAAGCTGACAACAATACATACATAACATAAAACAAAATACTTGTAAAATTATATGAGTTGCAACAGTATAAAAGAGTTTGTTACCTCATTAGTCCATAACACAGTCTACAAATATGTCATTAAGTGCACTACTTACGAAGATTTTTTTTTATATCTCTTCGTCTTCTCTTCTTTTTTTTTTGTTCTGTTCCGGTACCAGTTTAAAAAATTGTTAATTTCCTAGACATGTCTAATGATAATTGAGTACAAAATTTTTACTCCTTTTCTCAATTTTCTTGCACTTAAATACTATAGTTACTACTTAAGTATAATATGAAACACAAATGAAAACAATTAAAAAAAATAAATAAACACAAATAACACCTAACATAAACATATATCCTTAAAAATTAACTTGAATTATATGAAAAAGTGAAAATGGATTAACGCAAGTGTAGTGTAATGAAAAGTTGTTTGAAAAGGGTTTAAAAATTCGTGCAAGCACAGGACGGTAAAAAAAAGAGGTGCATGTGGCACGCCCAAATAAAAAGGGACCGCCCTTAATCTTGTCAATGCATGACAAGTGTGATGTCTCAGGCTTAGGGCCTTACGACTTAGGTGAGGAGGGCAGTGATGAGAGTCCACATCATTACAACATGAACTCCCTGCTCCCCAATGAAGATCACACTGATCCCCACACAGGAGCACGATTCGGGAACACATGTACTTTTGGGAAAAGGGAATATTGTGAATTAGTAAACTAAATCACAATTGTCTCTTTAAACACAATCTGGTGAGGTGTGGTAACCTAAAGGCAAAAATTTAGAACGGTACCACTAGCCTGAAGGGGAAGAATTATTAAAAACAAAAAAAAACAAGATACAAGTGTATCGTATGCTTATCCAAATGTATTGACAGTCCTAGAGTGTTGAGAGACCTAAAATATGTCGTAATCGGGTATGATGAAGTGAAACTGTACAAGTCATGTAAGCGAATGCTTTAAGTTTGTTTGAGAGAACATTTTTTTTATTTATTTAAAAGACCTTATTTATTTAAAATATTTGCAATGTTGTATTCAGTATGAATGAAAGTTTAAAGTGTGAGAGAAAAAAAATGTGAAAAGATTATATTTATCTACTGTTTATAAAATTGAATGAAAAATTAAAGAATGGTGTGACCCGATACAAAATATTGTGTAAAAGTGGTCTTCACAAGAAGACATGGACCAGCCGTGAAGTCAGGCGAAGACAAGTTATGCACAGTATACGTAGAATCCTGGCCAGGGATAAAACACTTAGTATCAGATCATATAAAAATTTAAAAGTTTTTTTTTTTTTTTTTTTTTTTTTTTTTTTTTTTTTAATTTGTTACAAATTATCTTTTCCTTAAATTGTAGCGAGGGGCGAGAATGGTGTTAGAAGAATTATTATCTATAACATGACTTGCAGGATCACATAAATGTCCATATCGAGGTGGTGCTAGAAGAAGTCTATCAATATGTACCCTAAATGCAGTATCATCATGAGCATATAATCTTTTAATTGAAAACGAAACAGGGGAGTGTTTAAATGTTACAATATATGGACCGGTATATTTAGGTTTAAATTTGTCGACTGATTTTAAATAAACAATATCTTTTAAACATATATTTCTTAATTTAGCTTTTCGACTGTGAATTTTGTAACGTCTATCTTGAGCAGTCTTAATGTTGTTATATCCTTTGTCATATATTTTGTTTAAGTCATTTAGTAATTTATAAACTTCAACATGTTTATCAAGGAATGCTTGGTTGGTACTATGATCATATGTGTCAAAAATTAATGAAAGTTCACGACCAAAATGAAGTAAGTTAGGTGAAAATAGTGTAGAAGAGTGTGTCGAACCATTATAACGTGACTTATGAATAAACAGAGCATTTTCAAAAGAGTGTCCTTCTTGTAGTAATGTGGTAACAGAATATTTAATAGATTTGTTAATCCGCTCAGCTATACTGTTAGATTGTGGGTGTGAGACCGAACTGTGATGTATTTTTATACCAAGAGCATCATTAAATACATTATAAATATGAGAAGTATATTGTGGGCCTAAATCTGACAAAATACTAACGGGTCTCCCATAGGTAGTTATATAGCTAAATAAGCATTTTACAACCTTGGGTGCAGAAGTATCAGTGAGAGGATAGAGTTCAATGTGTCTTGAGAAGTGATCGGTTACAGTTAAAACATGTTTATTGTTTGAGAAAGGACCAAGTAAATCTGTACTAACTGTATGACCAGGATATCTTGGTGTGTATGTAGGTTGAAGAGGTGCGGGTGGAGTGTTATGGTGTTTGGCCTGTAAACATTTGACACATGAAGCTACAAAGTTGAGTGTATCTACATAGATGCCTTTCCAAAAATATTTGGATGAAAGAAATTCATAAGTTTTGGCCATACCAAAGTGTGACAGATGGGATATAGTTAAAACTTTACTTTTAAGTGAATCAGGGACTACAATGTGATATGAGAAAGTATTATTTGTGATATCTTCCTTTTTGAACATTAGTATCTTAGAATCCGGGTGTATGAAGTAATTCGGGAATTTTGAAGAAGGTCCATTATGTAATATATGATCATAAATACTAGCTATGGTAGGGTCTTTTTGTTGTTCAGTGCAAAAAGTTTGATTTGATATCTCCAATAATGGGTCTCGTTTTGTTCGTTCACCTGAGATGAGAAAATTTACATGACAATTGTTGTTATTAACAGATTTACAAATATCAGATGTTTCATGATCAACTATTGGAAGTGGTTGAGGATCATGGATAAGGTTAGGATTGGTTAGTAAATTTTCTTGGTTGTTGTCAAAATTACAGCGAAAGAAATAATCTGCTAAAACATTTGAAGATCCTGGAATGTGTTCAAAATCATACGAATATTCTGAAAGGTCAATTAGCCAACGGGTGGTTATGTCTGCTGGGTTTGTAGTCTTTTTGTATCTTTTTAGAGGTTTACTGTCTGATAAGATTAGGAACTTTCTGTTGTATATGTAATATTTGAATGCAATAACAGATTTGTAAATTGCCATGAGTTCTAGTTTTAAAGCAGGATATTATTTTTCAGAGGAATTTAAGGATTTAGAAAAGTTTGCTACTGGTAGAAGGTTTCCATTATGTTCTTGCAGTAAAACGCCAGAGATGGCAATGTTAGATGCATCTGTATTCAAATAAAATTTTTTGTTCTAATCTGGTAACCTAACCATGGGTGAACCGAAGAAAATTTTCTGTATTGTTTTAAGTATGTCCTGATGTTTTTCTGTCCAGATGAATTTAGTTTTAGGAGTAGTTAAATCAATAAGTGGTTGCACTAGTTTGTTAAATGTTGGGATTAAGGATTTATAGAAAGTTATCAAACCAATAAGCCTTTTTAGTTGTCGTTTTGTAGTTGGTGTAGGAAATGAAGTTATTTTTACAATGTGGAATGGATTGGTGAAATACAATGATTTTCTATTTGAAAACCTAAGTAGTTGACTTTTGTTTGATGAAAGTTGCATTTATTAGGTGAAAGAGTGAGATTGTACTTGGAAAGGAGGTTAAAAATTTTGTCGAGTTTAGAACACATTTCATCAAAAGAATTTGCGCCTATGATAAAGTCATCTTGATACGTATACGCACCTTGTAGGTGTAGTTCGTCAATTAAAGAGTCCATTAGAGCTTGAAAGATTGAGGCACTTGTCTTTAAACCAAAGACAAGTCTGCGGTAGGAAAAAGATCCAAACATGGTGGTAAAAGTTAGTTGATTGTGAAATTTTTCTGGTAAGTTAATTTGATGGTAGGCTTGATGAAAGTCGAGTGTTGTAAAGAATGTGTAAGAGGAGAGATTAGCGATAATGTTATGAATTTTTGGTAGTGGGTAAGATGAGCCTTGTATTACAGTGTTTAACATTCGAAGGTCAAGTGCGAGGCGAAATTTTTGTTTACCAGTACCATCTGGCTTTTTCCTGACAAGTAACATAGGGCATGCCCATGCCGAGCAATGTCTTTGTATAATTCCAACTTCAAGTAATTGATTAATTTGATCTAATGTATCTTTTTGTAATGCCTGAAGTATTGGAAAAGGAAGTGTTTTTATAGGATAGTGATTAATAAATTTCAAATTTGGAATAATTTTATGTGTATGCCCAAGTGTATTTAGAGATTTTGAAAATACTGGATAATATTTGAGTAACATTTCTTTTAGAATTTCAGCCTCATCGGTCGGTAAGTGTTCAAGATTAAAATCAATTGCAGATAATCTTCTTTTCTTTTTTTGAGAATGTCTTTAGAAGCTTGAATGAGATTTAAAAATTGTTGATCTGAGTCATCTTGACTAATTTTATCTGGGGAGTACTCAATTATTTCCTCGACCTCAAAAAGTTGACCTATTTTAGCTTTTTTTTGAAGGTGAATGGGATTATCAGAATTGTTTTTAACCGAAATCAGGAAAAATGTATATTGTTGTGGAATTTTTCTTTTTCGCTTTGGATTTTGGGACTTCACTATAGCATCAAATCCTATTAAGTTGTCAACGGGTGAATTGTATTGAAATAAATACTCTTTGTCTGTGCTAATAGTATCTGTGAAAACTGAAATCCATTTTTGTTCCTGAGGGTTTAAGGAAACTCTACGAGTCAAAGCTACAATTTGATTTTTGAAGGAGGTGGGTTGTGTACTACATTGATTTATCTCAGAAGATGGAGTAGTTTGTTTGTTTACCAAAGGAATCGATAAAGTGTTGTCAATATGAATAAGATTTTTGACAGTATTTACAACGATATTGAATCGTTTGATGAAATCATAGCCAATAATACCTTGGAAACTAGATGAATCTGGTATGTCTACGACATAGAAGTGGTGGTTGAAGTTTTTGTGCTGTAATTTAATGGAGGTTCTAATACATGCGGAAAAATCTACATCAGAATTGACTGTTTTGATGACAACGCCAGTTGATAATCTCTTATATTTTAAAATTTCTTTCAATTCATTAAATAGTGATTGTGCGAGCAACGAAATTGTACTACCCGTATCGCAAAGTAGAACAATATCCTTTTTAGCAATTGTGGCTTTTACAAGGGGGAGTGATGTCGCATCTTTACTAACATTATAAATGATTTTTGTAGTATTGTTTTCGTATTGTTCTGCGTTTGTTTGTGTCGTTTTATGTTTAGAAATTCTTACAATATCAGATGTTTGTGTGCTCACTGAGTTTACCAATCTATTATGTGAAATTTTTGGTAAGGGAGGATCTGGGAAAAAACTGGCTGATGTAAATTCAGTAGTGGGGTGAGGTGCAAAGCCATCAGCAAAATTACACCTCTGAATTAGTTTTCCTGTTGTCTGCTGCTATTGTTGTTGTGAAATTGTCCTCGTCTTTGTGTATTTAAGCGTTTCCATTTAAAACAGGCCTGCGCTTCGTGACCACTTTTGAAACATAGCTGGCAAGTAGTACGATTGAATCTGTACGAGTTATGTGGAGAGGGGCGTTTGTTAAAATTTCTTGTTTTGAAATTTCCGTTTGTTGTGCATGCCAGCAAATTTCGTTTTGTAAGTTGCCGCGTCTTCCTTAATTTCTGGCTGTGTTTGGGTATTTACAGAAAGGGCGTTTATTTTCTCGGTTAGCTGCTTCAGCTGATCGGTAAATATTGAATCAGTTGGGGAAGGGGTGGGGTAAGCATGCAAAATTTTCTCGCCATGCAAAATATCTTGAAGTGCCTGGGCTCTCAAAACAGCGGGTTGGTACTCTGAAATTCCTTCCTCTTGAATTTTAATTCTTAAATTGGAAGGAATAGTTTCCAAAAATTTCATGTACTTAATTTTGTCACGCGCATAGGCGTCGTGAATATCCGAATAAACTGTTGCAGCGAGAACGTTAAGCCTATGGGCAAAGTTCTTTATGGTTTCTGCAGGTAACAGTGTTAAGTTAGCCAATTCGATTGCAACAGCTGATTTGCTAGGCGGGGAAAAAAATTGGCAAATTCCTTTTCAATATAATCAATGTCGTTTGAATTGGCCAAGTCAGGATTTTGTGTTAAGTATTTATATGCAGAACCAGTGAGTTTGCTTTTGAGCAAAGCAATTGTTGCTTGCGGGCTGTATTTATTTATTTGACTAACAGACCGGACTTGGTCGAAAAAGAATTTGAGAATTCGAAATGATCACCATCGAAATTAGGTAAGTTAATAGGAATTTGTCGAGAAGCCATGGTGGCCAAAAATACAGTCAACTAAACTATTGAAATTCAAGGAAACACTGCATGCACAATAAAATAACCAAAAATATCAATATACACTAGCAGATTATAAATATAACATGAAAGAAAAAAAATGTAAACTGCATTTATATTGTTATGAATTTTGTATATATCTGTAAATATTCCATTTGTTTAAATTTATTTTATTTTATTATTGTGAAAATTGCAGTATTATTAATGTATTTCCTATTGAGCATCATGTAACTCAAAGCTAAAGGCCTCAGATGCTTTGCAAGAAAAACAACCTTACACCCTCATCTTTATAATGGAAGTCTATGGAAATATCGCCAAGGAATGGGTTTATCGCCAAGTTGGCGATGGTTTTGGCGACTTATTTTTATCGCCAAATTTGGCGATATATCGCCAAATGTCGCAAAGTTGGCGACGGATTTGGCGACTTTTTGTGCAACCCCCCCTTATACATTTACATTGGGATCCTTTCACGTTTGGAGTACTCTATCGAGAGTTGAAGCACTTTCTTGTAATTTCTAGCATCTGAAGACTCTGGAAAATTCTACAGTTATCTTTAAAGCCTATATAAGGGACCTCCACCAGTCCAGTTCAGTTAGCTCTCTGTCAACTGCGATTGAATACGCACGAGAGGCTTTGCATTGAGAACTGTGTTTCTATGAGAGGTTTTGTATTTGATTCGCCGTATTGAACAATACGCTATATTGTTCTGTGTTAAATTTTGCTGTGCTGTTATTAGATTTGAAGATTACTCAATATTTGTGTCTTTGAGAGGATTCTTGTGTATTTACCGAACTGTTTGGAGTAAATAAAACCTGTTGATTGTTCTTATATATTGGCAACAATCCTTTCGAACCCCGAGCTCACAACATTTGGTGTCAGAGTGGGGTTGAATGCCGATCACCAGAGCAATGGAGGGTGAACTGAAACAATTATTGGAGAAATTAACTGCAAACCTTGGCGAGTTGAAAGAAGAAATGAAGAAAGATATGTCAGCGATGGATGAGAAAATGACTGCAAACCAGGCTGAAATGAAGGAAATATCGGAAGAAATGAAGAAGGAAATGTCGGAAGAAATGAAGAAGGAAATGTCAGCGATAGATGAGAAAATGACTGCCAACCTTGGCGACTTAAAAGATGAAATGAAAAAGGATATGGCAACCAACCTTGGAGCGTTGAAAGACTTAATAGAGGATAAAATAACATCTTTAAATGACAGAATTGACGGCGTGGAAAACAAAGTTGAAGGAAGATTTCAAGAAATAGAAGGAAAGGTAGAAGAAATTCAAAGGACAGCCAGTACCGTAGAAGAAAGAGTAGAAGAAAAAGTTCAAAAGTTCGCCGAGACCGTTGAAGAAAGAGTAGAAGAAAAAGTTCAAAAGATCGCCAAGACCGTCGAAGAAAGCATAGAGAATGTAAAAAAAGATTTGGAAAAAGTCAAGAAACAGAAGATAACTGCCGGAGGCTATACCGAAGATGTCAAGTATCAATCTATGCTTCCTCGTTCCTGTATTAAACTCTCCACCTATGACGGAAAATCCTCATGGCCAGTTTTTAAGACACAATTTGGGATCGTAGCGGACGCCAATGGATGGGATTCCCAGACAAAGGCTAGCCAGTTAGCTGCTTCTCTACGAGCTGATGCTGCCGACGTCCTACAGACTTTGCCTGCAAATGAACCACTGGATTTTGAAACGCTCGTCAGTGCCTTAGAATTGCGCTTTGGCGAGAAATGCATGAAGGAATATAGCAGACTCCAGCTCAAATCTCGACAGCAGAAATCCACTGAATCCCTGCAAGAGCCTTGCTACGGATGTCGAGAGACTTTCCCATCTTGCTTATCCTGACTGCCCGACTGAAACTAGAGAAAGTTTAGCTCTGCAAAATTTCATCGATGGTGTGCGTGACTTTGAGATCCAGAAACAACTCCGGATTGCAGATCTCAGTGACTTAAAAGGGGCTTTAGTTTATGCCCTGAAATTCGAGGCAGCCCAGCAAGCTACAAGGAAAGATAGGCACTTTGTGCGAGTAGCCAACATGCCTGAGACGTCGGATACAGTTGTGGAGCGGTTACAGCAGCAGATAAAGGACGTGATGAGACAGATAAACTCCTTGATGGACAACAAACCTGGCAGAAAGATCAAGTGCTGGAAATGCGGTGGAGAAGGCCATATTCAAAGAAACTGCCTAAACCGACCCAGCACAGAAGGTAATAGCTCCGCACGAACGGCGGAGCAGGAAAACTAATTAATGGCCATCTCGCGGGGCGTAGGTTGCCAGATTTTGAGATGCCCCATTATCAAGTGTGTCAAATTTCTGTAAGAAGTTGCGGCGAGAACGGAGTTTTTATAGTCGGGCGTGTGAATGATTTGCCCTGTAATATGATCATCGATACAGGAGCCAATGTGACCATCGTTCGGAAAGATCTAGCTCTGCGGCTAAAAGAAAAACTCCTCTGGACTCCGCCCCGTGTTATCCTTCAAACCGTGACCGGGGATATGATCGACATACATGGAAGAATGAAACTGAAAATAAAGTTTGGGAACGCCGCTTACCATCATACAGTCTATGTGGCCGATATTTCAGACCCTTTTATACTCGGACTGGACTTTTTAAAAGAGCATGGATTTACACTGGATTTTAAGAATAATGAGTTACGCTCTGCTCAAGAAGATGTCACTATTTTCAGACTTGGAAATGAGTCCGGGTCTATTCAACGGATCACAGCCAAGGCAGATGTTATCATCCCTCCTCGGACCGAAATGATGATACCTGGATTAACTGGAAATGAAAGAATTTTCCAGTATGGCTTGACTGGATATCCTGAGAAGAGCCCAAAGGGAGTGCTAATAGCATCAGCGCTGGTAGATCTGTCGAGAGATGTGATACCCGTGAGGATGGCGAATGTAAGTGAAAAGTCTAGAATTATCCAGAAGGGTGAAGTGCTTGCTACCTGTGCTCCAGTCACCTGTGTTTGCAAAGACCCGAGCTTGACGTTATCGGAGCCGCCTACAAGTTTAACACCTGTAATTGGACGAAATGAAAATTTATCTCCTGAACAGAGACATGCCGCAGAAAGACTGTTCCAGGAATTTAAGGATGTGTTTTCACAAAACGAGAATGATATAGGTCGCACTTCTCTGACACGTCATAGAATTGATACTGCCGACCATCCACCGATTAAACAGCATCCAAGACGCTTGCCGTTCGCAAAACAAGAAGAGGTTTCTAAGCTCTTACAAGAGATGCAGAATAGTGACATCATCGAACCGTTATCAAGTCCGTGGGCCTCTCCCATCGTGTTGGTCCGAAAGAAAGATGGCTCCACAAGGTTTTGTGTGGATTATCGAAAACTTAACGATATCACGAAGAAGGACAGCTATCCGCTACCAAGAATAGACGACACACTAGATACTCTTTCAGATTAATCACTTCAAAGCCCCACTACGACAGAAATTACCGCTCTTTCTGAAAAAAAAAGTTTACAGAAATGCTGTTATACATGTTTTATATGAAATAGCTTTTGAAGGTTTTAAACTAAATTAAAATATTTAAAAGCTTTAATATTTCTTTTATTAGTTTATACTGTAACTTTCATGGAATAAATGAGACGATATTTTGGCTTGACTGATGTTGTTTGCAGATATTTGTATCCTTAAATTTTCTTTAGAAGTTTAAACCTACATCAAAAAAATATTAGTTATTGCTAAAAAGTATTAAGAGTGCAGTGTGAAATCCTCGCAAGTGTCTACTGGTATATATTATTTCTGTTGTCAACATCTCTTTTTCTACACTTTTACAAAACGCACAACAATAAATGATGTACCATTTCAAAGTTTTTTTAACTGACTTCTGACAAAGTATACTTACATTTCGTTAAAATATCTTTTTTGATTATAAATTGCAGTTAATTAAAAATTAAATCTGCATTGTTTTCAAAAATGAAATGAAAGGTTTTACTCAAATCAATGTTGGCACAAAAATAAAATACAGCAGTATATCGCGCTCAACAATTATAAAAGAAAAAAAAAGAATTAGAACAAAAAATATAAAGTGGACGTCTTTGCACGGGTTTATTAGATGCGTTCATAATTATATAAATATGTAGCACCTATAGTCGTCGTCTGGTTCGTCCATCTGTTCACATATAACAGCGCAAAAACTACCCAATTGAATGGTTTGAAATTTAATATAGTATATAATAGTTACAGAATTTTGTGGAGTTATTTAAAATTTTATTAAAAATTTCAAAATCCACCGGCAGATGGCACCACTATACTGAATAGGTCACCTCAAATCCTCGCTACGAAAGAAATCACCGCTATTTCTGATAAAAAAAAATGTGTTTACAGAAACGTTGATATTCATGTTTTATATGAAATAGTTTTTGAAGGTTTTAAAAAAAATTAAAATATTTAAAAGATTTAATAAGCTTTTACAAATATTTTAACAGCAGAATCGGATTTGAAGCTTTCAAAGAGTCGTTCATTTGTGAATCATTTGAATTTGTGATGCTGAATGGCAACAATGTTCGTTTGTTTAGAGTTGGGATTCCGATTTTTAATCTGGATTTTTAATTAAGAACTTAAAACATTATAATAGTATATGATATACATGTTTTATAGAAAAATATGCTGAACAGACATGATTTCAAGTAAAGGATATTATCATTTAGCTGTGATATGTTACACAGGTTTTTCATTAAGCCTAACATGGCGTTTAACTATGGTCGATTCGCAAACCAGAGTGGTCGCACCCGGAACCGTTACAGACACTTTCTTGCCTTTGAATTTTATTATAAGTAAGATATGTTTAAGAATCTCCGCATTAGCGAATATATTGCAACTGATAAGCAAACGGACATGAAGCATAAATGCTTAAGTAGGTTAAGCGGTTTTTGCCAAGAAAGATGAAATACATAACAAAAAATATGAGAAATGCTACCACGATTGCAAAAGTTCTTGATTTTTCTATTAGATTTTTCCGGTTTGGCGAAGGATTAAGGAAAAAATAAATTATGAATAAAATTAAGTTGTTACAATGCTTAACATGCATTTAAGGGCGACCAAACTGGTCGCCAGTGGCGGCTAGTCTTTATAATGGAAGTCTATGGAAATATCGCCAAGGAATGGGTTTATCGCCAAGTTGGCGATGGTTTTGGCGACTTATTTTTGTCGCCAAATTTGGCGATATATCGCCAAGTTGCCGACGGATTGGGCGACTTTTTGTGCAACCCCCCCCCTTATACATTTACATTGGGATCCTTTCACGTTTGGAGTACTCTATCGAGAGTTGAAGCACTTTCTGGTAATTTCTAGCATCTGAAGGCTCTGGAAAATTCTACAGTTATCTTTAAAGCCTATATAAGGGACCTCCACCAGTCCAGTTCAGTTAGCTCTCTGTCAAATGCGATTGAATACGCACGAGAGGCTTTGCATTGAGAACTGTGTTTCTCTGAGCGGTTTTGTATTTGATTCGCCGTATTGAACAATACGCTATATTGTTCTGTGTTAAATTTTGCTGTGCTGTTATTAGATTTGAAGATTACTTAATATTTGTGTCTTTGAGAAGATTCTTGTGTATTTACCGAACTGTTTGGAGTAAATAAAACCTGTTGATTGTTCTTATATATTGGCAACAATCCTTTCGAACCCCGAGCTCACAACAATATCATAATAAATAATAATAGTAAATCACTGTTTCTTTCTAGCGTATAGATCCCTAACGCTCATTTTTAATTCCTTTTTTTAAAAGAAACAGCGAAGAATGAGAGGGAAAAAAAATCCTTTTTTTTTTTTTTTTTTTTTTTTTTTTTAAATTTAGAATCACTACTTTTACACTAATTTGAAGAAAACTTACCTGATTTATCACCACAAGTATAAAAAGTAAAAATTCATGTAAATTATTTAAATTATTATGAATGAAACTTAACATTCCTTTTATTCATTTAAAAAAAATGAAACCAATATTGCAAGACAATTTAAGTTATTATTTTTTTCTAACTGGTTTACTAAAAATTAAAAATTCAGATTAATATTTGTATCCAAAACACCTTAAAAAAAAACAATCTTGCCTTAAATATTCATAAAAATATCATATTTTACAACAACTAAAAAAATATGCAAGATAAAATAATCATATTTATACCATTTGATGTGAAAGTTCAAAAATTAAATTAACTTAAATTTCAACCTGCATATTTAATTAAGAAGGTTTTGGTAAAAAGGCAAACACAAAAAAAAAATATATCTACATAAAACTTTGTTATTGAATATATTCTTTTAAGAATAGAAATGCAATATTTTTAACCAAATGAAACATTTTACTACTGACTGAGAGAGAAAAAAAAATAATTATATTACAAGAGAAGTATGAAGGTTGACATGTACATTTTAATCAAAGCCAAAGGTTTTTTTTTTTTTTTTTTTTTTTTTTTTTAAAGCAAAAAAAAAATTACTGTGAGTGAGTGAAAGTTACAATATACTAACTTTCCATTCATCCTTCATACTTGTTAATTTAAAATGAAATAAAACGCTTTTTTTTGTAACAATGATTCGTTCACTAAGGGTTTTTTTTTTATTTTTATGATCATCACAACTTTGTATCACAACATTCTTGTACTAATCTTCTTATTTTGTTTCACTTAGATCTGTATTTTTTTATAACTACCTACTTTATTTACTTTGTTTGTGTGAGAAAATTGTAATTAAAAAAATTGTAAAGTGATCATAGTGTAGGTATACTCTTGAATAACACAATAACGAAACACTAGATAGCTCAGAAGCACAGACACTTTCACAAACGTTCCGGTAAGCAGTATTAGCAATGTTCACTTTTTGTTTGACTTACTTTTTTTTGTTTTCCTGGGAGAACAACAAAACACACAAAAAAAAAAACTTAGTAGACGATTAGTAGACGTATGTCAATAATAAACACCGTATATTTTGAAGAATAATGAGTGAATAACTTTTTTTTTATGAAGAGATAGAAATTTTCTGAAACACTAACTTTTGAAGAGATTCCTTTGGATTTAAAATTCACACGCAACACACGGATTACTTTTAGTAACACTGTTGAAGAAACACTTGGATTGAAAATGCACACGGATCACTTATAGTAACACTGTTGAAGAAACACTTGGATTGAAAATGCACACGGATCACTTATAGTAACACTGTTGGAGAGATATTTGTATTTAAACTGCACATGGATCTTCGGAAACACTGTTGAAGAGATGAGGGGGGGTGGAGAAGGACTCCAGGCAGCGACAATAAGAGAGCAGGTGACAGAAGAGATGGGGGGAAGGGCGCGCTTCAGGTAGAGGTTGTCAACACAGATGAGATGACTCTAGCATGTCCGCTCTGGAACGGAGGGGGGGCTTCCACAGACGACGGTGCGGTGGGGGGGGGGCAGCACTTTCACACAGGCCAGGTGCCTGCTACATCAAGATGGAGATAATCCTGCATCGAGGGCGCGTAGAAGCAATGATATGGAAGTAGCGCTAACGTAAATACAGGACGCAGTGCATTGCAGTTAAAGAAATATGCGTTGAAGTCCGGTACCTCCCCTTAAACAGTGGAAAAGGTTTCTCTTAGAGAAGAGTATACGGCTGAGACGCACCAAGAACTGTACTGGAGAATTCTTTAATAATTGTTGAAGTCTGATATCCACGAATAAAAATCAGTTGGTTCTTTGTGAGACGCAGGTAATATAAACAGAGGCAGTTGACTCGGATGCACGAAGAAGATTCAGGTAAGATAAAAGCAAACACTGTTTATTTTTTTCAAAGACGTCGTTAAAAAAAGGGTAGGCAAAAGGAATAAAAGAGTCAAGAAGCAAGGGGAGGTACCTACAAAAACGAAGATAACTTTTCTACAACATCTCTGGTCAAGTCAAACGGCCGAAGTGATAAAGTTTTAAAAGTTACATGTACGGGTGTTGGCGCAGAAAGCATGATAAAATCGCCAGTACTTGGCGAGAGAGTTTTTGGAGACTAATGTCGTAAGCGTATGGGAAAAAACGATAAATGCTAGATTCTGTCTATGATTAAGCATTCTTTTGAGAGTGGTGGGGGTTGCAGGAATTCTTGCATGAAGACGAAACAAGGAAAAAGAAAAGAAAATAATTTTGGGATTGGCGTTTGATTTTGCTAAAAGACAGCTGCAATTAACGGTTACTTATGACTCGAATCTAATAACAGGGTGTGAAAAACATGAACTTGCATATTACCGTTTACATGTGGGCGAGAGATATTTTAATTAATTCTTTTGAGAGCGGATGAGAAGTGCTAATGCTTGCATAAAGAATATCGGTTATACGTTACATTACTTTAATAAGTAGAGCACAGCTGCTTATATATTTTGTCTAAGTTTTAAGACAGATGCACTTTTGATTTCATGAGAAGAAAACGGTTGGATTAGAAATATATGAACATTTGTAACTTATTTTTAGCATAACCGCAAAGTCAAGGACTGAAAAGTTTCTGATGTATGCGAGTGACTAGCATTTTAGAATAAAGAAAATAGATTCGTTATCTAAATTAAATCAGAAATAGATTTTAGTTAAAATATTGAATTTTGGGGGGAGGGGGGGCGAATTACTGACATTTTTAAAATCTATAAACTATATATATTTATTCTTACAATTATTTATTTATTTATTTATTTTTTGGGGGGGGGAGGGGAATGAATGACAATTTATGAATTTATTATTTATCTTTATTTGGGGGGGGGGAAGGGGAAGCATGAAATCAATACAAACTTGTTAGATTTTGGAAGAGGAAAGGAAAAGTTTATGTTAACTTGTTAAATTTTTTTTTTTTTGGGGGGGGGTAGTTGAACTGAAAGCAAGATATATGACAAACGTCTTTGTCATAAATCCCGCTACATTATAGTATATGGGTAAAAATCATTTGTGGTGTATTTTAAGGATGTTATACTATTTCAAGCAGAATGAAATTAAAATACTTTTGTAAGATGAACTAAAACAAGCTTTTTATAGAGCAAATATTACAAAGCAATTATCATTCATTTACAAGGTCACATAAAATAATATGGCTACATAATAGTCTATGGGGAAGATATTCGCAACGTATTTAATAATGCTACACTTTTTCAAACACAATGAAACTTACATACAATATTGGGGTGCTCTAGAAAACACTTACTGTAGAATATGACGTGCGTACACTGCAAATTCCCAGCACACATTGGAAATACATTTGGAACACTTTGATTAAAAAAAAAGCGTTTCAGTGTACTGAAATGTGTTCCGAATATGCTCCGCTATAATAAAAAGTGTTTCGAAAGTGTACCGAAAGTGTTCGGCTCAGGATATTTATTAAATCTAAACTTGGGAACACATTTGAGAACAGATTGGGAGGAAATTTGGGCACACATATGATATCATCGCTTTCAAAAGGTGCGCTAGAAAGTGTGCTGAACAAAAGAAGTGCTCTCAAAAGTATTCTAAAAACTGTTCTAAAATGTGCGCTTCAAAGTGTACTGAAAAAGGTTACAAAATAAGTGTTTTAAAAAGTGTTCTAAAAAGTATAGTTTTAAATTTTGCTATATTAGTTTTGTTGATTTGTTTCGGACTCATGGTGTGTATAAATTCTATAGATCATATACAGAGCTGCAGGAAATAATTCCTTAACATTACAGTGTATAATCGTGAATTGCTTAAGGATGTTTTTAAATTTAGTTACGCATTTTCCAACTGAACTACATTTAATATGCGAAGACATGTCTTTAGAATTTAAAGAAATTCAAATACATGACTACACAAATTACTAAATTCATTTACGTCAATGGATGGTTATTTCTGAAAGTACGTATTGTTTTTATGTGTTTTCTAAATTATTTATTCCAGATATATCATTTTATCTTAATATGCGGTGAAACTCTGTTACAATAGAGTTTTCTGGAAGTGTTGGAAAATGTTTCATAATCTATGTTTTACGTATGATTTATACTTCTTGGTTTGATTAATTTTTTTTCATAATTCGTGAGCGATTAATTAGTAAGCGTTGAAAGTTTCATTAAACTTCCGAAAAAATTAAAAGTATCTTTAACAAAATAATCTCTGGATGAAAGACGTAAGAGATCTTAATAAATTTTAATTTTTCTTATTTTTGGAATTATATATTTTGCTGCACAACTTATTTAAAACTAAACATTTTATCTTATCAATGAAAATAATTTACACCTAATGTATCATCTTGAATAATGAAACGTAAATAATTAAGAAAACACATTCAATTTAAATTGCCATCTAGCAAAAACAGTACGGAAATTTCATATTTCTAGATGTTATATTCTTTTTAACACTTTCCAACAAAGGTGAAAATTTTTATCAATTCAGTTTGTCTGTCCTTCCATCTCTCCGTTTTTTCCTTCTCTAACTCTCATACACCTACTTGGATTACCGCATAACTTTTGTATGTTTTTGGGGGTTAGTATACAACGTTTGGGACTCAAAATGAAGTGCGTAGGTTTATGGGGAAAGTCAGTTGCGGTGCATTTTAATAATGCTATGATACTTCAAACACAATGAAAATTAAAAGAATCATTGAGGAGCAATACAATTGTGTATATATATGTTGGTACGAGTGGGGTGTCGTACTTTGGTGTTTGGAGGTAAAAGGACTACAAATTCTTAATATTTTAAGATTTTAATAACTATTCTAAAATATATATAACTTATTTACAAAAAGAATTATAAAGATAGGGGAATTCGTGGGCTTATAACAAGACATTGGAGCAACTCTCCGTAAAATATCTTGCATCGAACGAGTACAAGTCTCACATACTTACATCTTAATTTCTCTCATTTCTACTCAATTCTGCGTGATTGTGCGTCATACAATACTTTTACACCACTGCTTATAGTTTTAAGAAATGCTGAATTCGCTGTTTTGCACAGAGAGGAGTTAGTTCAACTCGGTTACTCCGTCAAGGAAATTAGCTTTGCTTACTCCATTAACTGCTGTCTCAGCGCCATTTTTGTGTCCTGTCAGTGCCATTCCTAAAGAAAGGGTTTGCCATCACAGTGGAGCTGCTGACTAGGTCTGTTATTATGGCTTTTCATCTCTATTGTGCGTATCGCTATGGCTATGGACTACAGTGTCATTCAGCGATAATCATATATATATTACTCTGTGTGTAGCATTTATCGGTCATTTACAGAGAGATACATAAGAATTGGGTTGCAGGTATGATCGATAATTTTTGGAAGTGCGTCTTTTGTAGTGACATGGATTTTTATACTTATCTAAATTTTAGTGCATTACAGGGTGTGTATAAAAACCATAGATCATTTACAGGACTACACGACAGAATTTGCACACATATGGGCAGCAATTGTTGAAAATAGATTTTTGCTGAGTTAGGCCATTATTAAATTGTGGATATTATCTTATTCTATTGTACGAATTATTGTATATTAATTGTATACTATTAATATACTATTGTATATTAATATCTTATTCTATTGTACGAAAAAACTGACATTACTCGATAGTAATATCCTGTCAATGTTTGAAAGTGTCTCATAATCTATGAATGTTGCATGATTTCTCCTTCTTGTTATTGTTTTAAAAGGAAATTTTATAAAGTATAACTTTTTTTTATTTAAAGCTGTGCTTCATTTTATGGGGATTTCAAACTAGATTGAAATATTGCCTGATCTTATTAAAAAAAATTTATTTTCAGGATTTAAAAAAAATGTAAAAAAAAAAAATAGCTAATATGTCTTTTATACTTCAAGAATCTCCTCTCTTACAAATATTTCATCCATCATTGTGTAGACATAAAAAAACTTCCTAATCTTAAAAATCCTTCTTCAGCAAAATACCTAATAAGCTAAGAAGTTTGAAAGAGCGTTTTTGAATAATCCTAAACTTTTAATGATTCAAAAATATTTAGAAAAAATATCAAAAGTTTTCGTAAAAGCTCAATTCTAAAATATGATGTAAAATATATTCAAAAGATCATTAGACATTTTTAAAATCGAAAATATTATTCTCTTTTCTAACAATTTCTTTTCAGTTTAAAAAGTATTTGTTTTAAGTAGTAATTTCTTAACTAAATATAACGTATTAAGCTATATTTTTGTTGTTATAGTAAAAAAATAACTGATTTTTTTTCTGGAGAAAATTTTTAATTTTTCATTAAATATTTTATATTTATTAATAATATGTAAATGCTTATTGCCATCTCTTGTAATCTAAATCTGTGTTTGAAATACTGCCCTTCCAGATTTGGAAAATTTTTAAATTATCTCTGCCACAATTATTTTCTTAAAAATCAATTGGTGGCGCTTTTTCTCTCTGGACTCTATCCAATACGAGTTACTCTCGCCAACTTCCACCCAGAGCCCGCAATCTCTAAACCCAAGTAGCACAAAATGATCGGGCCAACGTTGGCGAATTGCTATTCCACGTTAACCTACAGTAAGAAATGTCCGCCTTGCCGTACTTTTGACCAAAGTACCATTTGACAACAAAGACTCAACAATGGTCCAATCGTTAGTCACTAAGAATTCTGCTCAGCTACACTCCAAAATAGAGGTGTCTGTGTACCTAACATTTCCCAACAATTTCCAAACGCCAACATTGCCAACCTTACATCCGCAACGGTTTCAGCAAATTGCAAACGATGGGGCAACAATCTATGCCAGTTGTGAGAACACGCTATTTGCCCTGTAAGACAAAAATGGCTGCCAATGTAGAAACTCAATAGCCATTTGACGTTAAATAGAAAATAATTAAAACGGCTTTTAATTTAATAAAATATCATTCCCCGGTTAACCCCACGCTAGAAATATAAAAGAAAGAAAAATTTGAGAAAAGAATCTATGAATAATCAAGTTAGCGAAATTTACGCAATTATTCGTAAACAAAATAAAATATTTAAATTTGTTAAAAAAAAATTGAGTTTTCTTAACGTTGTACGTTAAATATGGCGGTATTTTCCACAGCGGGAGCTTTAAAGTTCAGGATTTATAAATGAAAATTCATGTGATCAGCGGAATATGGCGCTATTTTCACATATAATTTTAAGAAATAATAGGTTTATACCTAAATGTATTTACTCTGCCTCAGTTAGTTTTAAAATATGGCAACACAAAAAGTATTAATGAATTACATTAAAACAATAAATGTTTCAAATAAACTTTTAAATCAAAATTAGATTTTAAAAAAAATGTGTCTTGTGCACCGTGACGTCATATTCGTCTTAAAACTTTGCTTTATGTATTATTATACGCGCTGTATATATCAGTAAAAAATGATTCAAAGCATGAAAAATGCACACATTGGTGTAACGTCAGTAAGAAAAGGATTTTCCTAGATGCAATAATATCGCTTTAAATATGACGTAATTTTCAAAATCAAACTTTACTCGCACGTAATATTTTAATTATTGTAAAGTTTTATTTTTTTCCATGTGTGAGTACATACACTGTTTAGAAATATTATTCGGGCTTTTTAAAATCTGCCAACAATAGATATTAAACGGCTATTTCAAAATATGAATTAAATCTCTATTCAGATAATGAAATTTTGAATCACAATGTTGAAATAAAAAATTAGACAAATTTAAAAATTGATTGGACAGTTTACACTACAATTTAATGAAGTATATGCCTGCTAAAGATGGTTAAATTTCTACGCATAGTTTCTAATCCTATAAAATGTATCTAATGGAACTATCATGACGGATTTCACCATTACATAGCGTCTAAAATAATTCTTCGACTAAAATCTTGTCATCTTCAGCATAAAAATATTTATTCAATACCGGCAGAGTTAGTAACTTTCTTTTAAAATAGAAAAATAAAACAAGTTATGTTTTGCAAATTCATAATTCAGTTAATTTTCAATTAAAGAATTAAGTGTAATTTTGAGTGGGACATATAGATAAAAATTTTATACAACGAAAACACCTATGCAACAGATAATAGTAATTTTAAAAAATTAAACAATGTCATATAAAACAATTTTGGGTTAATTTTCTTATAATATATATAAAAGACAAAGTTCGATCTTACATGCATAACTGTGTGTGTCAGAATAAAAGATAATCTTCTAATCTTTATTTTTTTACACTTTAACTCTTTTTTTTTAATTTAAAAACATAATAGTAGGTAAAAGCTATAATAAAAGAATAGTTATCAGAACGTGACTTGAACAAAGCACGTTACGTACATCAATTCAAAAAGGCGTGCTAGTATGTTAATGTAAAAAGAGTGTAATACAATATGTCAAAAACTGAAAATTTACGTTTATAGAACTAAATATCGTTTCAAATAAATTTATTTCTAGAATTTTTGACATTTCTTCTGTGTAAAAAATTGTACGACAAATGGCTTTAACACTAGAACTACAGGAAATTTTACACAAGTTTTATAAAATTATTTCGCACCAGAATTTTTATTTAAAACTATTTGACTTACTCTATTCATTTAACATATTTCTGTGAGTTTTTAATTTAATTTATTTATTTTTAAATATTCCTGGTTCGAATTGGAATATATTTATTTGGTAACCATCAAAATGACGGCTCGTGGTCGTTCTAGTGTTAAAGAATATATTATTATTATTTTTTTTAGTATTCGAAATTCTTTATAATGGATATCAAAATCGCACACACTAGATAGGACGAGAACAGTGAGCAAGAAAAGTATTTGCACACAAGCAATCTTTTGATTAGGGTAACACTAGAATGCAAATGTGACGAAACTATTTTAACCATCACTTTATTTAAGTAATAAACAAACAAAAATAACCAACCCTTCAACTTAAAAAATAATAATACTCATTAAAAAAAATAGCATTTTCTTATGCCAAAAAAGTATTTACACATGAAACATTGAGAGTTTAAAAAGCAATTAACCTATTATGTATTTTTACAATTATGTATTATGCAAATTTTTAGCACATCAGCCCTGCACTACACTAGTCCCGCACTTTGAAGGCACATAATATAATAACTGGAACCGGGATTTTTCCAGATTCTGTGGCCATGGCGCCGGAATCATGTGAGCATTCTGTGTAGCTATCCGTGAGAAGATTTTAACTCTTCACGATTCTGGACTAAGTTACCAAGAAATAGGTAAACCATTAAATTTAAACTTTTCTAGTGTTCGTTATGTAATAAATAATTTAAAATAGCCTGGTACGACAACAAATAAGCTGTGAACTGGGCGTCCAAGAAACTAAGTGCAAGGCAAAGGAAGGCTGTCTTAAAAGAATCTACAAAACACGTCTTTCTAAGTTCTCGAGAATTGGCTGTTGATGTCGTGTCAGCTTCGGAAACAATAATTACACCAGAAACTGTTAGAAATATAATTCATGATACAAATATTCGAGGAAGAGTCCTCAATAAACCATTTATCAGTGAAAGAAATGAGCTGAAAATACATTTGCTTTTGTCAAAGCTTATGCCGGCAAACCACTGTAATTATGGAAAAATGTTTTATTTCGAGGAAAGAAAGTTTAATATTTTCGACTCAGATGGAAAGAAAACTGCGCGTCGAAAGCCAAATACGTCCCTTCAAATAAAAAAAGTGGCGGTGTTAATTAACTTGTCCCTTTTTTATATTTTTATGTTTGTTAATATAAATATCAAGTCAAATATTAAGTATGGCTATTTGTTTTGTAAATATTCAACAAATGTAAGCTTCGATATCGTTTTCAGGTGATAGTAGAAAGGTTTTATTTTGCGCTCATACATATTAACAAACTCCAAGAGTTTTTTTTCAAAAATTGGTGAAGTCAATTAACAGTGAATTTTAATATTGATTATACGCGATAGAGGTATTTTTCGGTTCTCAAAATGATTGTCCAAATATGGAAAAAAATCTAATCAAGATGAATTACGATAGTAAATTAGTATAATACATTTGCAACATTTTTAGAAAATACATAATAAATTTGCTTAGATTTTAGATATTTTAGTTGAAACTTCAGTTTTGAAGTGTTGTAAACAGGGCCGCAGCAAAGCGGTGTGTGCGTTTATTCCGCAGCATAAGTCCTCAGGTAGGATAGGAGATGACAAGCTTAATCGGCGCAGACACTAATCACTACTGATGCATCAACGATCGATAAAAAATTCTAACGACGTGTTTCACACAGGCGCCAAAATAAACTTGCTGTGGTTTCGGTCATAAGATGTTTTATGAAAATTTAATTTACATTGCGTGTAAAAACTTTAAGGACAGCACAAAATTGTAAAATTTTTGACAAATTTAAAATGGATAATTGAAATGGGAATTTAATGCTGATCATAAGGTTGAAATACTAATATAAAAGTCAACAAAATGCTGCCGTACTCTTTTAATTGCGACAAAATAATAATTATGCAAACAAACGCTATTTTTGACTGTGTAAAAACTTTAAGGACACCACCATTTTCTTCATAGAAATGTACGTATAAATGTTATTGATTTCCATGTTAGAAACTCTTGTGTATGGTGATTTTGATGACGTTTGCTATGAAGAGTTTTGTTAATTTTATAATAATGCCAAAAGAAAATAAACTGACTGGATATGAAAAAGCTGTTGTTCAATCTTTTGCATTACAAGGAATGGGTTGCCGATCTATTTAAAAAAAGATCGGACGACCTAAAACCTCCATCAACGATTTTTTAAGGTTAAAAGGTTTAAGGTATGAAAAAAAAATTCTGGAGGAAGACCAAAAGTCTTGCGTCCCAGAAATGAAAGGAGACTTTTAAAGTTAGTATCAACTGAAAAATACTCGTGTATAGAAATTTTACGAATGACCGGGGTTAATGTGTACAAGAAAGCAATCTGCAATTCAAATACTCAATCTGGGAATTTCCAATACAAACCAAAAGTGTGTAAATGGTCTTTCAGCGTTTACATAGTGCAAGACAGTTCGTGATTTGGGACCACAAAAGGCTACAGAGTATTTTTTCCAATGAAAACAATTGGAATTAAGATGGTTCGGATGGCTGGAAGTATTATTGGGATGATTTGAGAAAATAAAAAGGAATTTTCCTAAAACGACAAATGGGTGGCGGATCCATTATGACATGAAGCTGTCTTTTGTTTGACGGCGTGGGCTCATTTGCATTTCTTTCAGGAAAAGTTATTTCAAATCATATTTAAAAACTCTTTCTGACCATCTTTCACCTGTTGCAACACTTATATCAAGGAAAAACGTATTTGTCAACAAGATAATGCGCGTATCCACACAAGCCGTAGGACATAACTCTGGTTCCAGAAGAAAAATACTGCAGTTTTGCAATGCTCACACAGAAGTCCTGCCCTAAACCCTATCAAGAATATGCGAAGAGATCTGATAAGAAATAAGTTTAGAAAAATGCAAAGACTTTTTCCTCAGATTCTCTGAAGATAAATAGTACAAAACTAGTCCCGAACTGTTCCAAAAAATAATAATCCGCATGAAAGATAAAATATGTTCGGTCATTGAAAGCAATGGTGGGTGCATAACATATAAAGTATTAGTTCTTCACTACTGTATTGTTTTTATTTTCTTGTCCTTAAAGTCTTTACACGTGCGGAAATAGTGATTTTGTTTTGTATAACTATTTTATTTTCGTAATAAATTACTTATAGATAAATTTTGTAGAGTTTTTATAAGCTTTTCAACTTTATAATACACATTATACTAAACTTTTTTCATCTGATTTGAAATTTATCAAAAACTTTAAAATTCTTTGCTGTCCTTAACGTTTTTATACGCGCTGTATTTAACACGTATTTTTTTCTTTATTCTTATTCTTCTGTAAATCTCTTTTAATTTCCCAGCGTGTGAATGTCCATAAAGAGATACTTTAACTGCCTGTAATCATACCAATGTTCGAAGGAGGATCCCGATTTATTTCAGTTTAAAAGGCATGTATTAACTTGGTTGAAGTGTGTTTGCTATTGACTTTTGCGTTTCAGCTGTTTTAAGATTTTTCCTGTTCCTTTGGCAAATATAAAATTATTCATTAAGCTTTTAATAAATATATTTTCAAAGCCACGTGACTCATAGTAGTTCGATAAAAATATTAAGTCTAAGTTGTAAAGCAATTTGTGTAGAAAATGAACTGTTCTATTATTTGAATATTTATTGAAATGCAGAATTTTTGTTGACCTTTATGTATTTTATAGTAAATTTAAAGATTATAATGAAGAGTTTATTAGCCTCGATCATAAAATGTTTGCAGATAATATTTGCTATTTAAGAGCTTTTACGCGAAGTAGGAACGTTTATTTTTATTTCAAGTAGTTTTTTGGATCAATTCGCTAAATCTAACAACACCTAAAATAACAACAAACCATTTTTTGCTTCAAAAATGCAAAGTAACATCTGCACTAATATAAATAAATGTAACGAATATATTGTGCAAAATTAAGGTGAAAGGGGCAGAGTTACCACAACTGGCGATTTTTATTGTCCTATCATGGTGAGGTGTGAATGCTTATAATAAACTAACACAATTGTAAAAGTGATATTTGAATTTGATTTTACGACACCAGTGCAATAAATTTCAACAATTTTTAGTTTTTCTATGATTATAAATTTTGCACTAAAAATATTTGGTTACGTATTTTAATTGAAAAGATAATACTAAATACAAATCTCAAATTTTCTTCCTATGCCTGCAAAATTTGTTAAATCTCGTTAACTTATGTATGCAGAATGCTTATGTACTTCTTCATTTTTGAAATGTGTATTAATACATATTTGACATTTTCCCAATAATGTGAAATTAAATCAGCGTTTAGATAATATATGCATTAGTTAAGATTTGTGTCTACTGATTACACTTTGAAGCATTATTAATTTCTACACCTAAACTTTCGTCGTCAGTCAATATTCTTATGAGTTTTAATAAACACAGATGTTTCTAATGCATGAAAATATTTAATTTCAAGATTGTGGATTTCAAAGATTGAATAGAATTCATTATGTATACGATACTTTCTCAGATTTTCAATTTTCGTGTCACGTAATTGCATTGATTTAATTTATCAACAAATATATATTATAAAATGGCTATGAGTAACGCTGACGTTATATTGACGGTGGCAACACCTGACTAAATGTCACATTTTACTGCAATTTTCTTAACTTCTAAACATCGTACAATTTAAATTTTTACAATGTCGAATAGGGAAAAAATATTCTTTCAAATGAAGTTTGTTTGAAAACTGTATCTCAATTTTCTAATTTCTTCTAAATTTTATAATAATTTTCAAGCAAGATTTTTTTAAAAATCTATCTCTGTCGCATGAAGCACAATTACGAAAGATTAATCCATTTGCACGTAAAACTATAAATAGTTCAGCATTTATTTTCTGCTAATATTTCATAACGAAATTAAACATTTATCAATGAATAAATAAAATTATAAAATTATATAAATAAAACACAAAGTTAACAGACATAAGTGAACTACGTGCTTAAATCACTGAAATTATGAGAATCAATAAGTCTGCTGTAAGGAGCGAAATGTTTGGCGATTTATTCGGCTATGAACTCCTGGTATACAGCGGATACGAAAGTATCGCTTTTAATGAATTTCAAAACTTTACTTGGATACATGAATCATATTTTTTCAAATAAATTGTTTTTTGGCGTTGTTAGTGGCCAATCTAAAAAATATATATTGAATGTAAAAAAATTATTAGTGTTTTCAATTTAAAATAATAATAATGATTTTCACCTATAATCTGTATTCCGGGAAGCCCAACTTGGATCTTGCGTATTTTATATTAACTTTTTATATTTTATTAACATTTTTATATAACATTTTTATACATTTTTATATTTTGTTAAATGGATTTAAGAAAGAAAATTAATTAATCAAGAAAAAGTGCAATTCTTGTAAAAAAAATTATCTAATTATTTTCTAACTAAAAGAAATAACCATTAACCGGAAGAGAGAAAAATCATTACACAAAGTAACCTCTTAATAATTAGCCATACACTGGGCATAAATACTTATTATTCAATGCTGATGCAATAACAACAAAAAAATTTTAATGTAACAGCAGAAACAGAGGTTTTGAAAGTGTGAGACATTTTGTAGTACAAAATTGGTGTGTTAACGCAGCAGTCTCAAGCTGATATATCCAATTAAGGGTTAAATACATTTTAAAACTCACTTTTTGCAATAGCTTTTTCTTACCCATCATACGTAGTATAGAGTAAGTCTTGTAATTGTTTTAAAAATCGAAAACAAATTTTTGACGGATTTACACGTTTCTAACACTGGAGATTCCGAAAAACATATTTTTAGTAAAACAATTGCCGTCCTTTGTCTTTGTGTGTGTGTGTGTCTGTGTGTCTGTAAACGCTATATCTCCTGAACAAATTGAGATAGAGACTTGAAATTTAGTATGTTCTTCGTATGTAATAATGAGAAGAAGTCTATTGAATTTCAGTAACCTCGATTATCCGGAACTATTTTTTCGGACTCTAGTCGTTCGGATAAAAGGTATATAAAATTTTTCGAAATTATTTATTTTAAGGAATGAACATAAAAGACAATAAAAACACATACATTTTGCATAAAGTTTGAAGTCGATTGGATCTTTACAAATATCTCGGCAACTCCGAGATATTTGTAATCATATTTCCCAGATTCTTCGATTTTTCATGACACTGTATTTCATTCAATTTTCAATTAAAAGATATATTTTAAGTAGAAATGAGATTCTTAATCCGACGCAGTAAACTGTTAGTTAATATGATTATCATTTTTGGAGTTATAAGGAATGTTGTTTCTTTTACTAATATGTTACTATAATGTTCAGTAATAGAACATTTAAAGTTTATGACGTTATCAAGCCAGGATTTTAAACACACTATCTACCGAACAAATTGAGATAGATGCTTGAAATTTGGTATGCATTTAGAATGTAATAGTGCGACACAGCCTATTAAATTTACGTAACTTTAGTAAACCGGAACTATTTTTTCGGACTTTCGAAATATTCATATCCATGATGTGTAAGTATTACGATGATTAATTTCCAAATTACTTTCATATCTTAATTAGAACCTTGCACAGTCTTAAAGTTAGCTTATGAGTTGCGGTTACCCGTATTTCTGAATAGAAATTTCCACAAATTCTAAAATTAAGTTCCGTGCTCCGCTACCAGGCCAAATATTTTACAAGGGACTCCAATAGTCTTAATTAGTCATTTGTCAAATTGCACTTGCGTCTGCCCTCTTCCTTCTTCACTTCCTTTTTTTTATACTTAACTCAGCCCCATCTTAATAACTCGGCTTCTATTCGTCATATTTCTTCGTAACTGATTCCAACTTACTTTACTATTTTAATTATAACCTCTCACAGTCTTTAAATTAGTTTATGAGTAGCGGTTACCAGCATTTCCGAAAAGAAATGACAGCAATTTCTTAAATTAAGTTCCGGTCACAGCTACCAGTCCAAATTTCTTACCAGGGACTCCAGCAGTCTTAATTAGTCATTTGTCAAAAAGCACATGCGTCTCCCTTTCCTCTCCTCTCCCCTTCATCGTTTTTTGCTTAACTGAACTTATATTAATAATTCGACTTCTAATACTCCGATATGATCAAAATTTATTCCAAATTACAAGAAAATCTTAACTTTCTCCACCCACATTGATAAAGTTAATTTGTGAGTAGTAGATATCATTATTTCCGAATAGTAATTACTGAAAATTCTTAAATTAAGTTTCTGGCTCAACTACCAGTCCCAATTTTTGACAAATTACTCCAGTAGTCTTAATTAGTCACTTGTCAAACAGTTTGTTTAGAACGTAATGCGCCCCTGGCGATGGAAGGTGGAACTAAATGATTTTGCAGCGGGTCAGGCAGCGAATTACTTGCTCGAGTTCCATGGGCCCGATTTCGACGGCAATTGGTTCATGCAACACCCTTGATAAAACAGGTAACCGTGTCGGATGTTCATGTAGAACCGAGTGCGCCCCCTGTCATCGGAAGATGAAAGTAAAAGATTTTGCAGCGCCGGCGCAGCACACCTAGTGTACGCTATCACAGGCAGCGGGAACACATGTCGGGGTTCGTTTAGATCAGAATGCGCCCTACCGGCGAAAGATGGAACTAAAGGATTTTCTTGCGCATGCGTAGCACTTTAAAAAATTATTGTCATACAAAATTGGGTTAAAGCTATAAAATCATACAAACTTGAGGTTTGTTTTAATTTATTATCGCCGGGCGGGTCAACTTTTTTCTTTCCAAAACGAAGGGTACAGAGTCATGTTAATAATGTTATATACAGGTTACTTAAAAATTCCACGTAAACACTTCAAGTGTTAGTAGAGTACACTAAACAGAATTTTATGCAGAAAACTAGAGTTGTAATTTATTTATTCAGCAAAATTAAGTTGTGTTTCAATCCATACTCGGAATTTTGTTTGTAATTTATTACTCGTAAAAAAATAAAAATAAAGATATTAAAGTTTGTAACAATAATAATTTTTGCAACAATAATAAAGATATTTAACAGAAATTTGCAACATACCTTTTTCACAGTGAAACATGCTGCTGTCATGAAAAATAGTGGTAGTTGTCACCATCCTCTTACAAATAGCAGTGAACTAGAATCCTGTATATTTCAACGTAATTGACATTGCTTACAGTCACACTCATCGAAATATTTTTCTCCCACCATTTCCTATACTTCATTTCACACGACAACAAGGTAAGTCTGCTGAATTTTTCATAAATACACTGCTTAAAAAATTAGGGGAGCAAGCAAAGAAGAGAAGAGAACCGTGCGAGACAGCCATGCATGGGTATAAAGTGGAGAGTAAAGGTGTATCAATAAGCAATACAGAAAAAAAGATGCAAAAAAATGTAAGGGAGCTTGAAAGGCATTGCAATCTGCTTGTCCCAGACAATAAAAGAAAGCCTTCATCTTGCTGCAATGCGTCGTCCGAGTGTGTCCCAAACATGCTCGATCTGATTCAGGGCAGGAAAGCATGCTGGCCATGCGAAACGCTGTATTGTTTCAGCTTCAACCATGTTCTCCACCAGACGAGTTGTATCCGGTCTGGCAGTATTATGCATGGAAACAAAGGAATCCCCATGGGTGAAGCATAAGGTACGACATGAGGTCTCAGTATCTCGTCTGCATACATTTGGGCCGTCAAAGTGCCATTCCAAATGATATGCAGGTCCGTACGTCCACCTAAACGGATTCCAGTCAATACCATCAACCCACCTTGTCTATAATGTGATCTTTCACGAACGAATGTGGGGTTATTTCGAGTGCCTCTTTTCCTTCATACCAAAACACGTCGAGTGTCACACTCCAGACTGAATAAGGACTCGTCTGTAAATAGCACTTGACTCCAATCCGTCGCTTTCATTCTTGCTTGAGGTCAACGCAATACAGAGGATTGGCCTAAGTGCATAGAGACCAACCTGATGAAGCATATTTTGCAATGTTTGGCTGGACACCCTTCGTGTTGCCAAGAGCTACTGGCTTTGCAGCTGAGTAGCATCCCCTTTTCTGTCTCAACGAGCTGTTAACAGGATATATCGGTCATCAGTTGCTGTGGTGCACGTGCTTCTGTTTCTGGGAATCGATTCCACAGCCTTTCAAGGACATTTCTTGCAACTCCAACAGCGTCCGCTACACGTCGTTGTGTTCACTCGGATTCAATTCTCTCTCTAATATGCCAATCCATCTATTCCGGTAAATCACGTTGTTGTGACATTTTCAAATCACCTTTTCTCAAAACGAAAGCTGAGCAATTGAAATTCGCAACTGAGACAGTGAAACAGATCTTTCTGAGAAATCCCGATTTCTGCACTTATCTCATTTTTCTTGTTATTGACGTCATTAACTTTGATTTGCATATGAAATTTCATTTTTCTGTTTTCTGCTATGTTTTTAATTATGAATAATTTAATTTAAGGTACTTATTGGTGTAAGTATTTGTGTAATTTCGTTAAAACCATGTGCTCCTCGATTTGTTTTGAGCAGTGTAGCTTTATATTTGAACAATATATATGAACAATAGTTATATTCGTATTAGAGTGAAACACTGAATTCTAGGCAGAATTAATGTATTAGGAGCCTGGTTACTTATATGAAAAATATTTATTGTTCTGCGTTGTACACACTGAAGTTTGTCCGTAGAATTTTGAATCTTCGCGTACATGAAAAAAAGTGGTATGGATTAATGCATATAAATCTCATTTGTATTTTAAATTGAAAAAAAAAACATTTAAATATTTTATCTACAGAACAGCATTTTGCAGTTAAAATGAAATAATTTAACTATCAAAATAACATTTAAAAATGGTTACTATTTCACGCAAAATTAAAAGAAAATATCAAAACTAAGTTGTTTTGGTTTTGAAGAATATTTATCACTAATTTCTCTAAATACTCAGAAAACATCAATAAAAAAAAACTCGTAACCATGAATTATTAGAGGCTAAATGACTTTTAGGGTAAATCTGCATTTTACATGGCATAGTGTCATTCTGAAAAATATATAAGGTACTAGGATTAATAATGCCAGTGCTTCTAAGACGGCCACTTGGCGGTTTCAGAGTTGCTATCAACATTTACTGAAAAGGATACCACTACCCTGAAAAGGAAGTTAAAACTGCTGATTAGATTTGTTGAAT
Source organism: Maratus michaelseni (assembly GCA_963931845.1). Lineage (NCBI taxonomy): Eukaryota > Metazoa > Arthropoda > Arachnida > Araneae > Salticidae > Maratus > Maratus michaelseni. Next base: position 297,936,851 of record OZ007589.1, on the reverse strand, counting down.
ATAATATTTTATGTGGAAGGGGCTATCTTTTTTTTGCATGGTCGGGGCTAGGTCGGGCGTTGTTACTTTGATCTCGTGAGTTTACCTACACTTCATGTAGTTATTAAAACGAAAAAAAAATGTAAAGTGGTATTGAATCTGTAAGGATTTGTGTTGCTCTTAAATGATAGGTAAATATATTTATCAAATAATTTAAAGGGTTTGTGTATGAATCACAAGAGGTTTGAGAAACTTGACAATTAAGATGAAAGGTTACAACAAACGAAGCAGGTCAAAACTATTTTTAAATTCTCAGATAGCAATTATTAAGCAACGATGACATTTTTATGTAACTTTTATTTGGATATAAGGCGATGGATTCAAACTTATTGACCGTTTGAATTTTTGTCAAGATGTTGGAACTTTCAAATTCATTTTTATAATTCATTTTTTTACATTTGATTTAATTTAAATATTTTTCTGTTCATGTTAATAAACAAGTTATGACTGTTTTCATTGCAATTTTTGCTTAAATGATGTAAAACTTAGTAAACATTTATTTACTGAGGAACATAGTAAATTTGAAATTTATGAATTTTATTATTAAAAGTGAACATAAATTATTTACAGATAATTTGTAATTGTTTTCTAATTGCTAAATAAGTCTTGTACGTTTGATAAAAATGCAAAATTGCGATTTTTACACATCTTTCAGAAGACGTATACAACAAACACCCATGAAAAAATACACCCAATATATTTTCAGTATCTATAATGCATGCATTTTTTAAATAAGAATAACATTATTTAAGTTGTCTTAGATATTAGAAACTGAAAATAGATGTGAAAATAAAATTGATAACCTGATCTATTAAACTAAATTATGCTAGATTATTAATGTATACACGGAAGTTATTTCTGCATAGAAACCCTGTAAGCTTAGTTTGTAGCCTCATTAGTTTATTACGAACATTATATTAGGTTTAGACACCATCCTGTGTGTTTGGGATTTCACAGTGGGATGTTCTTTGACTCCCATTAAAACTGTAATTAGTTATGAAACTGCAGAGTATCCTGCATTACGCAAAATCTCACTGATTATCGCTTATAAATAGGATTTGGTATTTATCCAGACTGTATCAATATACCAAATTGATATTGAGGTCTTGTATCTAGAATTGTACACGAAAATGATTTATAAATGTGGATATAAATTTGCTTCCTGTTGCAACTGATTTATATGACTTATTTGGAAATTATGTAGATAATTTAAAAAAGCACATTGCACAAAATCTATAAAAGTAAATAAAATCTGTACCAATTTTTCTCAGATCTGTTGAAGATTTTATGTTGAGCATGAAATTGAAATAAATGTAACGTTAAAAAATACTATTGTAGCTAAACAATTTTCGAAGTTATCAACGTTTTTTTTCTGCTAACTTTTCAAATCACTAATAGTATGCGTGAAATAGATTTGCATTTAAAAACTGCATTCAAAAAATTGTACAATTAAAATGAATAAAAATATTATGGGATATGTTAAAAAGTAGAATTTCACAGATATAACGAAGAAGCATCTCAGTGACCGTACAAAATTCCACAAATTTTATTTCATGCAAAAGAAAACACTTACAAAATTGCAGTGTAACTTTGCAGTCACCAAACTTTGGAAAAGTTTTTCCGTTTTATTCAGAAACATTTAGAAATTCTAATCCGAATGCATGTGTTTTTCCAAATTAGCACCTAAATACTTGTAGATATTATAAGGCGAAACATACTCTGAAAAGCGTTATTTTGAATTTTTGTAAATGCTCACAATAATAGAGTAGCTAAACATTGCTCAGAGATAAACATAACTAATAAATGTCTGTCGCAAGAATTACTAATTAATACACTAATATTGGAAAGGCTCGGGTATAAAATTGTTTAAAAGAAGCCTGACAGCATTTTTAAAGTAATAGGTTTACTTATTACACGATATTTATCATAATAATCAGAGATAAAATTAAGATATGCAGTTTCTTAACTAAAACTCTTTGCACATAAGTCCAGTAAAATCTATCAGACAAAAAATTTTACACGCATGTTTACTGAATATCCTGTGTTAACAAATCAGCTGTTTTAGAAGAAACGATCACACTAGTTCTGCACCAGCTTAAAAAAATAAATAAAAGTTGGAAATTTTATTTTTTGCAATTATACTGTTTTTTTAAAATGCATCGCGTTACAATAAGCCATAAAATTTTTGACTAAGGAAAACATCTTTATACAGCCCTAATTTTTAAACAGAAAAATTATTTTGTATCTGAAAATGACATTACTTTAAAAATAATTCATGCTTCATTTTCATAAAACAGAAACAAAAAATCGAAAGCTAATAAGCAAGAAATACAAAATAGACGAATTACGAAGACTTCCACAAGCTAACATATAATAATTTACAGTTGTTTTCTAATAATACACATATCATTTATCAAGAAATGACTTTGAAGCTGGTTCACATACAGGAATGTAAACTGAAATTCAACAGGATATTCTGAAGTATAATGTTCCGTTTTAGTATATAATACATACTTTTCCAAAAGACAATATCTTAAATGATAACTAGAGTAATTGAAGCAACAATCCTACGACAATTATGTATGAAGATAATTTTGAACATGCATTAACTTATTATATTTCTTGTTATATGTAGCGTTTTTGAAAAACTCAATATCGCCTTGAATGCCCAATGCCCATAGGAAATTCGTATTTAAAATATAGCAAAATGATGGTCTATTTTATCAATTAATGCATCCTTAATACAGGTTTTAAATATTTTAAAGGTATGTGTCAATTTTTCAAACCCATTTCTTAATGTCTTGTATGTGCATAAGTTAATATACTTTTAATTATGTGTTTGAATACATGAATAAAAGAACTCAATTTTTTTCTTTCAAATGTATCTTTAAATTAAAAATTATGTTAAGTATTTATTTGAAAATGATATATTTTTTTAATTTTTGACAATCATTAAATTTTCGAAAATCTCGTTGGTCAAACTCCCAGGATATATGGAGACATGGTAACTACAAGTTTTAAAGATGATGACTTGGAATATCATTAGAATGTTATACTATTATAGACGTTGATATAAAATAGTGCACTTATACATTAGCGATAAATAATAACGACGAACGTCATAAGTAATCTATAAATTTAGATACACCATAAGCGAATGAAATAGTTCAACATATTTTCAATTCTATATTTATTCATTAAAATTTAAGGAAATATATATACTCGAAAATAACGAAAAAAATGATAAGGAACAAATTTATTAAATATATAAATACGACTCCGTTCTTGATGAAGAACCTTTCCAAACACAATCTGAATTGGCTGATCCATGCTGCAGAATGTTTGCTTATTAACTTTACATGCAAGTTGCAACGTCTACAAGTAGTTTTGACGTTTTAAAAAGAAGGTAATTGCATCACATATGAATGTAGAACGTCGAAACACTATATATGGACTACTTTTTCTAATACATAAAGGAACCACGATTTTCTGTATCGAATTCTTATAGATTCTTATGGATTCATTACGCCGATCTTAAATGACTGAACCTAAGAGTACTAGCAGGAAATGTTGTTTTAAACTACTTAACTTATTCATTTAACATATTTTTGTGAGTTTCATATTTAATTTATTTTAAAAAGAAATTTCTGGTACGAATCGGAATATATTAATTTGGTAACCGTCAAAATGACGGCTCATGGTGGTTCTAGTGTTAAATGAGTAGTTCAGTTAGATTTTCCAAACATTTGTAGCTAACAATTAAAAACTAATGTGTACAATATCTTCTTTCCGTGTAAGGGAATACACAAAGAGTTGAATGCAGCAGCCCCACTTGTGTTTGTTTCAAGGATGAATTAATCCTCAAAAACAAATAGTAAATCTGACTCTACCTGCTCCTGAGAAGCGTTTCTAATCTGAAAGTTTACCACTCAAGCGCACTTTGTATATCTGCAAGTAAAAGAAATAGCAACAAAATAAGTATCTGCAGACTGCATGTGGTATTACAATGTATAAGAGAACCAAGAAGAACAGTCTAACCATGCTGAAGGGAGCTTAACAAATTCTTAATATTAGTTATTACCATAAAGTAGATTCATTTTGTAACTCTTTTTAAAATAAAATATTGAAAAATTATTGTTTTCTTGTCTTATAGCGCATTAGTTGCTGATAAAACATTTACGTTTATTTCCAACTGAAAAAAGGATGCAGCTCCTCATTTTTTTTATCATTGGATTTGAACAAACTTATTTAAAAGAGTGACATTTAAACAGATTTTGTATTTTTTACTAAATTTCAACACAATTTTTAGAGAACACAAAAATAAAATAATTTTAAGTTAAACAGTTCTTACTGTCTACTAAAATGGAACTGCCCCTTTTTTTCACCGAACTTTTTAATTAATAATGAATCTTTGAAGGAAGAAGTACTCACATGGAACGAAGTATTGAAAAAAAAAAACACCCAGAATAAAGCCTAGAGACAGGACATGGTTGTTTTACAACGTAATAATGCTCGCACATTTGTTTCAATATCAGTCTATTAAACTCTAGAAACATATCGCTAGTTTATTTCTATCCACTGTACTCACCAGATTTTGCTTCTTCAGATTACCACTCGTTTCGCTTTATGCCCAGAACCTATTTTTTAAGAGCGGTTCGGCTACTCTTCAGAAATGCAAAAGTGCTTTGGTGAGTTCATTTCTTCTAAACAAACTTTGGCATTGCGAGATTCAATTTTTATCTGACAGATGGGCGAATGTTGAAGCTTCGGTAAAAATATTAAGAATAAATTTTAATTTTACGTCTACAATTTTTTTTAATTACTCGAAAACATGCAAAGTCATATTTATACACCTAATATTATAAGAATTGTTTTTGGCAACTTCATCAATCAAAATTGTAAACTACTTCAATAAAAGTTGACAAATTAGAAAATTATGTACGTTACTTGTCATTCTGTGTATACCGCCAGTAAATAACAATTAAATGAAACACAAATTTAGCACAATCATGCGTTATGTATTTAAACGAAAACTTTAATTAATTACATATTTTCATTAGAAAACGAGCAAAGCATCAAATATTGAAATAAATGAATTTATCCGGTATCATGAATATTCATCCAGTATCACATATAAACAAGGTTAAATGATTTAATCTGCAATTCATCAAACTGACATATATATTTCTCATCCATCGTGGATATTCTTGTTTATATATGCTATACATTATTCAGAATTTAATCTAGGTATATACAGAAATATTATTTTTAAAAACATATCTTGTTATTACATCAATACATCATTTGCTGTTTAAAGAACTCTCTTAATTAAATATTATTTGACTGAAAATTGGAAAAGCTGTATGAGCATCAATAACATTATTTGAATTGCACAATCAGTATCAGTATTGGAATGCGCAATCAGATTCATTTAGATTCATAAATCATTTAGATAATTATAATCTTTAAATTGTAGTAAGAATGTAAATATTAATAATTGTATTACATCTCAAAAACTTCAAACAAGTATCTTCACGGATAGAAATATATGGAAACATATTAAATACGATACTTGGTAGTTTTATTAAACTTTCGAAATAATAAAAATAATTATAAGTGATGAAAGATGGAAATTGATATTAGTTTTTATATTTAATAAATATTATATTTTGTTGCACACATTATTCAAATTATTACATTTATTTAATTATTATTAGTTATATTCAAAAGACTCATCGTGCTTACCTAAATACAGAAAGAGATTACAATTTAATTTATTTTAATCAATATTAAAGATAGGATGTTGAATGCTACATTCTGTAAACTTTAATTAAAAAATAGGTGAATTACGAAGAAAAAATGTGACACGCCGTTAAGGTATATAGTATTGCTTTATAGTTTAAAAATTGTTGTCATATCATTTTTTTCCCTTTTTACAGCATAATAAAAAAAAAATCAATATATTATCATTTTTAATGTATGAGTTGTAGTGAAATAAAACGAAATTTAAAGATACTGTCAGTGTTCTCGCAATACTGGAGTGAAAATTCGTGAAAACAACATTTTATATATACAAGGTGGCCCCCAAAGATTCTTCACACCTTTTAAAATTCAATTAAAAATCAAGTAATTGACATACGAGAATGCGGTTTGGATGAAAATGCTTTTCATGGTCTAAAATTTTGTTTAAGCAAATACAAAAATTACTTCCAAAAATTTACGTAAATGGCGCTACACTTACCTAAGCGACCCCAAAATGCATTATAATCTTAAGTTAAATAAGTAGTTGATCACAGATGACGCCACTAGTTGGGTTTATAGAGAAAAAAGTTATCTAAGAAGCCGTAACATAAATTAAAGCAGATGGGTATGAGAATCAAACAGAAGTACATCGGAATTTAAACAAAAATTATGTTTTATAAAAATTAGTTAAAATATTTAATTTTTTTTAAGAAATAATTAAATAATTTATGAAAAACACGGTCATTACATCGACAAAAATTAACACACTCATTTTAAAAGAGCGCAAAAAAAGTGCACATTTAGTAAGCACTTTATTACCCGTATGTTTCGTTACATAATTAAATGTAATTAGTCTTTTAATCATATTTTATATATGCTTTAACTGGTTTGAATAAAAATTAATACAAACCCTGAAAATTACTTCCCATTCATCATTTCTCCGATTTTATTCTGGGTGATGAGCAGGGCTTAACAAATGCGGTCGCCAGGTCGCCACTGGCGACCAGGTTTTTCTATCTGGCGACCAAGTTTTTGAACTTAAAACGAAAAATAGTTTTCACTTTTATTTTTTATATGGCAAAAATAAGTTCATCAAATGCAAATTTTAAAATAATAAAATTAAAATAATTTGACTGACATCGACTGGAAAATACGCACAAAATTATTTTTTCCCACTTCACTATTTCATCGATGCTCTCCCTCATCAGCTATTGATTTTGTAGCATTCAACCATCTTGCCACTTGAAGTATTCGAACATGTCGGTAACTTCAGTCTTTACAGTATTTCTTCTTTTTTTCCCCAATAAATGTAATTTTGATAAGTTTTATTTAAAACTTTTTTTTTTAAATTATCTTTCTACATTATCTACTATTCTAAACTATGTAACTAATAATACTAAACTATTATTATTTTTTCTCAAGTAATTCATCATAAAAAACTTTTGTACTTTTTGAAGATAAATGACGGGGGGGGGGGGGGGAAGTAAATATTTTTTTACTGGCGACTAGAATTTTTTGCTGTCTACCAGATTTTATCAAATTTGTAAAGTCCTGGTGATGCGTACAAACTCTGCTTTATGTTTTGAAATCTGAGTTTAACCTAACTTTTAACCTAGAAGCCCATCCTTTAGAATACCATCGTGCAAAACTAAAAAAAAAATAGCATAAGCAACCAAAAAAGATATTTTAAATGGAGAAATAACTGGGGCAGTCTGTGATCAAATCCTTTTTTTTTTATTCCTTTTTTCATTCCAAATATTTTTATGCATTTTTGGGGAGACTTACTTAGATAGCATTATCTAAGGTCAGTTATTGGAATACATATATTTTTTTAATTTGCACTAAACAAACACTTTCGATCATGAGAAGCATTCTCGTCCAAACCACACTTTTGTACGCCAATTGCTTGGTTTAGTATTGAATTTTAAAACTGTGTTGAGTAATTTCGGTACATCCTGTTTTATAATTAGAAATTCGATATAAACTGGCTTGTTAAAAATATGTTCACATTTTTGGCTCCAAAGTTGAAACGTTTTGGGTAAATGCTCGCATGGATGTATGTATGTATGTCATCGTACATGCAACTATGGGGAATGCTACATAAAGATCATTGAGTTATTTTAGTGAGCATAATTTGGCGCATAATTAATTGCATTGCGTCAACTTGTTAGCAGTTATAACCACATTGTTTTGATCCCAGTTACCAACACAGACGTTTGTTCTATAACACATTTCTGATAGTGTATTTCTTAAATACACCGACATATTTTTTTAAGCAGTCATTATAGCACACATAGTTGTTTAACCAAAAAACATAAAATACACATATAAAGCCATTTCCGAAAATGATTGTTCAAATATTTCTTACGATATTTTCGTACAGTAATCATGCAGTAGTATGCAGACACTACATCATCATAATTGACATGATTACAAAAACTGGTGGATAGTATGGGTGCGTGAAACAAAGGTCTGCAAGACTTTATAATTAATTGAATTCAATTGCAACGAAATATATTAAGACAAAACAATGTGTGGTTCTAACACAATGAAGTCCAAGACAAATGAACAAGAATCTAACAGCATTAACCGATTTAACAGGAACGTACAAAGACAGAAAAAAATAATCCTCAGGCATATGACTCGGACATGTTTACATGAAAGACTTTCCATAAAAAATACTAAATTATGTGAATTTCTGTACAGAACACTGCTGTGCCATAATAGGATCTTAATTGTACCACAAATGTTTTTTTAAATAATTAGTTATATTACTTATGAAATTAGGTGTCTGTGCATTCAGGTTATGATGAAATAAGTTGCAGTGGATAAGAGTAGAATTGGATGAAAATGCATTAAAAGATTTGAAACGCAGTATATTATCCCCATCTAATACGGAGTCCAGGAAAAAAAATCGATCACACCGTACTATTTCTACTGTATATATTCATATACAAAGTACTAGGTGCCAACCGATTTAAAATAATGTATGTGAATAAATTATGATTTGAGAGCTGTGTACATATTAAAAGCTGTACCAAAAGGATATTTTTGAATAATAATATTGGCTTTTTTTCACTTCGTTAAAGTATATTTTATTCACACAAAGCAGCCAGGAAAATTATTTAGTTTACGCAGCTTTTTCTTTAATCCTCATAAATTTTTATAAAAAAATGCTTTAAGGGTTTATCCATAAATTTTGGAAAAAAAACAGAAAAAGAAAAAGAAAAAGAAAAAGAAAAAGAGAAAATGAAATTAACAGCTTACAGGGAAATGTATCGGAAACTTTAATTATTACAATAAAATGTTGAACAAACTAGTTTGATGCACAAATAAATGGAAAATACTTATTTATAACACACCAGAATTAAAATAAATCAATAATATAATAATAATTTAAGTTGATGAAATTAATTCTTAATTTTATAGCGTTACAAAGATGTTTCTGTCTTTACTTCTTCAATTAATATCCAGAAAACAATTACTTAAATTTAAAATATAAAATATACTTATTTTATACGTATGAATGCGAAAGGAAATTCTAAACAAATAAATCCTGTTTCCTTCTAAGATTATATTTTTTATGATGCATATGATAACGGGAGACGGTTCTTTTAGACCGCTGAAAAGTAAAATGTTCCTATAACTTAAATTAATGATAAAAAAGGGGTGTAAAACACATAGCCATGTTTTCGATGAAATTGAATTTCTTTTATGTAAAAATAAATGCAGGTATATAGTTTTTTTTCCTTTAACGATGAAATTATTAATTTTTATAAACCAAAATATGTATTTGAATCAAAATATCCCTGAATTATGTTTTGCCCCATTCATTGTAACGCATTAAAAGAGAAATATTTTAATAGGATAATTTTAAAGAAACATTTGAGTTAAATTTATGATGAAACTTTAACATTGACATTCTCGAAATTTGAAACCGCACACGAAGGACAATTTATGCATAGCAGTATTTAGTAGAGTTTATTTCCAATCAATTGGTTTCTATATATATATATATTTTAACGACTGTTTGCAGCCGAATTACCAAGGTATGATCACATTTTTTTCCAGAACTGTACTTCGATTGGAATCTAAGGTATTATATTAATATCAGCGTATGTAGTGATAGAGTGATAAGATAAACAAGATAAGTTAAAAAAATATACATCTAAAATCAATAATGGGATTTTTGTATTTAAAAGTTTCAGAAAAAATGTATAAATTAAACCCCTATTCTATTGTATTATGTAGGTACGATTATCTACAATAAAAGGTCCGTGTTAAAATGTAGAATTAAGAGAAAACGTTTGTGACACAATCCGAAATCTTCAGTATATTTAAAAATAAAATTAACTATTTCTATATCCATTTATTAAAATTAAAGAGCTCAGGTTATTAAAATTTGTTTGTGTATGTTCTATTGAACTTTATGTGCCGTTTTTGTTCTTTAATTTTATGAGTATTTTAAGCTATCTTTTGGATGTTATTTCATCTTATACTATTTTTTTTTTCTTTTTCAGTGCACAAAAATCGGTTAAGATCTTTTTAACATATTACTCTAAGAGATTACTCTAAAAAAAATCTCTTCTACATAAATGTGTGTTTCTTTAGTAAAAGAAATACTTCGTAATTTTGAAAATCTTTCTTGAATAAGGTCTTTAATAAGCTAAGAAACTTGAAGGAATATTATTTTTAACTTTCCAAACTTTTGATGGTTTAGAATTTTTCATAAAGGCCATTAAAAGTATCCGTAAAACTTCTAAAACTATAAAAGAAAAATATTCGCAACAGATCATTAGAAGTATTTTAAATATGTATAAATATACTATTTTCTTGCTGAAGTATTTTTTAATTTGTAAAATGTACAACAATATTTTTTTAGCTGAAACTTTTATTGTTGTAAAAATGCAAGTTATTGCTGCTGCAGAATTTCTCGATTTTTCACATCTTTATTATTTATTACAGACATAATTATTATTTGTACTTCTGGAATGAGTTATGTACAGGGCTTGACAAATGCGGTCACCAGGTCGCCACTGGCAACCAACTTTTTTTATCTGGCGACTAAGTTTTTTAGTCTAACTTTATTTTTAATTTATTTATTATTTTTATTTTTTTACAAAAATCGAACTAAAAAAGGAGCACAAAAACGACCTTTTGTCTCTCCAACATCCCTACTCGTGCGGACAACAAGCGCAGTGATCTCCCTCTTCTCTCGTACTTTTAATGGAAAAACCAAGTTTAAAGGGCATTTTCCATTTCATGCACATTAAACGCCATTTTTTTCAGCTGTAGTCGGCTAGCATGTCACGTGATTAGAATGTTCGGAGGGGAAGTTTCAATAAGAAATATTGTCAATCCAACCTATGTGGTTTCTAAAAATTGGATGCAATGATAATAATAGTTTACGATTTTTTCGTAAGTTTCAAATCAAATTTTTGTGTTCAGAATTAAATCTGATTAATCTATCACATTCATTTTATAATAACCTGTAAGCGATTGTAAGTAATTCCTTCGAAGTAAATCTATAAAACTTAATTTAAATTTCAATAATAATTCCTTTTAATAAAAATAATATGTATTTTTTTAAATATTTCTTCCCCGTTTAAAATGCTTGTGCCTTGCACCTGTGTGCACTAAACACTCGGCGTCACTCTGTCTTGGAGACAAGTGTCTGGTACTGGGTTGTTACTCAAGAATATTTTATAATTACATTGTTTAGATTTCTCCAGAAACGGAAATAAAAAATCATTGATTGCACTTCAGAAGGGTAAGATTTTTCTTTTAAAATTAAACCTCAGCAGAATGCTGATTTCCATTATATAATCCCAGTGAGGGAAAAAGTTTTTTTTCTTTCCTTTTTAGCAATGCATATTACATAGTAACTCTCGAGTTATTTTGCGAACGTCACAATGTTTAACTAAATTTCTTGTAAGATGTCTCATTATAGATGCTGCAAAGTTACAAAATATTAAGAAATAAAGTTGAAATTATATTAAAAAATTAAACTTTTATTTTTAATTTTCCAAAACTAAGAGAGTTCATTAAATACAAATTTTTAAGTAATAAAATCACAATTATTTCACTGAATTCGATAGGATAAATAGGCAAAAAATCGTTTTCCGGTTTCCTTATATATTGAAGTCCTCTCATCAGATACAGATTTTTTAGCACTCAACTATTTGGACATTTGAAGCATTTGGCAATCGGCATTTCTGAACATCGTTTTACAATATTTCCTTTTTGTTTCAGTGATATATAATAAGATAAGTTCTCTTAAAAAACTTAGTTTTATATTTTTTAATTATGTACTATTCTAAACTATGTAACTAATAATTCTAAACTATGTTTGATATTATTTTTTCTAAAAAAACGTTTAGGAGTTTTGAAAATCTATAACGGGGGGTGGGGGAGGTGATTTTTTTTTACTAGCGACTAGAATTTATACCTGGCTACAAGGTTTTTCCAAATTTGTAAAGCGCTGGTTATGTACGTGCTTATAGTTGTAAAAGTCTATTGCTGAATTTGAAATGTTCCACAATAAGCATTGGCTTATTTTAATATTGCGTTAATCTGTCACTTCTTTTTTCTAAAACACATGGGGTGGGCCATAATTTTGTTGAAAATTTAAAAATTCATTAACAAGAAACAAATTATGCTAAAAAATTGCGGTTTACAGGATGGAAATAGAGGGAGATCGGATTTTTTTAATTAAAAAAAAAAAAAAAAAAAAAAAAAAACAGATGTATCTGAGATGCATAATACGAAGCAGATGTATGCAAATTATGCTTATAGAAACTAGTCGTTGGAGGCCACCGTAATACTTACCAATCATGGATATGCATAATATAAAATATGATAATAAAACATATGTAAACTATTTATAAAATGCATTGCAATTGGAATAAAATCGTGGCTTGATGACGTCATAAACTTTAAATTCCCTATTACTGAATTGCGTAAAGGAAACATTCTTATAACTCCAGAAAATGTTAATCATATTAACTAACGGTTTATTGCGTCGGATTAAGCGTCTCATTTCAAATTAAAATATATCTTTGAATTGAAATTTGGTTGAAATACAAGGTCATGAAAAATCAAAGAGTGTTGAAAATAGGATTACAAATATCTCAGCAACTCATTATCCGATCAACTTCATTCTTTATGCAAAATTCGTTTGTTTTTTTTTATTGTCTTTTATATTCACTCCTTAAAATAAACAATTTAGAAAAGTTTTATAAACCTTATATCAGAACGAATATTTCGAGAGTCCGAAAAAAATAGTTCTGTATAATCGAACTTACGATCAAAACGATCACAAGACTTACTCTATACTACGTATGACGAGTAAGTAAAAATACTTAATTCTGCGAAGCGTCTGACCAGCTTCAGTATCCCAGCACATGCAACAGTCTCTTTTCTTGTCTTAAGTCATTGTGTAGTGCGGATATTTCTCAATGCAGCAGTTGTTGATTCCCTGTTCTTGTAAGAGTGTTTAACAAACAGCGCTTAATCTGGTAACGACAGCATACTGCTGGTATCGAAAAGAGTAACACTGTGCATTGAGGGGTTTTGTTGACACCCTGATTTGCATAAATATGCTTCATGTTATGCATGCAGTGCAATGTATCGGTAATATCTTAACCAACTTTTGTTGTTGTTGTTGTTATTTTAAAAAATCTGATATCACTCTAATCCCATTCCTGCAAACCGCAATTTTTTAGCATCTTTTGTTTCTTTTTAATGATTTTTTAAAGTTTTAATGAACTTTTGGCACCCCCGGTAATTCAAGTCACCTTTTCAAAAACGGAATATTGTAAAGAATAATTAAAAAAATGGAAAAGAATAGAATATTTATAATCAATGTTGTATCCATATCTCTCATAGATAGTTAAAATCTATAACTGTATTATTTATTTATTCAAAATTATTTAACTAGTAGTATTTGATAAAATTTTAAATAACTACATTAGTGAACGTGAAGGAAAGCTATATTACTTTATGTAATAGAATAAAAATGTCTTAAAAGTAATCAAATTAGAAGACATTTTATTCAACATGATGATATAAATATTATTTTTAGAATAATTATCGTTTTAAAAATTTATCCACATTTGCTATATAAAAAACCCTTTTTTCATTCTTCACGAAAAAAAAATAGGGGATTATATTTATAGATTAATTTTATAGGCTAATTTTTTTTTTAAGTTAAAAAAAGATAACTGACAAATAATACTAATGTTAACACATAAAAATATTATTCGAAAATTTTGGGCTTTGAATCAAAAGATGCCAAAATGAATAATTTCGATTACGTGCACAAAAGGGACAGTGGCATGAATATGTATGACAGCGAAAAACTGTAATATACTTTAATTTTGATTTTTACACTTTTACATGCAAACATGTTATATACTAAACACATTGTAATGGAATAAAGTTCTAATAAAAGCATAGTTATAAGAACGTGACTTAAACAATGCACGTTACACCTTTTAATTCAGAAATACGTGCTGGAATGTTACTTTAAAAGAAAAAATTTAAAACATAAGATGACATTTTATATTTAGAGAACTAAATATTTCTTTTTATATCATTATTTTTCAGTTATCTTATGTTTTGCAGAAATAAAAGCACGATGAAATTCTCTTAAAAATTAAAATTAATATTGTGATACTTTGGCTAACAAATAAATTTCGCTTTATATCAAAATTCGGTGGCCGAAATCTTGAAGCATGCTTTAATTTTCAATTCAATCGGTCATTTCAAAAACCACATAAGTCACAGATCAGATCTTTTCAGAAAAAACAAACAAAAAAAACTGTATTATTCACAATTAAACGAATTTTTATGGATTTTGTTGGGTTGAATATAGAGTTTGGACGTTAAAGTTTGTAAATCTATACTAATATTATAAAGAAGTAAAGGTTGTTTTTTTGTTTGTCTGTTTGTTTGTTTGTTTGTTTGTTTGTAAAGGTAATCTCTGGAACTACTGAAGCGATTTCAAAAACAATGGTGGCAAATTGATGGTGACAGTCCCTGCTCCAACATAGGCTATATTTTATGTCGGTGCCACTACTCCCAGGGTTGTGCAGAAGCGAAAAATATTCTAAAATTTCGATTTTTTTTATACTGAAGGAGCTAGAAACATGACATTTCGCATGGTAGTTACTTATAAGACGTAAATGCTCTCAATGAACAAATTCTAAAAAAATTCGAAATTTAAAAGGGTGAGATGAGCGTAAAGTGTTCTAAAAACATTCTAAATTATAATATTATGGAATCTCTGGAACTACAGAACCATTTTCAAAAGTGATGGTGGCAAATTGATGGTAACAGTCCCTGCTGTAACATAGGCTATATTTTATATCGGTGACACTACCACAGAGAAGTGGAGTAAAAGAGCGAAAACCGTTCTAAAATTTCGATTTTTTTTACATTAGTGTTGCTTAATTAGTAATTTCTGAATTATCTGTGGCAGTAAAATTTCCTCTAATGAAAATAGGCCAACGAATACCACTTGGCATTTTTCATGAATTACGCGAGCAAAGTCGCGGGTTTTGCTAGTATAGAATAATATTTTTTATTTTATGAAAAATAAAAATAAGTATAACAACAAAATTGTTCCTGACTTATGTTGTTTTAGCGAGAAACAAGATTATGTGTTATTTAATTCAAACAAAACAATCATATTAAACACTTTTTTAATCAAAATTAATGAAGATAGCGCTTATACATTAACATTTTAATGATTTATTTTGGTATTGCATGTAAATGGTAACATGGTAAAGTAATATGGTATCCGCATATAATCTGGTATTGCTTGCAAATACCATATAAGTCACTGACTTATGTCGTGTAAGTAATGAACGAAAATTAGAAGGTATTGTTCAAAGAGGAAGGAATACACTGACTTATGTGGTTATTACCCAGATCATAGCTCTTCCCTTAAAGAAACATATGCTACAAAAAATGTATATTTCGAAAACAACTTGACTTATGAGGTTTTTGAAATGACCGATTCAACTAAAATGCAACGTAGCTGCATTATGTTATTTTGCGCTCATCCAATAAAATCATTCGTTACCCGAACTCAATAAAATATTTCTTTGACGAAACATTTAACTGTAGAAGCACATGTTATGAGGCACTACAGTTTAATGTTTAAAACTAAGTGTTAAGAACTCGGAAATCTCACTCATAGATTAACACTATTAATGTAATTTCTTTAATTTTTTATGTACTATAAGATTTTTTTCCAAATTAAATTAAAATTACTTATAAATCTTTGTTTATCTAAAAGGAAAGTAATTTTAAAATTTAGTCTTTTAATTTTGATGGTATGTTTTACAAAATATAACAGAAATAATAAAGAATTCCGTGGTACTAGTCCAGCAAAATAAATCAGTATTAACCCTTTCCGGCGCGGAGTAAGTCTGTTTGCAAAATGATGAAATAATGGACTGACACCGGAATTTACAAACGAATTTATTTGAAAATAAAAACTTGCTTATTTTCCGGAACTGAATAACACGAAAGTTTTAATTAAATATTCTTGGTGCCGTTTGACAGTTTTTGAATTAAAATTAGGTATCCTTTTTTGTGACCATCGCCCGTTAAAGGGTTAAATTATCCTAATGATGCAAAATTGTTTCATTGTTCAGTTTCATAGAAAATTGTGAAGGATGTTGCTGACAAAACTTCACTGAACACTGTTCAGCTAAAATAGCTAGCATCTATATTGAATTTTCTTGCATACAGCTATCTTTGGCGGACATCTCCCGAAACAATTAATTTCATATACCAAAGGCATATTAGGGACACTGGACCGGAATTTAGAAGACAACGTAATTTGAAGGAGATTTACCATTGAAAAGAAATAAATACAGATGCTGCTGTTTATTTAAAGGTGAAATATTATCGGAAGCGCTAACTTAAACAAAATACCGTCAGAAATTTACAAAATAATTTGAACAATGAAATTACTTCATGTAACCAGAAAAAAAAGGATTTTAACATGCAATATAAAAATGCGAGATTTATCAAAGAATTTGCTTGTGTATAATTTTGTTTGTTTCTTCTTTCTCTCTACAAAAGAAGAAAATATTGGAAAAAATTCCGATTTCAGGTATTTGACGTATTTATACGTTATCGAAAGTCCTGAACACGATTTGACTCTTATTAGAATATGTCTGTTCTTTAGTCTGTGTGTCTATCTGTCTCGTTGATAACACAAATTTCGTGGCACTTTAACTTACGAACTACTGCGTACAATAGGAAGCCATTTCATATGAAGTTCTATGCTTATGTAAATATGTACTGTTTAGATATTGGGCAAAATCAACCGCGAGGGGATGCCACAAATCGATGAGTTGTTCGATTTATGTGATGATTATATCTCCAGTTTTATCTCGCATTTTTTTTATCATGTAGAAAATTTGTAACGTTTGTAAGAATCAAATCTAATTTCGTTCTAATATTCCACTTTAGAAATAGAGATGCAGGACTTTCTCCCGTTGTAACATGAGGCATCTTTGTATACTGTAAAAGAAAATTATTTAATTTCATTTGTAAAGTATCAGATTCTGAAGGTAAGGCTTTTAACCCACGTTTAAGAATTTGCATGTATCACTCTGCCTGACTATTTGTAGCTGGATGGTATGAAGCACTCAACCTATGTTTAACCCCATGATTCTTTAAGAATGTCTCAAATTCTTCAGAAGTAAACTGTTTTGCATTATCAGATACCAGAAATATAGGATACCCGTATTTGGCAAAAAGAGAAGAAAGACAAGTAATTGTATGTTCTGATGTTGTATTAGGAACAATAAAAACTTCTGGCCATTTGCTATGAGCATCAACTACAAATAGAAGCATTTTACCCATCACAAGACCCAAATAATCTATGTGAATTCTTTGCCATGGAGCTGTAGGCCATTCCCAATGATGAGTATCTACCTTTGGTGGATTATTTTTTAAATTGACACAAGTAGTGCAATTCCGTGCCAGATCTTCAATATATTGGTCAATTCCTGGCTACCAAACAAAACTGCGAGTTAAGGACTTCATTTTCACTATACCGAAATGTCCAAAGTGCAAATCATGTAAATTTTGTTTTCGGTGAACTTCTGGCATAATTACTCTACATCCTTTTAAAATACAACTATGTTGAAGAGTAAATTCTTCTTGCTTGCCACCAAAAAGTAAACTTTTAGGAATTGGAGAACCAGAAATTAGATGATGAAAAAGTTGACGTAATAAATGATCAGATTTTGTAGCTGCAGCAATTGATTTGGCGTTTAAAGGTAACGTAAAAATTTGGTTAATTTGAAATAAATCAGATTCATCAATTACATTACTTAAATTTAATTGTGGGGGTAAATTTTCACTACGTAATGGAAGTCGTAAAAGACCATCGATATTTCCATGTTCGGATGTTTTCTTCTAGCGAATATCATATTTAAACGCTTCTAAGTATAATGTATATCTTTGCATCCGAGCAGCTGAAAGTACAGGAATACTTTTATTTGGAGAAAACATAAACAAGAGTGGTTTACTATCTGTAAATAAAGTAAACTTATTAGCATATAAATACTGAAAAAAATTCTTTACTCCAAAGATAACAGCTAGTACTTCCTTATCCACCTAGTTATACATTTTTTCTGCATTAGTGAGAGTTCTGGACACAAAACCAATTGGTTTTTCCACGTTATCTGGCATCCCAAGCGAAATAACTGCAGAGATACCATATGGAGAGGCAGCTGTTGTTAACACTAAAGGCAATTCATGGTTGAAATGTGTAAGAACTCTTTCTGAAATAATCTCATTTTTTTATATTTTTAAATGCATGTTCACAAACAGGAGACCATATAAATTTCACATTCTTTTTGAGAAATTGATTTAAAGGATGATCAATTGTAGATAAATTTGGTACAAATTTAGAATAATATGTAACTAATCCTAAAAAATCTTTAACTTGTGACACATTAATTGTTCTAGGAGCATTTAGAATAGCCTCAATTTTATCTTGCGTTTTATGAATTCCTTCCTTATCAATTTTATAACCACAATATGTAATATGGTCAGCCAGAAAAATTTATTTGTATTTATTAATCCTAATATTATATTCACGTAATCTTTCTAAAACGTGTTTTAGCTTTTTCAAATGAATTTCATCCGTTTCCCCTGTAACATCAATATCATCAGTGAACACTGTAACACCATCAGTACCACTTAATATAATTCAATAGATCTTTGCCAAATTGCTTAAGAACTAGTAAGTCCCATTGGTAACTTTAAAAATTGAAATAAGCCCTTAGGAGTGTTTATGGTTAACAACTCCTGTGATTTTTCGTCTACAGGTAGCTGAAGATAGGCTTGATTTAAATAAATTTTTGTAAAATGTAAACCACCCCCTAAAGTGCCTAACATGTCCTCTACCCTAGGTAAAGGATATTTTGCCACCTTTAAAAATTTATTTGCTGTAACTTTAAAGTCTCCGCATAAACGTATTTTACCATTAGGATTTACCACTGGAACTATAGGAGTTGTCCACTTACTACTATTGACAGGTTTAATAATAGCCTCATGCTGTAATCTTTGAATTTCATTATTTACTTTATTACGTAGAGCATAAGTAACTGTTCTAGCCTTACAAAATATGTTCATAGAACCTTTTTTCTAGATAACGTTGTCCGAAAATAGGTCAGAAAAATCATTTAATAATACTTTCAATTTTTCAGTAGAATTTGCAATTTTATTTACATAGACAGATTTTAAATTAGTGGGAAACAAATTAAATGCAGCTACCCAGTCTCTGTCAAATAAAAGTGGGAAATTATCTTCTTTAATCAAATACAATTTAAGATTTTAGTGGTATTTTCATAAGAAACATCTACATTTACATACCCAGAAGGTGTAAACACCTCACCAGTTGCAGTTCTCAACTGAACATCTGGCGGAAAAATTTTATTATTCGGAAAAATTCTCCAAAAACGCTTTACAGGTACCGCCGAAATTCCGGAGCCAGTATCTAACTCCATTTCAGCTTTAGCTTTATTTTCAATTAAAACCCACACTTTTATTGGAGTAGAATTTGTATCATGACTCACAGATAAAATGTCGACAGTCTGCAGTACATTTGTTTGTTTCTGAGAATTACTTTTACATACTTTGCTGAGATGTCCTTGTTTTTTATATTTATTGCAAACAGTATTTATATGCTTACACACGTTTGCGAGATGTAATGGATTTCCACATCTATAACATTTCAGTTTATTTTTATTTACTTCAGAATACCCCTTATTTACATTATCGTTAATTTTCTGTTTTTGAAAATTATTTGGAATTTTATTCGGTTGTACATTTTTAGAAAATGCCAATTTATTTACATTCAAATTTTTATGTTTCAATTCAGAAATGCCATTTTCACTATTTTGCAAAATAATTGCTTTTTCAATAGCTTTCTCAAAAGTTAAATCCTCAATTTGCGTAAGTAATTTACTTTGAATACTTTCATTTTTTAAACCTCTTAAAAATTGTTCTAAAAGATTTTCATTTAATGTTTCACCAGCAAAAGCACAAAAAGTTTTTTAATTTAAACTTCTTTAATTTTGAAACAAAATCTTGTATAGATTCATTTTCATTTTGATAAGAGTTAAGAAATTTAATTCTAGAACAAAATTCATTAGGGGCGGGGCTTAAGTGCTTTAATAGAATTTCAACTATTTCTTCATATTTCAAAAAATCAGGATTTTTAGGAAAAGTTAAATCTGACGGCAAAGTATATAATTTTGGACCCATGCATGAAATTATAGCAGGGACCTTTTTTTTTCCACACCATGTAATAAAAAACTCTGTTCCAATCTCTTAACATATGACTGAAACGATTCGATGGAATAATTAAATTCCTTAAAATCGGCAAACATTATTTTCCTTTATTTATTGCAGAGAAGAAAAAAAATCAACACTTACCACCCTCGAAATAACGTACGTATTTAGAATATTACTACAGCATATATTGGTAGATGCGAAATCATAGCCATTTTGCATAGCCATTTTGCTATTCAGTTGGAATTTCTTTTTATTTTAATTCCGCTGATAAAGTTGACCGTCGTCGCCATTTTATTATGTTTTAGTTACGTAAATTTAATAAACTGTCACAGCAGCATATTTAAGAATCGAGGTGAACTCATTAATTTACTTTAAACATCGTTTAATTAACAGCACAGCACAATTACATAGAACACAGAACACACACTACATATACATTCAGCAGTAAACAACAATATTTTTACCGGTAGGTGACAGTAGCAACTCGCTGTGGTGCTGCCATCTAGTAATTATATTTATAAGTAAACACCATAACCTTCTTTCACCTTATTAAATGGTAAGTTTCGTTACTGATATCTGGATGAGTTGGAAAGAGTTTCATAATCTCTGCTGAACGCATGTTATTTTTTCTAGTTTAACACTTTTCAACACAGTTAAAAAATTTGTATGATCTTTTTTTTGTCTGGCCATTTGGCCGTCTGTTCGTTTGTCCGTCTGTCCGTGCTCTAACTCTCGTAAATAAATACACGGATGAATTTTTATATGTTATTGACGTTTACTATACCACGATTGCTATTATAAATGAAATGTGTAGCATTAAAAGTTCGTTTATAGTAGTGCTGCACAACCTTTTTCTATGAAAATCGTTTGCCACCACTATCTTCGAAAGGTAAGCTTTGATATATTTAATAGCAAGGTTTCCGTCACTAACCTAAGATAAATTTTTCTGTGTAAAAATAATGGCAAAGATGGTGGCCCGCGGGCCACAGGTTGTGCATCCCTAGTTTACAGGGACAATCTTAAGTAAACCGTTGCATTATGTTCAATAGGAAAATCGGCTCAAGAGGATTTTCAGGATGTTACACCATTTCAAAAATAATGAAATTTATTTGCATTACTGAGTTGAACCGTAAGATGCTTACTGAAAAAAGTGTGTGCATTACATTTATCTTTCATTTACAAGGACATACGAAATAATTTGGTTATAGTACTGTCTATCAGCGATAATTTCTGGAGGTGCATCTTGAACTTTGGCTTACGTTTTCAAGTTTAACCGAATTTTTGCATAGCACGTAGTACGTATAAATTCTGTTGATCATATACAGGGCTACACAAAGGAATCCGCAAGTATTATTGACTGTGGGATTGAATTGTTTAAGTGTAGTTTTTAGCTCACAGGCTATCAGAGCCTGAGAGCTAATGTGCCCGCAGGTTCTGTATGTATGTACGTATGTATGTACGTATCGCGATGACTCTTGATAGAAATATCCGATTTGTTTCAAATTTTGTATATAGGTTCACTTTGATAAGGCGCTTCCCTGAATAGTTTCGGGGCTTCATTAGTTAAATATAAAGGGGAGAACGGAGGGGATAGTCCCCCTTAATTTAGATAAATGCCTTTTTAATGCAGAAATATCCGATTTGCTTAAAATTTTGTATATATGCTCATTGTGATAAGCCGCTTCACTGATTAGTTTTGGGGGATTATTGGTTAAGTATAAAGGGGGGAGAGTGGTCTAATCATGCAGAATTATCGGACTTGCTTCAAATTTTGTATAGGTTCATTGTGATAAAGAACTTCAACGATTAGTTTTGGGTGTTCATTGATTAAGTATAAAGTGGGTATCGCCCCTTAATATACATTAATGGGTTTTTCATGCAGAATTATTCGTTTTGCTTCAATTTTTGTATATAGGTTCATTGTGATAAGATGCTTCCCTGATTAGATTTCTCGGTGCATTGGTTAAGTATAAAGGGGGGAACGGGGGTTAATCCCCCCCCCTTAATTTATTGTATTTTTTTTCGAAGGGCAATATTCTTTGAAATAAAAGTATAAAATACAATTAGTGTGAATAGCCTGTGAGCTCAACGCCATTAGTTTAACTGTGCACTTTTTTTTATTAATTGTGTCATGCAGAATTATATTTTGTAACTAATAGACGTTTGTGAAATATAAATAAATTCGTATACAGGACTATACTAAGAACAAGATACATATTGCCGTTTATGGTTGGTAATTTTCGAAAGTGCGTTTTAAATTGTGTTATGCGCTTTTTACCTGAATTAAATTTACGCTTAGTATGTGGTGTGCCCTTAGATAATATACAGGGCTGTATAAAAGAATACATTTCGATCTATTCTTGAAAATTCTTGAAAGTGGATTTTTTGAATGAACTAAATTTTAGAATGCTATGCAAAATTATAAATCATATACAGGGCTGCACAAAATAAATGACTACTTTTTTTACTATGGAAGCTAATTGCTAAAACTGGATTTTTAAATGTGTTATTTGTTTGCTAAACTGTTTACCTAGTTATTTTCTTTCACTTTATTAAATGGTGAATTTTCCTTAGCATTTTCTGGATGGGGAAAGCATTTCATAATATCTGTTTGACGCATGATTTTTCGTTGTTGTTCTAAGATGTACTGATTTTTTAGTGTAATTTAGGATTCATAGTTAATGTTTCTTTCATTTTTGTTAAAAGTTGTTCAAATGTGTCACACAATAACGAATGTATATATTTTTTGGCAAATTTTATTGTACTTTGTGGTATATTGCACATATGCATTTATGAAAAAAAAAGCACTTTTAAAAACGACTATGATATTATGAGGGTTTCATATCTAACAAAAAGAAAATTGATATAATTGAAATACATTAAAAGTTGGTTAATAAAAATCTGTTTTTCAACTTGTAGGACATATTTAAACAATCATTTAAGAAATTTTAATCAGAGTTGCTGTAAATGTGTGTACTACATTATTATTAAAACTTATTATTATTTATTATTAATATTAATTAAAATTATTATTATTTATCCTGTCGGGAAACGGAAATCAGTGCTTATTCACACATCATCTATCATTCTTAATTTTTACTAAAGTGTTATTAATTATTTATTTATATGCACATTTTAAGATAAAATGCGTGTTTAAAAAATGCAAATTCTTTTCACAGGGAATAAAGGGGAATTATATATTTAATCGCATTTTTAAACTATTTTTCACCTCTTAAACTTCTGATCTTTCAAAAAAAATTGTTTCTGTTGAGGTAAGAAAGATCTGTAGGCGTTAAGCGATATTACCTTTTATTTTGAAAATATGAATAATTCATGAGATAGAAAATACGATGCAATAAAAAAAAATTAAATTCGAAAAGTGCTTTATCAGAATTACATTTTCTTGAATTACGAAGAGTATCTGTATCACTTATCAGTTTTATTCATACGTGAAATTTATAATTCATGAAAAAGTTTGGTCGATTATCCTTCTTTTGTGATTGATGTTGATTTAAAAGGAAGAAATACTTCATTTTATGCATGATTTTTTTTTTTAAGTTTATAATTTCTTATACTACCAAAATAGCACTTATAACCTCTTAACATATATATATATATATAAAACTTTTTGAAAACTATAAAAACATAATAAACACAAAAAAACTAGTCGTTGGGGGCCACCGTAATACTTACCCATCATGGATATGCATAATGTAAAATATTAAAACAAAAATGTGTAAACTACTTATAAAATGCATAGCAATTCAAATAAAATCGTGGCTTGATGACGTCATAACTTTATAGGCTCGATTACTGAATTGCTTGAAAGAGGTTTTTCCTTATAACTCCAAAAATAATAATCCTATTAACTAGCGGTTTATTGCATCTGATTAAACGTCAAATTTCCAATTAAAATAAATCTTTGAAGTGAAATTTGGATGAAATACAGGGTCATGAAAAATAGAAGAGTGTGGTAAATAGGATTAGAAATATCTCAGCAACTAATTATCCGATCGACTTCATGCTTTATGCAAAATTTATATTTTTTTATTGTCTTTTATATTCATTTCTTAAAATAAACAATTTCGAAAATTTTTATATACCTTTTATCAGAACGAATATTTCGAGAGTCCGAAAAAAATAGATCCGGTTAATCGAGGTTATTGAAATGTAATAGGCTTCTTCCCATTATTACATACTAAGTACATACCAAATTGCAAGTGTCTATCTCAATTTTTTCGGGAGATAGAGCGTTTACAGACACACAGACACACACACAGACACACACACAGACACACACACAGACACACACACAGACACACAGACGGACGGCAAAATTTTTTTTCTAAAAATATGTTTTTCGGAATCTCCAGTGTCTGAAACGTGTAAATCCGTCAAAAAAAATTTTTCGATTTTCAAAACGATTACAAGACTTACCCTATACTACGTATGATGGGTAAGTAATAATAAAGCAGCAATAAGTTTTTGTTGCACTATAACCAAAGATATCTTTTAATACGTTAGATTTATAAAAAATCTAATGTTTTAATCCTGTTAATTTCTGTTGTAATCTTTAATTTTTTTTAATATAAACATATTATTTATGTTAGTAATTATTTTAATTTATATTAGTAAGCCATGTTAGAGTTAGTTTTATAAATATAAGGTTTTTTTTCAATTAAAGGATATCACCAATTAAATTTATTATCTCTAAAAAATTGTCGAAAACTGCATTTGTCGTTTATAAAAACTTGTCTTAATTTTTGCTATATTTACTTATAGTTTTTAATTATACACATTCTCAAAGCTTTTTTGTCAAAAACCGTAAAAAGTACAGGCATCAGGTTGACGTAACATCCCTGTGATTTGATGAGAGGTTTCTGCTATATGAAGAAAATTTTGTTTTTTGATCGGTGAATTTCAGGAGATATTGAGCTTTGCTTCTCGAATTTTTCTTGTTTTGAAGTGAAAAGGACATACTTAAAAATACCGTTTCTAATACGAAAAAGTAACAGTGAACACAGTTGCCAGAATATCGTGTGATTTGACAAAAGGGCAGCTTTAGATTGGAGGATTTCAAGTCATTTTTACATTATATTGATGGATTTTCCGTATTTTGGGGATAAGTAGGCAAATGACAACAAAAAGTTTTGTGTTTTAACGAAAAAAAAAAAGCAACAGAAATAAAACCTTCAATTAACGGTTTTTTGAGAATGTGCAAAATATTAAAGCAATATACGACTCTGAAACACGAAAGTATTTTTACAGTGAATAAATAGAAATTAGTTTTTTATCATCTCATTTCAAATATCTTTACCACTATTAAAATTCTTAAAATTTCCGTAGAGATAATCAAGGCTCGCAGGACTCGCAGCGTTCTAAATTCTTCTACTTTCGCCACCACTATTTTAAAATAATAATCACCGTGGTAAATCCCTTTGATTACTGCAATAGAAATATATCACAAAGTTTACTATTTTATAATAGTGGTAACAAAGGTATACAATTTTTAAATTCTGCAAGCCCGAATAAGAAATATATTCCGTAGTTACATTGCATTTTTTGAAAAGATTAATAATTCATGACATAGAAAATAGTATACAAAACTTAAAATCATAAATAAACAAGTAAAATGCAACGAGCGCTTCATAAAATTCGCATTTTCTTGAATTGCGGAGAGCATCGGGATATGTTAAAAGTATTAATCATACGTGAAATTTATAATTCTGAAAAACATATCGGCCGATTCTATGTTTTTATTATCAAAGTTGATTTAAAATAAGAAATTATTTTAAAAAAGGTTGCATTTTCTTCAATATTTTTAAAATTAAATTTTATCAGTCAAAATATTCCTTAGTTCGAAACTTAAAAATGTTCAACTTTTGAAAACAAACAAATAGAACACCAGCAATAAGTTTTTTTAATGCAAAATGAGCAAAGACTATTAATATACATTTGATGAAGTCATGTTATATATATATATATCCTTCTATATTAAAAAAAAAGTAATCTGGAACTGAGCCAAAAACGAAATGGACCAATCAAATTCTGCGTAGATATTCCGGGTTATTCTCATCGCTTTTTTACTAAGGACTTTTTTAAGAAGCTATTATTTTTTTTCTAGTCATCCTACGGATTCGAAAATCATACCACCAGACGCGAAATATAACAAGCTTTCAGAAATGAAAAAAATTATCACGGTCGGACAATAAAAACTCAAAAAATCCTTAAAAAATCGAGTAAAAAATTTTTTATTGAAAAAGTCATTTTTTTATATTGTTGCCAATTTCTAAATAAGCGCAAAGGATTATGTTTTATCTCAAATAAAAAATTTATTTGCGCGAGACTATTAAAAACAATAATGAAAGTTTAAAATAATCTTTAAATGATCACGTGTTGAAAGCAGGAAATAAAGAAAATTACGTCATAAAAATTGTGTTTACACATGAATATTAAAAATTAAAAAGATGAATTAAATGAAAAAGCATTATAACCAGTTAAATGAAAAAGCATTATAGCCTGATTACATAAGAAAGTCGCCGTTCGTGATATCATGATCATCATCTTTTAAAACAGGATACATTACCAGGTTTTAAGAGGCTGTGAAATCAGAACGGGGGTTGGTGAGCGTGGCGAGCAGGGGGCAGAGCCCCTAGTATACTATATATTAAAATGCTATGTCAGAGTTTGTTTTATTACAGAAAGTTACTTCAACAAAATAAGTTTAATTTTAAATAACATAACATCATCAATTAAAATGTTTCTGTCTGGACATTTATCGAAAATATAAATTTTCCTAACATAAATTTTAGTCCTAATTTTTACTACATTTAAGCAATATATTAAAATAAAATACAATTATAAAAGGTGGTGACTAAAAAATAATTATTTTTATAGGATTTTCAAAATACTTTCTTCGATTTAAATTCTGAATTTTCAAGAAAGGATTGCCGACGTGAAGATAAGAAAGTAATCTGTACCAATTATCTACATCATGTTCTATTTTGAAAAGATGAATAATTCATAAGATAGAAATCAGGATACAATAAAAAATGTTTAGTACAAAATAATCTTCATCAAAATCGCATTTTCTTAAATTATGTAGAGCATCAGGATCTGTTAATAGTTTTATTCATGCCTGAATTTATAATCCATGATAAACGTCGGGCGATTATTCATCTTTTGTGATTGATGTTGATTTAAAAGTATACAATGCTTCATGTTATGTTAAAATTTCTTTGACGGTGTGTAAAGTTTAATTTTAATAGAATAAATATCTATTTATTTTCAAAAATAAAAATATTCAACTATTTGAAGTGCAATGCTAAACGCAAAGAAATAGAACATCGGCAATAGGTTTTGATGCACAATAAGAAAAAACGATTTTTAATTTCTTGAAGGCACGTGTTTTTTATGTGTAACAAATCCAATTTCAAGTGTAACAAATCTATGTGTAACAAATTCTTTTAATTTGTATTGTGATATTTTCTTATATTTATGCGGCATTCTGATTTATGTAATAATAAGCAACGTCACAGTTTGACTTCCAACAATACATTTATTTTAAATTTAAAGAACATTTCGGGCATTTCCTTTCTGAAAGGCGAGTGCATACAAAAAGGAAAAAAATATATCTATATTAATTTGCAATTATACAATTTTATTTACTAGAAAATTGTAAGCTTTCTTACTGGCATTTTTAAAAGTTTTAAATACAGTGTATTTTAACTCCACTGTTACACAAATTAAATGAAAAAAATCAATTTAACACTTTTTGTAATTTATAAATTTTATTTTTATTTATAATAGGAATTTTTAATTTTCATGACAAAAGAAAAAAAATATTTTAACATGGATTTAGTATAGAAAAATCGAAAATCAAATTTGAATCTTTTCTATTTTTAAATTTTAAATGTGTGACTGAAAACATTTACTTCGGATAGAAATAGACTGATCTATAATACTAAAACAAAACTTTTTGTTTCTTTTGCGAGGTATTTTGTGTTCTTATTGTTCTCCAGTGTAGACTCTCAAGCTGTGTTGGATATGTCCAGATCTATAACATTTGGACCAGAGATACTCCAAGGTGTTTTCGAGTACCCATCAAAGATTTTTTAAAATTAGATTTAGATTTATACAAACCGTGTAATTTTTTTTATTTTTTACTATTCGCATTGTGATGATCTGGGGTCATCCTTATCAATCTTTAATTTCAGCTGGGGATTAAGCTAATCCCGTGAACAGAAGAAGCGATGATTCTGTGAATGTGATCTGAATAGAAGTGAGGTCATTTCCCTAAAAATCTCTATTGTCATCTGAAGAAGGAATGTAAATCTTTTTCTGTTTTGCACTACCTTCCTAGTTGGGGATTAGCGATTCACGAAAATAATGGTGGTGAAAAGAGATTCGTGAGGGGAGCCGTGAGCTGATCAGTCATATTGGAGAACTGTGTTTTGACAAATTGTAAGGTGCGAACTTAGTTTTTCCTCACAGAACTCTGAATCGTGCAAGATGTATCTTGGCTTGAGATAAGCCGGATAGTGTTTTGGGAATGCGAGAAATGACTCGTACAATTATCTGTGAACATTATTATCATCTGTTACTAATGTTATTGTTTTAAGTAAAACAAATTTGATTAACAATAACTTGCGTGTTTGAAATAATTATATATATATATATATATATGGCTAGACATATTGAGAACTGTAGGCCACGACATGACAGCAGCTTTGTTTCTAAATATCTCGCAATTCCAGTCTTTACAGAACAGAGTAGAACAAAGAAAAATGCGCTTTCAGATAAAGTTTATTTGAAAACTGCAACGTAGCTTACGAAAGCTTGATGAATCATTAAAAAGAACTTTCAACCAACAAAGTTTTAAACATATATTTGTTTGCTTGTAATTTTAATAAATATCGAACTGCAAACAATTCTTTTATTTCTCCTTTCTGTTTGTTTACACAACACTGAGACACTAATAATGACAAATTTTTCATTTGTACTATTCAGATGTTGGGCAAATAAAATTGCTAAACCATACATGCGTCATTTTGGTTCTTATTATAAAACGTCGGAGACTAAAGGAAAATTACTTCTTTTTCGCTCAACCATAGGGAAAATGTTTCAAATTCACGTATTAAAAGGCACCTTTTCTATAAAAAAAGACTCTATTTCAATGACTGATATTAGTCATTCGTTCCGTTTAATAGTTTCACTGCTTGGCTGAATCGTGAGAATTTTAAAAAATTGCTTTTTGATGTGAGAGTTTATTCCGGGCTGAAAATAAAATTTAATAGTACATATTATTTAAACAATTGATGTAGTATGTTTCATTTTTATGGATAAAGTTTTCAATATATTTTTACATATGTCTTATTCATCGATAGAGACTTTCAATGTTTAGGGTTGATGAGAACTTTATTTTACTTTCTTCTATCTTTGCAAGAAGAAAGCATTGGATTCATGAAAATATTCGACTTCTTGTTTTCGATGAATTTATACGTTTTAGAAGGTCCTGAACACTATTAGACCGTTTTTAGAAAATGTTTGACTGTGAGTCTGTCTGTCTGCGCGTCTGTGTGAGTGTGTGTGTATGTGACAAAAAAATTGTGCGAGGACTATATCAAGAACTAATGCACGGAATTTAATAAAACTTTAGATTCAAAAAGACCTTGCCATAAATTGGGGCTGATTAGTTTTTGCTGTAAAACGCCGAACAGGTAGTACTGCTATGCTGTAGTTTTCAATAATAGTTTCAGCTGTAACTCTATTTCAGGAACTAATGCGCGGATTTTCATCAAACTTCAGATTCAGTTAGATGTTGACATATGTTATTACAGATTAGGTTTTGGTGCATACCGCCCAACAGGTGGCTCTGGTATGCTGCATTATTCATAATTTTCAAGATAGCTATATATCAAGAACTAATGCACGGAATTTCATCAAACTTCATTTCCTATTATTTTGAAATATTAACATGTTTGAGATAGAAAAAAGTTTTGGGATTGGCACGTCAGACTAATTTCATTGTATCTTAAAAGATTTCTTTATTCATAAAAGAAAATGTTTTTGTACCTCTCTCTTTGGACGAGCGGTTTTCTGTGAATTTTGTGTAACCTTGCATAAATACGGATAAGGTTCCCTTAGAAAAACCACCATGGAGGGCAAACCTCTTTGGCATATATCTCTTGCATAGATAATCGAAAATAATAAACTACATCAATATCACTTCACATGCTGTGTTGGATAAAGACAACGTTACACAGTTGAAGTCGGAGGTAGTCAGATTGGTAGCCGATAACACCTCGAAGAACGTTTTTCAAAATTCAATACAGATATTTAAAAATGAAGTTAAGTCAGCATTCACATCTTTGTTTCTAAATAGCGGAGAATTTCAGTCGTTACAGCACAGAATAGAACAGAAAATGTGTTTTCGGATAATGTTTAGTTGAAAACTGCAACGTAATTTACGAATTATTAACGAATAATTTAAAAGTATTTTTAATTAGAAAAAAAATAAACATGCACGCAGAAAAAGGAATTGATTAAAACTGCAAAACATGCTTTTTGAGTACATTTTGGTTGATTTAGCAAAATTCAAGTAAAATTGAACCATTTTACTTGAATTAACAAAACATTTTTTGCTGACGCTACAAAATGTTTTATTGGAATTGCAAAAAAAAAAAAAAAAAAAAAAAAAATGTTGATTCAAACAAAATTTCTATTCACCTATATTTAAACAAAAAGTTTTGTTGGGTCAACCAAATTTTTGTTGATTCAACAAAACTTTTTCTCGGTGTGTATTTTTTATTTTAATTTCAATAAATGTCAAACTTTCTTCTTTGTACAAGATTGAGACACTAGTAATTCATAAGTTTTTTGTAAATTTTAGGAAAATAAATATTCTCAAACCATATATGCGCCATTTTGGTTCTTATAGGAATAATTCTGACTATGAGACATGAGGAAAAAGGCTTCATTTTTGCGCTATTGTAAGTAAAATGCTTCAAATTTATGTATAAAGATAAGTTTTATGATAAAAAGATTTATGATATAAAGATATAAAGATGTTTTATGATATAAAGATACTTTTTTAAGTTAGTTAAATGATTTCTATAACACTTCATACATTTACGTTGAGAAGTATTTTTTGCAAATCCTGGTATTTGAACGACATGAATTGTACATTCGCTCTTTCTTTTAATACTTTATATCCAGAGTGCGTCAGAAAACTGTATACACAATTTGATTGATTATAACTCCAGTTATTATTCACATATCATTAATATTTAAATGGCAAAAGAATTTACATAAAATGTATTACTTTTCCTCCTACCTCAGATGTTTAAAATTTTTACCGTTCTGGTTAAAACTCTGCTTATAATGGTGGGCTATTCATTCCCATACTTCAACAAACTATTCATATGGTGTTAGGGCGCATTCTTTGCTCAATTACGGTTCCGGAACATTTTCTATCAACATCCATTCATTTCAAATTTATATTTCACCTGATGAATTGTAAATCGTATAGGTGGATCTGTGTGAAACTCAAAAAAATTTAATTTTGCTACACTCATTATATCCAATTAATTACACTTTAAAAAGAAAGCAAATTTAGAAAGTTATGATCTGTTAAAAAGTGTGTGTATACATTTTTCTGATTCACGCTGCCTATTTAAATGTAAAATCTTTTTATCACACATTGATGCACATTTAAAAATGTTACTATGTTCCCAATGTCCACACATGTGCAGATGTGTCCGAAACAAATTGTCTGAATGTTAATTTCAAACATTTGAAAGAAGCGCCTCTGAAAATATCTGATACTAGCAAGCTATGCCCGCTACGCTGTTCAATTTCTCTTAACGAACTTTTAATCAAACAAAATATTGACATTGCATAATTAACTCTTATATTTTAACAGAAATATAAGGCTACAATAATTTGTGACTCGTGCCAATATACACGTCAGGACACGTCACCCTTATCATTATGGTTTTACACATGAAGGTTTCGCTATGGTACTCCGTTGTGAAATTTGGTAATTTTTGAAATTCAATATTTGAAGAACGGCATAATCATTAGATTTGAAATTTATATCAAGAAAAATAAAATGTTTTATCTTTCAAACGCAGTTTGTCTAACAATTTTCTGACAAATACTTTTCGAGCTATTACTTTTTTCAGTAACTTCAAAGGTTTCATTTTCCGAGATTAATATGTGGCAAAATTAGCGAAAAACCCAGTCATCAGCATCGCATAGCTTTTCATTAAAGAAGCTGTTGGAGCCATCAATTTGCCACCATCACTTTTGAAATCGGTTCTGTAGTTCCAGAGATTTCATAGAAGTTGTAATTTAGAATGATTTTAGAACGCTTTTCACTCATTTCACCTTTTTAAATTTCGATTTTTTTATTATTATTATTCTTAGAGAGCATTTACCTCGTATAAATAACTACAATGCCAAATTTCAAATTTCTAGCTCTTTCAGTATAAAAAAAATTGCAATTTTGGAACGTTTTTCGCTCCTGCACCCCCCTGGGATTAGTGGCACCGACATAAAATATAGCCTATGTTGGAGCAGGGGTTGTCACCTGAATTTGCCACCATCACTTTTGAAATCGGTTCTATAGTTCCACAGATTCCACAGAAATTGTAATTTAGAATGTTTTTAGAACGCTTTTCGCTCATTTCACCCTTTTAAATTTCGAATTTTTTTTTAATTTGTTC
Source organism: Maratus michaelseni (assembly GCA_963931845.1). Classification (NCBI taxonomy): domain Eukaryota; kingdom Metazoa; phylum Arthropoda; class Arachnida; order Araneae; family Salticidae; genus Maratus; species Maratus michaelseni. Next base: position 297,903,510 of record OZ007589.1, on the reverse strand, counting down.
TTAGAGAGCATTTACATCTTATAAGTAGCTACAATGCCAATTTTCAAATTTCTAGCTCCTTCTATATACAAAAAATCGCAATTTTAGAACATTTTTCGCTCCTGCACCCCCCTGGGGTTAGTGGCACCGACATAAAATACAGCCTATGTTGGAGCAGGGGTTATCACCATCAATTTGCGACCATCACTTTTGAAATCGGTTCGGTAGTTCCAGAGATTTTCCCCTACAAACAAACAATCTTTACTCCTTTTTAATATTAGTATAGATTACACAGCAAAAGCTTTTAATAAGCTTTTTGAGAGAACAATTATAATATTTCTTTTTTTTTTATAATTTTCCGTGACAATCTAATGGATTAGATGAATATTTCGAATATTTTACAAAGAAGTTAGTATTACAGACTATGAATAAAAGTGAAATGCCACACAGATCATAACTATGAACAAAATTTGATTTCATCAAACTAAATTGATGGTTTATATCCGTCGGGCGTGGTCAGTACTTTAGAGAGTGACTCATGAGAACACAGAACTTGTGTTCGTGCCAGGTCGTTTGGTGTTATAATTACATTTACTCTGGTTATTTGGGGCCCCACCAGTGGCTGAGAGGTTCTGCTCTCAAAGCTGGTAGACGGGAGGTGCTGGGTTCAAACACCTGTCGCGCTCGTCGACCTAACCGTTCGGAGTATTCCGTGGTTTTCTTTGAACATTACCGTAAATACGGGTTAGGATTCCGTAGAAAGACCTCCACGGAGGGTACTTCCCCCCAGGGCCTATATACCGCCTGTTGATAATTGGCCGTCATAAAATCAACCAACCAACCAACTGGTTTTTTGGGTCACCGTTTAATTGGGACAAAATATCAGAGTAAAATAGAAAAATATCATTAAAGTTACTCCTGATTAATGTTGCAGCCATTTTGTTGGGACAAATATTGCAAAGCCAATGTGTCCCAATTAACCGTATTCTACTTTGTTGCAATTTTACCATGCTTGTGATACATATGTGTAAATTTGTTTACATTGTGAATGCTTTAAAAAAGCATAAAAAAATGAAATATTTATTAATAATAATTCGGAAGGGAGCGTCAAATTTTGGCAAGCACTTTTAGCGTCGATGATTTTTATTTTATATGACAGATTAAATGGCACAGATAACGAAACTGTCAGTCAGCTGCCGCACCAAATCTGAGGGGAGGTTTGCATAACAGCATTGTATAGCTTTCTACAGTGTGGAATGAATGGCATCCCGACTATTGATGATTTACGAGTGGTTTGACAACATCCGTAATTGGTTTGCCATTCATTTCACATTTCAACGGTTTGCGTCTTGCTGCTGTATCAATATCCCACGCTGATGGGCCAGCTGACTGATAGTTTCTTCATCTGTATCATATAGCATGTATACAAAAATCTTCGATGCTAAAATTGGTTGCCAAAATGTGACGTTCCCTCCCGAGCCACAATGGTATAATCTCAGAGGGGAAAAAATTAACTGTAATAGGTCAAATGAAAGATATTTAAGACTGCGCGAAACGCATATTGTTTATTTGCTAAAAGAGAAATGCGCCCAGACAAAAAAATAATTACAAGTACAATTAAAAATACATCAGAATTTCGTGATGTCGAATCTAAGTACGAAGTTCTAAAATGTTTTGATGTTTAATAGAATAACAAATTTAAAAAACAAAATGCTGTGCTACAATTCTTTAAGGATCATGGCCTACAGTGTCCAACCCTGTTTTCTTGATCCCCTGAGGTGCTATGCAGCATATGTTCGGAGCAGGTGATCAGTCTAGTGCGGGACCGTCAGCGTTTAGTTCCCAAGCAAGCTTAGTACTATTTTATCGACCCCAAACAGATAAAAGGTTGCGAGAATCTTGTCCAGTCCGCAGCTAATAATCGAAGTGGGAACCTGTAGAATGGTAGACAAAATCACTGTAACAAAGTATTTAGTTAGATTATATTTTTTGTCTATGAACCACTTTTAATTCTTCTTGTATCAGTTCGCTAGCTTGGAGGGATTTTGTTTTTCTAGTTATAGAATGCTTTTAGGATTTTCTTTTCTTCATACGAAAATACTTACGAACTGTGGAATGTCTTATTAATTTCGTTTAATTTTTGTTATTCATTCAATTAAACGTTATATTCATCATCGTATAGGTCGTCATTTCTATTCTTACTCTAGATTTTTCCATCATTTAAATTTAATATTAGAAAAAAAACTCGCGTATTTTTCACATTTTTTTACTTTTAACACATAAGAAATGGTAAAAAAGTGCGAAAAATATATAAGTAAATACGGTAGTTCGGAAATATAAATATTTTTTTTTTTACTTACTGTTAGTCTGAATATTCCATACCCAATATATTATCTCCATATGTATATTTATTCTTTACTTTATATGGTTAAGAGACATGATATTGCAAACGTATTCCATTCTATAACATACATACTCACATTTAATAGCGATACGTACAATCACTTATTCATTTCGTATTAAATGCCTTTTCTTCTTTAAAAGGGAATTTAAAAAATTAAAATTTATAAATTTCCAGAATTCATTTCAAAATATGTTTCAAGTAAAATAATGAATACGAAAGCAATTTAATGAAAACTAATTCAAATATTTCAAAGTGTCCAAAAGAGTTAATAAAACAATATTTTGTGCGGGACATTCTAAACTTTTTAAAAATTTAACGAATCATACAGTTAAAAAATATATTGATAATGAACGTTGTGAAAATATATGGAAAACACATTTCGATATATTTTTCCGATTTCATCATTAAAATATTCTTATGAGAAATATGCAATTTACATTAATTTAATAAAAAATAGTAACCGCTTGGATGCAAATATAATTTTCATTAAAATTTCAATGTTTAAAATTATAGATATGCTGTTCTCTTAAAGGAAGACAGACAAATAATATACTTCCGAATGTTTGTACACAAAAAGAAATGTAATTGAAATTCTGAAAAAGTATTTGTTCTCTATCAGTTCAATTTAACGCTGTGCGAATAGGAAATTTTATTTCATCCCTATATAGCTACTTCAAAACTTATTTTTGAATTTTTCAGTAAGTAGTATTTCTTGCAATTTTATATTTGTTTGAAATTCAAATGAATAAATTTTTCTGTATCTGAATGGTTGTTTTTTCCTTCCACAAAGAACAAATGTAATATAAAATGGAAGATATTATAGTGAAATTTATTAACAAGAAATCCATAAAACTACAATAATGATTGATTAAATGTCAGAAAAAAGTTTTAGATTTACTTTCGTGTTTTTTATAAACTGAACTAAGTTTTATCGTTAAAAGAATGAAAAGTAATATTAACAGATTCCAGAAGTATTGAAACATTTTCAGATAAAGACTGAAAAAAGAAAGAAAAAAATAATTATTCTTAATTCGCTTAAGTCAACAAATTTAACGGGTATTTTTTTTAAATTTTATCTCCATGTTTATTACTGTTAATTAGTTCACTATTTTTATACTTATATACGTCATTTCCTTATTTATATGCCTATAAAAACTTTAAAAAATATTTCTTATGTATATACCCGTGATTTTTTGTGATATTTCTGTTTTGTAACGGAAACTTTCTGTTTTGAGTGGAAAGCATAAACTTTCTCGGGATAAATGGAGAATGCCCTTTTTACACTTTCTGTATTAAAAATGTTAAAAATGGAAATGTTCTTACCAAGACAGACAAACGGAAATGTTCCGTTTCAATTGAGCGAAAAAAAATTACCTTTTCAATTGAGCAAAAACAGAAAAATTCCATTTAAATTTTCGTAGTTGAGGTTTTGGCCTATAAGCACGTCGTTGGATTTGACCATTCGCTATAGAGGTCTGAGATTTCATCCTCTAATGGCTACTACTGAGATTCGAATCCGGAGAAATGAAGGCGATATAAAACAGGTGTGCAAATACGTTCTCTGTGTAAATATTCATCGGTATATATAATTTCTCCAAGCATGTAAATCTGTATTCCAATTTTGACCTATTTTCCTACTTGCAAACATTTTTGTCTTCTATATAACAGTCAATAAAATATGGTACAAAATGCTCAGTAGTCATATATAAGCCTAATCCAGTGATCTAAATGAGTCTCTGTATTCATTATTAATGTATTATTTGTATTATTTAACGAAATGCATCTTTATTACCGTTTGTTTGTGTTAAAACATTTTTGAAGTAATTACTCATCCATAGTTTGTCGGAGTTCCTTTACCTGCGGTTTATTCTATTGTGCTCTTTCAAATAACAGTCCAGATGTCAAATGGTTGTTCTGAGCGAATATTGTATTGGCTGGTATATCGTCCAGATAGATCAATTGAAGAACTGCAAATTGGCCAAGGTTCTGGGTTATAGTACCAGCTTTTTACACATTTTCACTCAGATGGGGAAATTGATACTCGCATTAGTATATATAATTATTATTCAGATAAAAAATATATATTTCCTAATTGCTCACATTTATGTTAAAAATCAAAAAAATTCTCGTATTGAACAGCGGAAAATTTTCATCTTGAAACTTAATACCAAAGCGGTAGTTTTTTGAAAAAAATAGAGAATAGACGGCAACTTTGATGCCAGTACATTTTTCGTTTTATTCAAGGTTTTTTTTCTATGTACGTACATCTTAGATCATCTTTAGTTGCGGCTTTATGTTTTTTGCATACAGAAATACCGGGTGTCTGAAAAAGGTTAGACTGATTTGAAAGAATCATAACTATAAAAATAATTAAGTAAATGCAATTATTTTCTTTTCAAAGTACTCTTCAAATAACCAAGATTTGTTAGATGTAGCTATTTTACAGTCGTAATATTCAGACGATGCACAGAATCGATGATATGTAAATGCAAATCGCACCACACATTCGCAATTTCTTGGATGATTCCGCAGTGGAAAGCGTATAAGTCGAAAACTATTGGAGTTGAGTGAAAAATGTCAATTATAAAGTTCTTCAGTATCTCCGATTTAGTAGGAAAGGATCCACTATGTACACAAATCACCTAAGCAAAAAGTTAAAATTGCGAATGTGTGGTGCGATTTGCATTTTCCGATCATCGATTCTGTGCATCGTTTGAATGTCACGATTTTAAAACAGCTACATCTAACAAATCTTGGATATTTGATGCGTTCTTTGAAAAACAAATATTTGCATACACTCAATTATTTTTAGAGTTATGATTCTTTCAAATCAGTCCAACCTTTTTCGGACACCCGGTATATTATTTACAAATTTCCCTCTACAGTACAACAATAGCACATTCTTTCCATTATCTAGATGCTTGTAACATAAAACAAACGGCAAGATACACGTTACTAAAAGAAATAACCAACTCTATCATTTAAAATTTTTAAAAAGTGACGAATGAAAATGCAAGAAATAATCAAGAGAAGGGTACCGGTAGAAAATATAAAATCTACGTGCACTCCAAGCATGTAAATCTGTATTCCAATTTTGACCTATTTTCCTACTTGCAAACATTTTTGTCTTCTATATAACAGTCAATAAAATATGGTACAAAATACTCAGTAGTCATATATAAGCCTAATCCAGTGATCTAAATGAGTCTCTGTATTCATTATTAATGTATTATTTGTATTATTTAACGAAATGCATCTTTATTACCGTTTGTTTGTGTTAAAACATTTTTGAAGTAATTACTCATCCATAGTTTGTCGGAGTTCCTTTACCTGCGGTTTATTCTATTGTGCTCTTTCAAATAACAGTCCAGATGTCAAATGGTTGTTCTGAGCGAATATTGTATTGGCTGGTATATCGTCCAGATAGATCAATTGAAGAACTGCAAATTGGCCAAGGTTCTGGGTTATAGTACCAGCTTTTTACACATTTTCACTCAGATGGGGAAATTGATACTCGCATTAGTATATATAATTATTATTCAGATAAAAAATATATATTTCCTAATTGCTCACATTTATGTTAAAAATCAAAAAAATTCTCGTATTGAACAGCGGAAAATTTTCATCTTGAAACTTAATACCAAAGCGGTAGTTTTTTGAAAAAAATAGAGAATAGACGGCAACTTTGATGCCAGTACATTTTTCGTTTTATTCAAGGTTTTTTTTCTATGTACGTACATCTTAGATCATCTTTAGTTGCGGCTTTATGTTTTTTGCATACAGAAATACCGGGTGTCTGAAAAAGGTTAGACTGATTTGAAAGAATCATAACTATAAAAATAATTAAGTAAATGCAATTATTTTCTTTTCAAAGTACTCTTCAAATAACCAAGATTTGTTAGATGTAGCTGTTTTACAGTCGTAATATTCAGACGATGCACAGAATCGATGATATGTAAATGCAAATCGCACCACACATTCGCAATTTCTTGGATGATTCCGCAGTGGAAAGCGTATAAGTCGAAAACTATTGGAGTTGAGTGAAAAATGTCAATTATAAAGTTCTTCAGTATCTCCGATTTAGTAGGAAAGGATCCACTATGTACACAAATCACCTAAGCAAAAAGTTAAAATTGCGAATGTGTGGTGCGATTTGCATTTTCCGATCATCGATTCTGTGCATCGTTTGAATGTCACGATTTTAAAACAGCTACATCTAACAAATCTTGGATATTTGATGCGTTCTTTGAAAAACAAATATTTGCATACACTCAATTATTTTTAGAGTTATGATTCTTTCAAATCAGTCCAACCTTTTTCGGACACCCGGTATATTATTTACAAATTTCCCTCTACAGTACAACAATGGCACATTCTTTCCATTATCTAGATGCTTGTAACATAAAACAAACGGCAAGATACACGTTACTAAAAGAAATAACCAACTCTATCATTTAAAATTTTTAAAAAGTGACGAATGAAAATGCAAGAAATAATCAAGAGAAGGGTACCGGTAGAAAATATAAAATCTACGTGCACTCCAAGCATGTAAATCTGTATTCCAATTTTGACCTATTTTCCTACTTGCAAACATTTTTGTCTTCTATATAACAGTCAATAAAATATGGTACAAAATGCTCAGTAGTCATATATAAGCCTAATCCAGTGATCTAAATGAGTCTCTGTATTCATTATTAATGTATTATTTGTATTATTTAACGAAATGCATCTTTATTACCGTTTGTTTGTGTTAAAACATTTTTGAAGTAATTACTCATCCATAGTTTGTCGGAGTTCCTTTACCTGCGGTTTATTCTATTGTGCTCTTTCAAATAACAGTCCAGATGTCAAATGGTTGTTCTGAGCGAATATTGTATTGGCTGGTATATCGTCCAGATAGATCAATTGAAGAACTGCAAATTGGCCAAGGTTCTGGGTTATAGTACCAGCTTTTTACACATTTTCACTCAGATGGGGAAATTGATACTCGCATTAGTATATATAATTATTATTCAGATAAAAAATATATATTTCCTAATTGCTCACATTTATGTTAAAAATCAAAAAAATTCTCGTATTGAACAGCGGAAAATTTTCATCTTGAAACTTAATACCAAAGCGGTAGTTTTTTGAAAAAAATAGAGAATAGACGGCAACTTTGATGCCAGTACATTTTTCGTTTTATTCAAGGTTTTTTTTCTATGTACGTACATCTTAGATCATCTTTAGTTGCGGCTTTATGTTTTTTGCATACAGAAATACCGGGTGTCTGAAAAAGGTTAGACTGATTTGAAAGAATCATAACTATAAAAATAATTAAGTAAATGCAATTATTTTCTTTTCAAAGTACTCTTCAAATAACCAAGATTTGTTAGATGTAGCTGTTTTACAGTCGTAATATTCAGACGATGCACAGAATCGATGATATGTAAATGCAAATCGCACCACACATTCGCAATTTCTTGGATGATTCCGCAGTGGAAAGCGTATAAGTCGAAAACTATTGGAGTTGAGTGAAAAATGTCAATTATAAAGTTCTTCAGTATCTCCGATTTAGTAGGAAAGGATCCACTATGTACACAAATCACCTAAGCAAAAAGTTAAAATTGCGAATGTGTGGTGCGATTTGCATTTTCCGATCATCGATTCTGTGCATCGTTTGAATGTCACGATTTTAAAACAGCTACATCTAACAAATCTTGGATATTTGATGCGTTCTTTGAAAAACAAATATTTGCATACACTCAATTATTTTTAGAGTTATGATTCTTTCAAATCAGTCCAACCTTTTTCGGACACCCGGTATATTATTTACAAATTTCCCTCTACAGTACAACAATAGCACATTCTTTCCATTATCTAGATGCTTGTAACATAAAACAAACGGCAAGATACACGTTACTAAAAGAAATAACCAACTCTATCATTTAAAATTTTTAAAAAGTGACGAATGAAAATGCAAGAAATAATCAAGAGAAGGGTACCGGTAGAAAATATAAAATCTACGTGCACTCCAAGCATGTAAATCTGTATTCCAATTTTGACCTATTTTCCTACTTGCAAACATTTTTGTCTTCTATATAACAGTCAATAAAATATGGTACAAAATGCTCAGTAGTCATATATAAGCCTAATCCAGTGATCTAAATGAGTCTCTGTATTCATTATTAATGTATTATTTGTATTATTTAACGAAATGCATCTTTATTACCGTTTGTTTGTGTTAAAACATTTTTGAAGTAATTACTCATCCATAGTTTGTCGGAGTTCCTTTACCTGCGGTTTATTCTATTGTGCTCTTTCAAATAACAGTCCAGATGTCAAATGGTTGTTCTGAGCGAATATTGTATTGGCTGGTATATCGTCCAGATAGATCAATTGAAGAACTGCAAATTGGCCAAGGTTCTGGGTTATAGTACCAGCTTTTTACACATTTTCACTCAGATGGGGAAATTGATACTCGCATTAGTATATATAATTATTATTCAGATAAAAAATATATATTTCCTAATTGCTCACATTTATGTTAAAAATCAAAAAAATTCTCGTATTGAACAGCGGAAAATTTTCATCTTGAAACTTAATACCAAAGCGGTAGTTTTTTGAAAAAAATAGAGAATAGACGGCAACTTTGATGCCAGTACATTTTTCGTTTTATTCAAGGTTTTTTTTCTATGTACGTACATCTTAGATCATCTTTAGTTGCGGCTTTATGTTTTTTGCATACAGAAATACCGGGTGTCTGAAAAAGGTTAGACTGATTTGAAAGAATCATAACTATAAAAATAATTAAGTAAATGCAATTATTTTCTTTTCAAAGTACTCTTCAAATAACCAAGATTTGTTAGATGTAGCTGTTTTACAGTCGTAATATTCAGACGATGCACAGAATCGATGATATGTAAATGCAAATCGCACCACACATTCGCAATTTCTTGGATGATTCCGCAGTGGAAAGCGTATAAGTCGAAAACTATTGGAGTTGAGTGAAAAATGTCAATTATAAAGTTCTTCAGTATCTCCGATTTAGTAGGAAAGGATCCACTATGTACACAAATCACCTAAGCAAAAAGTTAAAATTGCGAATGTGTGGTGCGATTTGCATTTTCCGATCATCGATTCTGTGCATCGTTTGAATGTCACGATTTTAAAACAGCTACATCTAACAAATCTTGGATATTTGATGCGTTCTTTGAAAAACAAATATTTGCATACACTCAATTATTTTTAGAGTTATGATTCTTTCAAATCAGTCCAACCTTTTTCGGACACCCGGTATATTATTTACAAATTTCCCTCTACAGTACAACAATAGCACATTCTTTCCATTATCTAGATGCTTGTAACATAAAACAAACGGCAAGATACACGTTACTAAAAGAAATAACCAACTCTATCATTTAAAATTTTTAAAAAGTGACGAATGAAAATGCAAGAAATAATCAAGAGAAGGGTACCGGTAGAAAATATAAAATCTACGTGCACTCCAAGCATGTAAATCTGTATTCCAATTTTGACCTATTTTCCTACTTGCAAACATTTTTGTCTTCTATATAACAGTCAATAAAATATGGTACAAAATGCTCAGTAGTCATATATAAGCCTAATCCAGTGATCTAAATGAGTCTCTGTATTCATTATTAATGTATTATTTGTATTATTTAACGAAATGCATCTTTATTACCGTTTGTTTGTGTTAAAACATTTTTGAAGTAATTACTCATCCATAGTTTGTCGGAGTTCCTTTACCTGCGGTTTATTCTATTGTGCTCTTTCAAATAACAGTCCAGATGTCAAATGGTTGTTCTGAGCGAATATTGTATTGGCTGGTATATCGTCCAGATAGATCAATTGAAGAACTGCAAATTGGCCAAGGTTCTGGGTTATAGTACCAGCTTTTTACACATTTTCACTCAGATGGGGAAATTGATACTCGCATTAGTATATATAATTATTATTCAGATAAAAAATATATATTTCCTAATTGCTCACATTTATGTTAAAAATCAAAAAAATTCTCGTATTGAACAGCGGAAAATTTTCATCTTGAAACTTAATACCAAAGCGGTAGTTTTTTGAAAAAAATAGAGAATAGACGGCAACTTTGATGCCAGTACATTTTTCGTTTTATTCAAGGTTTTTTTTCTATGTACGTACATCTTAGATCATCTTTAGTTGCGGCTTTATGTTTTTTGCATACAGAAATACCGGGTGTCTGAAAAAGGTTAGACTGATTTGAAAGAATCATAACTATAAAAATAATTAAGTAAATGCAATTATTTTCTTTTCAAAGTACTCTTCAAATAACCAAGATTTGTTAGATGTAGCTGTTTTACAGTCGTAATATTCAGACGATGCACAGAATCGATGATATGTAAATGCAAATCGCACCACACATTCGCAATTTCTTGGATGATTCCGCAGTGGAAAGCGTATAAGTCGAAAACTATTGGAGTTGAGTGAAAAATGTCAATTATAAAGTTCTTCAGTATCTCCGATTTAGTAGGAAAGGATCCACTATGTACACAAATCACCTAAGCAAAAAGTTAAAATTGCGAATGTGTGGTGCGATTTGCATTTTCCGATCATCGATTCTGTGCATCGTTTGAATGTCACGATTTTAAAACAGCTACATCTAACAAATCTTGGATATTTGATGCGTTCTTTGAAAAACAAATATTTGCATACACTCAATTATTTTTAGAGTTATGATTCTTTCAAATCAGTCCAACCTTTTTCGGACACCCGGTATATTATTTACAAATTTCCCTCTACAGTACAACAATAGCACATTCTTTCCATTATCTAGATGCTTGTAACATAAAACAAACGGCAAGATACACGTTACTAAAAGAAATAACCAACTCTATCATTTAAAATTTTTAAAAAGTGACGAATGAAAATGCAAGAAATAATCAAGAGAAGGGTACCGGTAGAAAATATAAAATCTACGTGCACTCCAAGCATGTAAATCTGTATTCCAATTTTGACCTATTTTCCTACTTGCAAACATTTTTGTCTTCTGTATAACAGTCAATAAAATATGGTACAAAATGCTCAGTAGTCATATATAAGCCTAATCCAGTGATCTAAATGAGTCTCTGTATTCATTATTAATGTATTATTTGTATTATTTAACGAAATGCATCTTTATTACCGTTTGTTTGTGTTAAAACATTTTTGAAGTAATTACTCATCCATAGTTTGTCGGAGTTCCTTTACCTGCGGTTTATTCTATTGTGCTCTTTCAAATAACAGTCCAGATGTCAAATGGTTGTTCTGAGCGAATATTGTATTGGCTGGTATATCGTCCAGATAGATCAATTGAAGAACTGCAAATTGGCCAAGGTTCTGGGTTATAGTACCAGCTTTTTACACATTTTCACTCAGATGGGGAAATTGATACTCGCATTAGTATATATAATTATTATTCAGATAAAAAATATATATTTCCTAATTGCTCACATTTATGTTAAAAATCAAAAAAATTCTCGTATTGAACAGCGGAAAATTTTCATCTTGAAACTTAATACCAAAGCGGTAGTTTTTTGAAAAAAATAGAGAATAGACGGCAACTTTGATGCCAGTACATTTTTCGTTTTATTCAAGGTTTTTTTTCTATGTACGTACATCTTAGATCATCTTTAGTTGCGGCTTTATGTTTTTTGCATACAGAAATACCGGGTGTCTGAAAAAGGTTAGACTGATTTGAAAGAATCATAACTATAAAAATAATTAAGTAAATGCAATTATTTTCTTTTCAAAGTACTCTTCAAATAACCAAGATTTGTTAGATGTAGCTGTTTTACAGTCGTAATATTCAGACGATGCACAGAATCGATGATATGTAAATGCAAATCGCACCACACATTCGCAATTTCTTGGATGATTCCGCAGTGGAAAGCGTATAAGTCGAAAACTATTGGAGTTGAGTGAAAAATGTCAATTATAAAGTTCTTCAGTATCTCCGATTTAGTAGGAAAGGATCCACTATGTACACAAATCACCTAAGCAAAAAGTTAAAATTGCGAATGTGTGGTGCGATTTGCATTTTCCGATCATCGATTCTGTGCATCGTTTGAATGTCACGATTTTAAAACAGCTACATCTAACAAATCTTGGATATTTGATGCGTTCTTTGAAAAACAAATATTTGCATACACTCAATTATTTTTAGAGTTATGATTCTTTCAAATCAGTCCAACCTTTTTCGGACACCCGGTATATTATTTACAAATTTCCCTCTACAGTACAACAATGGCACATTCTTTCCATTATCTAGATGCTTGTAACATAAAACAAACGGCAAGATACACGTTACTAAAAGAAATAACCAACTCTATCATTTAAAATTTTTAAAAAGTGACGAATGAAAATGCAAGAAATAATCAAGAGAAGGGTACCGGTAGAAAATATAAAATCTACGTGCACTCCAAGCATGTAAATCTGTATTCCAATTTTGACCTATTTTCCTACTTGCAAACATTTTTGTCTTCTATATAACAGTCAATAAAATATGGTACAAAATGCTCAGTAGTCATATATAAGCCTAATCCAGTGATCTAAATGAGTCTCTGTATTCATTATTAATGTATTATTTGTATTATTTAACGAAATGCATCTTTATTACCGTTTGTTTGTGTTAAAACATTTTTGAAGTAATTACTCATCCATAGTTTGTCGGAGTTCCTTTACCTGCGGTTTATTCTATTGTGCTCTTTCAAATAACAGTCCAGATGTCAAATGGTTGTTCTGAGCGAATATTGTATTGGCTGGTATATCGTCCAGATAGATCAATTGAAGAACTGCAAATTGGCCAAGGTTCTGGGTTATAGTACCAGCTTTTTACACATTTTCACTCAGATGGGGAAATTGATACTCGCATTAGTATATATAATTATTATTCAGATAAAAAATATATATTTCCTAATTGCTCACATTTATGTTAAAAATCAAAAAAATTCTCGTATTGAACAGCGGAAAATTTTCATCTTGAAACTTAATACCAAAGCGGTAGTTTTTTGAAAAAAATAGAGAATAGACGGCAACTTTGATGCCAGTACATTTTTCGTTTTATTCAAGGTTTTTTTTCTATGTACGTACATCTTAGATCATCTTTAGTTGCGGCTTTATGTTTTTTGCATACAGAAATACCGGGTGTCTGAAAAAGGTTAGACTGATTTGAAAGAATCATAACTATAAAAATAGTTAAGTAAATGCAATTATTTTCTTTTCAAAGTACTCTTCAAATAACCAAGATTTGTTAGATGTAGCTGTTTTACAGTCGTAATATTCAGACGATGCACAGAATCGATGATATGTAAATGCAAATCGCACCACACATTCGCAATTTCTTGGATGATTCCGCAGTGGAAAGCGTATAAGTCGAAAACTATTGGAGTTGAGTGAAAAATGTCAATTATAAAGTTCTTCAGTATCTCCGATTTAGTAGGAAAGGATCCACTATGTACACAAATCACCTAAGCAAAAAGTTAAAATTGCGAATGTGTGGTGCGATTTGCATTTTCCGATCATCGATTCTGTGCATCGTTTGAATGTCACGATTTTAAAACAGCTACATCTAACAAATCTTGGATATTTGATGCGTTCTTTGAAAAACAAATATTTGCATACACTCAATTATTTTTAGAGTTATGATTCTTTCAAATCAGTCCAACCTTTTTCGGACACCCGGTATATTATTTACAAATTTCCCTCTACAGTACAACAATGGCACATTTTTTCCATTATCTAGATGCTTGTAACATAAAACAAACGGCAAGATACACGTTACTAAAAGAAATAACCAACTCTATCATTTAAAATTTTTAAAAAGTGACGAATGAAAATGCAAGAAATAATCAAGAGAAGGGTACCGGTAGAAAATATAAAATCTACGTGCACTCCAAGCATGTAAATCTGTATTCCAATTTTGACCTATTTTCCTACTTGCAAACATTTTTGTCTTCTATATAACAGTCAATAAAATATGGTACAAAATGCTCAGTAGTCATATATAAGCCTAATCCAGTGATCTAAATGAGTCTCTGTATTCATTATTAATGTATTATTTGTATTATTAAACGAAATGCATCTTTATTACGTTTTTGCTAAAAATAACAGCTGCCCCCCCCCCCCCCCAAAAGAAAAGATATAGCTTGGTTTTTGAGGATACTCTTAATATAAGATCTATACCAAAATAAACCTGTCTCACTTTCTTAAATAAGTCATTTTCTAAGAAAGTACTTTTACTTTAAAAAGGAACGCAATAATGATGAGAATTTCAAACAATGTACACTTAAAAAAAATTGTCAAGAAACGTATAAAACGTATAAAGCACTGGCAGCACGGTTGTCGGAATAGCACCATGATTTGAAGAAATTGTTTTGTTATTTGTTGAAATTTCTTTTAATTTCGGGACTTTAGGAAATATTTTACTTCGGGATATTTCGGTGATTTAAGGGGAAGGACATATATAAAAATTCCTTTTCTGAAACGAAAAAGTGAAAAGCACTATAATTTGACGAAAATGTATCGTGTATTTTGAAATTTCACCGAATTATTTTGTTAGATCGGTGAAGTTTAAGTCTTTTGATGGTAGATGGACTAATCAATGTGGAAATTTTCGTGTTTTAACGGAATATAATCAACGGTAAAATGCAGAATGTCATTTTACGCTTTTCTTTTAAAGTGTATGTTTAGTTAAAATAATAATTTTAAATTATTTTTTCTTGCAGGAAAATGAATATATTTAGGGCTGGAAATAACCTCATGAATGTTTTAGGATGAACTGTGCCACGTTTCATTTGAAAAAAGGAAGGAATAACGTGCGAAAAATCCTTCCCTTTTCTTTTGTTTGTTTCATGAATAAATGTTTTCTGATAAAATACGACAAAATGTTTTTATAAATGTTTTCTGATAAAATACGACAAAATGTTTTTCATAAAACTAAAAAAATGTGGAAAGAATTTCGAAATAGCTTTTTTTTTTTTTTTTTGTAAGCAAGTGCAGCACTTGCTCCTTTCAAAGCATAACTTCTTTGCGCCTAATGAAGAAAGACAAAGTTTTTTCGACTGGCCTTAAGTATTTTGTAATTTTAGGGTGTTTTTTAAGAAGTTTTTTTACTTTATTTGTATATCACCAGTTTGTTCAACATTTTATTTCCATAAACATAATATATACTTTACAGACGTAGAATAGAACCTTTGGCCTACAATTTGAGAACTGGTAGAATTAAAAGCATGTAAAAAAGATGTCATTGTGACGCAATTATACATATACAGATATCAACTCGAATTATAGTTTATGAATAAATATTTATTGTTCTAAATGAATATATGAATAACTATAGAATGTTGCAAATGTATAAATTTAAGTTGGGGGGGGGGGGGTAAAAATACATCCCTGGAAAATAAGTCCTAGTGCATATATTAGAGCCAAAAATAATTTAAGAACTGGACTTTTTTGAGAGAAAACACGGTAATACAAATAATTGAATT
Organism: Maratus michaelseni; assembly: GCA_963931845.1. Classification (NCBI taxonomy): domain Eukaryota; kingdom Metazoa; phylum Arthropoda; class Arachnida; order Araneae; family Salticidae; genus Maratus; species Maratus michaelseni. The sequence continues at coordinate 297,887,628 of OZ007589.1, read as the reverse complement.
ATCTATAAAAAATCAGTTAATTGTAATGTTGAATTTCCGTGGAAGCTTATATAACAAAAATAAAATTGTTAAAAAATAAAATGAGTACTTTTATAAAATAAGTATTTTTGCACTGTTATTATTTAATATTACATCTCTAAAACCCGTTAACATATTTGTAAATGGAATTACCACATTAAACAACATTAAAGTCATATGAATGGTTTTAATAAATCTTATAATAAATTTTACTATTTACATAAAGTACTGTGAAAAGATATTGAAAAAAAAGATATTAATATAAAATTTCCCATTTTTCTCATTTGTTAGCAAATTAATCAATTTTTAGAATTACGTATTAGAATTAATAATATTAATTAGTTAATAATAATATTCGGAACGACTCTTACCGAATACTATCTATTTATAAAACTATCTATCTATGCACCCTAACGACTCTTACCGAATACATAAATTCAGAGAGCTGAACATATAACAATGTATTTATATACGATATATAACCATTCATTGGATTTATTTAATTAGATTATTACAACTTATTATTGTTTTTCTACAAAAGATAAAGCAATGCTCTGTAGAATGTAAATGCTTTGAAATTTATGAAGATGTTAATCTGCACGGAAACGAGGAAGAATTCGCCTACATAAACTGCTTGAGTTCGGTTTAATGCTATTTTGTAGAATCTCTTCTCCATTTTTTTTTAGATTGATATTTTATAATAAAAATTATGTATGTGCTGTTAATAATATTCTGTTGTTTTATTCAAATATTTTACAGTTGAAATAAAGAAAATTGTTTTTATATAAAACTATCTATTTTTAGAAATATTTATAATGCATTTTTTAAAAATAAAATAATTAATATAAAGTCACAATATCAATCAAACTACCGCAGAATTTATGTGCATTCTTATTAATATTTATATTGCATTTAAATTGAAATAGAAAAAAGATTGCTCACGCAAATTTATTTAATAAAAAGCATTGATAATCCTTGCAACACGCACATTAACACGTTAAGCTTAAAGCAAATCAATCTAAAAAAATCAATTGTCAATTTATAAATCGATATAATTCATCGATATTTTTAGAATATTTATTGTGTGAAAATGCTTTTAAAAATAAATATTAAAACGATATTTAACAAGGTTAAACCAGTACCATCTGAGAAAACCGATTTGTTCTTGGTTAAACTTATATTTGTGTAAAACAACATGCAACAATAAATTTTCTGTATAACATACAACAATCAGTTCTATGTACTCTGATTAGTTGATTTCTGTTTTTTAGAACATTCTTTTAGACTCTGATTGGTAGAATCATGTATCTCGGCTCCTATTGAGAATTTCTAGAAAATTCCTTCAGATTCTGAAAGTCAATATATTCGCCAAATATCACCATAGTTTGGTGAAAAGTCTCAAACTTGGCACATTAAATCGTAACCCATTTGGCGCCAAGCATGTGTTTTGGCATTGGTAATCTTGAAAGTCGATTTCACGGTTAAATGTGGCCAATGTCGCCAACGTTACGCCAAATTTAGTGTAAATGCTGCCAACTTTGCAACTTTGTTTACTGCCAACTGTTCAACAACTTAATAACTATTTCAAAATTCAAGCACATTGAAATGCATTGACACGCCGTGACCCTAAAATGACCCATGTGACCTAACCCAATTGTCTTCTCGTAACCCAAAACTGTAGGATACAAAATTTAGTCAAAATCGTTAGAGCCGACTTTTTGATAAAATTAGCTTGTTTTGATGTTTAGTTGTTAATTTTGATAAAATTAACCCTAAAATGACCCACTAATCGAATTTTCTCGAACATGTGACCTAGCCCAATCGCCTTCTCGTACCTCAAATTGGCAGGATACAAAATTTAGTCAAAATCGTTAGCGCCGTTTTTTAGATAAAATTGTTCGAATTGTAATGACCCCAAAATGACCCAATAATCGAATTTTATACAATATATAAACTATCCCAGTAACACGCCCTCAAATCACACACACGTACGCATCTCAAAACACACACATGCAAATCAAATGAATAAATATAATTAGGCCATCATGATATTTCATCATTTAAATATCATAGTACAGGACTTAGCCGTCTACTAGCCTAGTCCTCAGGCGTCTATTTTGACTGATTTTTCAAAAGACGGCTCTAGCGATTTGGACTGAATTCTTCTTGGTGGGATCCGTGCTTTCGTTGGTGGCACTTATGCTGTACTTTCCCCGCCCGCCGACGGCTGAAGTCACCCATCACGAATCCCCAAGTGCCGAGGAGTTTTCCGTAGGAGGCTATACGCTCCACATCTTCACTTCACCAGGACGAGTGGCCTTCCTTAGGCATTCAATGGTCTTCTCGTAACCTAAAACGGTAGGATACAAAATTTAGTCAAAATCATTTGAGCCACTTTTTAGATAAAATTAGCTTGACTCTAAGCCGCAGTTACTCAAAATGACTCACTAATAAAATTTTATTGAACATGTGACCTAGCCCAATGGTCTTCTCGTGCCCGAAAACGGTAAGTTCAAAATCTTGTCAAAGTTGTTAGCGCCGTATTTTAGATAAAATTTGCATAGAAACGCATTCACACATACACAAGATTTGTTCGTATTATGATACACAATATTTGCTCGTATTATAATATATGATGGTGCAAAATCCTATTTGATATTTAATCATTTGATTTACTTAATCATTAAATTTATGTGAGTATTCTGATATTTAATTTTTATGTAACAAATAAACTAATCCTTAAACCCCCTCCCAAAAAAAATGCGTATAATAACACAATATTTAACTTAAAAACATATATGATATAAACAAATGTTACATCTTTGGATTTTTTTTTAAACATAAGATGTTAAAAACGAAAACTACGATTGTGCTTATGCAGCAGTGTGTGTTAGAGGAATATCTTATCTTCTTATGCGTTGTTTTTTATGCATTAAGATATGGTGCCTTTTATGTGAAATACATAGGAATGAATATAAATTTTCCTTTAAAAATATAGTATTAAGAACGTGACTTGAACAATGCATTTTATGCATCTCAATTCAGAAAGACGTGCTGGTATATTATATATATAAAAAAATTCAGAAATTAGAATGTGAAAAAAGCAAAATAAGTAGTTAGTTAAATACAGCTTTTTAGTATTATTTGTTATATACTTATAAGAGTACAAATATATATATATATATATATATATATATATATAATTTATTATTATTTATAATAATTTATTATTTAAAAATTTCAAACGTCTGAGCCAAACATGATAAATAATATATTTGTAATTCGATTGGACAATAATGGAACAATAAAAAAAATAAATAATTCTTCAACGTTTGAAATGCAATTTTGTACGTAATTTATACTTTATATTTCTTTATCAAGATTTAAATATATATATATAGTAGTTAATGGTACGAAATGAATTAATGGAACGAATTTCAATATAGGGTGGTCAGGCAGAATTACGAATCCTTTTATAAAACTTGTTTTTGTTAGCAATACCCCAGACGGGTGGGCATATTTCATTCATGCACATATATGTACCCATTTTTTTTACTATGAAAACCGAAAAAAAAAGATGCGGAAGCCAGGAATTTGGATCAGAAAATCCTGAGTGAATGCTCAAGAGCTAGAAAAAAGGCAATCGCAAAATCCTACCTCAAAATTGTATGAAATTCTATTGCGAACTGATCGTCACTATCTTGTTAAAAAAAAGACTTCTAAATGACTATTGGCCTATATAATCACCAGTTCTTACACCAGACAAATGAAAAGCTACCGTCACAAGATGAAGGCTATCTTGCTGATGAAGGCTATCTTGTTAAATCAAAAATCCTTACACGAGCATCTATCACCTTATGATTTTGTATAAAGATAAAATAATGGAACCAGAGTGGGTAGATTCACATGTACATTCTACATGTGAAATGCCACCAAAAGGAACAATGGCAATACAGATCTTTGGTGAATGGATCAGTCATTTACCGAAATCTAAACCACAAACGCGTTTTCTTCTTATTTTTGATGAGGCCAATTCCCATTTTGATTACTCAATTGTGGTTGAGGCTGAAAAAGTAGCACTGTTCTGTTTTGTTTACTCTTTGATACACCTATGACCTGCAGCTTTTGGATAAATCCTGTTTGGGGATTTTGAGCAATTTTTGGACCAAGCAGTTCTTTTATTTTTTTAACCAAATCAACTATAAAAATAGTACAAAGGTTCGATTTGGAAGAATATTTTCTCCACTTTGGAAGAGAGCTTTGACTCCTGCCAACGTTAAAGGTGTATTCAGAGGATGTGCATTTATACTTTCAATCCAGGTGGCTTCTTCTCCAAGTTCTGTTACTGAAAGACCACCACCAACAAAGAATACTCTCAAAAGTGGGCTAGACATTCCGTCCATGGACATCTTCTTAATAAGAGGGACATCAAACTCCTACTCTCTCAAGTCGTCCTGGCTCTTATTCAGATTCAATAGCTGACTCCTCATCTTCTCAAGATAATTACAAAAGACGCGTAATTTCAAAAATTACTGCCATCACCACAGAAAAGGCGCAAAACGGTTCGTACCATAAATTCGCCAGTGAACTATCCTGCACTAATGTTGAAAAGAGAACAGATATCTTTCCCAATGTTTCTCAAAGTAATGCTTAAGATCAAACAACATCACAAACAAACAAAAACATCAGACGCAAAGAAAAGCGAAGAAGGGTTTCGAGCAAAGAACGGTTATAAAGAAAGCTGGTTTTGAAGTATTTGTAGTGAGTAAAATCTTGTAGATATGAGATTATGTCTTGTGTGTCGTAATTAAATGCACGAGGAATGTGTCGAATTTACCAGTAACGATACAGAAATTTTTATTTGCCCTACATGTAAAGTTAAAAAGAATTAAACATTTTTCACCATATTTTTTTAATTACTTTTATTTTTTTCCAAATTTTCTTCATGCTTTTTTTTTATTATTAATTTTTAAAAAACGAATTTCGTTTTGTAATAATTGGAGATTTTATGTGTTATACATAAATCTTTCCATTTTATTTCACCTATGAGGATATTTATCTGCATATCGCCATATTACCTTCATCAACTTGAATTTCTTAATACAAATTGCTACAGGTATAACTTGACTAAATTAAATGATATTTTTTACAGTGCTAAAAAGTATCTGTTTGTTAGTCAATTATTATTATTATTATTTAAATCATTTACTACCGTTAAAAAAATTCCAACCCTCGGTTGGCCATATTACCTGCAGATATAATATTTTACATCAAATTTTTATTCGTAATTAAAAAGTAATAATAAATGAAAATTGTGTGACGTATCCATGTATACGTTTGGAACAGTTTATTTTTCTCTTATAATAGCAATGCAAATTTAAATTTTCCCACTTATCACAGTTGAAAATTGAGATGGGTTGGGTTGGGTTGATTTATGAAGGCCAATTATCAACACGAGGGATATAGGCCCTAGGAGGAGTGCCCTCCGTGGGGGTCTTTTTAAGGGATCCTAACCCGTATTCACGGCAAGGTTCGAAGAAAACCACGGAAAACTCCGAACGGTTAGGTAGATGAGCGCGACAGGGGTTTGAACCCAGCACCTCCCGTCTACCAGCTTTGAGAGCAGAACCTCTCAGCCACTGGTGGGGCCCCAGTTGAAAATTGAAAATTCACACTTTTGTTGAACATAAACATCTTGGAGTCGATGCACATATAAATACGATGCTTTCATATAATGGCAATTTTTTAAACACGAAGATAACTTTTAAAAACTTTAATATTTTATTTCTCACACTTTGTTATTTATTTCAGATAATCACAATCAAATAATAATCAAATAGTAGACCACTGTAAAAAATAAATAAAATTCTTACTATTAAGCAATAAAATTATTTAAAAAAGAATTTATAAACTATAATTTCTTCTATTAAAAACTCAGAACGGCGAAAACAATTGATTCTGTTAATGCATTGAATTTATACTGCTGTATCTGTTTGTTTCATTAACTCATTAATGCAGATTGGTACGAAAAGTTACCATTTCAGTCATATACGAAACTTTAAATATGAACACCAGTATCTTAGTAAAAAAATAATTCATATTATCTAATGTGAAACTATCAAAGATTCAATCACTTAAAATAACACTATGGGAAAACTGGTATTAACTGGTATCGAAGTATTAAAAGAAATGTAAAATAAGTCGGCGTTAATGGGTTAATGATTGTTCAAGAAAAAAGTAAATAAATTATGAGATTGGAAATAGTGTATAAAAATGTTGTGCAAAATGTGCTTAATTAAACTTTTATTTTATTAAATTATGAATAGTATTGTGTTCAGCTATCAGCTTTATTTATACTTGAGCATTCTTAAAACAAATTGGAGAATTATCTTTCTTTGGTCATTCACCTTGATTTGAGATGAAACCATGCTTCATGGTATGTATTTTTGCAAATTCGTGGAATCATTTCATTGGGATTTTTTTTTTCTGCAAAATTCGTAATTATTTTTTGTTAAAATAAATATTTTGTCATCTTATAGGGCGGTCATAAAGTATTTCCCTGATTACAATAATTTATTGCAGAAAAAACGAATATAATTATGCATATGCTTGTAATCAATATATTCTAAATACATTTATGAAGTTTATAATACAAATACTTACGTCAGTAAATTTCGATGTGAGTCCCCTTGTTAGCTCCAAGAATGTCAAGGCGGTATTCAGTTTCTCGTCACATATTGTCCAACATTTGGGATGTCACACTAGACACAGCATCTGTGATGCTGACCTCGAGTGTTTCAATATATTTTACTGATCTTGCAAATACTCTGTCCTTTAACTACCCCCGAAAGAAAAAAAAATCTGAAGGAGTTGGTCCATCCCGTACGATCCGTCTTCCAGGAAATTTGTCATCAAGGAACTCACGAACGACGGTAGAGACTGTACTAAAAGAAACTTAAGAACATGACTTTTCCATAATAATTTTTTTACAGTATTTCATTCAATGGTTATTTCGTAATATTTTTTTGTAATCAGGAAATGACTTCATGGCGACACCGTATGATAAAAATTCTAATCTTTCACATAATCATACAAATATAATAAATTTCCACACGAGTAACTTAAGGTGTTTATCTAAAAAAATATTGCATATTTTCGAAGCTTTAGAAATGTTTCAGGATATTGTTCTTCAAAAAGTTTGCCTGGATTATGCCTCATACATGAGTAGTTTTAACACATGATTATGAATGCAATAATTTTAAAAATATTTCTGCACGTTTTAAATAGCAAAATTAAAAAAATATTTTTAAAATTACTCTTCCTCCTTTTTTTATGCACCACTGAAACAATATTAAGTAATTTGCTTTTAACAAAACAAATATATGAATTTATGGGTTAGGTGCGATTTAAATGTAGTCTTTATTTTCAAAAATACTCTTTGACATTAAAGCCTAGTATCAGATTTTATATTTACTCCTGTCTATATACTTCCCGATTTATTTCACACAATAAAATTCAAAGGTCGATTTATCTTTTGTGACATAAGTTGCACAAAGTGCAGTTTTTCTATTCAAAGTAATTTAGCGGATATGGCAAAAATATGATTCAAGTTATTCTGAATACTGTATGCTTCATATACCTTTTTAAAGTTTATACTTTCGATTATTAATATATAATTGTAAAACAGAAATTCTGCATTTAATACTTGATTCCTACTGAAAGAGAATACAGAGTGATTAACATAGAAATGCCGTTGAGTAGTCTTAAACGATGTCATTATATACGTCTACTCTAAATAATTACTATGATTGTAGAACATGAAAAGTTTTGCGTAAGTCCACGTGGCACATACGTAAATATGTAGCTTTTATTAGTGTGTTTCATATACGATATATCATGCATGGAAATAGATAGATGAAAAAAAAGTATAAATAACACTCGAATAAATTAAGAAATTTTATATGATGTTTATCCAACACATTCTTTCAATTTCATATCGATGTATAAACATCAGTTTTATGAAGACTAATCTATTCTATAACAATATTATTTATCTAAAAGAAGGAAATGAATACTTCCGAACGACTTTGAAAAATTTCTAAAAAAATTATATTTATTTATTATTTTTGTCTTTGTACTTCTTTTTATTTTAATATTTTTTAAAACCACATTTTTTTTTAAATACAAAAATACAATGTATATTTGAGAGAAATAGTTAACAAACAAATATACAATGCATTTGCCTTAAAAACGTAAAAGTGTAAAGAGAAATAATTTATTATTATTATTACTAATATTTTATACATTGCTGGCTCGAGGTTTTCCATTTTTTAAGAATTAAAGATCCTTTTAATGGAAAAAAGGTATGGAAAATATTATATGTGAAGTTCTTTAATATTTATATGGCTATAAGAATGGGAAATTTTAAATATTTTATAAAGTTCAAAATTTCATTCAATTTGTTCAATTTAAAAATGAATTGGGTGGCCATGAAATTGTATTTACATTTAGATTTTCTAAACAACTAAAATTGTATAATTTCGAAACAAAAATTATAAATATTGTTGCATGAACTTTTCTATATATTTTTGTATTAGAATTATATATTTGATAAGCAATGCTCCCTATCAATAAAGTTTTATAAAATTATTAATATTATTACATATAGAGTGAGAAATACGATTACATAATAAAGAGCGAAAAGTTTTGAAGATAGCTGAGAATTGTATTAATATAACAAAGAGTTAATAATTTTCACTTAGAAAACTGTATTAAGGTTAAGATAATATTTATAAGGTTATCATGATATTGTTTGTAATTTTGAAAATGAAGCTCATGGCAAAACAAAAAATCTTCTACAAATATTTTTCCCCATACTTCATCCAAACATACTATTATATTTATGCAAGACACAGATTCTTTATTTCTCAAAAATGCATCAGCTGCAGATGATAAACAAAGAAAACGATACTTAAATTTTGACAGCGAAATAAAATTTCATGGTACTCGAATAAAAATTTGATGCGCCTTTCATCCATTTTCAATTCCTTTGTTCTTTTTATGAAATTTAGATAGATACTGTCAGTTTCCTGTTTTTGAATAGGAACTTCACGTACAATAAACTGATATGAAAACTTTTATATTAAAAACGCGCATTAAATTTATTCAATATTTATTTTTAAAGAATATGTACTTATTATTTCTTTTTTTTTACAGCATTATTATGAAAGTAAGATCATATTTAATAAAATATTGTATAAAGACATCTTTGGCTTAGTGTGATTAATTCTAAATGTTCTACATATTCCAACTAGCTTTCAATTTAAAACTTTGGTTAATAGAACAGACATGTCTATGTAAATAAATAACAGTTATAAAAATATTTTCAAGGACCTGACAATGACATATGCTTTTGCTTCTCAAACTTGCTTTCTGTCAAATTAAAATCGCAACCAATATTTCATATATTTTTTAAAGAAATATTTCTAGTGCGCGTCTGTACGTACGCCATCAACTTTTAAATAGAAGAAGCAATCCAACCCGGGCTACCCGTGTAATAGAACATACTGAGTGGTGTACAGAACATAGACACAAGCATTTTTAATTGAAAAAAAATTAGAGAATGAAGATAGGAAAGTTTTTCAACTAGGTAAATCATATTGAATGTTTGGAGTACCATATAGTTCATTTTTATTCCAACAGAGAGAAAAATGTCCAGGACAGGACTTGAACCTGGGTACCTTGGCTAGCCGCGATAATGCTCTTCCTCCTGAGGTACTCGGACGCTATCCTGGCTGGCATAATTTACTCTTATTTGATGGACATGGCTGAGAACTGTAGCGCCTATTTCATTTCTCTGTGATAATAACTATAGCATTTACATGATGAATGTGTTATGTAACATTGGAACTCCTGTATACCATGTAATTAGATCATAATAAAAAGAATAAAGGTTTTTCAGCTTCGTAAATAATATTCAGTGTTTGGAGAATCATAGTTGAGGTTTACTGAAACAGAGCGAGAAATGTCCAGGCTAGGTCTCGAACCTGACTACCTTGGCTTGCGTGCCAATTCTCTTCCTACTGAGCTAACCAGACGATACCTTAGTACGCATAATTCATTCTTATTTGTTGGACATGGCTGCAAGCTGCAGCTTTGATTTCATTCATCCAAGCAATAACTGTAGCATTTGCATGCTGAATGTGTGCTGAATGTCCTGTATACTATGTAATTATGTCCTAATGGAGAGAGGAAAGTTTTTTCAACTCGGTAAATCATATCCACTGTTTGTAGTATAATAGTTGAGGTTTATTACAACAGAGCGAAAAATGTTAGCAATAGTACAAGAAAGGTTTGGAATGGCGCAAATTTACTGAAGTGTGATCAAAGATTAGGAATATTTTAATTAATTTAGACTATTACTTTTTCACATTTATCTATTTATGTTTTATTGAAATATAAAATGATTGTTAAATTGTATAAATACAACAACAAAACTTATATAGTACTGTACAAACAATTGACCTTGCAAAACTAGTTGTGTCACGCATTGGAAGTCTAGGTTGAATATTTTTAATTGTTACTTCTTCTTTACACTGCTTATTACATTGTCTCTCGATTATACCTAAAAGAAAACAACAAAAAACTGTAAAATTATTAAAATGTTGTAATAAAATGTTCAAAAAAGATAGAAATGGATTAGATTTGTTCTTATAACTTGAAAGAAAAGTTTGTAAAGAATTTAATTTACTTTATTTTAAAAATAATAAAGAAATAATAACATGCGAATCTGTTAACTTGTTTTAAAAATATCGTGGTAAATCTGCTAAAAAAGATTGTTGAGAGAGAGATAACCGAGTTTAAATTTTGACTTTGGCAGTGTCGCCGGTCAATGTTTACGGCTGCTACGATCATAATTTTAGGAAATTTTCAATCGGAACAACTGCAACGAAATTCTTGAAGGTTTAAACATTACATGAAAAATAAATACATATTTTCGTTATTTCAAAAATTTCTGAACCACTTAAAAACTACATGTTTATATAAAATAAGCCTTATATAAGCTTTTGTCTTAATCTCGTTTATAGTCTATCTATATACAAAGTTTCAAAAGTCATTAGTTTTTCTCTTTTAAGTATTCTAGGTATACCAGCTAATATAAATGAAATGTATTCTTTTCATCGGGACAATAAAATAATTATAAACGAATAAGAAAAATGGTTACTATTCGTATCTGGAATCAGAATTAAACAAAACATAATAGTTTTAATAGTTAAAACTGAAAAACTATCATTTAAAGTGGTTTATATAGTTTTAAGAGTTTTAATTTAAATAACTTTAAAAGTACTGAAATTTTACTTAAAAAATAGCTTTTACGATATATTGAAAAAGGTTTATAATAAAACTTTTTTTTTGTTTCGGAAAAAAATATATTTCTTTCGTTTATCCAAATTAGTTAAACACTTTTAAATATTTTTTATAAAAATGCTTCTAAAAATTCAGTGTAAAATGTATTAAGAATTTAAACAACAATAATTAATCATGTGTCATTTAAAAGTATTTTTGGTTACCGTAAAATTTTCTTAGCGTAATATTTAACGATAATTTTTAATTTCACATATGGTTTTGTTATCTCTGTAATGCAGCTTTATTATTTGACACTTTTCTGCACGCCAAAAGTAAATTGATACTCGTCAGACAAATAAATGAGAATTTATTCATATCACAAAAACATTATTTTAGAATCTTCTGTTAAACTTTTATTTTGCTTCAGATAAAAGGAAAAAAAACTAATTTGTATTCAGATTAATAAAAAAATGTTTAGAAAACACTTTTTATGAGCCCAGATTTTAAAGTTTAATTTCTAATGTCCTCATATTATCTTTTCCAGAAATAAAAATTAATTACAAGAGTCGTCGAAGAAATCTTGAGCTTATAAGAAAATAAAGAATTCTTAATTATGTCTGGCAATAATTTAACATTTTACGCTTTTTTTCCATATGTATGATGTGTTTTCACCAGTTTTGTAAGTCGAAACTTATTTTAAATTTATCAGAGAAATGTTGTTTTGCAACCTTCAATCAAGCTTTTTTTTTTACTTCTTGTAAAATAGTTTGTAATCTTTAAATATTATTTAAGTATGTTTAGATAACACCTATTGTGAATGCCCTTTTAAATGTTTAATTTCCAATGTCTCATAAAATCATCTGAAGTAATAATAATTGTCTGAGAAATGTTGAGCTTATGAGAAAATAAAATTATCTTATTTACATCTACCAGTAATTTTACATTTTAAACATTTTTTTGTTTTCTGTTATTTATGTATACTTTATTCAAACAGTTCTTTTAATTTGAAACAATTTCTATACTTTTTAGACAAATAAATGAGAAATTTTGAATATATAGGAAGCATGCTGTTTTGCAACCTTAAATAACATTTTTTATTGGTTACTTTTTACTTACAGTAAAAAAGTTTCTAATTTTTTTGTTCCGCTTAATACAACTTTTTTCAGTAATACTTATTTTGGATATATTTTTAAAATATTAATATCGATTGTGCTACGTAATCTTCTCGAATAAATCGGTATTATAAAGCAAAATCCTACCCTTAAGTAATGTTGACGTCATATTAACGATGGTAACACCTGACTAATAAGTTTCAATTTTACTGCATTTTTTAAATTTCTAAACATACTAAAAACTCAAATGGTAAATTTCCCATTTTTATGCCGTCGAATAGAAACAATAATATACATTCAAATAAAATTTGTTTAAAATCTGTATCTCAATTTCACGGCTCAAAGCGTATAGAAAAAATTATTGTTCCTACCACTGTTTTACAATAATTATTTTCAGATATTATGTTATTATATGTCTTATCATGTGTCTATTGCATATATTAATGGAGTTTACCCAGAAGATTGCTGATTGTAATGGATGTTGCTAGGAACAACACAATTTTTCCTATAAGCTTCAATCCTTGCAATTTATAATACATAGCGATTTTAATAATAATTTTCAAGCACGATTTCGTAAATATATCTCTATCGCGTGCAGCCCGATTACGAAAGATTAACCCGTTTGCACTTTAAACAATGTAAATTGTTCAGTATTAGTTTCCGGCTAATACTCCATAACGAAAATAAAGTTCATCAATAAATAAGAAAATAATGTAAATATAACACAAATTTAATAGACAGGTAATCGAACTACGCGCTTAAACCACGGAGATTATAAGAATGCAAAATGCTGCAAAGTAACGGTCGTTGTGGATTTCTTTGACTATTTGCTAGCAAGCGAATAATGCTAAAGCCTCTCTTTTAATAAATTTGAAAATTTTATTTCAATACGTAATTGATATTTTTCATATGAAAATGCTTTATGGTACCTTTGTGCGTAATCTAAAAAAATATGTTTAAAGTAAAAAAAAATATTGTAGTTTTACATTAAAAAAAATCACCTATGTTATGTAACTCAAAAAACCCGGGTTGGATGCTCTACTAATAATAAATTTCGAGAATCGCTTGAAAAATGGTCAAGATACACTGTTAAAAATCTGGAGCAAAGTTGATATCAAGAAAGAATTGTTTTAACATTTTTTCAGGTAAAAAGTATTCTAATCTTTATTCAGGTTAATAAAACGTGGTTAAATAACACTTAACATGAATGCATTTTTTAAAGTATATTTTCTAATAAATTAGAAATTAAACTTTTGAAATAGTCAGAATTTATCTCATGTATTTAAAATGTTGAAAATAATTCAGAAGGTAATCGTATATAATCTTTTGAAACAATAAAAAAAGATTGCAAGAAGAAGTCAGAAAAATTATGACTATATGATAAAATAGATTATCCTTATAAAGGTTTCAAAATATTTCATTTTACTCAAGTTTTTATTATTTATGTATGCTGTGTTATGCAAAATATAAGTGCGCTGTGTTACACAATAAAAGTGCAAATTAATTTTATACTTAATTGATAAATACTAATTTTATGAAATTGAGAAATAATTCTGAAATTTTTGGCATGAATGAAAAACGATGTATTAATAATTGATATATTGTTAAAATAGGCTCTTAAAAATTAGAAAATGTATTCCTTTTTTAAGTGCTTTTTCGTCTTATAGAGGTTCAGAGTATTAAAATATCAAATTTAAAAAGAACGCTTATAAATGTTTTTGTATATACTTAGCTCTTTATAACTTCACTAATATACTACATTTTCAATTTTACAAATGTATTCATGTTAAACCACTTCAGTACAAGAAAAACATAAAGTAAAATTAAAACGTTAATACCGTCAGTAATTTAAAACGTCAAGACACATAAAGCCACACACGCGCGTTTCATTAGATATTATTTATGTGCGAAGCTCAGAACATTTATTTAAAAATTTTTTGGTATTTGCACATTTCAAGCGTTGAGAACCAAAGTGAACTATCCTACAGTTTTGTGAAAATGAGTTTGAAGTGTCAAACCTTTGTATGTCATGACATTCGTTGTATAAATTTCGAAATTTCGAAACTATTCAAGTCATAGATCACGTTTAACACATGGTCCAACGTAACTTGGATATCAAGTTGACCGCGCAAGAGTGGATCACGTGGTTTGGTCCACTCTGGAATTGCCAATTTAATCACCGCATGCATGTTGAAGAAACTTGCTCTCCTCTGTCACTAGAAGAACTGGTCCAAAAGAGTTTGACAAAACTTTACACAATTTTTAGAAAGCATTTTTCGAGAGATGGAGGTTGCTCTACTCTGGTTCTCAAAGCCTCGTTTATTAAATAGTTTCTCTTGGAATTTATAATATTTGAAATGGAGTTATACGAAATTATATTTATCGACAAATTATTAGTGCGCATCGTTACATTTGATCAAAACATTTTCTCATATTCTCATGTTTGCGTAACCTGTTTTATTTTTAAATTGTTCCATGCGTTTTACTGAGGTGTAAGTTTTTTTTAAATAGTTATTTTTTTTGTACTGAAACTGAGTTAATATGCACATCATAAGTGGGTACTTCCATTAAGTAGCATTTTTGTTATTTGAATTATTAAAATTGTTTGAAAATTATAAATTTTACAGAGACAACAAAGTAAAACTCGATAGAGAAAAGACAGTAAAGTTCCCAGAGATATAACATGCAAACATAACATGTTGCTAAAAATCTATAATCGTTAAAGCTGCTAATGGTATCCATATTCCAAAAACTAAAATTTGAGAAATCTAGTATATTGTAATAATGTTTATGAAAAAAATACTATTAAAGACAACAAAGAATGGTAAGCTTTGTACAGTTTAACAGGTCAATTTTAAGTAAAACCCAAAAAGAAAAGAAAAAGTTGTCAGCAATTAAATTCCTTTTAAAATTAAAAAATGATAACATATCATTGCTCAGTTTGATATTCTGATGTTTTATTCATACTGGATTCATATCGCTTGAAGTCTCTATTGCAAGATGAAAGAACGCATCAATTTGAAATAAATTTTTAAAAAATTATCAAACTCAAGAAATGTAATATGAATCTTTTACTTTCAAGTTTTTGCATTAAAAGATTTTTAAATTTCCGTTATTGCGATCAAAGTACTTTTGATGTCATTGATCCTTAGAAATGCTTTTACAGTTTTGTTTGATACTGTTATCAGCCGATTAAAGGTTTTAACATCAAAGAATGTTTTAAAAAATCATTTTTAAGGTGTTTTGTAATTAGTACTTAAAGCAAATTTAAATTTTTAATTAGTAATGGGAGCAATTAATGTTTTTGCCTAGTTTTCTCTCTCATATTTATTGATAAACTGTAATCCAGTATAATAATGATATAATAGTTTTCTTATGAGATACTTTGTGTTGAAAACGTTTATAATTTAGTGAAAATAGTAATAAAATTCAGTATAAATAGTAATAAAGTTCAGTATAATTACTAAGATTTTATAGAAAAAAATCAATTTTTATTTTAGTTTTTAAGCTTTTCTTAACAATGCATTTAAAAAAAAGCAAAACAAATCAAATTGCTTTAGCTCATTTGGACATAATAATGTGAATAAAAGTCAATGATTGAGCTGGACCGTTACACCATCAAAACATTATTGTATAAAAATATTGTGTATAGTAAACTACACGATTTTACTGAATGGTGTATGAAAATGGTTATTATTCTGAAGATGGTCATAGAAGTTGACCGAAACGTCCATTTAATGTAATTTTAAGTATTATTTTACATAAAATATTTCGTACACCATTCAGTAAAATCGTGTAGTTTACAATACACAATATTTTTATACAATAGTGAATAAAAGTTTTGTTAATAATAAACAACACAGTAACATAACTCACAAATACATGCTTCATATTTAATATCTAATTCCCTTTCGTTGATTTATTAGTATAATTTTTAATGCGTTTAATTGCATTACAATATATATAATAAAGCTTTCAAAATAATTTTTTCTATGTTTCTATTTATATAGTGTTACAAGTTACTTGGTAGAAATATCGTGGCAAATTTTGCTGTTGCGGTAGTTGCAACTATAAAATAGTGAAATATTGGTACTTTAAATGAACCATGAAATGGTGTAAAAATGTACTATAATTAATTAAGTATTAAGTCGAACCATAAACTTGTGTAGTATGAACCAATAAATTAATCAATGACTGAGAAAATGTTAAACAATCAACTTTTCAAATGTGGAATGAAGGGTTTTATTATTGTAGAAAATTAAAGTGATAAATTACTGAAACTTAAAGTACTTAAAGTTATTCTTTATAAAGAAAAGAGTATTACTGCGGGGCATCTGTTTGAAAGAATATCGTACGCACGACGAACAACCCAAGCTTGTTCTAGTACTCAAGCCATTTCTGAACTCTCGACTTGCAGTCAGCTTTCTAGTCATTTGGCAAGCAGGCAGATATTATCATGCTCTAAAGCAGCATATTTATAATCCAGAGAACTATTTTCTTTTTTACTGGCTGTTAAAAGTACTCTAATTTGTGGTGGAATTTTAAACCAATATCAAATTTTAACCATAAGGAAAAGTTTTCGAAAGTAAAGACCAATGTTATTACTGTACATCTAATTAATCGACAACAGCGGATTTTAAACTCTTGGTTACTATGGACGTTTATTCGTATGTTCTGTGTCTTCGCGGACCTTCGACATTTAAAATTGAAGTTACTCATATTCAATTATGTATCAAGGCTGCGTATCAAACTTACTTTCGAGCGCTACTGTTTCCGAATAGTAATCGTCTTCTTATTTCATCAGAGATTAATAACAATTTTCTGAGATTAAACAAAGAAAAAATGACCATTCGTAAACAGATGTGCTAAAAGTAAAACCTTACTCAATCTGTATTCAAATTCAAGATATAAAAACTAATAAAAAATATAAATAAATAAAGTACATTGAAACATGAATTTTAGCTTTTCCTTTCATTTCTTTTGTAAGACTGATCTCAAATTGTAGATAACTTAAATAATTTACATTGAACGTGATGCCTTCAAGGATCTCCTGATAGCGGGCTGCGAATCCCTTGGGTTCCACGAACCACAATTTAAGAATCTCTGTTATGCACCATTGAAGGGTTTAACATTAAATCAAGATTTTTACAGAGTACTTTTAATTATAGCCACCGGCCTTCTTTGTCAGCCGTTTATGGAGCTAACTTTTTATTTTATAGCAGGATTTTAAACTCTTGGATTATCACACAATATAAAATAAAATCATACACGATATGCCTGATGGAATTGTACATTCATTTCATTTGACTTTCGATAGTAGCAAAATAAACATCAATCAAAACAAATTTTTGTCAGAATTATTTACATTGGCTATACCTTGGCTAATATAGCACATATCTTCATTATATTGGCTATATATTTATACATCTTGGCCAGTATTGGCAATGATAGTAGAAACTATTGTCCTGACAGATGATATTTTAGCATATCGCTATTAATGTACAGTTTTTATTAGAAATACTGAGCCATCTCATTAAAAATATTTCCAATATAAAATCAATATTTGTGCAATATTGGCTTCTTAATGCAAGTACCGGATGTGTCAAAAAGACATTACCAATTTAAAAATTAATTAAAAATGCATAAAATATGACAGTATTTGCTGTTTGCACTAATAGCATAAAGTACAAAACGGATTTTTTTACCTTAGGGTATACACCGATAGAAGATGCTTAGGCGAAATATGACAAACATATGAAAATGAAGTTTATGAAAAATACAATAAACACACACATACAAAAAAAAAAAAGTTTAGGTGTGATTTTAGTGATTTTTTTCGGAAAATTGCAACTTCAACTAAACACAATTGAAAATTTTAATAACCTCAAAACAAAATTACTTAACTCAGAGATAAAAGAAAAATTCAACAAAGGAAATTAAAATTCCACAGTTGATAACAGAAAAAGTGTTAAATCCAACCTTTAAAAGTACCTAAAAGATAACATAGACCTTAATTTAGCTAAGAAAAAAGGGCGAATATTACAACCGGATACTTGAAACAGACATTCATTATGCAAATATCTTACTTAAATTAGTCAGAATTAATTATGATTTAAAATTTAGCATGGTAAAGAAATATATTAACTTACACATGTGCTTCCGCTGCCAGCGCTGAAATCTTCAAGGTGAGGAGTTATTTTTCAAAAATAAGTTACTAAAATTTAGTAGAGTCGGTTGTAACTTAAACAGACTATAAAATTTGTAAGAATAAAGAATTCAGAAAGATTTAGTAGGAATAAAATGAAATTTTAAAATCAGTAACAGTTACAAAATTACTTATATAATTTGATAATTTATTATTATATAAGTTTAATTTTGTGTAACTTTATTTTGTATTGAAACTATTTTGTTTACATTTAAGTATTTCCTTTTATTATTCTTTAATTACATATCTTTTTAGCTGGGCCCTTCAATAGCATACGTAATTTTCTTTAATTCTTATATTAAGTTAGGATCTTCTCCAATTTGTTTAAACTTTGTTCACGTATTCATATTAAATGTCTTTTAAGTATTAATCCTGGTCCCAGCTGAATTGAAACTTCATGTACATTTTAATTTGCTCAAACTATGATTATCTTCTTTGACATTATCGTAATTATTAATCGTTTATCATTCAATAAGTGAGATATTAGTATGGTTTTGTATTTATTGTTTTTTCTCAAATTTAATAATTATCTTGTAAGGCTTTGCCGCATTGTAAACAAATCTACTGGGAGGGATTAATTGAGCTAAAGCCTTTCGGCTTTAGCTCAATTCCTCTCCGCCCGGTTGACTCCGACTTTGTTGGTATGATAATAACAACATTCTCTATGTAAAAAATAAGGAATTATCTTACATTCAAACGTTTTACTCGTGGCTTACTTTGCAAGTTCAGTGTAAAATTACAGTGAATGTCAGCGCCATTTAACAGGATTTTTATTATTACAACTTTTTTAAAAATTTTAATACACAAAATTATATTTCTTCTTGATCTCATTCGTGCAAACTACCAATTTCTATTTTTTGTTTTTCCATATATTGTTTAAGTTATAACGAACTTTTGATGTAACCAGTATGTCAATCATACGTAAAGCCAATATTGCTGTGATTGCATTTTCTAGCAAATATTTCCATTATAAAGCCAATATTCTATCAATTGTGGTATTTCATTAGAAATATTTCTAATTAAT
Source organism: Maratus michaelseni (assembly GCA_963931845.1). Taxonomy (NCBI): domain Eukaryota; kingdom Metazoa; phylum Arthropoda; class Arachnida; order Araneae; family Salticidae; genus Maratus; species Maratus michaelseni. The sequence continues at coordinate 297,867,923 of OZ007589.1, read as the reverse complement.
ACAATAATGGCACATTATTGACAATTATATGAATAAAATATACCCAGACCCATTATTACGTTGCTTTTAGTACTAGGGACATAATATATATTTTTAAATGTCCGCGCTATCAATTTATTTGATTATTTAACGCAATGCGGAGAAAAATATTCATTTCTTTTATACACATACTTTTTTACAAATTCATTTTTTTTAAATTGCTTGCAAGACAGATAGTATTTCTTGAAGTTTGAAATTTGTTTCAAATTCAACTGAATAACTTTTGGTATTTCATCGTTCTTTTCTTCTTCGCAGAACAAATAAAATATTAAAAAGAAGATACCGCTGTAAAATTTATTCATGAGCAATCGATGGAAACTTCGATTATCTTTAAATAAATGTCGCAGAAAAGTTTCAAAATTACTTTTGCTTTTCAGTAAAATGGGGAAAATGTCAGCATTAAATGTAAAATGTAATTTTATCTGAGCTCAAGATTATATAAAAAAAATTATACTGCAAATAAGGATTGAGAAATGTTTCATAATTTCAGAAACATATGTAGAAAAAAGTCCTTCCGGCCTGTACCGGGAGGAAAATGTAGCTTCCATATTCCATAATTTCAAACAGCTATATCTCAGCCATTTTTTAAGATAAAGCCAAAACAAAAAATGCAACAGAATCCTTGTATATATGGATATATATATGTCAAATGATTAATCCGGTCATTATTAATAATAACCGGTTATTATTAATAATCTGCACGGTTATTATTAATAATAACCGGCTTTTATGTCTGGTCATTATTAACAATAAACGGTTATTACTAATAATGACCGGATTAATAATATTAACCGTAACATATACAGTGGCGGTCAAAAGTTTCCGGCCAGTTAGTTTCTTTGATTTGTTTGCCAGAACGTTTCAGCGAAGAAGAAGCGCAATTACTCCGAAAGTTAGGAATATTCAAATGACCTCTGACCACCTGATCATTTTGATTGGATACTGGAGACACTTGATGGAAAGGGGAGTAGTTCGAAATTCGCGTGTGCAAAAGTTTCCGGCCATTCGTCATTCGTTAGTTTTTGCTATTGGTAAAGCAATGGTTTGGCAGTGTTTTTTAATTAATCAACGGGAATAATGGTGTTGAAATTCAATAAAGAAAACATCAACAATTATTGTTCGTAAACAAGTGATTTGTTTGTCGCTAAAGGACCAATGCTCTCGTGAGATTGCGGCAGAGTTATCGATCGGAAAATCTACTGTGAACGATAATTAAAAAATATATAAAGATGGCAATGGCTTTCAGGACATACTACGGTCTGGGAGACCTTGGAAAACAACTTTTCGTGTGGACAGAATTATCAGTAGAAAAGCAGTTGATGACCCACATAAAAATGCCGCTGCAATATTACGCGATTTACGGAGTGAAAATATTGCTGAAATAAGTCGATATACCTTGTCAAGACACTTACGTTACATAGAACTTTATGGAAGATTTGCTGTTGAAAAACCTTTCATAAGTAAAAAAAATCAGCGGGCCCGACTGGCGTTTGCCAAGGAACATAAAGACTGGTCAAGTGATAACTGGAAAAAAGTACTATTTGCCCATGAATCAAAGTTCAACCTTTTTGGGAGTGATGGTAGACACTACGTCCGACGACCTAAAAACAAAATATATGATTATTCGAGATATGTTGTTTCTACAATGAAGCATGGCGTAGGATACGTTATGCTGTGGGGAGCATTTTCTGGAGGTGTCGGTCCGTTAGTTGAAATCCGCTACAAGATGTATGATGCTATGTAAAAGAATATTTTGCAAGATCATTTGCTCCCTTGTTGGAGGAAAAATTGTGGTCGCAACTATTTGTTTCAGCATGATAACGACCCAAAGCATACATGCAAGCTCGTCAAGCAGTGTATTTCGCTCAAAACAATTCCGCTTTTGAAACGGCCAACCGAATCACCCGATCTGATACCAATAGAAAATCTTTGGAACGAACTTGACAAACGTGCGCGGAATTATAAATACTCCAATTCAGCAGAATTTTCCCAAAAATTGCAAGGAAAGTGGAAAAAACGTACCAAAGCCGATCTTCAACCGTTCATTGAATCGATGCCACGTCGTTGCGCCACAGTACTTATTGTTAAAGGTATGACGACAAAATACTAATTGTAAATGTTGTTGATCACTGTTATTTTCTATTTTAACACCATTTTTCTACCAAACTTGCCAACATGGTCGGAAACTTTTGAGAACATGCGTTTCCCTTTCCAATTAATTTTATCAATTAAATTTATTGATATTCATTTGTTATGCCATAAATAAGTTTCTAACTATTATGTCAATAAAATATATAAGTATCACTTTAAGATTCCTTTTCATATGAGTATACTTACAAATTAACTAGAAATTTTATATTGGCCGGAAACTTTTGACTGTATATAAATCAACATTTGAACGGAGGGTGGTTTTGGGGTCTGGGGGTCATGCTCGATGAAAATATACAAAAATTTTCTAGAATTGCTTTCCTCCGAACGGCTGCAATAGGTAGTTTTTTTGTATTGAGAGCTACCTAATATATATATACTTATATATATATGATTTGATCTGTTCGAATCCTGACACTGCTATAAAATGATCGCTATTGAAAATGAAGTGTGCAGAATTTATAGTTCGTCAAAAATATTCCGTTAAATTTATGCCAATGATGAAAAAAAGTTTTAATTGCATTTTAATGATGTTAAACCATTTCAAACATAATTAAATTTATATGTATTTATGAAGTGCATTAAAACATGAATTCTGTAGATATGAGGGGTAAAGTATTATTCATTCATTTACAAGCCATGCAAAATAATTCCGTTACATAATGATAAAAGGGGAAAATGTTTAGCGTTTTTTAATTATGTTACATTATTTCAAATATAAAGAAATAGATATATTTTACTGATGTTTACACAAGATACTTGCTGTAGAACATAATGTGCATTGCAGTTATTATTCATTTACAGGGACACACAGAAGATTTCGGATAAAGTACAGTATCGAAATAAAACCCCGGGTACTGTATCCGATAATCGCTGGAAACACGTTTTCAATTATGGTGTGCGTTTTTAATTTTAACTAAAAATTGTCATTATACGTCGTGTGTATAAATGCTATCGATCATGTGCAGGGTTGCACAAAAGAATTCGTAACCATTACTGTATATGAGCGTGAATTCATTAAAGGTGGTATTAAAATGAGTTATGCATTTTCAAACTGACTCCATTTGGTATACTAAGAAGTGTTTATAGAATATAAATAAAATCATATACAAAGCCACGCAAAAAACGGAGTACTTGACAGTCGATGGATGATAATTTCTTGAAGTGAGATTGAAATAGCTTTTAAGCCCGAATTAAATTTTGGCTTAATATGTGGCGTGCATAAAAATCTGTAGCTAATATATAGGGATTTACATCTATTGCTAAAAATTACTGAATGTGAATTTTCAATTGGGTTATGTTTTGTTTCAGCAAACTAAATTTTAACATACTATGTAGAAAAAAGACAAATCTAGAGATTGATTAAAGAGATGCACAGAACATTGCAGCACTTTCCTGGCTGTGGACGGTAATTGCTGAAATCTAGTATTCAAATGTGTTATGCGGTTTCTAAAATGTTTACTTAGGTATATCTTATCTATCTTATTAAATAGCAAAGTTTTGTTAAAGTATTCCGGAAGTGTTGCATAGCCTATGCTTGAGGCATGATTTTCCTTTCTTTTTAAATATTTAAAATATATAAAACTTCCTAAAACTTTTTTAATTAGTAACTACACTGTAAATAAAAATGGGTCGATCAACTAAAAAAAGTTGATTCTTGCAATTACTAAAAAAATTTGTATTCTTATACTCAGTTACAAGAAAATCTGTAAGAAGTACTAGAAAACAGATAGCAACGATTCCGGTTTATAATACCGGTTACTAAAAAGTTCTGTGGAATACAATTTTTTAAAAGAAAAAATTAGTAACTTCACGGTGTTTTTTTCGTTTTTGTTTTTCTAACAGTGTAAAAATATTATTTGTTTAATTAATTAATATTTTTATTAAATATACTCTCACATAAATCTAGGAACTCTATGTTTTTATAATTTTCTAAACATTTAATCTTTTATGCCTGAAATGCAAATCCAATCGCAAAAAAAATCAAACCATCTTTTTATTGTAACTGCAATTTTTTTTTAATCTATATGTATGAAAATTTACTTTTAATGTTTATTTTTCAATGTTTCCAGTCGGGAACATTGGTTTGTAATGATTTGAGAGTACAGAAAATTTTAAAATTTTACTATGAGCATTTATTTCTTTTACACAGTTATAAAAAATATTATTATTAAATTATAAAATTTATTGATACTCAGTAAAATTGTGATATATTATCAATAAACCTTTTGTTAAAATGAATGTTTTATTCAATACACAGCAAGAAAAATAATAAAAACGTTATCCGCTTGAATCCATTTTGATATCTTAGAAAGGGATCCATCATGGTACTTTAGGATAGAAATTTCCATGATATATAGAGCAATATATTTTTGTGAGATTACATTTTTCTACCTGTCACATATAGAGGTAGTGTATGCATTGTTTAGCGTTATATATAGATGCGTCCAGAAATATTTTATTTGAATGATCTAGAGATATTAATACATTTTTGGACATCAGAGTACTTTATCAACGCAGAATCTCTAAATATTACAACGAAGATATATTATTAATATTTATACAACATATCTATCTTTTAACTCTCATAAATTGTTATTAAAAGGTGCACTATTGCTTAAAAATATACAATTTAGTTAAATTATGAAAATAGAAAAATATGAATATTTTTTGTTGATCTGTGCATTTTATTTCTTATAAAGCAAGAAAAATATAAAAACGTTATCCGTAAGAACATATTTTGATATATTGGAGTAATAATATCCATCATGCTATTTTAAGAAAGGAATTTCTATGATACACAAAGCTGTCTATTTCTGTTAGATTAATGTTTTTTACCTGTCACAGATACGCATACATTACACATTGCTCCGTTTTACATGTCAATATCCTGGGAAATATCTTATTTAACTGGTACCCAGGTATTAAATCCATTTTCTGTCATAACAGCATCTCATCAACGCGCGGAATCCCTGCAACAATAATAAATATGAGTTATCGTTGCTATCTATAGAATAATAAATAACTATACCGAAATATTCAAAATAAATGTTTCCTTGATTACATATTATGCTGCTGATTATAGAAATAGATTATAGTATTTAATACTTACAGTTATAAAATATGTAGACTTAGAGGACAAGGTTTAGATAAGGCAAAGCTAGGATAGTCTGCGCACAATTCAAAAGAATAGCAATAAAAAATCTAAATAATTTTTTGCTAAACTATTCATGAATAATTTTTACTTCATTTGTTTTTTATGCATTTCCATTGCTATTTTGTTGTTATGTTGGAATTTAATAGAACAGTTGTAATAAAACGAAGAAAGTTATTTTGCGCAATCTGTCCTTACAGGGTTGGTGTGATTGCGCACATGGGTAGGAGAGATTGTTACTAATAATAAATACAATTAAATTGTTAACAATAATAATTACACTTAAATGACATTGCTGTAAGGTTTTTTTGAACAAATATTATTGTATTAGGAGTGAATATTTCAACCTAATGATTAAAGAATCAGAAAAAGGAAATAATTTAAAAAGCGATTAAAAAATTTTAATTAAAGGAAAAAAAAAATTAAAGAATCAGAAAAAGCAAATCCAAATAAGATTACAAAATAAAATTATGTTACTTAATAACACGTTTAACTTAAAATTAGTCCATTTTCATTATTAAATTTTTTATGCAAAATTACCAATAAGCTGCGTAATCTCTCCTAGCATAGAAACTAATGGGAACACTGCGCCATCTCTCCTAAGTAGCAGATACGCAAACTCTCAAATTTCGGTAGGAGAGATTGCGCGGCCTTTTATTTAAACATGACCTCTTCTAAAACGAACCGTTGATGTTCAAATTGTTAGTCTAGATTAGTAGCTTATGAGAAATCGTTTAAGTTGAAAATATTTTGTACTATTGACATTGCATAGAAATTCTGATGAATAGCTATGAAAATTCAAGCTCTTACTTTGGGAAAACAAAACAAAATAGCAATACTTTACCTTAGACGCTCAAAGCGATCAACGTGCACTTTCAAGTAGACACTTCACTACTGTTTTTGTGCAACTACCTGGAGTCGCTGCGTGCTCACTCTACTCCTTCCCTCCAAACTTCTATGTGCGCAATCTCTCCGACTGCGCCATCTCTCCTGGCTTTACCTTAATGGCATTTCATTTACTAACATCCGACATGCCAACATGTTGGTGTATTAAGCTGCATAAAATTAGGTAACAATATTTAAAATGTACATATTTTTATGTTTATTGTTTAATAATGTAAAACTAAATTTGCAATATTTATTCGCAAGTGTTTATTCAGTCTTCAGTTACCTCAATTGCTAATCTATCAGAAAGTGCTTCTTATTTTTCTATTTTGGTTAATCCCGCTCTTTGTAAAAGGCACTTTTTTAGAATACTTTCTAAACGAAGAATTCTACTAAAAGTGACACATAAACAACCAAGTGACAACTCCTTTGGATTAATGTCAACAACAGTTTTTCGCAAAGTAAAAATTCCGGTATTTGTGTATGGTGACAGCATATGCAACTGTTTTATGCAACTGTTTTATGCAACTGATCTCATGAGCATCATACCTTTTTCGAATATTTAGAAATAGGTGTGAAATGGAAAATTCATTCAGTGGGAAGTGGTATATAATAATAACCATTTAACCATACCAGGGGCACCATTTACCAATCCTTCCTCTGTCTACTCATTGATACATAACATAACTCAGCATCCAACGGGTAGGAAAATTTTTTCTTCAAGTACAGATGCATGAAAGCATAGATTATATAACACTTTCCAACACTTCCAAAATAATTTTACAAATCTTTACCGTTTTATAAGGTGAAAGATGATATTTAAATAAACAAGGTCAAGGTCAAACCGTGCGGTGTGGCCTACCTTTCAGCTTAAGCTCAACTATCCCCGCCTAACAGGTTTGTTTACCTAATTATACTGAGCATTACTATACTTTGTGATATTGAGCAATAATTATACACTGGCGTCCAAAAGTTAAGGTACAACATGTTTTTTCGAGGCTCACCAGACAACAAATGGCAGTCAGATTAAAATTTATAGTTTATACAAATGACAATAATAAGCTTTAAAAAAACTTACGCAAAAATTACAGCTACCACTTTTATTTTATACAAAAGAATAGGTATTTGTGGATGAGAGAAAAATATGCAATTACGAAGCGTTCGTAATTTCGCGTGTAAGTTTTGTGGTATTCGAACTATTGTTGTCAGTTTTGTTCATAACAGCCAGTAGAGTCTAGAAATGTCTAGAAGAAGTCGTTTGCCAGATTCATTAAGGTGGCGGGCGGTAGGATAGATGGAAATGGGGTTTTCACAGGGCGATACTGCTAGACGGATCAATGTGTCTCGCGGTGTAGTATAACGACTCTGGGATCAGTATGAATCCGAAGATTCTGTGTCCAGAAGACATGTTCCAAGCCGCCCACGTGTTACAACTCTTACAGAAGACCGGTTTCTAGCTCTTTCGGACCGAAGGAGAAGACGCACTACTGTGCCGCAACTCATTGCAGACCACTTTGCAGCATCAGGGAGACGAGTATCCGCTACTACGGTGCAAAGACGTCTTCACAATGCAGGTCTCTATGCAAGGCGACCAGTTGTGTGTGTACCCCTCAACAGACGTCAGAGAAGGGCTCGCTTACGTTGGGCAAGAGAACATGTTTCCTGGACCAGACAACAGTGGGCTTCTGTACTCTTCACAGACGAGTCCAGATTCACACTGAAGAGCGATTCAGGACGTCTTCTGATCTGGAGAGAACAATCCACTCGATACCATCAATCAAACACTGTCAAAACACACAGGTACAGAAACGGTGGAATCAAGGTTTGGGCAGGGATCTCACTTGGAGGCCACACTGACCTGCATGTGTTCCATGGAGGAACTGTGACTGGTACGAGATATCGGGATGAGATCCCTGATTCAGATGTGCGCCCATATGCCGGTGTTATTGACAATGGCTTCATTCTAATGGATGATAATGCGAGACCACACCGAGCTGTGGTTGTTGAGGATTATCTTGATGATCACGATTTAGAGAGAATGGAATGACCAGCTCAATCTCCAGACTTGAATCCAATAGAACATCTTTGGGACTATTTTGGAAGACAGGTTGCGGCTTTAGGTCTTCCTCCAAGGTCATTAAATGAGCTGGAAGAAGGCTTACTCCAAGTCTGGTCAGCGTTACCTATTTCGATGTCCGACAATTTAATTGAGAGCATGGAAAGTCGATGCCACCAATGCATTCAAGTCCGGGATGGACATATTCCGTATTAGAATCAGTGTTTTAATGTTTCTGTCACATTTTACTGCAAAATACTGCGATGTACTGATTTCTCCAAGAATGGAATTTTCCACCATGAGTGCTTTTTTGTTGTAATTTCATTTATACGTTTAACTTAAGTAAATTTCTATGTCGCATTTAATAAATAACAGTTTAGCACACATTTCCTCCAAATTTGTTGTTTCTATATTCATTCATTTGCAAATTAGTCGCAAAAAACCGTTTGTACCTTAACTTTTGGAGGCCAGTGTACTATGTAATTCTGAAATACAAATTCTAAAAATACAATTTACCAATCCCACTTAGCAGTACAAAATACTACTATTTTGATAGTGAGAATAATATACCATGTAATAATACTGTAAGATGCTTAAGTAAATAATAATAATGGATAGAAGTAAGTACTAAATGAACAATAATGAATAAATAATAATACAAGAGTAAACAATTATAAATTATGCTAAAAATACTAAAAACACTGTATGATGCCATTCAAAATAACTAAAAAGCTAAGGTTAGAGTTTATGTAGTGTGTAATATGGAAAATGCATAACATATTTAAAAACCCAATTTCAGGAATTACCAACAATATTTGGAAAAAATATCCGAATTCTTTTGATCAGCCCTGTATATGATTTATAGATATGTATATATACTAATACAAAGAACGCTAAATTTTAGTTCCATTTGGAAACGAGTAGCCCAGTTTAAAATCCCCCTTATGGAATTTCTGTCAATAAACGGAAATGTACTCGAGGACTTTTCTGCTGCCCTGTATATTATCTATAGCATTTCTATACACACAAAGTAATAGACAAAAAATTAGTTAAATTTAAAAACGCGTTCAGCAACGGAAAACGCAATTCTAGCAGTTATAGTTAAAATACAGGATCGAATTTTTTTGTGTGTCAATGAACGATAAATTCTATACACTCAATATTCAATTGCTAGCTGCTTGTAATGCACCTTAGGAATATATGTCAATTTCAATGTCTTTGAAATAGTGAAACAATATTAAAATAAACCCCAAACAATTTTTCTCCATAGACCGAAATGCAATGGAACAATTTTGAGTGTCCCTGTAAAGGAACTTTAAGTTCTATGTACACAAATATTCTCATAGTAAGCATCTTGTTTTGAACCTTAGTGATATATATCAATTTCATTACGTTTTTAATTAATTGGGTAATAGCATTAAAATAAACCGCAAATGATGTTTTCCATTGACCGTAATGTAATAGAATTCTTTTGAGTGTCACTGTAAAAAAACTACAAGTACTACACATTTCATTTTCAATACCGGATATGCCATAGTAAACCTCAATAACATATATGAATTGCATGACAATCCCAATATATTTAAGCGTGTTACAGCACGGACAGGCAGGAAGGCAGACAGACAGACAAACCGAATTCATAAGCACTGTTTAACAATGTTGGAAAGTGTTAAAAATATTTGTTTTCTCAATTGCATAAGGTAAAGTGCCCGATTTTTGTCCCCCACTCATTTTTAGGCCCTTGAAAGTTGCTATTTTCAGTGAAAACCTACCAAATTTTGATTTTACATTGACTAACTACACACGCACATAGGAAATAGGCAAATTTTGTACAAAAGAATTTTAACCATGCGATGTTTTTTAAGTATCTATGTTTGAAAAAACGAGATAAATAAAAAAAGTCTCAATTTTGTCCAAAATCCTAAAAGCCGAGGCTTAACCAAAATTTATTATAAAATGAGTAAGTAATTTAATATACCTTAAATTAAGGCACAAAGAAACGTACTATTAATTAGTGGAATAATAACTTAAAGAAACATTAGCCATCCAAACGTGAGGAATATATAAATTTCGTATTGTTTTTAGCACCTGAGCATTTTTTGTGCATCAAATGCTGCACTGAAGGCACTGAACCTATTTTATCCATGTTTATCATCAGAAAAACGCTTCAAGCAGATAGGGCACTCTGCATCATTGTCGCCATCATTATCGCTTGTATTTTCATCATAAGGAAGTCACTTTCGTCACCAGAGTCGCTGGGTAGGTCACGTTTGGATTTTTTAAATAGTGGATTCTTCCCCTTTCCCTTGAGAGTGGTGGGTGCCAGAAGTTTTTATCAGCTCAGAGTTTCTTCTTCACCAGCGAATCTTTCACTTTGTTTTTATGCGGAGGTCCAGTGATCAATGTTGCTGAACCTCTTCGGGCAAAAGTTGCTTGTGTGATAAATGACGCTTCCCTGATCTTTTTAGGGTTGATGTCAACAACAGTTTGCTGAAACTGGCCGCTTGCTGATAGTTGATCAGCTACCAGGAAATTTTCTCCAGATGGAGAAGGATGAGTTTTAGCCAAAAAATCTTCAGGTCCAAAAATGTTGAGGTGAAATGGCATGTTGCCCGTCTTTTTGAAACCATTGACAGCAGTTTATATAGCAGCAGTACGCTCGTAGGCTTCATTGAAAAGTTGTGCGATTTGTAGGTTCGGAACTTTTCTACCGGGATGTTTTAACGGCCAATTTTCTATTGCTTCAGCATAAAACGTTTTAAAGGGAAACATAAACGCTTCATCAAGAGGCTGCCATTTTGCTGTTGAATGGGGAGGAAAACATGCAATTATAACACCAATCTCACATGCAAGGTCAATGACAGTCAAGTTGCGAGAATGTGAGTAATGCCCATCCAATATCAACACAATGGTATCGTCTTTTAATGGCTTTACAGTGGACAAAAAATGGCTAAACCATGTCTCGAATAGCTCAGCTGTAATCCACCCTGACTCATGTACTGCTCCGAATGATTCTGGAGGCACACCATCCATTACCTCTTTCTTCATGAGCTTCCTCAGAAATATCATGAAAGAGGGTACAAACATCCCTGTGGCTGACATGCACATCACTACAGTGACTAAGGAATACCTCTCCTTAGACGATTCAGTCTGGACGTTTTGATTTACGTTCATGGCCACGATCTTTTGGGCTTTGTTTTAGACAATAGTGATGCCAGTTACGTCTACATCGAACACTTTCGTCTAGTCAAACATTATTTTCTCTAATTCTGCCTTGCAGTATGGAGAAAAATAGTTGACCACTTTGTTCTATGAACCCATGAATGTGATCAAACGATAATGATTGAGGTTTTTGAACAGAGAGTTCCGATTGTTGCTTCAAAAAGCAGCGCACCAACTTGGTTCCTGCTATTTTTGTCTCAGATGAGAATGGGTGTGGAAAATTATTGCGAAAGGCTAGCTGGAAAGCCATTCTTCTGAAATCTTTCAGAGATAGTCCATAGAAACTTCGCTCAATGTCTATACAGTATAAAACTACTTCACTCTCCATTTTAAGTGGGAAAACTGTTTTCCGGCCAATTCTCATTTTAGTCAAGTCTTCTGCACCTTTTATTATATAATCTTTCTAAGTTGATTTTGGGACACTGTACTGTTTACTGGTAGCTTTATAGACCATCTCCTTTACTGTGTGCAGCTTCAACAGCCAACTTCATCTGGGATTTTTACAACTTCTTCTGTGGCCCCATCTTCAACGATCAAGAGAGGCAATATTTTTTTCTTTTAATAAAAATAAAACTATTTTATAAAGTATTTAAAAAACTTTTTATAAAGCATTTTTAAAGTTTTTTAGTTTTTTTAAGTAAAAAATTATTTTTATTTTTTATTTTATTTTATTTTATTTTATTATACTTATTTTATTTTATAATAAATTTTATTTTCGTTTTGAAATAATTGTCATGAAAAAGCGTTCCTAATTTCGTCTGCGGGACGAAAATAAGAACTGCAAGCGGGACGAAATTGGAACCAAGCTACTGTACAATATGGCGGAGCTGCCGTTCTTCTAAGATGAACTGAACGTCCTAAAACTCATTGCATGCTACTGTTAGCATCTTACCTATGTAGAATACATGCAATGAATAGGAAATAAATACTTACAGTACAGTAAATAACGTTCTACAAATGACATAATAAGATTTCAACTCTTCTAAAAATAGGAAATCTATCGTCTATAATATATGTAAGCTTCTTGGCGAACAAAAGTTCACTATTGACGCCTTTCACTACCTTCTGTTCCTTGTGTGTTGCTTCAGAAGTGGCGCCACTTTCGGATAAGTGGAGAAGTAAAGGGGAACGAATTTAGGAAATAGGACGAAATTAATTCACCTTATAATTCATAAGAAATAATCAGTTAGCAGTAACAACGAAATACCATATACACACATTGTGTTTTGAAGGCTGATATCAAAAGAGCTATTTATGGAACCAATTATAAAATTATCGTTTTATCCAACTTATCAAATGAAATTTTGTTAATAGGTTCTGTACAAGCTTAGAGTCTCATATTTCCTTTCAGGAATGTGGAGCCTACTCAGCTCAGTGGTTATAATGTTTTCCAACGACATAGTAGTTTTGGGCCGATGTTTGCGAGTTCGATACCAGCGCGGTCTGGGAAGTTTGAATGTGCAAATTTTTAGGGGTCTTCTTTGTACGAGAACGATAATTTGGACCACTTTCGTTTCACAAGTCCTCCTTGAAGGCACCTATAGTAATACGGCGGTATTTGACTGGTGCTTAATGAAATTCCTCCCTTCGTACCTTTCAGGTGTGTAATTGTTTTGAAAAATAACATTATTATCCATTTAATATTTAGGTTAATGTGTATTTCCCCCAAGATTAAATAGGTACTAGTGTTACATGATTTAAGAGGTGATAAAACGATATATCTATTAATTAGTCCATAAGCCGATGGTGCATTAACTGCTTCAAATTCAAGAAAATTAATTTAAATTTTCAATAATTTGACAAATTTCAAAAGCTGTAAAATTATTTTAGAAACCAGGCTAACGAATACAATATCCTAGAAATTTATTATACATAAAAGGAATAATTTTGCACCTGTCTCATTCACTGAGCAATCTTGAATATACTATCAATTGTCACGAGATTATATTAACTTTTCTGCAAGTATTTTTTAAATGGTTTATTTCATGTTTGTTTTCATTTTCTTATTATTATTACTAAATGAATAATATTAACCAGTGGTATTGAAAATGTGACGGGAAAAAAATTAAATTTTTGAAATACGGAACAGTAAAGGAGGAATATCGGTAAAAGGAAAGAATGTTGTCATGTGAAGAAAAGACATCCGGAATATTAAACATGCAAGAAAATTTGCAATACATAAAAATAAAGATACAGCTTTACATACACGAATCGAATTCTTACATGCATTTTCGAAAACTGTTATGTCTGATGTTATGCACATAATACTTGAATGCATAATGTCTAACAAAAAGAATTGTTATAAAACGTGACTTGAAAGAGACATATGCAGTTTAATACCTAAAAACATGCAGGTATGGTGTTCTTGCAAAAAGGACGCGTTTCTGAATGTAAAACAGAATAAAAATTATTAGATTAGTGAGATTTGTTCTAAATTTTCAATTTCAGTATGGTGTTTTATAACGTTTAATATAAGAATAAAATACCTTTCACTGTAAATGTCACTGAAGGTTGATATGCATACATGTTATTCTAGAGAAGTAATGTGAAATCATTTAATGCATTAAAATATGTATTTGAAACACGTTTTTAAGAAAATTTAAAAGCTCTATTTTAATCTATAATTTCTGCATTTGATTTTAACAACAAAAACAAATTTGAAATTGTTAATATTTAAAAGAACATCTTAATACTAAAAATATCTATCAATGAGTAAAAAACTTTACGAAGAATTTAATTTTTAAAGTGATAATTTTTGTAATGATTCACTAATACAGGTCCTTATGCACATAATACTTGGATGCACAACGTCTTACACAAAGAATAGTTATAAAACGTGACATGAAATATTTTTATGCAGTTTAATATTTAACAAATGTAGGTATGATGTTTTATAAAAAAAAACTTGCATTTCTGAATAAAAACCAGATTCACAATTTTTTTATTAGAAAGATTTTTCCCTAAATTTTCTACTTTAGCACGGATTTTTAATACTTTTAAAAGAAGTATAAAATATTTTTCACTGAAAATGTTATTGAAGTTAATATGCATAAATGTTATTCTAGAGATAATGTGAAATCATTTAATGCATTAAAATATGTACTTGAAGTACATATTTTGCTAACTCATACTCCATAACGGAATCTAACCGCACATAGGGTTATTCCTGAGAAATAGAAAGACCCATTCAAAACAATCGCAAGCTCAATAAAAACATTTACACTACAAACTTTCCAGATGATTTTTATATTATTTACAAAACCATATACTGTCAATAAATTTCTTTTAGAAATAAAATAGCTTCTTAAAAGACGCCTTACTTAATTGATATGTTATAATGCTCTCATTTGTGTTCACCCATTTAACGTTTTATTGTATTTTTTTTATTTGATCTTTCTTTCATATATCTGGATTTCACCCTCCTAAGAGTTCGAGTTCGATTTCCCAAACAAATCTAGTGGATGTAACCCGCTGTAACTGCGACTCCAGCAGTAACTGTGATTTCGCCCGTCTAACCGATCGAATTTTTCAAACGCACCACAGATACATTCTGGGACAGGGAATTTTGAGGAGTGACCAGAACACAATATTCGTACTGGTTTGCCTCCACGGGTGAGTAGTATAGATAATTCCAAAACATTTCTAAACTAAAAAGTGTCAATTGAATCAAACATTATTTACCGAACATCCAGAGTTAAACTTTTATTAAATTACTTTAAAAATAGCATTTTTTAATTGTTTGATTTACTTTAATATTGCTAAATTACTTTGAAAAAGGACACATGCAACATGAACATATTGAGTTATAAACTCTGTAACAATGATACTCTCAAGTTAATGAGACCTAAACATATTGATATGTATTACATCATATTATGATATTCTAACTGTAGCAATGTATCAACTTCGTACCAATGGAAATATTAAATCCTTCTGTAATAAAACCAGAACGAAAAATCATGCGTCAAAAAATATATTATTAAACACTTTACAACACATTCGGAATACTATAATAAAACTTCACTGTTTAATATTAGGAAAGATTATGTGTAAGTATACAATCTGTAAAACACATAGAGTTGCAAAACAACGGTTTATTTCCAGGTTTATTTGTAATAGATCCGGTGTTTTCCCAGGTTTATTCCGAAAGGATCTGGTTTATTCCCAAAAAACCCGGTTTATTCGAAGGTTTAAACCGGGTATTTTCTACTCTTTGCGAAAAATCATGCGTCATAGATATGCTAAAAACAGATAAAACATTTGAAAACCAAATATCAGCAATTAACATCAATAGTCGGAAAAATATCTGAATTATTTTGTAAAACCTGGTATATGATCTATCGATTTAATGATAAGATATGCATACTACATAGAATGCCAAAATTTTGTCTAGTTAGGCAACGCATAGAACAGTTGAAAATCTTTTCAGCAATTTACACCAATAAACGGAAATGTTCTGGAGTTATTTTGTGTAGCCCTGTACATGATATATAGAATTTCTACACACCAATTAATATGAAAACAAATTTGTTAAATTTAAAAATGCGTACCAAAACTGAAAATTCACTTTCAGCAATTAATTTTGATAGACATTTCCGCAACCGAATTCTTTTGTGTATCCCCGTAAATAAACAATGAATACTATGCACATTGTACTCTAAAGTAAGCATTTTGCACCTTACGTCAGTGATATGTATCAATTTCAATATGTTTGAAATAGTGTAATATCTTTAAGGTACACCGCAAACGATTTTTTGAAATAGACCGTAATGAAACGAGATTCTTTTGAGTGTTCCTGTAAATATACGGTAAATACTATGCACAACATATTCTATAGAAAAATCTTGTATTGCACCTCAGATATATATATATATATATATATATATATATATATATATAAATTTAAATATGTTTGAAATAGTGTAATATCAGTAAAATACAAGACAAATGAGATTTCCCCATAGACTGCAATATAACGAAACTTTTTTCATTGTCCCAGTATACCCCAGTTTCATTGTGTTTTCTTTCATTGACTATAAATGCTACACACTTCGTTTTCAGCATCGAACATTTCATACTAAACCACAATAACATATATTAATTTCATGGAAATCAGGCTATATTTACGCAAGTTAGAGTACTTACAGACAGATGACAGACATACAAGCATATAAATCAAATTCATAAACACTTTTTAACTATGTTAAAAAAATATTCAGAATATCAAAAACTTTTCTATAATAACTCGAAAAAAATCTGTGGAGGGGCCAAGTGTGCTCTGTGGTAAAGTTTAATCTAAAATTTAATACTGACAGTTTATACCAAACTTTTTTAAATAAGCAATTAAAACTAAATAGTTTTATTACATAAATGACATATACCGTGACATAATAGATACAATTCAACATACTAAAACATATGTGAATATGATTTCCCTGATATAAAAGCCACATAAAAATCGTTCATTAAATTATGAATAATACCTTTAAAATTCCTAAAAGTGCTTTGAATAAAAATTAAGCTTTAGTGGAAAAATTTTGGGAATTCTATAATAAAAATATACGTATAATGCGATTATAACGGTATTAAAATAAATTATTAACGTAAAAATAGCACAAATAAAAATATATAAAATGGGAAACAGCTGTTTCTGAGCCTCTAAAGCCAAAATTTAAAAGTGCCAAATTTAAAAGTTTAAAAACTGATTCAAAACTTTCAGCCATGTAAGTATGCTTGCGTCTCTACACGCGACCAAGTTGGAATGGCGGTGAGATTTTTAAAAACAACAGCAGAGTCAGGAGGTCACATGTGACGTAGGAGAACAATACAAGTGCTCGTCCAGACTGGACGAGTTTAAGTACGGAGGTGAAAAAGGGGGAGGGGGAAGTGAAGAGAATGAATTAAATGAAAGGTAGCCAGACATTTGAAAAATGTGTTGTACTGGACATATCATTAACTAAGTTGCCTGAGTTCTTTCATATATGATAAACTTCCCAAAAATCAAGATCGTAAATCGATGAGCTATTCTGAATTATTTAACCTTCTGAAAAATTAAAACTGTGATTGCTAGACCAGCAATGGTTAGCAATTGCAGAGCGTTTAGTGTCATAAATTTTAACATAGTTTTTATGTTCCCCCAAGCGTACCTTAAGGGGTCACTTAGTTTGATCTATGTACATTCTATCATACTCGTAAGATATCTTATAAATTCCCCAATGTGAAAATCTGTCAATTGGATGTTTGAAATCTGTAAATTTGATTTCGTTAAATGGTGCATAATTTACTTTAAAATCGAATCTTTTCAAAATTCTGGATATTTGATGGCTGATTCTTGGAAAATAAGGAAGTATAATTAAATTTACATTACGAACATTTTTAACGTTGGAATGTGCATGTTTAATTAGTTTATTAGAAATTGAATCAACGATTTCAACAGGATAACCCCGGTGAATGGCAAGTGATTCAATGTGGTCTTTGAGTAAACTGCCAGATAAGCAAATTTTTAAGGAGCGATGACCATAGGAATTAAAAGCAGCCAATTTTTGATTAGGAGGGTGAGATGAAGGACGATGTGCGGGTAAAGAAACTGCGAATGATTTACGATAAACAGTGATTTGGAATGAGTCATTTTTGCGGCAAACCATAACATCAAGGAAAGGTAGTTGGTTGTTATTTTCAAATTCAGATGTAAACTGTATATGTTTATCTACAGAGCTCATAGCAGAAAGAATATGAGGGATATCTATATCACTAGAATCCAGTAAAGTGAAGCAGTCATCGACATAGTGGGTGTAAAATGGAAAATTTAACCTATTGAAAAAGTTTGACTCGAAGTAATGCACATAAAAATCATTGAAGATTTGGCGCAGGTGCAAGCCTATAAGCAAGCCATCAGTCATGCGATAAAAATCCCTGTTAAAAATGAACGTGTTTTGCGGTAGATAACTGTCAGTAAGGTGTAATAATTTATCAATTTCAAACTGTGAGTAGTAAAACGCCTGGAGGCGTAATTTTAGACCTTGAACCGGTACGTTTGTAAAGAGGGATTTGACGTCGAATGAAATCATACGGTGGCTTTGAGTAGTGATGAAGTTACGTAGTTTACTGATGAAATCATAAGAGGTTTTGAAGGTGTAAATATTGTTGGCGAGTAGCGGAGAGAAAACGGAAACACGAGTGTGTTGAGTGACAAGAGTTTGATGATGGAGCTTTAGAGGCTCCGAAACACCTGTTTGCCATTATATATATTTTTATTTGTGCTATTTTTACGTTGATCATTTATTTTAATATAACGACACAAAGTTCAATCCACCTATTTTAAAGATTATAACTGTAATCTAATCTAATTTTTATTTTAGAAATAAAGAGTCGACAATTCACAAGTAAAGGGCACACAAGAAAAGAAAAAGGATAAGTATGATATATAAAAAAATACGGGCATTGAAAAAATAAAAGAGCAGGAAGAATCATTCACTATTTTTATTTTCGAAAAAAATCTGCAATTTAGGGTTTTAGGATTTATTCTGTAGCGCTACTATTTCCACATGTTCCCCTTGCAAACGTTAGTTTCTGCTGACATATTATAGACAAATGCACTCAGATTGATTCGCTGGTGATGTCAAAACTGCTGACGATTATGGCTGCTAGCTTTATTTCGATATTTTTCTTGCACTTTTGGCTTCATCGTCTGCCTCAATAACAACTGTCAGTTTAACATTATTGCATATCAAATGGTTTCCTCAACACTTTTTAAAATGATATCTTGAAAACTACTGAGCTCATTCAGATAGTGTACGTGGATAAAATTATTGTGTTTGAATGGTCTTTCCAAAAAGGTCTCAAAATGTCCGTTACGTCTTAAGTCGATTTCTTCAGAATGTTTGAAGCGGACTGTTCCGGGAACATATTAATTAATTAAAATTAACATATTACTTGTATTCGCAGAAAAAAAATTATTTTAGAACTATTATGCAATTTTTAGATGGTGTAGAAGAAACATTAAAACTAAAATTAACCAATATTTTAAACAGTTTTGGAAGATTGTGGTGTTCATTTGGGAACCTGATTGAAATCATGTCAAAGCTATCTTGACGGACGGCTTGACAAAGGATAATTTACATAGTTTTGAAAGATTGTGGGGTTCATTTGGGAAGCTGATTGAAATCATGTCAAAGCTATCATGACGGACGTCTTGACAAAGGATAAATTTCGATAAATTTGGTATTTTTTTAAATTTTGATTTTGACTATCGCAGAGACTTGTTAGTGTAATTTAATTCTAGAAACTTTAACATCAGTTAATCAGACAGCAGTCCGAATGAGATAATTATAATATTCATATACTTAGCTAATTTATTTTCATATTTTTATTATATAGTGTAATTACATAGAAAATAAATTATTTTAATATAAATTTACGAAAAATGATATTACTAAAAAGGCCTTTGAAAACTAATAGCCATTGAGTTACTATTACTTTCAATCACCGTATAAATGATGTTAGAATTTATGAAAAAAGAACTGCTTTCATGAAAAAAAAAATATTTTACCGACAGAGTAGCAGTTAGTTTCGTTTCTTGAAAAACTATCGCAACGGAAAAATATGGGACACTTAGATTATGAAAGATTTCTCAATGTAAATGTGATCTATCTGCGTTTAGCATGTCTAAAAATAAATTTCAATTTTTATATCAAATAAACTCTGTTTTAATTCTCATCATGTTGAATATTAAATTTACGGCTTTGAACTTCGCCTCAAAAAATCATAAAAATATTAACACATTCCTATGCATTTGCGTTTAATTAAAAATTTTTAATAGCTTTTATTTCAAGATACAAATTGTAATTCTGCGTGAAAAACAGTTTTAAACAAGTGAATGAAAAAAAAAATTCATAACATAAAAATTCAGTATTTATTTGTAAAATGAATTAAATTCTTGGAGATATTTCGTAAATAAATACGTTATGCGAAGACATTCTTTAAAAATTCAAGTTATGTTCAATTTCTGAGCATTAATTTTGAAATATTAATATTAAATATTTATGTATGTAGCAGATTTTATGCCATTCTATAGGCCATTTTAATATTTATGAAGCTTTCGAAAATTTCAAGACATATCTTAGAATGGTTTTAAAGAAATCTTACTCGCATGATCTCAGATAAAAACGTTTATGAATTTTGATATAAATGAAAATATACAGAAATGGATTTGTTCTACTTGTAATATATATATGTTTTATTAAGTAAAAAAATATAAATAATATATCAAAATATTGATCGCTGGAATGGTTTTCATCAAAAAATTAAATTTTGAGTATTTTTATGCTTTAGAAATGTCTTACATTGAATAAAGACTAGTTATTATACAAACTAATACACGACCAATAAATTAAAATTGTATAATAAATGAGTGATTTCTTTTAGGATATATCATACTTTACTTCTAATTACATTATATATATATATATTTACTTTTAATTTGAAAAGTATATTTTGAATGACGCTCCTTGCTGCCTAATAGAACAATGATCATGGACACGTGGCAAATCATCCCCATTATGTAAAATAAACAAAAATATCTGTTGAAGACAGTAAAAAGTTGGCTCTTCAGTGATTTTATTTTCATAACTGCAGAAAAATATGTCTTTTGTAATAAAAAATTAAAAGCAATTTATTCATCTTAGCTACACTGAAACGTAAATAAAGTCTGCGATTATATATTTATATATATCAGAAAATCTTTAAAATATTTCTGGTTTCTTTAAAATTTGATAAATACGATAATTTTTTTCTTTTTCTGGCAACACCGTACAGAAATTTATAAAATATGTATCATTTTAATAATGTATTTCTCTTTCTTTTGTTTACAATTATTCTCATATTTCAACGCTATTCAACGGTATAGGGTAACTTAATGTTTCGCTGAATATATATTTACACTAGTTAATTTTTAATATAAATGCATCTGTTCTGATAAATTAACTTTTCAAGAATAATTTTTTCACAAAAATTCAAACAAATAAATAAGAATAACGCGTCTAAATCCATATTTATATATATATATATAAAACTCACAGATTTATTTGATAAACTTGCAAAACATTAAGCCATACGTAATTTATTTTAAAGAGTAGAAGAGTAATTTGTCATATAAGGTGATTTTGTCTAAATGTGACGACCCATAAATGCGACATTGTTTTTGTACTCAAACTCTTAACGCGAGAATCGTATATAAATGTTATATAATGAAACATCTGAATTTCATGAACAAAATGCGTAACATTTCACTGCATTTAAACCGTTTTACATAAAATAATATTTTATAATAATACACATTGTTCATTATAAAGCGCCAAAATGTTTCCTTAAATGCGGCGAATAAACCCGAAACTGTAATCACGGTTTCGGCTTTTTAACTTTGAAGATCTAATAACAGCATAGACTTCAAGATATCAAACGTCGATTTTATCAATTTCAATTGAAAATGAGAAAAGTCAACACGTTTCCAAATTAAAGTCGTTCTAGAATATGCGACTTATTTTGGTAACTGACATTTTTCAGAGAGCTATTAGTGTTGAATTGGATACGTCAAATGCCGAAACTCTGTCCGCATTTGACGTTGTGGATGATGTTATGAATGATGTCGTGGATGTTGTGACGTTGTGAATGATGTTAGGAAATTTACTGAGGTAAATTTAAATCGTATTTTATATATTGCATTTTAAATATGTTTAAATCAGAATTTGGGATTAATTATCCTTTGCTGAATTAATAGATTAAGAAATTCCGCATGGTAATGCACTAGTGTTTTTTTGGGCTGAGTACTTATTTATTTCAAAAAGCAAAATAAAAAAATTTATCACTCCAAAAAAAAAAAATTAATTACATGATAATAGAGGCAATTATTTAATCAAAATCTCAAGACATATGATCACTAGATTATCCGAAACTCTTATACAATTGAAGCTCTGAAATATAGAGTAATTAAAATATACAGTAAATTGAAAACACTTCTATTTAAAATAGATTTTTAAAATCTGGAATTTTCCCATTCGAACGGCGTGCTGTTCAAAAATCCTATTTAGATCCCATACTCCTTCAGTGCTATAAGAAATTACAAAATCAGAAAGTTTAATTAAATGTAGTACTTTGAAATATACTTTTAAACGAAAAATATCCAGCAATGACATGGCTGATGAGAGTTTTAGCTATTACCGATGATTTATGCATTGGCATTTTTCATTCCAATAAATCGAATTTCACCGATGATTTTCATGATAATGAATCATTTATTTATGATGATCTTCCTGCTACGGAGGACATTATTTCTCCTGATGCGGATCTGTTGTTAGAATTTAAATCGTATTTCATATATTATATTATTACATATGATCGATGTTTATGATGTCGTGATGTCAATAATGTCGTGATGTCATAATGTTATGATGTCATTATGATTATCATCGATGTTAACGATGATTTAATAGCGATGGCTAATGAGTACTTAACACTGATTCGTAACACTGACTGTTCTGCCAAAATAAGTTTTCAAATTAAGCACCATGTAAGTAATAATGTAACTTCTCCACTCGAGAAAGTAATTATGTAACTTTATTGCCTGATATATCTCTACAAACAGATAAATATTTTGTGTGATGAATATTTTGCATTTTTGGAAACAATGCATAAATATTTTAAAAAATGAACGGGCATTAACAGGTCAATTTCTATTCAAGAACAGTTTGGAGTGCAAACAGAATCACCCTTACAATCTCTTCTTCAAGCTTATTTATGTCATTCTTAAAAACTGTTTGTTAAAAACACTTTCACGAACAAATAAAAAATCTGGCAAAAAAGCAAAGAGAACTAGAATCAAACTTTGCAGAATGCTTAACAATAGAAGCATATATGATTAGAAAGAAGACAAGGGAGTAAAAGAGCAAAACAAGAGACAAAATTGAAAAGAAACAAACAATTGCTAATCAGTAAACAATCGGTTAAACAGTATAAAAAAAAAGTGTTACAAAAACAAAATTCAGCAAATTGTCGAAATCAATCACTAAAACCATCTGTTAGCCATATAGCAGAAACAGAAGATAAGAAGAAGCCTAAAGATCAAAATTACCTAGATCCATACCTACTAAGAAAGAAGAGAAGGAAGTAAAAGAGCAAAAAAAGAGTCAAAATTGAAAAAAAATGAAGCTTAAACAGTAAAAAAGAACCAGAGTTACAATAACAAAATTAATCAAATTGTCGATGTCAATTGCTAAAACTATCTGTTAGTGATACAGCAGAAACAAAAGATATGAAGAAGCTTAAAGATCAAAATTATCTAGTTCCATACCTTCCACATTACAAAAACATAATATTAAGGCTTACACTGAAGATAGAAGGCAAAAATGAGTTAAAAGTCAACTGAAAAGAACTGAGTCAACTGAATTTCTTAAAATAAACGGTAATAAAAATTTCTTTTGTAAAATTTATACTGTATTGGTCATTCACTAGTTACTTGTTGTTTTTTGCGTGATCAAAGTAAAAAGTGATTAACGTATGAATGTTAAAGAATTCATTATATAATTATATAATGGCAACTTCAAATTTTATGCATTTCAACTCTTCATTAAGTATTTAAAAAATTCATAGGAATTAAGTGAATATTTTAAGATGCGTCTCATTTAGATTTTCACTTTTGTAAATGTAACAAAAATTGCCTAATGTGACAATCATATATTGTTTGCTTAGCTTACCGATAATGATTCAATTTCTACAAAACAGGTATTTTTAATTAAAAGCAAGGTTCTCAATAGTTTTCCGTTTAATAAATATATATTTATATAAAAAAAACCGCTAAATATACCAAAAATATGATAAAACTATCGGGAATAGCGTATCATTTATGCACAATGACCTTACAATGTGAAATTAAGATTTTCTATTGATATGAAACTTCTTATTATAATCTTATCAAACGGTATAATTAGAATGATTTTTAAGAACTCATAATATTGTTAATAATGTAGTCGATAATGTTATTATATCATAAATATCAATATTTTTCTAGAATGGATAGTTGGATTAAGTATGTAGACAATGTTGCTATGTATAATACAGATAAAAATGTGAACGGTAATAATGAAATCAAGTCATACTAATAATTAAAATTTACAGACCTTTTTAAATACAGTTATTAAATACAAAATTATCAGTGTATTCAAATTACTTAATACATGAGCAACGACATTATAGGTAGCTTTATCTGCGTAATTGTAAATACTCATGATTAACAAGAATGAAAAGTAATTAAAATAAAGAAATATGTTCTTATTTGTTAATTGAGGTTAATTGTTCTTCAAAATATTTTGTAGTTTAATTAGGTCTTAAAAATTCATCAGAAAAAGTGCACAGTGATCTCATATCTGTGAATTTTATTATCAGTAAGTAATATCTAAGTATGTGTTTTGTGTTTCGTATGCTTAAACATTTTCTAATCTCAATGAAAAGGTCTTCTTCTCAATAAAAAGGTCTTTCTAAAAAGTTTTTTTTCCAATGTTTTTTAAAAATTTTGATGGTAGATATTTGAGGGGGTTAGAATAACAGTAGAGTAAGTCAAAATTTTGAAAATCGAGATAACAATATTTTTACTGAACGTATATTAATTTCTGTTCAATGTGCCAGTCAAATAAGTCATAGTTCGCTTAGGGAGTCGCTAGTGGGCAAAACAAGTTGGACCACGCAATGCAACAGCGATACAACAAGTTTCACAAAACTCCTTCATTTCTCAAAACACTAAATATTGACTTACCCCACTGTCATTCTAATCTCTTTATTTGAGGTGGTTGAGTTACTTATTGATTTCCATAGCAGAAAAACTTTGGGACATTTATGACGGTTAAGGTTATTTACGTATTATATTGTGTAAGATTATTTTTTTTAGCTAAAACAAAAGCATAGTAGAAAAAATAAAAGTTACATAATTGTTAGCGAAAAAAAAAATCCTGGGTATCAACAAAAATGTGCTCTTTGATTATCTAAAAAACGAATTATTTTCTGCTATAGCTATACAAATGCTGAATCAGTGAGATGGTACTGATTTCAGTTTATAACTTAATATGTACGTTTTGACAGATATCAATATGATATATTCTTGAAACTAAAAAAAAAAAACATAGTAGAAAAAAAAGCTTACATAATTGTTAGAGAAAAATATCCTGGGTATTAACAAAAATGTTCTCTTTATTATCCAAAAAACGAATTATTTTCTGCTATAGCTATACAAATACTGGGTCAGTGCGATAGTACTGATTTCAGTTTATAACTTCCTACGTACGTTTGTACAGATATCAATATGGTATATTGTTTTTAGCATCTTTCGGTATGGTTATACTTTAAAGTTGTACTCAAATACAAATCAGCTATTGCATGGCACATTTGCATTCGTATATAATTAAAAGGATGAACACTGTTCATGAACAGAGTTGCTCGTATTTTTGTTAAAGTGAAGAATCTGCAAAGAATAATTTAACTAGCTAAGAATGCATTAAAAGTTTCAGTATGCAAATATATAATACCATATGACCTAAAACAGTGTATTATAAAACAGAAGATTGCGCGATACTACTTAATCATGCCATAAATAATAAATACCAAAAATTTAGGAAACAATGAAAAACCACAAATTTCTGATAGTTACATAAAAAAATAATCAATAGAAAATATTTTAATTGGATATACAATATGATTTAGCAATTATCACTGATAGACAATACTCTAACCGAATTGTTTTGTGTGTTCCTGTATATGAAATATAAACCGCATGCTGTAGTGCACCTCGAAAATGCATATTAATTCCGTTCTGTTTGAAGAAGGATAAAATGATTAAAAAAAATAGCAAATATTTCTTTCCACTGGTCATAATGTAAAGTGATTTTTTTCAACATCTTCCTTCACGTCGCTAGAACGGATTTTGCATGTTTCCACATTAGATTTAATCACGGGAGTAACAAAATTCAACGGAGGATTCTTCGTACTGTTTCTGAGAAAAATCGATCGTTATTACTATTTATAATAAAATAAAAATAAGCACTATTTCATATATCTTGAATGTAAAAAGAAAGTTTTTAATTTTTTTTCCATACAAGGATATAAAATATGATTTAGCAACTATCACTGATAGACAATACTCTAACCGAATTGTTTTGTGTGTTCCTGTATATGAAATATAAATCGCATGCTGTAGTGCACCTCGGAAATGCATATTAATTCCGTTATGTTTGAAGAAGGGTAAAATGATTAAAAAAAAAAAAAAAGCAAATATTTCTTTCCGCGGGTCATAATGTAAAGTAATATATTTGAATGTTCCACTAAATCAACTAGAAATGCTACCTATCTCATTTTCAATACCGAAAGTTCTATACTAAACGAAATATCATATGAAAGTTTTGTAAAAATAAAAATATATTTACGAAATTAGAGCTTGGACATGCAGAGACATACAATTTTTTTTTACTTTTAAACTTTTGTTGGACATGGAAAATTTTTTTTATGATAATAAATCAAAAGACGTGTACTTTATTACTTTTTTGTATTAAAAAAACCACCTGATATACGTACTGGAAATATTTAAAGAAAATATTATATTAAGTAAATTACATACTATATTTGCAACCAAACAAATATCAGTAGACTGAGCTGTTTAATGATACATCCGTTCCTATTACAGAAATTAAAATATTATAATACAATGTTCAGTTCAGCACAGAAGGTAATGGTAGAATGTGCTTGACGTTGGATCATAATATTATGATACAGTATTAAAAAAATAGAAATGCCATTTACACAGGTTTTAAAAAACCTCCAGCCGACACAGGACTTTGTATTGAAGTTATCCCAAACAATGTTGAAAAGGAATGTACCATATAAATAATTAAATAATCTCCGTTTCTAACACTGTATATTTGTCCCACAGAGATTGTACTAGGGAATGATTTACTGAACAAATAACGTTTACACACTGCATTAGACAGCCATTGATAATAACAATAGAATTAATACTTCAGTAAAATCTCACATACTCGACCTAATGTTGTCTAAGAAGGGCACGGGTTTCTAAAATGACGAGTTTTTCGGGATAAAAGATAGAATATTCCCAACTCGAATTATTTTACCACTTTTTACGGTAATAAATAAATAACTTCTCATATATTTTCTTTCAAATATATAAAAAATATATATTATAAATACATAATATATAATACATAATAAAATTTTCTTCACTTGAGAAATAAATAGGAACTTACAAGGCATTTGACTTTTCGCCATCATCAAATCAGGATTTTTAAACATTAAATCGGTATGGTAAATAAATCACGCTTTTATATATTAAAATAACACGTACTATGATATATGTTCAATTCCTGCTGCAAAAAACAGCGCACGACGCGATGCATATTTTTCAAAGGATTAAACTCTATACTCTACTTCAATATCAAAGTGAAATATCATATTAATTTGATTAATTTTAAAGTGACTATAGATCACAATAATACATTCATAACCCTTTAGAAAATGCTTTTAAATAACTGAAACTGTTCATGAAATAATAAAATTATGTAGATAATGTTTTAATCAAGTATCTATGAACTATTCTCTCATTTGAAAAATAGTCTCTCTATATATAAAAACGTAAACAGTTGTATAATATTTCTTTGTACGAACAATATCTTTTCTTTCCATTCATTTGGTGATAAAAATAGAAGAACTTCCTGGAAATAATTATTTCCATTTCATGTCCTTTAATGAGGACTTACGTCAGTAATGATATCCATACAAACAGAAACCCTCTGCCATTTTGTTCTGTACTAGCATAACATGGATACAATGTCAGAGAAATAGCAAAAAAGGTAGATGTAATCACTCTAGATTGCTTTCTTTAACATCGGTTCAAGGAATATCCCAAGTAATATTATACAGGGTGTGTCTTTTTTTATTCTTCTAACAAATAGGTAATTCCTAAAGCATTAATTTTAGAAGGATAGTCACATTTCAAAAATATTTCAAATGTTTTTGTTCATTATAGAATATATTTTTATGTACAAATAATCATTTTTTCAAGCTATGAAATTAATTTTTTTTACAATCCCTGTGTCCTATATGATACATTTAGAAATTATTTTTCCATGCTCTAACACGTAAAACAGTAAAAATTACATTTTTGTACCACCAAAACTTGTCAAGTTTTGTACTAGAAAATTGTATTTTTTTATTATTTAATTTTATGAATTTCAGTGTTATGTACTACAAAATGCGAGTTTTTTTTTCTTCCAGAAAAAGAACCAAGAATTAATAAAATACGGTGTATATCTCGAGTACATACATAGCATAACTTGGTATGTTTTGGTTCTAAAAGAATGGATTTTTTACGTTTTTATTTGTTAGAGCCTGTTAAAAATTCTACAAAATATAATTTAAAGGATTTAGGAACCATGTAAAAATTAAAAACATTTTTAATGTGAATATTTTGATGTACATGCATTTTCATATGATTAAGTAAACATTTGAAACACTAGTGGCTAAGTGAAACACTAGGGGGTCCTATGAATTGCGAAGCAATTCACATTAATCCCTTATTAATCCTCACATTAATCCCTAAAAAAATACTTTTATGCTAACAAAATTAAAAATAGCTATCGGAATCACAAAAGTTAGGGTTTAATGAAAGTTAACGAATGCGTTCTTTACCAAAACCTCACAAATGTAATTATTTTGCGTGTTTTTCATCTAACAATAGTCTAAGGAAGAATTTTTGAAGACGTTTGGAAAATGTCATATTACAACTAAATTAAACAAGCATAAAAATTTAGTAATATTTTTTATCTTTTATCACAAATTACCAATTCGGAAAAGGATTCCCAAATTTTAATTTAAAGAGTGAAACGTATGTTTTAATTAAAAGAAATGCCAACGGCTTGCTAATAATTATGAAAATTATTATTATTATTATTATTACTAAATGCTAAACATAATTGAAGTCATAATAGGAAATGTAGAGATTCATACTATCACTATTAGGTGCTGGAATTAATAAAAATAATGTTTAAGACAAAATAATACTCAATAAAAGATATGTCCTATTAGTAGGACGTCAGGGCCGAAGGGGTTAAGACCACTATGAGATCCGAGTTCGCTTCTCTCCGCCGCCCCTTTTTGTTTTTGCAGCAACTTTATTCATAATGAGTACTATCATAAATCATTTTAACACAGAAAATTGACAAATTGTTTGAATGTAAAAAAAGTAATTAAAAACTTCGTTGAAAATACAATTAAAAATTCATTTAGTTGGTGCTACCAATGGACATAAATCATTTAAATACTATGAAAAAATGATATTGGAAACACAATTAATATAAAACTCACTGCACCTATAATATTATACAACTTAAATTCATTAAAAACACACTTTGTGATAGGAAGGTAGTTTATGTAAATCAACAGTCATTGTTTAAATTTCGTTCGACATGAAAAATACAGCTTCTCTCAGGTGTAAACACGTTTTCTGCTGTGTGTAAAAGCACATTACAATGCTGTGTAGCTGATATGCTGAATGCATCACGTGATCGTAAAACGAACCATTGACATATATCTCCGAAAACAGCTACATAAGTCAATAGATGATACGGTGTTTAAAAAATGATCCAGCTATGAATTTTGATTGCGGAATGAAACACGTGGCTGTACAATGAACCACTCTGAATCGTCGCTCTGGAAACTATGGTTGTTGTCAAACGGTAAGCTAGAAATTCATCCTTATTTCCGCGACACGTAAGAGAAATATATATAGCTATTCACAATTGTAACTATACCTCGAAATCTAAATGTTTTGTAATTACCTGGGAATTGTCAACGATAAAATGAAACACTCTGTATGTTATAACGGACAAAGTAGCAGTGAAAAATTGGATAAACTATCGATTTTATGTGTAAGTTTTCATATAGCATGTTTTAAGCATGTTAAAAAAAATAAAAAATAAAAAAATTTCAGCAGTAATAATACAAATAAAATAGTTTTCAGGTAGAAATCCAAGGTCGAAATCCCCGTATTCAAAGAGTTTATCTTACTCCGAGTCGTACTAAGGTTTTTTCTTTGCAACTTTATTTATAAAAATATTGCAACGATATACTCACCAAACTGACTTTGCTTTCCCCGAATCACGACAACATCACGAGTAGTGCTGCAAACGGCTACCATTAGCAGTCAAATATAATTCTAAACTTAATAAATAAACTTAATTCTAAATAGGTTCAGAGCGTGTATGATAGTACACGTACGGTGTTATTGACAAATCGCAATGCACTTATGTGCATATCATGAGACGTGCTTTATAGAACGTCTCATCATAGTATTACATTTCATACAAAAAAAAAGTTAATCTGATGAATACATATAAAAATGAAAAAGTTTCGTTATTGCTGAAGTTTGGAAAGACAATTTGGGCTCAAAATGTACTGAAAAACCCTATATTATTATCTGGATTTCTTTTTAGACAAAAACTGTTTCTCTTAACGCGTATTATCATCATTGAAGTTATAATTCATTAGCTGAAAACCGACTGTATACCAATATATTAAATAAAGTAGAAAAAAATATTTTTTTTTATCAGTAAGTTCCTCTTGAATACATTTTGTCAGTGATTATGCGTAAATTACACACACTTCTCACTGTTTTATAGTGTAACGGTAATATGTTTTAATAGTGGTTTTACCACGTGTTCTTTTGTTGAAAAATCAGTTTTACAAAGCTTTTCATATCACGTATTTTCTGTCAGATTTGAACTTTTGTTGAACTATCAATTTTATAAAGATTTTATATATATATATATATATACTACGTATTTGTGTGTAATAGGTCAACTCATTTTGAAACGCATTTGTAGACTGTCACACTTTTAAAATAATTCTAACGATTTTGAATGAGCAAGACATTTAATATTTCTGAATGTATGTAATAATAGATTCGGTTTATTTACCGAATTTCTGTGCACGTGCAGCACTTTCCGTGATATCATCACTTTTCCCAAGAAAAGTAAATGAATTGAAAATGTTACATCATCTGGAGTAACGTTTTTGTCATCAACGTTGTAAAAGTTTTTATATAACACTGGTTTAGGCTTATAACGAAGGAATCTGTGCGAATGCTTGAGTAGGAACACCGGGTTGTTAAAAATATTTTTCGCATTGTTGTGAGTTATGATACTCCTTTTTTTTTCCAAGAGGTTAATGAAAATTGAGAAGCTTTAATCATGGAACTATGACTGAGTGACTGAGTTAGAAGCGGCGCTTGTAGCTTCAGGGGAGGGGGGGGGGAGAGAAATCCTGACGGCCTGGCGGTTACGACCACTGAAAGAGTCGAAAATGGTGACTAACAGATCTGATTTCTATCTTATTATTCAATCCCTTGTTGTGATCCACTGCTCCAACTGCCATGTATATATATACCAGTATGTCATATATATATATATATATATATATATATATATATATGGTATACATGCATACATTGGTGTGAATGTTCATTGTTTTTATAAAGTATCTGTAAAATAGTTAGATTAGAATAGAAAACTAAATTCATGCGAAATTCATTTGCACAAAATTTCCTTTTTGTAACTGAATAAATGAATACAGCGCTAGAAGGAAATTACAAACACTTTGAAATTTTTACTCTTGGCAGAATGTTTAATTACGTTCAAGTTCGAACATTTCTGCCATACATCAAAGTCAATACATATGTTGAAAGGTTTGTTTATTTTTGTAAGGAAATTGCAACATATATGCACTTTTCTTTGAATAGAACTCATTTTATTGTATTCAAAATTATTTAGGTTTTTAGGAAAATTTAATCGTAAACATATATATTTTACATTCCAAAATACCTTTTAGTATTTAGTTAAGTATCATATTAAATATAACTCTATGTAAAGCGCTATTTTATTCAAAATGCGTACAGGTCGAATTGGAATTCAATGTAGTTTGCTAAAACACAATAATGTGATATTTACGATTATTAAAAATACTCCACTATCGAATATTATATATGTCTATCCAAGATTTCCTATGTCTAACATTGCAGGATTTGGGTTCTTATTCAATGAAAGAAAATCTAATATTTTTTGTTAATCTTGTTGAATGAATCTCAAAATTTATATTTCTCTGAGATATTTTCTGTTTAATATTTCGTATATTTCTCAGACAAGATATCAAGTAAATTTGATTTTCATGCCTGTTTTGAACAAAAGAAGCTATTTTAAAAACAAATACTATTTATTTAACTATTTTATTCAATATATATGCATTTCGAGTTTAAAGTGGATGCAGTTGGTTAAAATATAATAATGTAAGTTTTATGTTTTCTATGAATATTTCACTTTCGGGTACGTTATAACTCTATCAAAGACGTTCTTTGTTTTACATTTAAGGATTTCTATTATTATTTAACAAAACATTATATTTTTTGTTGATATTGTTGAACCAACCTCAAACTGTGGAACTCTCATATTTATGTGCTGTTTAATATTTCATTTCGTTTTTGATCAATATGTCAAGTAAAACTAAAATTCTATATTCCGTCTTAAACATAAAAAATTATTTCATAAACAAATATCCTTACTTCTGTAATATTTAACTAATATATTTTATAAATATAAAGAAAATTGAAATAAAACCATATTAAATACTTATATGAGTATATTAGCATATTATTCAAATAAGTCAAATTTCCAATGTACAATTTAATTGCATTGTATATTTATCAAATTACACGGATCTTTTTTATTGATTATATAATTTTTCCTACAATTCTTGTATAAAAGGTGTCCATTATACTGTATTAAAGATTATAAAATGTTAATCTTCATTGTCATTGAAAGTGTAAAGCAGACTACTAAATATGTAGCTAATTGTTTTCTTTAGCATAAAATGTAACATAACGGGAAACACTTAAAAAAAAAGAAGCTACAAAAATTTACATATTTATAAAAATTATAATAAGAAACTGTGTATTTCTAAAAAGTACGTTGTATTATTGTAATTTATTGTCAGTTTAAAAATATGCAAAAATAAACTTATAAAGTTCGAAACCACCTCCTTTAGTCATGTGCTAAACAAAATTTATATTATTGATAAAATTATTAATAAAATTATATTATTAATAAAATGTATTATATTATTAATAAAATTGATTTTGTATTATTTATATGTACTCTATTTATAAAGTAAGTGTATCTAATAGACATTATCGCCCAGTCTACAAACTCAGGTAGAAGCATGTGGATCCACATTTATAATAACAACAATATTATATCTTGTAGTGATTTAACGAGTTCTTAGAAGTGAGGTGGTATAAATGTATTACAATAATTCATAAGTGCCTATCGCAAAGCAGGCATCGAGCATGGTCATCGTGTAAAAGCGCAAATAAAACGTTCTAACAACTTGGCATGTCAACTGAGAATTTCAACTTTACTGGAATGATGTTCGAAACATTCCACTATCAAGCATGAGCGATATGGAAGTGTATTAGCATATTTTCAGATGGAATCATAATTCGACATAAAAGTTTTGGTAAGTGAAAGTAAATGATCACTTAGTATATAACATATCATCGCATATCACGTCACATTCTGTATCAATTAAAAAATTGCCCAATACTAAAAGAGGATATGATGGTGCCCATGTAAACACCGTGGAAATTTTTGAATTTTGATTTCTGTTGTTTTAAGTTCTGTTCAGATAACACATTCACAATGGTCAACTGTCCAATGTTTGTAATATTTTGAAATGCGCAGCAAACTCTATCCCTTCTAGTCAGAAGAGGAATACAATGCGGTCGTCGCCTGTTACCTAAACCTTTTACCATACTTCGGCAAATAACCCTTTTGCATAAGCTTGTAGTGGCACTTGGTATAAAACCTGCAATTATTTTTTTCAGTTGCAATGACGCCTTCTTGTTCGGATATTACATGCGAATCAGTCTCCACTGTCACCGAACTTTGACTGTTTTTCACCCCCCCCCCCCACCTCCACACACAATGTTTTTTTCTCTAATTAACGCTGGTTTTGTGGAAATTCACAAACTGTTGATATACCTTCGCATTGGTTATCCTCATAAGTTTAGCCTAAATTAAGTTAACCCATTTTTAAAAGTAAAGTAAAATAACTCAGCCACATTCGCAATCAATTTAATCGTTTCTTCCCTGTCGGATTTATTTAGCTATCATTCAATAGACTTTCAAACACTATTTATTCTATACATCACATTTCAGCCACTATGCGCATGATTATTTTTTTCAGAAATTACCTCTTACTTGTATTTTTGTGTATAATAAATTGTCTTTCAGCATACATATAAATATACAGGTATAACTAGCATTAGTTATATTCAATGGTTGGAGTATCACGGTCGTGGTTTATTCCAACGGAGTGAAAAAGGTCCAGACCAGGACTAGAAAATAGGTACATTGGCTTACCGTGCCAATGTTCTTCTTACTGAACTACCTGGACTATATCCTGACTGACATAATTCACTCTAATTTGTTGGCGCTGGCTGTGAAATACAGCGCTGATTTCATTCATCCGAGTTATAACTATAGCATTTACATGGAGAAAAAATTATATCATGGAGAAAAAATTATATCATGGAAAAATTAGGTTGGTATTACATGGTACCTAATTATATGGTATGCAAGAGCTTCCATATGTTATATGATACTTCCATCATGTAAGTGCTATAGTTATAGATCGGATGAATGGAATTTTCACTGTAGTTCACAGCCATTTCCAACAAATAAGAGTGAATTATGCCGGCCAGGATATCGTCCAGGTAGCTCAGTAAGAGGATCATTGTCACGGTAAGCCAAGTCCCCAGGTTCTAGCCTGGTCTGGATATTTTTGTCTAGACATTTCTATTAAAATAAACCTCAACTATGATATTCCAACCATTGAATATGATTTATCTAATTGAAAAAAATTCCTCTCTTCATTATGGCTTTAGATATATATACATATATATACAGGATTTAGATACATATATATACAGGATGTTTCAGTACCTACATTAGATATATAGATAAAGAAAGACACACATTTGTTGCAAAAATATCCTTTTTCTAAATGTTTTTCAGTTTGAGATTATTTTCAGAACAACGTTAAATAGGTTACTCTAGGTTAAAAAGTTAGTTCTATATTAATACTTTCATTTTATTTCAATGTTAACTAATATTTTTCTCCATAAAAGCGTATAACAATTTATAGTGAAGACCTATCTAAAATATATAATTCACAACTCGTGATCCCTGCTCCAGAAAAAATTGCAAGAACTCATGCAAGCATTAACTTATCCTAAGAAGAGTTTGGAAAAAATTCAGAAGTTACATTTATAATGGAAAAACTATACTGCGTGAAATTTCTTATTACACTATTCTCCAGTTACGTATACGTTACTCTTTCAAAATTTTATTTCAAATAAAAATAACCTTACCGTCAGGTGTTTGGAAAGATGAGTTTGAAAATTCATCATCTTTCTAATTTGGTTAGAAGTTTTACTCAATACGTTTTTCAGAGTGAAAAACGTTTGACTCAAATGTAGTAAACCAAAAATTTAATCAAATATAAAATATTTTCCCGATTTTATATTCGGGTTATATTAAAGTAATTTGTTGTCCCTTATTTTATTCTGAAAATATTTAGTTTAATATATTTAATTTATTTTTATTGGCATATTTTATTTAGGAAAATACTGTGAAAATTATATTTAATTGATCATTATATTTAATTAATCAGAAAATACAATGTTGAGTTCAGAGGAAGTTCATTTATCAGTCCAATTGAAGGAAATCACCAGTTTATTTTTGTGGGGGATGACGATAAAAAATTTAGTTACCTTATAATTCCTTGATGTCTGTTAAGTTTTAATAAAGATTTGTTATGCTTAAAATTTAGCTTCTCTGAATCATTTAAGCTATAACTATGCAACACAGTGTCGATATTATAACACAGAAATACATCAATAAAATATAATGTATCAATTTCAAGTAAATCAGATAAAATTAATATCCGGTGCTATTGGTTAAAAATATCTTTTTCAGTTCCACAAAATTACGATGTAACACATTGCTACACATGATAAACTAGGAATGTAAACAGTTAACAATAATGAACCTGACAGCTGAAAGAGAATATTCGGATAATGACTTGTGGTGTATTCACATTATTATTTCTTGTACACGAAACAGAATAATTGTCGTATAGATAAAGAGAACGTTTTTATAAAAGTGATAATCAATATGCTTTAAAAGTCAACAAAGTGAATATATAAGTAAAATTATTACAGTAATAATTGACAATTTAAGCAAAACTTTATTAGAGGGTAGGGTAATATTTTTGAATTTAAAGAAAATATGGAAAAGTAAAGGATATTTTACATAATTCGAGATGAATATATTTCGTGTAATAAAGGTGAAATTTAAGCAAAACTTTATTAGAGGGCGGGTTAATATTTTTGGAATGTAAACAAAATAGGGAAAAGTAAAGGATATTTTACATAATTCGAGATGAATATATTTCGTGTAATAAAGATAATATTTAAGCAAAACATTATTAGAGGGCGGGGTAATATTTTTGGAATTTAAAGAAAATATAGAAAAGTAAAGGATATATTACGTAATTTATGATGCATATATTTCGTGTAATAAGGGTAAAATTGAAGTCAAAATAATAAGGATATAACTTAATCTGAAATTATACAAATTGAAAGATTGTCCGAAAATTCCGTAATAACACTAAATTAAAAGTACACAATTTTACCAATATATAACAAAATCATTTGTGATTTTTACCACTAAACTATACAAATAAATTGTAATGCGTTTCATGAAGGTTATTTTTATTTTATTTTATTTTATTTTATTTTTTATTTATTTGTGCGGCAAAAACAATGATCAATGTTTTATTTCTTTTAAAATAAACAGCCGCTATACTAATGTATGAGTAAATTTAACACACTGGTATATTAATTTAATGCTGTATCATGCATCAACTGCCACACTCGTTAGAATAGTACTTCGTTTAACCAAGTTACCTGAAAATGCACGAACGGAATTACTGTAATCTATGATGCAATAGTTTCCGTTTGTGCCTGAATGATTTGATTTTTTAAAAATGACATTCACGCATAAATTATAAGTGACGAAATTCTCCTTCCTCTATCGTATTATTAGTGAACAATACTTTAAAGTGTGTCTCATGTTAGAATCTAATTTTCCTCTTCTAATAATATAAAAACACCGTAAAATACTCATATCACTTTTCAGCTAATGAAAAGCAAATAGTTATTTTATTTCACATACGCTTTTCTCAGTCAAGATTATATTAATAATGCAGTTATAGATAAAAGCATGAATTCTTATCTTCAATATACATCTCATGCAAAAAGAAAAAAAAGGATAAGTTTTCCAAACATCTTTTTCGGACAAATCTGATAAAAACATATAGAATAAAAACCAATCGGATGTATCTTCCTACGGAAAACGCATAGTATAAATCATATCTGCTTTTTTTGTCAGATAAATTGAAAAGATTGTATTTTTTCTGGATGTCGTTACGCATTACTATAAGTTATCCCTTACTTTTGGGATAAATAATGGTTCTAAGAAAAATATGAATGTTTTACATAAAAAAGAAAACATCAATTTCTTATCGGTTATACCAACGAAAGCATTATTTACCTAAAGTAAAAGAAATGTTTGTTGATGACTTTATGAGTAAACATAACCATGATTTAATAAAACAAGTTTTAATTAATAAAAATTAATTCAAAAAGTAAAATTGAAACTAATTGAAATGCATAAAATATCTCCTAGTTATTGTAACTGCATTCTCTGAAACCATTAACAAAGCATTTGTTCAAACAAAATAGTCTATTTCGAAAAAAAAACACATGCCCATAAGATGTATTTTACACATTTATTTTCATGTTGTTCATTTTGAAAAAGTTTTTGCAACAAATACGCCTTTCGATTCACTTTTATTATTTCCTATTTTTCGTATATAATAGCCAGTTTGATTACCTATACATGTATTTACAAAACTTTGTACATTACGAATACTATTTATAGATGCTGAAATAGCAATATCTGCTCTTTTATTTTTAAAAAAAACCTTTTAATTTACACGTAATAGTCCTCTTGTTCCACAAAATAAAACGTCCTCTCGGCCGGTACTGGTAGGAAAAGGTAGCTTCCATATTCCCTGTTTTTAAAAATTCAACAGATTTCACTTAAACATCCGAAGTAAAATGCTTGGATCCCGATGATAGAAGATTCAATCTCAGTTTTCATTAACACTGAATTTCAATGAAAATTTCCGCATGAGAGTTACAGCATCACAAAAATGAGATTGTTTCATAATATCAGCTACCCTAGAATTTCAAACTGCCATATCTCAGTCATTTTTTAAGATAAAGTCAAAACAAAACATACTCCAGGATCATTGTATCATAATCTAACACTTAATGGAGTTTTTTTTTTCAAGTTATAAATTATGTACATTATTTTGAATTTAAAAATAAAAATAAAAATTTTAACCGGTAGCCATTTTGAAACAAGATGGTGGGTGAAGCTAGCCAACGAACTCGTCGATATCTTTGTATGCCCCAAACACATACTCAGTCACATCCTAATCGGCTCATAAATAAAAGAGTTCCAGCATGACAAATGTCAGATATATATATATATATATATGTATATATATATATGTATATATATATATATATATATATATATATATATATATATATATATATATATATATATATATATATATATATATATGTGTGTGTGTGTGTGTGTGTGTGTGTATATGAATCAACATTAGAACGGGGGTGGTTTTGGGGTCTGAGGATCATGATCGGTGAAAATATATGAACATTTTCCGGAATTGCTCTCCTCCGGATGGCTGAAATAGTTTTGGTATTGGATCGATTGTCATGGTTAGTCATGGTTGGAGGATCATGATCGGTGAAAACATATGAACATTTTCCGGAATTGCTCTCCTCCGGATGGCTTTTTACTTTTGGTATTGGAAGCTCCTAAAAATGAATTGGAATTATACAAATTTCAAATTAAAATATGTTTAAAATGCATTAAAATCGGCAAAGATTCATTTAATTGTGTTGAAATTTACTATTTCCATCAAGTTTTATAGTACATAATGTCATTAATGTTTTGGCTCTGCAGTTTGTGTTTTGCATGTTCCCTCCAAAATGTGCCAAGAAGTTAGCACCATATTGCATAAATTCACGCGCTCTTCTAGAAAATGACTTCGAGTACATTTAAATACTGAACATTTACATAATGCACATTTATATTCATAAAACTGACAGCAATTCTATAGTTTTAGAAAAATGGCTAATTTTTGTCTGAACTTTTGTTACATCGACATCTGGATTAAATTTATTGAAACCAATGTTTCGTTTTATTTACATCTCTTACCATTGTCCAGATTAATCAATTTTATTTTAACTACTTACATTAAATTGAATGCTTTCTGAGTTGAAATGTTATTAACTCACAAAAATACGACGTCACACAAAACCTGGATACTCTGACGTCTATGAATGGTTATTTCTGAAAGTACGTTCTCAATTGCTATGCGTTTTATTAATTCTTTACTTAAGATATCTTCTTTCGCCTTATTGAACGGTGAAGTTCCGTTACAGTATTCTGGAAGTATTGGTCATACTATATGCTTGACGCATGATGTTTATTTGTTGCTGTATATTTAATAATAATTTGATTATTAATTTACTAATTACTAAATTGCTAGACAACCGGTATACCACACTCAGAAAAATGACAATTTCAAATCTGAGTAAATCGATGTTTTCATTTTGTTATTAAACTTTTTGTTTCAAATAGAATAACCCAATGCTTTCAATTATGAAACACCAGAAATACTCAAAATATTGGAACATGGACATATTCAAAACTGAGCACATGGAGGTCAGTTCATACTTATTTTTTATGCATGGACATACTCAAAAATGATTAGAACCAATTCAAACTAAATTTTAAAACATTGGCATACTCAAATATGAGCAAATGATGTTTTATTCTTGAGTGTGTGCATGTTTTCAGAAATGAGTATATATTATATGTTTCAAACTTGTGTAATTTTGATTAGGAGCCATTTTGACTATGCGACGTACTTAGAATTTAGTATTTTTTGCTTTGTTTTGAAAATGTCGTTTTTAAAGTGCAGCTGGATCAATTGACATAATAATATTGCAACGCCTGATGCAAAGGTAAATGGATAGTATTTCAGTAACGGATGTGACCCTGACTATAATGGCAGTCATTGGCAATCAAGAAGCGGGCCAAGCGATGTTGCTATGGCAACACACCTCGCTGATGGAAACTGACATTTCAATATATAAAAATTAAATTTACAATGATTACATGAAAATGAGGGCATTTTATTTGATTTTTCTGGTTGATGCAGAAACTCATTTGAAATATGTATTAA
Organism: Maratus michaelseni; assembly: GCA_963931845.1. Lineage (NCBI taxonomy): Eukaryota > Metazoa > Arthropoda > Arachnida > Araneae > Salticidae > Maratus > Maratus michaelseni. Next base: position 297,826,851 of record OZ007589.1, on the reverse strand, counting down.
ATGTTTCTTTCATCTAAAGTGACGTCATATTTAGCAGATTATTTTTTAATTATTTTTTCACGTTTCTAAATTCATCTAAAACTTTCACATGTTAATCATACCTGCAGATCGCCAAGCAGTTTCCATATACTGTACATCGTTCCGAGGCGTTTTCAAATAGTATTAGATTTTTACACTGAACTCATGTGATATCATGTCTTTTATGACAGAATTTTTAACCTTATGGCTTGGCGGGAGCATTTACAATGAGTTTTTCTTGATGATATACTTTGTTTGTCTTATTCCCATATCCCAACATAGTATCCTGATTTCATCATTTTTTTTTCTCTTTCGTGCAAAGTGACGTCATATTTAGCAGATTATTTTTTAATTATTTTTCCACATTTCTGAATTCTTCTAAAACTTTCACATATTATCCGTACCTGCAGATCGTCAAGCAGTTTTCATGTACTGTACATCGTTCCGAGGCGTTTTCAAATAGTATTAGATTTTCACACTGAACACACATGAGATATCATATCTTTTATGGCTAAAGTTTTAATTTTTTGGCTTGGCGGGAGCATTTACAATGAGTTTTTCTTGATGATATATTTTGTCTGTCCTATTCCCATATCCCGACAATGTATCATGATTTCATAATTTTTTATTTTTCTCTTTCATCAAAGGAATTCTGCAGGGATAATTGCATTTGTAGGTTTTATGGTGTATATTTTGATTGTATATTTGGTTATTTGATTGTATTTGTAAGCAAAACAATGATGTTGAAATCATAAGTATTTTTAATATCATCACATCAATAGCAGTAAAAATAATACTAAAATAAAAAACAAAACTACCAAATTCAGTGATTGATTTTGTTAAAAAAAATGAGAGGAAAAGAACCAGAATTATATATTTTTTCCCTCTCAATTTTAACTTCATAATATGATGTAATATGATTTAAATTTAATCCTCGATATTTACAAGTTTTGACATATTTAATCTTGTTTTCTAAACGTCGGGTGCTTTTTATAATAAATATTTTCCAACATAAAATATTATTTTTTTTGTTTGTTTGACTTATAGCATTCTACAGAATTCTATTTGAAATCTATTGCACAGGAAATGTTTTCTTTTTAAATAAAATCAGTTCAAAAAGAGAAATATGTTGCTATCATGATGCTTAAAATCATTAAATCTTTTTTTTTCTCATTTTAACAATACAGATGGCAGAAAAAAGAAATATTTTTACTTATCTCCCTTTTTTCCATTTATAATTACTTTTAATTTTACTCTGTAAAATATTTTGAAATCGTGCTTTATTTTTTACGCTAAACGAACCCGATTTTTTATTTGTGATGCTTTTTGATACCAGATACTAGAAAATATGTAATATTGAAAGAGGTTCGTTATATCCATATCCATAATAATCAAGAGAAATAATTGTGTGAGCGTGTGTGTGTCTGTCTGTCCAGTGTTTTCTGAAAAGACCTCTGCCCACAGAACTACAAGATTTAGCAAGAAGATACCTGCTTATCTGAAATTAAGCCCCTAGAAGCTAATTTTTTAATTTTTAAGTTAGATTTTTTTATGTGATTTTTAGTATTTTTTCGCGTTTTATACGTTATAAAGGACTCCGATTTCAATCTTTTAAAATAAAGTAGTAAAGTTTGTCCTATTTTTAATAAATTTTATTAGGAAACGGTACAGCGAACTTTACTTTACAGTACTTTTTCAATTTTTCTGCGTTTTTTTATATTTGTAATTTTGTTCGCGTTTTGCAGAATTTTTTCTTATTTGTAAAAGGGAGCCTAATATAGTGAGTTCTGTCCTCAGCTATGTCTGAATATTTCACCATTTTCTTTTATAAAATTTTACTTTTGGCGACTTTTTATTTTTACATTGTCCTCTGTGATTTTCTTATTTTTTTAATTGCGAATTTTTCATTCGATTTTTACCTTCTTTGTGTTTTGTGGTGATTTTTTTGACATTCGTAAAAAGAATCGTATTTCGCTAGTGTAGCCCAATATAGTAAATTTTGTATCGAATTTTTCATGCAATTTATAGTGACTTTTCGCGTTCATCGGCGACTTTTTCATATTCGTAAAATGAATCCGTTTTCAATCTTTTTAGCACAAATTAGTAAATTTTGTTCTCTGTATTTTAGAATTTTTATGTGATTTTTAGCGTTTTTTGGGTTCCGTGTGGACATTTCTTTTCTAAAACGGAACAACTCTCCTGTAAATTTTGTCACTGCCATAATTGAAATTATAATGGAAGAATATCAAATCAGTTCCTATAGCAATGTTCACGACGATGCTGAAGCTTTTAATTTAATCTGGACTGGAGAAAAATCACAAAAATTCAAGGATCGTTTGATTATAGACCGGACTGGGTGTAGCTCGCATGGGTGTACGTTGCTGAAGGCAGTGAGGACCCCAACCTCAGATTCGTTTGAGAAAAATCGACCAGGTTTTTACAAAACGTGGCAAAGCTCCGCTACTAAAAAGTATTTCCTACTCGTCATTATACACGTATTTCACCATTTCCATTGGGGCTAAACAATGTCTAAACTACCAACTACTGCCTCTACATAATAAAAAAACGTTGCGTATTTAATATTTATCCATTTATTATTAAATGAAATTTAAGATTTCAACTACAAGTTCTAACACATGTAATTATTTTTATGTCAAAATATTAACATTAAAAAATGATGTAATATGATTTAATACTTAATCTTCAATTTGCTTCTAAACGCCAGGTATTTATTTATTGAGAAATACTATCGTTCATACGAAAAGCATTTTATTTTACTTAACTTGAAAATCATACTCCATTCCATTTGAAATCTATTACATGTTAAATATGTTCTTTTTACGTCAAGAAGAATAAAAAGAGAGTATCTTGTTATTCTGTATATTGCATTGTGAAAAATATCTTAATCATTTTTGCACTTTAGCTGACTTTTACGGTATGAAAAAGTTTTGTAACAATATTCGGATAGTGTTGGAAATTATTTCGTAATCTGTGAGTGTCGCGTGATTTTTTATTCTTGTTTTAATTTGATATCTTTCTAAGAGATCTTTAACAATATAAATCCATTTAATAAAAACACTGTTAAAAATTTGCAACAAACTGTCTGGTCATTTGACCGTTTTTAACTCTATTCATGACCGTAATTTTAACTCTATTCTGACCATAATATAGGCTATAATATGGTCAGAATAGTTAAATTGCGGTTATGTAACCTTTTTTTATAAAACGGTCGAAAGATTGGATAGTTTGCTGAAAAGGTTTAACAGTGTTTAGTTAAAAAAAAGTAAATTGTTAAATATAATTGCATTCGTTTTACCTCCAGGTATTTGTACGAGATAGTCGTCATCAAACTAAAGAGAAAAGTTTAAAAAGAAAAATTAAACTAGTCGGATGTGCCAATCCCAAAACTTTCTTCTATCTCACACAGGTTTCGCATACAATAAAAAGAATCAGCACCAATTTATATCAAGGTCTAACTGAAACTCAAGTTTTATTAAATTCCTTGCATTATTTCTTGAGATATGACTATCGCTAAACTCGTGCAAATCCTGCAAAATGCTGAATAGCAACACCACCTGCTGGGCGATTTTTACCAAAAACTAATCAGCACCAATTTATATCAGACACTAACTGAATATAAAGTTTTATTAAATTCCGAGCATTAGTTCTTGAGATAGAGCTATTGCGGAAATCGTAAAAAATGTTGCATAGCAGAGCCACCTGCTAGGCGATTTTTACAAAAAACTAATCAGCACCAATTTATATCAGGGACTAACTGAATATAAGGTTTTATTAAATTCCGAGCATTAGTTCTTGAGATAGAGCTATTGCGGAAATCGTAAAAAAATGTTGCATAACAGCGCCACCTGCAAGGCGATTTTTACCAAAAACTAATCAGCACCAATTTATATCAGACACTAACTGAATATAAAGTTTTATTAAATTCCGAGCATTAGTTCTTGAGATAGAGCTATTGCGGAAATCGTAAAAAATGTTGCATAGCAGAGCCACCTGCTGGGCGATTTTTACCAAAAACTATTCAGCACCAATTTATATCAGGGACTAACTGAATATAAAGTTTTATTAAATTCCGAGCATTAGTTCTTGAGATAGAGCTATTGCGGAAATCGTAAAAAAATGTTGCATAGCAGCGCCACCTGCTAGGCGATTTTTACCAACAACTAATCAGCACCAATTTATATCAGGGACTAACTGAATATAAAGTTTTATTAAATTCCGAGCATTAGTTCTTGAGATAGAGCTATTGCGAAAATCGTAAAGAATGTTGCATAGCAGCGCCACCTGCTAAGCGATTTTTACCAAAAACTAATCAGCACCAATTTATATCCTCCAGGGAGAGGCGCCTGAAAAGTGCCCCCATGAAAAGTTCCCCCATACGTCATTTTTACGTCACAGCAGATGGGGGTAGATTTCCAGTCATAGAGAATTTTACTTTCGTCGAAAATTGGAAAACTTCCCCCTGAAAAGTTCCCCCAAATCAGAAGGGGGAAGTTTTCCAGTGAGATGGGATTTTCTTTTAACTGAGATCTTGAAAACTTCCCCCATGAAAAGTATCCCCGTACGCCATTTTGACGTCACCACAGATGGGGGCAGATTTCCAGTTCTAGAGAGTTTTACTTTCGTCGAAAATTGGAAAACTTCCCCCATGAAAAGTTCCCCCAAACTAAAAGGGGGAAGTTTTCCAGTGCCAGGCAATTTCTTTTTCACTGAGATCTTGAAAAGTCGAAAATTGGAAAACTTCCCCCATGAAAAGTATCCCCATACTTCATTCTGACGTCATAGCAGATGGGGATACATATCAAGGGGGAACTTTTCCAGTGCTAGAGAATTTTCCTTTTACTGAGAGCTTGAAATCCATCCCCATGAAAAGTGTCCCCATATCTCATTTTGACGTCACAATATTGGGTCACATATCCAATGCTATAACATTTTACTTGTTTCGAGAGCTGAATATCTGGCACTCGAAATGTGTTTCTCTTTTATGTCTAGTTACTATTGTTACTGTGAATTATTATTATACGGACTTGAAGAAATGCGCAGAAGAGATTTAGTGCGTAATGTAAAAGTATCTTGCTTACTTTTCATATTCGGTTATCAAACACATACTAGGCGGTCAAAAAGGATTTAAGTATTAATGTTATATAATGTTGCTCAAAGCATAATCTGTTAGAAGGCTCATGGAAACTCATCGAAAACAAAGATTTTTGTATTAGCGGAAAGTGTGTGCATATGATATTTGTTGTTGAGTAGAGCATCAAATGTGAATCTTTAATGAAAAATTCCCATTAGTTATTATTATTATTATTATTATTATTATTATTATTATTATTATTATTTTAAAAATTAGAATTTGCTCTTTTTTTTTAATTTTTTGTTAATATTCCCAATCAAATATCCAATATTAATAATTTGACACAGCAATGATCACTTTAACTTTTCTACTATTAGATAAAAAAAACCAAGTTATTAAATATCCATCATCAATCTATAACATTAATAACTAGAAATTAAAAATTAATTTTTTGAAGGTATTTCATGTTTTTGGCAAACATTTCCGTAATAATTTGTCATCGAATTCCACTATAAAAAATATACAGATTTTTTACGCTTGGTAGAAATCACAAACAAGCGAATTTTTTCAAAAATACATAGTTTTTTTTTTTAAATCTTTTTTAAGGTAATGCAACTAACAAGAAAAAAAAAAACATTATTTAATTTCTTATTTTAGAATTTAAAATTTGATTTCTCAACGCATAATCGTAAATTAATTAAAATTAAATTACTATTTCATAAAAAGCTTTTTTTTTTTTTTTTTTTTTTTTTTTTTTTTTTTTTTAGAATGTAAGTAACTTTTATGGATAGTACCAGATTTACAGGTATATTAATAAGAAAGAAAGGGGGTGCTTCAACTAACTTATTAACCACATGGTTTCCAAAAATAATAAACAGATTAAGAACTCTTAACTTTTATGCAAATTTTGTGCCAGTGATAATCCTTTTACAACCAAAAGGTGTTTATATTAATTACCACATGTTTTCTTTGCTTTAGCAATTAAAAATAATTATTTTAACTTCCGTAAAGGTGCACCTGTTGTCTTTCTATTTAAGTTGCTATATTTCTTTTTTATAGAATTTCTTCTAAACACGAGCATTTAAATAAAAACAAGGTCTAAATTAATCTACTTTAAAGCATTATATTTACATTATTTTTTATACATTATTATTAAGAGTGAATGAAATTGGGCTTCAGTACCAAGCGTGAATACTGCCTTTAAGATTTCACACAGTTTTCATGTATCCAATTATTTATCTCATGTTTAATATTTTCTTACGTTTTTGTGGCTATAATTTGAGAATATGTAATGTGCTAAGTAGAATAATTTAATTAAAAGTAAATTATTTCTGTGAAATACTTCATTTGGAAATAGCATATTTTGCCGTAATAATTCAGAGGAAAACAAACATCGCGAATATAACAGTTTAGAAATTGTTACATAATGTATGCTTAGTTTTATTATTATTATTATTATTATTATTATTATTATATTATTATGCTTTCATTTTATTTTATCTATCTCGTGCTTTTAATGTGCATATAGTATGTATAGCACTTATACAGCAGGTATGTCAAACACGTTTATCGCCGCGGACCAAATTAAGCGTTATATACAAAGCCAAAAAAAAAAAAAAAAAAAAAAAAAAAAAAGATAATATTATTACCATTGCACAGAATAAAATTTGTTCGTATAAAACACATCCATGTTAAAGAAATGTGCATGTAAAGCTCAAAAGTAAATAAAATTCATAGCTTGTTTTATCTTATTTTTCGAAAAAATACTCGAAATTGCTTTCTATCAACCGAATCAACTGAATTTAATTTATTTTTTTTTAAATTTGTATTTATTTTGCAATTTGATTGTGCACGATGACCTGTTAATCTTTTACCTAGCAAAGAAATAGCTGCCAATCTTCCGTATTTTTTTCCAGTGAAAAAGAAAACATATTTCGAATCAAAAAATTTCTTTAAAAATTTGTGTTTTGTATCTATGCTCTACTTATTCTTTTTCATTTTCATTTATTAAATACATTTTCTGGTTTAACCTATGTTGACTTGAAAAATAACAAAAGGTTGGCCGCTATACGCAAAGAAGCCGTACAAAAGCGCGCTTGTTCAAAAAATGTCCACTCCGATGTTTTTCTAATAATGTTTGGCAACATATAAAATAAAATACATTTTCTTTTTGAAAGTTGTTTTGTCAAAATAATAAATTCTATTTGAAAATGCTAATCATGGCCGGATTAAGGGGGGGGGGCTACGGGGCTGCAGCCCCGGGCCCCAATCCGTCAGGAGCCCTCGTCAACAGCTTAAGTTTTATCAAAATTTTGTTTTAAAAATTACTTAAATTTCTAAAAGAAAGAAAGAAAAAAGAAAATTTTTGCTTCTAAAATGAAAAAACTTTTTCTGAAATAACGAGATAAAATCGGGTTTCAAGCATCATCACTTTTTCCTTTTGCAATTCCAAAACTTCGAAGTACGATTTAAGGGTAGTCGTCACTCCCTTGAAAACACCCGATAGTTATTGTTAAACCTATGGCCAGGTTGCTTTCAAATTTCTCGTTTAAATTTAAATACTTTTAAAAGATTTTTTTTTTGCATAAGATAGCTGAGGTCGATCCGTAATATGACGATTTTTTATTTTTTCGATTTCAGTTGCAGATCTGTTTAGTAAAGGTATTTTCACTTTCGGAACCGGTTTTGAAAGGGAAAGTACCTTTATTAAAAAAATCTGCAACTAAAATATCAACCTCAGCTATCTTATGCAAAAAAAAAAAAAAAAAAAAAAAAAAAAAAACTTTTCAAAATATTCAAATTTAAATGAGAAATTCGAAAACAACATGGCCATACGTTTAACATTAGCGAGCGGGTGTTTTCATATTCTTTTACTATTTTTACCCTACTTTTGCCTGATACCAAAAGAAGAAAACATCTTTACTATTTTCCGCTTCTACCACCTAATCTCAAAAAACATGTGCACGCTCAGGGGAAGAATCTTGAATTGTAAGGTCTATGTGTGCACGGCATACGATTTCTTAGAAATTAGTACAAGGTCAGGACCCCCCCCCCCCAATGCCTAACATCCGACACTTCCCAAGGGCAACCCCCTCCCCAATGGCATGACCAGTATCTTTCAACAGTATTTTGCGTAAGAACTGAGAACCATTGGCCAGTGCATTGAGAATCATCTCTGTCTGCCTCTCCTGCATAAAAGTCTATGGGAAAAGAAAAAAAAAAACAAAAAAGAAAAAAAAAAAAACAGACAGATAATCAAAAAGAATGTTTTGTTCGTAAACTTTTATTTTAATATGATAAGAAGTAGATTTTAGGAAGTGTGTTTGCTTCCCTTTTCCTTTATCTTTAATGTTTTTATTTAATACTAAGTAAAGAAAAGCGTTTATTTAATTGAGAAAAATGCTTATCCTTGAGTGTGAGTACATTTAACTTGTAGAAAACCATTGTTTTTACTGCATATGTTTAGGTGGCTTAAAAAAAAAGAAAGAGAAAAAAAAGTTTAAATAATATTACACCTCTTATGGGTTCGATTGTTTGTGAAATATTTTTTATCGCCATCTTTTATCTTATCAATTTAAGTTAAGTTGATTAATTATGAATTTCATTATTTAAATGGCTTTACACACATCCTTATTTTATTAAAATTCCCATATTCATATATAAATTGTTTCTTTTGTGCAATTTTTACTAAAAATCAATACGTATGGGTTAAATTCTTTAATATACTCAGATTAATTTGTTTAAGGCGGTTCTCAAATTCCCTGCTCAACAACGCGAAACTACCTGACGTGTTTTCTAACTCATATTTAAATGTAAAGGCATACAATTGGAAAATCTGACTATTGGAGGGATTTAGGATCGAAAAGCGTTTTAAATTTTTTGATAAATATATTAAGTTATAAGAGATTCTTGTCAAGTGACGACAAGTTTTAATTTTTTCTCGTGCTGCTGCGTCCGGAAATTTGATTTAAAATGCCATCTTTGACAGTATTTTCTAAATGAGCTTCTGCCTTTTCCAAAATATGTGAATCGCCATTCGATTACATAGTTTCTGAATAAGAACACTTGCCAATTTCATGCGTTTCCGAACAAAAATTGAATCAGAAATGTGTCACAAAGTAACTCCTTTGGATTTGAGAACAGCCTTAATAAAATTAATCATATTTTGCACATAAATTGACATATTTCAGTCAAACTGGAAAATTTTAGCATATATATATATATTTAGATATTTTAATTCATTCTCAAGATATAGATTCCCCTAGAAAAGTAAATTTTTTTTTAAGTTTGAGGTGTTGCATTTTTTTAATCAGAAAAAAATTGCTTTTTGTAATAAAAGTTTTATCTCACATTTATATTTTCTAACAAAACTAGTGGGCTCTGCTCCCTTCGAGCTACGCTCGCCAACTCCCGTGCATACCCCGCAGAATCGAAAAACATGTTAATTGGTCTAAAAACACACTAATTTTTTCTATTTTAAAAAGATTATCCGATTACGGAAGACTGATTGCAATGAATTTATTTAATAAAATTTCATATATTTTGCACAAAAATTGACTTGTTTTAGTCAAACTGAAAAATTTTAGCATGCATATTTATAACATTTTGCTCATTGTCAAGATATAAATTTAACTTAAAAAGTAAATTTCCTAAAAAGTTTGAAGTGGTGCCATTTTTTAAAATCAGAAAAAAAATTGTTTTTTTTTTTTTTTTTTTGTAATAAAAGTTTAACTCACAGTTACATTTTCTAACAAAACTATGAATTTCCGCCCCCAACGAGCTACACTTCCCAAGACTTCACAGGCTCTACAAATACAATGATATAATCTGTTTTAAAAAGATTACTTGATTACGAAAGATTGGATGATATTAACACGACCAGTAGTAATCTTTTATAATCGGGTATCTATTCATTTCCCTTTGACTTGAACATTCCCAGGGCCGCATCCACCGCTGTCGCAACTGCTGACGGTCTAACTGCTGGAAGATTTTTTTCTTTTAGACGCTATAAGAAAATAGTTTTAAATAAATAAATAAATAAATAAATAAATATATATATATATATATATATATATATGTATATATATATATATATATCAATCATAATCTTTACCACTGAATGCTTTCCGCACATAAAAATGTAATTATTTGAAAGTTTTCTTTCTCTTTTAATATTCACGTGTAAATATTTTTTCGAATTGAAAAATATTTGGAAATATTATTATTTGGAGTTTTTAAATACAATGCAAATTTCTTCATTAAATGCTTTACACACATAATAATTTAATTGTTTTAAATTTTCCTGTCATTTTTAATATTCGCGTGTAAGTATATTTTGCAAATGGAAAATGTTTAGAAATGTTACTTGGGCTTTAGAAACATCTAGCACCAGAGGTAAAAAACGGCTTTTTGGAAAAAAGAAATAAATATCCATTCAAGTAATAAAATTTTGGATTAAGGGAAAAAAAACATAAACATAAAATTAGACACTATATATATATATATATATAACCATAAATGAAACATTATCATAACACCAACTTAAACATTTATTTAATTAAGTATGAAATAATTAGTTGACAATAAAAGATTCCCCAACACACTGAATATGGAATCAAAAACATTGAAAGAATAAGAAATTAAATAAAAATTTGAATATATGGAATTAAATGAATTAAATGAAATGAAATTTGTGGAATTTAGACAGAATTATCAGTCCCAATTGCCTAAATACCACAAATAAAATGAAATGAGATGTTTCATCATCATATTAGCCATATATTGCTAAAAAATATGATATTGGGACTACATCTCAAATATAATGATTCAAATCAGTGATAAAATAAAAAATAAAATACAATATAAAAAAGTAAAGAAGCCATACTTATAAATTACAGAGAGAACATTTAATAGAGACATTAAGTATAAAATCCATAAAGATGAAAAGAGATAAAAATAAGATACCTTGCAGTTCATGAACCATCATGGAAACTCCAACATGACTGGGGAATGAATTGCATAAAAAATCATAACATGTTGCCAATTTTAGAAATAAAAATTACGTTGCAGTGATGCCAGAAATAATGTTAAAATATAATGGATTATAAAATAAACAGGAACATTAGTGCTGCCATCTATTAGTAAAAGTGAATATAATCTGAATCGAAGGAATTGTATGGAAATAAATGTTTCATAAATCAACCAAATTACTATCTTAATTGATACCAATTAGTTAAATAATAAATTAATGAAAGTAATTAATAAATAGAAAATTGAATTACATTAAAGGATGTATTAATGAATAATTCTATGTTATAAATAAGTATTAAGATGGAAAAATTAATAATAAAAAACAACTTAAAATAGTGCTGCCCTCTAGTGGTAAAAGTAAATATAAAGTAATGGATGAAAATTAGTGTTTAATAATTAAACCAAATTACTATCTTACTGATAGCCATAGGTTAAATAATAAATAAATGAAATTAATTAATAAATAGAATGTTGAATAATATCTAAGTAATGGATGTATCAATTAATAATACTATGTTATAAATAAGTAGTAATAAGGAAAAATTAATAATTAATGCAACATTAAAAATGTACCATTAAATGACAACAACGATTAAATAACTGTACTAAAATTGCAACATCAATTAAAATAATTTAAATTAAAATACTAAAGATTTGAATTAAGAATCAAAGAATTTAAAATTAATATTGATTAAATATTGAAATGAATTAGTCACAAATAATGTGGCTTCAAACAAAGTTAAATTAAATAAAAAAACTTAATAAAATTAAAACATATTATATTAACACTGTATAAAAGTAAACATTATCTTAGAAGTAAATATGATATTGTCCACCAAAGGTAATATATATATATATATATATATATATATATATATATAACCATTAATGAAACATTACCGTAACACCATATATATATATATATATATATATTCGACACAGCATTTCATAATCTAATCACGTAATATATATATATATATATATATATATATATATATATATATATATATATATGCCTTCAAAAGAAGGTTAAATTGCTGTGCATAGTTTTTAATCCTATAAAATTTATGTAACTGAATTATATTCACCGATTTCAACATTAAACAGAGGCACTTAAAATAATTATTCGATTTTAAAACTCTATGTTTCACCATGTTTATCATACATTTCTCTATAAAACTATCATTTTTCATGTTTTTCTGTCAATTACAATACTCAAACATTATAGATAAAGATTCTCTAGACGCTTAACATTTTATTACGAGGATCTTGGCGATATTTTAAAAATAGAAATGAAATATTTCTCGGAATGTATTAGAAATGTAGATATCCAATGCTGTCAAGATGCTGTTAATCAATGATAAACAATTAATATCTGTTTTCCCAAATGTACTGCATATTGCAATTATAGTATATAGTAGTACCGCTTACAAACTTTGAAGCAGAATGATCATTTTCCAAACTAAAATTAATAAAGAACAGACTATGATCGTTTATGCTGGAGCCCAAACTTAGCGGTTTAACACTAATGTCACTAGATAATGACATAACAGAACTGTTTGCATTTCATGATGCCCTGCAATCACTTGGAAATTTAAATACAAGGATTTTTTTTTTCAATTAACTTAATTTTTAGTAATGAAAATCTAATAATAAGAAGAAAAAGCTTAAACATGTAATTAAATTTATTTATATCAATAAACAGATGTATTGAAATTATTTTTAATGTATTCAGTTTTTATACGCCTGGAATATTTCTATTTTTTTTTATGTTTATAAAGTGTTTGTTAATTGTATATGTTTAAACAAACTAATTAAGAGCACTATTGAAGATAACAAACAAACAAACAAAAAAACGCTCTTGATTAACAATATAACTATTTCCATTTTTAAAATTTGTATTTCAGGATTAAAAAAAAAATAATAAAAGGTGTGTGTGGGGGGGAGGGGGGATAAATATTCAGTATCGTGGGAAGGGGCACAAAATTTCCAGTAGCAGGGGAAGAGGGGGGGCAAAATGTCCGAAATAGCCCCGGGCCAAAGAAATGCTTAATCCGGCTCTGATGCTAATACTATCAAATGACATGATGAAATTATGAAATTTGCCCTGAGGTTGAAGTTTACTCAGGTGCTTTTATTAAAAATGAAAACTCCAAGTACTTTGTCTATTGGTGGTCTTTTAATAATTCACATTCATAATTTGTCAATTTAAAATGAAAATGCTTACCTTGTTTAACATTTCGTAATTAACAGTTAAACTTTTATGATGGAAAGCCGTCAAATTTTTGTATAAGAAGGTAGATCTGGTTATATTCGTTACAAATATTATCAAGATATTTTCTAAATTGACGATGATTAAGCATGTGCGTACGAATATGATATAAGTTTATAAACATGTATCCGGCTTTTATAAATCGATCCGGCTATACAAAATACTTTTTAGCAATGGTACTTTTGCTTATAGTATTTTCAAACTTCTTTAACTGTTCTGCGCATCCTTTCTTCCATTTCCTAGTAAATGATTTTGAATCACGGGATATTTAATGCAATAATTATTTTATAAAGTAAATGTATTTTCTCCAATAGGCTTGGTGAAAGCACTCTCTTTTAAGAAGTGTCAATTTCAATTCTGACAGTTTTTCTTTCTGATGTTTGGCCAGATTTTTAATGCTTTGTCCTGTAGCATCTCTTAATGTTCCATTCTTTCGAAACTCCAACAATGTTTGGATATCAACATATAATTTCAGTTTTTCTTTTAATATAATGGTATTGTGAATCAACTTATTTTTTTTTAATGTTTATTTTCCGTCAATCATATATATTCATACTGGTAGAGTTTAAACTTAAAAAAAATTCCTAGGTTGTTTATCAGTATGTTATTAAAATATGTGTAAATCGGTAAAAAAAAAAAAAAATTAAAAAAAAAAATACATAAAATAAAATAAAAGAAAGAAAGAAAGAAAGATCAATCAGGTTTCATTAACAATGACACATTTACTAACCTAAGTAATAAAAATAATTAAAGAACTTAAATCCAAAATATTTTTGTAAAACAAGAGTGGAGAAACTAGATGACATGACGTATTCGGGGGTTTTGCTTCAAGCACAAAAGTGATAATTTATGTCATTTCGAAAGCAAATCATTTAAAAGCCACTTAATTTTATACTTTGATTTTAAAAAAAGTTGTAACTGTTCTTAATTAGCCCGAATTTTATTAATTTTACTATACATTTCTTATTATTTAATAAATATAGCATGTGTAAAATTGAAGAGAGTAGTAAAACAAGTTGGAAATTGTACGTCAAACGTTACAAACGAGGTGCGTTCGTACTATAAAAAAAGTTATAGTTCTATAAATATTCAGATCTTGATGATTTTTAATTCTGTGAAATGAATTATATCGTCTGCAGATTAATTTCTGTAATAAAATAAGTTTCTCGGTCGCTTGGCGATCAAACTTCGAAAGCTCCTATAAAAAGAAAGCACCGATTTAAAAAAAAAATCAAATTCTTAATAAATGTTTTTATTAATATTTTCTAAAGTTTTGATTCAATTTTTTAAAAAATTGAAATGTCGCGATAAAATTCTGCAAAGATAATATATCTTAAATTTCAAACCATTCGGTTGGGTAGTTTTTGCGTTGCTATATGCAGACGGACGGACCAGACGACGACAATAGGTGCTACGTATTTATATAATTACGAACGCACCTAATAAAGCAATAGTTTCGTCATAAAACACTAAAATATTATAAGAAAAATACTGTAAAAAAATTACGAATCTTTAAATTTTTAGACTCGAGATTTCGCACTTTGTTACATTCCGATTAGTTAACTGTGTATCTGCAATTTCTTGGAGCTAAAATTTAAAACTTTAAAACTGAGCTACATCTGTCTATATACATCAGTTATGCCAAATGAGCGGATTTTTTTTTTTTTTTTTTTTTTTTTTTTTTTTACTACCACATTTTGAAGAAAAATATTTCCCTTAATTAATGACGAAATAAATAAGACAAAAATTACTATTAAAAAAAGTGGTAGCAATTGTGAATAAAAAAAGCAACTGGCAATACTTACATACATATGTTTGCCATCTCTAAGACTATTTGGTGTAAGTGAGTTCCTCAAAAGTGTATTTTCAGCATGCTTGTTCGAGCAACTGAATAAATGCCAAAATAAATGCACAGGTAAAATGCCAAAGGCTTGGCGGGCCACAGAGAAGTTGTCGGCGGGCCAGTTGTGGCCCGTGGGCCACGTGTTTGACATACCTGCTTTACAGGGACACTCAAAAGAATTCCATTACAAAACGGTCTATGGGGAGAAATCGTTTGCGGTTTATTTTATAATGTTTCAATATTTGAAACATACTGAAACAGATATATATCACTGAAGTGCATTACAAGAGGCTTACTATAGAATATTGTGTGTATAGCATTCCTCCTTCATTTACAGGGTCACATAAAATTATTTTGTTAAAGTACTGTCTGTTAATAATAATGGTTTTTAAATGCGTTTTCAGTTGCGTTTTTAAATGGAACTTTTTTCCCCCTATTATACTTGATGTGTATAAATCCTATAGGTTATATACAGGGCAGCACAAAACATCTCGAATGCATTTGCGTTTATTGACGGAAATTGCCGATTGGCTATTTTCAACTGTGCTATGCGTATCCTAACTGAACTAAATTTTTGCATTCTATGTAGTATATATAAAAATCAGTAGATCATACACTGGGCTGCGCAAAATAGTTAGGATCGTTTTCCGAATATTGTTGGTAATTTCTAAAATTGGATTTTTAAATGTGTTATGCGTTTTCCAAATTGTTAACTTTAGCATCAGACTTAGACATTCTTAAACGGTAAAGATTTCTATAAAAGCATTTTGGAAGTGTTGAAAAGTTTTACATATTCCATACTTAACGCATGATTTTTTGTTCTTGTTTTTTTTTTGTTTTTGTTTTTTTTTTACTAGGAGACAGCAATTTAAAACCTCTGTCCCCCCACCAAAACAGGAAAAATCTTACGAGCTTCATCTGGTGACAACTTATTAGAAATATTTCCAAATTTTTAAAATGTTTTTAATTAGTTGTTTGTTGAGACACAAAAACGAATCTTACCATTCGTTCTATTAATTTTTGGGTTTAATTTAACAATTTAGATTTCTTTATTATTAGTTTTTTAGAGTTTAACGTGTCTGAAAAAAGTAATAGAAATAGAATCTTATTTTAAACTCAAAAGGTCACTAATTCAAGAGATAGAAAAATGGTTTTCTAGTTTAAAAAATTGGAAAATTGTTTGAAAAATTCTTTTTTAGTTTCTAAACTAAAACTTTTATAGATTGTCAGAAATCATATGGTTAAAATAGACGTATCAGATAAAAAATAAGAAGTTGAAATTTATTTTCTATTTTTCTATTGAATAAGTTTCCATAAAATGTTATTATTATTTTAAAAAAAAAAAAAAGCATGTACTAAGTTTCACATATGCTTTTTTTTTTTTCTACAGATAATATTTGAGTTATTTTAAGATACATTATGGTTGATGTAGCTACATTGCTAAGCTAAACAAATGTTTATTTTTGTTATTTTTTAGTAAGTTTTATATTAATTTCTGTACAAAATATTTTAGAATTATTCTTTATTCGGGACTCAAACTCTTCCATGAATATCTTACTTCTTTCTTTCTGTATCACCCTCTTTTTACTGTATAAATTTGACATAAAGAAAAACGAAATGTAAAAAGTGCTTAATGTGTATTTATAATTCAGGAGAAAGGAAAAAGAAGCACATAGAAAGGACTAGCAATTTGAAGCCAAAACGAAGGGTTGACTTGATAATGTGTTAAAATAATAAGACTATATCGTTAACTTTATAGTTCCAGATTTTTCGGAAAACGCAAATTAATAAATATAAAATAATGAATCAAGAGTATGAAGTATTGTTTTATTTTCCTAATTTTTTTATTTCCTTAATTTTAATTATTTTACGAGCATCCTGATTTGATTACTTTTATAATTTAAAAGAAAACTAAAATAACCCCATATTTATTTATTTATTTATTTATTTATTTATTTTTTGAATTGCCTTTCTTGATTAAAGTGATTATCAAATTCCCGGCTCAATAACGCCAAACTTTCTTACTTCTTTCAAAACGTCATGGCATAAAATTGGCAGGCCTGACTGCTGAATGAACTGCGATTTGGAATCGAATGGCGTTTTCATTTTTTGATAAATAAATTACTTATTGAGTTAAAAGCAATTGCTGTCACGTGATGATAGATTTTTTATCCTTTCGTGCGCCCGGAAATTATGTACAAAACATCAACTTTGACAGTATTTTCTGAAAGATCACCTGCCTTTACTAAAACATTGAAAACACCACTCGATTACAGAATTTCTGAATAAAGAACACCTGCCCATTTCATGCGTTTCCGAACAAAAATTAATTCAGAAATTTGTCAGAATGTAGCTCCTTTGGATTTGAAAACAGCTATAATGCTATGCAATAAAGGGCTAATTTGTAAAACAAGTAACTAAAAAAATGCCATTACGAGATATTCAAGATTAAAGTTTTTTAATAAAGTAAAGAAAAATATAAACTACTATTGTGATTGTTTCCTCTAAAATAGCTTATTTGTTAAAGACTGCATCCTCAGTTAACGTATGTGCAGCATATTTTGAATAATATATTTTATTTTATTGAATTTACGGAGTCTTCGTTTATAAAATTCACATCCCTGAATATCATGGCATATAGTGATTAAAAAATAAAACTTGCACGTTTTAAAGGTTGTCAGGCCAGGATGCAGTTTACATGAAAATGAGAAAAACATTTAAAAGTACAGTTACCATCGCCGCGGTGGACAGCCCTGCTCAAAGGCACCCACTCTGTCTGTATTAGATTACACATTTCAAAAATCTTAAAGATAATATTCTTTACTGAAAGCTGAATAAAATATTTCGATAAACTCTGCCAATTAATTCATAATATAGCCGATCTGGTTCGTTGCTCACATAAATAAGAAATAGAAAATGAATTAATGTTTTTCATGCTTTCATGTGTATGTTCCGTTCAGATAATCTTTTATATTTCTCAACTCTTTTACTGCAAATACGGTATTTTTAAAATATTTTCTTCCTTTTTTTTCTTTCGAAGAAAATTATATGACCGTTTAATTTTATAATTAAAAATAATTATAATTAAAAATATCTTATTACTTTATAGTGATGTTTCACTTTATTTATATCATATAGTATTTAAAAATGCATTTAATAATTGATGCATCTTTTATACATAAAGTTTGTGATACTAGCGAAAATAAGATAAGAAAGACAGAAAACAAGGGGAAAAAATCGTTTCATATAATTCATAGGATTCACAGTTAATTATTCACATTAAATATTCATATCTTACATAAGAATATATATAAAAAGTTTGCATTATTTTGATAATATCGAAAAATCCATATTAAATAGAGTTTGAGTTTCAACCCAAAAAAAATTCATGGTTAAGCTGTTTCGCTAAGTACTGACTTGCAAATAGACTGTTTTCTACCCCGCCCGAGGCGAGGCATCTGTTTGCTTCACACAGCCCGTTCAGCGTCTTTTGTTAATGACTTATTGAGTGACCAGGCTATATTTCCGCTAATAATTCAAACGTATACAGAAGATGAAGAGTGGAAAACGGGTTTAGTACTCTGTACATTCTTCCTTTTATAGTGATTTTTCTCGGAACTAGAGCTCCTATTATAGGAGTCTTACTCGGAACGGTATTTCTACCAAAATTTTCACTTTTCATTCAGAAGAATAAATGAAAAAAAAATTATTCATTCAATTTTAAACAAGAACGAAAAATCATGCGTCAAGCATAGATTCTGTAACACTTTACAACACTTCTAAAATAATTTTACAAATCTCAACCATTTAACAACATTAAAAGAAAAATAAATACATTAATTAAGAAAATTATTTCATTCCCGATAATTAAAAACGTTAATAATTAACTAACTATTTATCTTATTTCATAGGAGACAATACGGTATTTTTTATTATAGGGACCTTGACATAACCCAGTCTTAAAAAAGTGAAATTTTTTGCCAAATAATCGCGAAAATAAAATTGCAACCAATGCAATAAGGAGGGCCAAATAAAATCGTGGAAATAGACGAATTGGGTAAAAACAAATATCAATTTTACCTGATAAAAAATTTTACTTTTAAGTCTTTGTGAAACGTTTTAACATCCTTCAAAAAAACCTTAATTGGAAATAGTATATGCTTTTTCTTTAAATTCAATTCTGCCTCCTTGGTTTAATGTATAGTTGAAACAAATCTTGTTTTCTAAATGACAGTATGTTGACAGGCACTTTTTGTTCTCCAGAATAAATTGATTCATGAAGTTTGTATATGTGAAAATATGTTTTTGTTTTTCGGAAAATTTACTGAAATCAATTCAGTTTTAATGAGAAAATGGTGTAAAAAATATACTAATATGTTTTATTTCTCCTTTTTTATACACAAATATGGAGTAATTTCCTTTCCGTTTTTAGATAAACTTCGTTAAAATTTACAAAAAAAAAAAAAAAAAAAGAAAAGAAAAGAAAGAAAAGAAAGAAAAAGAAAAAAAATCTTGGAATATAATTTAATTTTTTAAATTCTGAGAGTTTGTGCGACATCCTCGGATCAAGTAAATCGAGTTGCGTTCAATAATCTAAGAGTAGTTGCGAAATACAAAAACACGGTGAGATTTTAATATAATAGATTCGTGTTCATTTTCCTTTTCTTAAAATTATGATGTGATTTTTAGCAGAAAACTCTCATCTGTATATAACGGATACTCATGCTTAATAATCAGTATAGATAACAAAACATTTAAATTTTTCGTTATAAATATGGCGTGAAACTCATCTACTTTCTATACTTACTGATCCTTGTATTATTAATGTAAGGAATTAATTCACACTCATTTTAAAACATATTGGAAAATTCCCGTTTTATTTCAAATATGAAGTCTCTTTTTCACCAGAAATCCTTTTTAATGACATAATTCTTGTTAATTTTCTTTTCCAGGCAATTAATTTCAATACTGGCATAGGAGAAATTAAGTCATTTTAACGAAATAATATTAAATCTTTAGGTTTTATCAACAAAAATGGAACTGTTAACATTCGTCATTTTTTTTAGGTAATCGAGTTATTTCTTAATAGTTTTAAGAAATAGTTTTAAGAATGAAATAACTATTTCTCGCTATCCATGACATCATTTTCGACATGGATAATTTTGCGGAGCATATTAATGACATTTGCTAACCATTTTCTTTTGAAACTTCTTTTTACTTTTTAAAAATTTAAATAAAAAATACGGTTTAGTTATATTAGCCGTGCGCAGACGGTAAAACGTCAAGTATTGTTACCATACAAAAGAAAAAAAAAAGAAAAAAAGTGAAGAAAAAACCCAAGATCATTTTATTTCCCCACTTTATTTTAGATGAATATCCGCTTTATTTTAGATGAATGACGTCATATTCGTCTGTTTCATATGGTTACGCATATTGAGACTTTGTATTATTATCAAAAACTAAAAAAAGTACGTTTTATTTCTAATAATATTATTTTATCTTATTTTTAATTCTTTAATTTTTTTTATTTCATTTTCATTTTTCATTGAAAAATTTTCAGTTGAAACTAAATTGTTGAGTAAAAATTATTATTCCGGGTTTTGAATTAGTTTTCGCAACGATAAAGTACTAGCAACGGTAAAGTAAATTTAACCATTTTAAAATATTATACGAAAAAATTTCCATTTATTCTCTATGAAAATAATGAAATTTTGAATTATTAAGAAAAATATTTGAATAAAATAAACAAATAACAGCTTATGTTCATTTAAGGGTTATTATCAACCTATACGCAAAGATACAGGATCATTAAATGTTCCATTTTGACGCTGGCTTCAGCCTAACATTTGAACACAATCAGATTTATAATATTATTAGGATGAAAATAATGAAATTTTGAATTATTAAGAAAAATATTTGAATAAAATAAACAAAAACCAGCCTATGTTCATTTGAGGGTTATTATCAACCTATACGCAAAGATACAGGATCATTAAATGTTCCATTTTGACGCTGGCTTCAGCCTAAGATTTGAACGCAATCAGATTTATAATATTATTAGGATAGGATGTAAAGAAAACATATTTTTAATTTCCAGTTATAGATGTTATAAATTTATGATGGATATTTAATGACTTGGTTTTATGTAATAGTAGAAAAGTTAAAGTTCAGTTTACTATTGAAATTCGTTTCAATGGGTTATTAGTAGTTCGAAATAATTTATCCTTTTAAAAAAAAAATTCAAAACCGTGAAAATGCATTATGATCCAGACAACTGTGAGAGGTTGGGATCTTAGACCAAGACCCCGATTGTTAACAGGTTAACGCGGCACTGCATCCAATGTCTGCTTTGCTAATAAATTGTAGTATTTATGAGGATTTTATTTTAATGTGTCTCGATTTTTTTTTCAAGAATTACAGCTGTTGAGAATAGGCTCTTCGTTTTCGTAAAATGTTAAAAATGAAAAAAAAAAATTTATAATAATAACGATTTGTTCCTAGTCGCTTTAAATTGAAAAAAAAAAAAAAAAAAAAAAAAAAAAAAAGCAAAGCCCTGAAAAAAATTGCCTTTGCCTCAACAATCGTAGAACAATTTGGTAAAAATAGTTTTTCTTAAACTATAAATAGGCTTAAAATTACACAATGTGCTAAATACTTAAAAGATGACAGAAATATTGAAAGAAAATTTTTATAATTATTTTAATTCACAGTACTTTCAGGCATAAACATAGCCGCCGTCAGAGAATACAATAAACCAATTAAATTGTTTAAAAAAATATTTTTATCATCTTTTAATTAATCAGCACATTCTATAATTTTAAGTCTAACTTTTAAAGATGAATTTAGCATTCTATTTATTTATCTATTTGCTCATATAAATGGGGTATCACAGATTAATCAATTTTAAAAAAAAATAGTAATTTTGTTACAAATTCTGTTCAAAAATCAGATTTCTTATGTATTTTATGGTCTACTAAAAGTTAAAATTCCATTTATATTTTTGAAGCTAATGTTCGTTTACAACAATATAATTATTTATTTGTAAGTTTGTTGTACACTAATGACATAGTATCTTTTTTAGTTTGTTCTTAAGATTTGTTTACCTTTCAATTAATATGGTTATTTTTTTTAAAAACACAATTTTAAAGATAATAATAAAGAAGTTGATAGTTGATTTCAATTCTAAATTCTGATCTGCTGATTCAAGAATTATTTGTTTTTGTGTCAAATTATTGATATTGGATATTTGATTTGGAATATTAACAAAAAAAAAAAAAAAAAAAAAAAAGAGCAAATTCTTATTTTTCAAAAAAAAAAAAAAAAAGCAAATTCTTATTTTTCCAAAAAATTAAAAAAAAATTTTTAAAAAAAGTAAATAACTTATGTGAATTTTTCATTAAAGATTCACATTTGATGCTCTACTCAACAACAAATATCACATGCACACACTTTCCGCTAACATAACAAAAATCTTTGTTTTCGTCGAGTTTCCATGAACCTTCTAATAGATTATGCTTTGAGCAATATTATATCACATTAATACTTAAATCCTTTTTGTCCGCCTAGTATGTGTTTGATAACCGAATATGAAAAGTAAGCAAGATACTTTTACATTACGCACTAAATCTCTTCTGCGCATTTCTTCAAGTCCGTATATAATAATTCACAATAACAATAGTAACTAGACATAAAAGAGAAACACATTTCGAGTGCCAGATATTCAGCTCTCGAAACAAGTAAAATATTCTAGCATTGGATATGTGACCCTATATTGTGACGTCAAAATGTGGTATGGGGACACTTTTCATGGGGATGGATTTCAAGTTCTCAGTAAAAAGAAAATTCTCTAGCACTGGAAAAGTTCCCCCTTGATATGTATCCCCATCTGCTATGACATCAGAATGACGTATGGGGACACTTTTCATGGGGGAAGTTTTCAAGATCTCAGTGAAAAAGAAAATTACCTGGTACTGGAAAACTTCCCCCTTCTGGTTTAGGGGAACTTTTCCAATTTTCAACGAAAGTAATAAAACTCTCTAGGACTGGAAATCTTCCCCCATCTGTAGTGACGTCAAAATGACGTATGGGGACATCTTTTCATGGGGGAAGTTTTCAAGAACTCAGTGAAGAAGAAAATTACCTGGCACTGGAAAACTTCTTCCTTCTGGTTTAGGGGAACTTTTCAGGGGGAAGTTTTCTAATTTTCGACGAAAGTAAAATTCTCTATGACTGGAAATCTACCCCCATCTGCTGTGACGTAAATATGACGTATGGGGGAACTTTTCATGGGGGTAGTTTTCAGCGCTCCCATCAGGGACTAACTGAATATAAAGTTTTATTAATTTTCGAGCATTAGTTCTTGCGATAGAGCGCCTACAAAATTTCTGTCACATACAGACAGACAGACAGAGTCACAGACAGACATTTTCTAAAAACAGTCAAATCGTGTTCAGGATCGTCTAAAACGTATAAATCCGTCGAAAACCGGAAGTCGAAAATTTTCATGAATCCAATACTTTCTTCTTGTAAAGATAGAAGAAAGTAAAAAAAAAACAACAATTCTCTACAAAAAAAAAAGTTTGTTTGATTATTTATTATTTTTTTTTTACGAAAATAAATTCTTTTCTCAAAATCTTAAAGTACTGTCTTGAGTATTTAGCGTGCTCGAATGATTTTTTTCCCTTTAAAACGTCAATAAACAAGATATATATCATATTAATCACGCAATTACGTCTTTTTTGTTTTATTACTATTTTCTCCCAAATTACGTTGTAATAGTAGTTTGATTTGAATAAATGATTGGTATAACCGAGTAAATGGGAACTTATTATAAGCTATCATAAAAGTGATTCGCATCTGTATGAGCAAATTAGGTTAAATACCAGACACCTGCTGGGAAATCTCATTACCAGAAATATGACAAGCTCATTTTGATAGTTGACAGACTGTTCATTAGAATACTTATTGAACTGCGTAATCAACTTTCTAAACGTAGTGTAAATACAAACTGGAATTTTCTTTCATCTTTCTGTACCGTACAAATTGAGCAGTTCGGATTAGTATGTATTTATTGTATTTTGTATGGAAATGATTAGTGATTACAATAAATTAACAATTGATCTGATTACATAATTTAAACTTTTAAGTGAAATAATATGTAATGTTAGCGACATTTCGTTATTCGTGAAAACACATTTTTAAAACTCTTTCATATCTTTCTAATTCATCAGCAATTTTTAAAGGGTTTAGTAATAGTAATCGTGTTTCACATAAATTAATTAAAAATATTTTCCAGTCTATACTAATAAATGACGGAAGTTGGAAATGAAATGATTTAAGTAATTTACTTTAGAATAATAATTCTGTGTTTATTACATGTTTTTGCTTTTATAAATGTTGAAAGAAGAATATAATCAAAAACATCTATTTTATGTTTTCAGAAGCAAAAAGGTATTTTTTAAGTAGAAACTATTCCCAACAAAAATTGTTTTTTCTAAAACTTAATTATTTATGTTTAATATTAAACAATGCTTGCGTTGCTGTAGAATTTGTATCAGGAATGTGTTGAATATTGAAAACTGATGCATTTAAATAACTGATATTCATTTTACTATAAGCAATGCTAAAAGTGCGCTATACTGTATAAAAAGACCCGCGTTTCGGGCGTCATGGCAGCCTTTGAAGGTTGTGTTGGCTTCTGAAGTTTCGAAAGTTTACTGTGACTACCGATTTTTATAAATAAAAGACATTTTAAAAGGTGCCGAGCTTTAAAATCCTTAATGTTTGCATGTTTTTTTTTCTTCTTCAGGTAGCATTAGTTTTTTTGCTCCGTCCTTACGAAGTTATATTCTATTTTCGTAAATATCCTTGATAGATCAAGAAAAATTTGTCTTTTTTACAGTATATGCAAAAGATTTTTTTAAGCGAAAAAGTAACCAAAATGCCCAAGTACTAGTCTAATTCCTTCCAACTATATGCTCCAGTATAGTTATACAGAAGTTTTCTAATTCCAGTGACTCTTGTCATCAAATTATTGAATTTAGTCGTCGCGTAGGAGAACTGTACTATATTTAAGCAAATCATGGAGCAGGATTGTAATGGTCAATTGTATGTTAATACTTTTTTTTTTTTTTGGCTTACAAATTTGTAAATAACTCTTTGCTTAAGATACACTTTGTATAAAGATAAATTTTATGCATTGCACTATTATATTTGTAGGATTTGATATCAGTTTACACACTTTATTTCCTTAATAACGTACATAATCATGAAATTAACTGACGCTCTAGTACTACTATTATCCATGATTTAAATGCGAGTTATAAAAGCGATTTAAATGCGAGTAATTGTTTTGATTGAGAGATCAGAATATCTTCAAAATTGGAAAAAGAGCTAGTCTTCTAATTTTTATTGTGAAGCGAGCATCGAAATGAGAAATATCCAGTAAAGGCGCTGTTATGCTTAGTTGGTTTTTTGGTATATAAATATATTGTATATGTTTGGCGAGAAGTGTATTAGCTGAAAAGAAATTGCTAGTAAAGTATTGTACTAGGACTGTATTAAAGTTCATATTTTGTTATTCAACGTCTATTTGTTCATATAATTCCAGTAAATAAACTATATACATATATTGTATAATCTATAATATCATATCTAATCAACTATCATATCTAAGCAACTATCTTATCTAATCAACAATATTATATCTAATCAACTATATCATATATTGAAATCTTACAAATATTGGGACTCGACTGGGATTGTTAAAATGAAGAACAACTTTCAGTGCCAGTATATTAAAAGTAAAAGTAACTAGTAGTGAAATGGAAACCAAAGTTAAAGCGTTGTAAAACGCCAGTATCAAAAGTTGGGTTACGAATTAGCAAGGTGAAAACCATAATCGTATTACTCCAAGTACAATTTTGATAGATAAACATGGGAACTCTAAATAAAGCTAAGATAATTGATCTAATAAATCTCTGCGAGGAATGGGGAATTGAAGCACCAGAAAAACCGACAATACCTGTCCTAATAAAGCTGATCAAACTGGGGGTGTTACGAAGAGGATTTTATAAAAGATCGATAAGAATTAGTTATAGCAGCTAGAAAAGAGAAAACAGAAGAAGAAAGAGAAAGAGAAGAGAAAAATTTACAAGCAGAACTAGAAGAGAAGAAATTACAAGCAGAAGCAGAACTAGAAGAGAAGAAATTACAAGCAGAAAGAGAACTAGAAGTTAAGAAATTACAAGCAGAAGCAGAACTAGAAGAGAAGAAATTACAAGCAGAAGCAGAACTAGAAGAGAAGATATTACAAGCAGAACTAGAAGAAAAGAAATGGCGATTGCAGATGGAAGAGAAGAAATTACAAGCAGAGATTGAAGAAAATAAATTAAAAATAGAATTGGAGCAAAAAGACCGCAAAAGAGATTTTTAAATTAAGAAAATGCAGATACAAAAAAATTCAAGAGAACACATTGATGAAAACCCTAGGACAAATCCAGGTAAGCAATTTGAATTGCTTAGATTATTAACTAAATACGAAAGTTCGAATGATATTTGTTTATATTTGGCTATGTACGAAAGGCAAATGGCGCAAACGAGCATTGATAAAAACGAATGGGTAGCTATTTAATTAATCTAATTCCATTAGATGTGATCATTATAATAATGTGAGAAAACGAACCCGAAATTCACGATTATGATTACATAAAAATATTCTGCTAAAACGCTACAAACGTGATCTCCAGAAGAGTTTAGGATGAAATTTTTCTCATCTAAAAAGGAGCCATAGTCTAATTGGTGGTATTTCGCTTATGAGATCAAGGTGTATTTTCAACAATGGATTGAAGGTCTTCAAGTAGATAACTTTGAAGAATTATCAGAATTAATTGTAGTTAATTAAATCAGGCATAATTTACCTGCAGAATCAAAGATACATTTCGTAGAGGAACTATTAGTAACAAAGAAAATTGATGACTTAGTTAATAAATTAGATAATTACGAAACGGCACGAAGGTTTTGCAATAAACAATCATTTAAAAACACAAGCGGTAGTATTGATGATCGAGAGCGGCTGACTACGCCAATTCGAAAAAGCGCCAAGTTGACAATAGGCACAGTGTGAGTCATGGAAGAAAAGAGTCGCATATAATATGATGGCAATGTGGCAACCCTGGTCACGTGAGTGCGAAAAGTGCCATGGCGAGTAATACAGAACAAGAATATTCAAATTTTTTACCCACAACGTAATCAAAATTTGCGAGAAACAAAATACTACGATGAGACCCAAAACACGCAAAGAAAAATAGTTAATAAGGGCATGTTAAATGGTAAAAAAGGAAGAATCTTAGATATTCGCGGAATAAAAACAAGCGTAATAATTGATACAGGGAGTGATATTTCAATCGCCAATTCAAGATATCATGCTGCAATAAACGCGCCAAAACTAACCAGCGACAATATATCTATATCGGGCATAGGTGGAAAAGAAATTAAGCCAACGGGTTTTTTTCTGGAATAAAGTCTACGTGAACGATATAGAAATACAGGATAAGTTTTACGTGGTACAAGAGACAGACTGCGATTTAATAATAGGTAGAAAAGCAGTAGAAGGCATGGCGTTAAATGTAGCGGAAGGTTGTGTTAGAATAATAAGCGACAACACAGTTCGAGTAGGATACATAAAATTAACGAAGTTCCGACCAAAATTGATGAAGTAGCTACATCAAGTATAAACAACGATAATCGAGGTTGGGAAGATATTGTTAATATCGACTGCGTAAATGACGAGGTGGATTTGACTCATATTACAAATTTAGTTAACAAAGAAAAAATAAGAGAATTAATAAAACCATATAAGTCGAATAAAACAAAAGATACAGGATTATCTGAAGAATGGAATGTTGACTATCCATCTCCAGAAGAAAATAATGAAATTAGTAGTCCTGCACACGGTAAAAAAGACTATGTAAAATATCGCAGGGAGGAATTTTGATCATAGGGGAAAGAACATAAATTTTAATAGACCATTTGATAACAGAAGCAATAATAGATATGGCCAAAGATATTTTAAACAGTCATTTAACCATGGAAATTACAATAAATATAGATATGGGAGTTCCTAGAATTCTTACTAAAATGAATCTAAGATTCCTGAAAACTTTGAGACTAAAGATACTTTGATACTTCAAGACATAACAGAAAATGCTTCATCTAATTCAAAAGCAAGGTATTATCCAAATTTTCCCTCTAGGTACATGAATAGAGGATACTATCATGGTCGAAATAATTATAACTATGATGGCCGTCAATCATGTAAGGCTAGTTATAATGAACAAAGAAATTCACAACCATCACATAGGAATATTTCTCATCATAGATTTAAAGGAGCTTATAGTGGAAGAGGTGCTTATTCAAATTCTTATCATTCTAGAAGCAATAGATGTATAGCTTCTAAAGATAGAGAACAATATCCGGAAAGAAATTACAGAGATATTATATATGCAGATTCCAAAGATAATAAATCAAGATGCTGATGTCGAGACGCCATTACGTCAGGATGACCGATTTGTAGGATTTGATTTCAGTTTAAACACTTTATTTCCTTTATGACGTACATAATCATGAAATTAACTGACGCTCTAGTACTACTATTATCCATGATTTAAATGCACGACTTATAAAAAGTTTTGATTGCGAGATCAGAATATCAAAATTGGAAAAAGAGCCAGTCTTCTATTTTTTATTGTGAAGCAAGCATCGAAATGAAAAATATCTAGTAAAGGCACTGTTAGGCCTAGTTAGTTTTTTGGTAAATAAATATATTGTATATGTTTGGCGAGAAGTGTATTAGCTGAAAAGAAATTGCTAGTAAAGTATTGTAGAATTATATTTCTAGGACTGTATTAAAGTTCATATTTTGTTATTCAACGTCTATTTGTTCATATAATTCTAGAAAATCAACTATTTACATATCTTTATCTTACATATATAATCCACACAATTTGATTATCTTATTTCTTTCATATTTTATTGTATCTCAAATTTATAAAAATAACTGTCATCCATACTGAACAACAAGAGACAAATGGGATAAAGCTGCGAATTTAAAACTTTTATTTAACTCATTCTGTAATAAAGACATTGATCCTTAAATTTAACATTCTAATTTCATCATCATTCTTAGAAATTTCCACTAAGCAGTGTTTTCCAGACCACAAAATAAATACTGTTGAGTGTTCTTTTCAAATCCTTTTTGAACACGGCAATACTCTCATTTGATATGTCAATGATTCTTCAATGATTTTCTTATAAATCCTACTTGATCTAAATTCAATATTTTAAAAGTAATATTATACATTTAATGAAATTGATATTTGTCAGAAATAACAATAATAAGTGTAACAAAGCGGTATTCTTCTAAAGTAAAAAAGAATTAAGGCACAAATAGTTTTTTTATGATTTTTTAATTAATTTTACTATGGAATGTAGGATGTTATGTATATTACGGAATATATAGCATTTAATTTTAAAATTATAATTAGTGTAACAAACAAAAAATAGTTTTAGTTGTCTTGAATTTTACGAGCTCATATCTTGATATGAGCATATAAGCAACATACTGTAATATCAGTAAATGAATATTAGTTTTGTAAGTCCTTTTAGAAATTTTCATATGTATAATGTCGATGATGTTATTTATATTTAGTGACATTTCCTATTTTAGAATACATTAGGAAAATACAAGTAGTGTTGAAATTTAACATCCAGTTTAATGATGTTTCGAACAATTTTTATTTTATTCGATACAACATAGATATTACTAAAATTTTTAATGATGAAAAGCAGTTTGAATCTCCGAAATACGGCACTTAGGAAAAATGAAGCATACCCCCCAAATTTGTAATCAATATCAATAACATGCTTAAACAAAAGCAAATAACATCAAAGAAAAACAGACTCTGAAAACCTAAACAATTACCATTTATGATGACGTCAAAATCCATACCCTTACCTGTCAGAGCGTACTTTATATAAATAAAAGAGGATTAAAAAGATGATTAAAAAGAACGTTCTACAGACCGGAAGTGGGCAGGAAAATTAGAGTTTATGGTAATTAAATAAACTGGTCATTTTATAATAAGAATACATGGAAAACACTTTTTTTTCTATTAAATTATAGCTCCTCTGAATGTTTTGTTAAATGCTTTTTATCCCGTCCACTAAAATTAAATTCCCCCTGAAAAAATACTAAAAAATGCAAAGCATATTAAATGAAACAGCCAATCAGAACAAACAATTCTATGCAATCTCAATTTGCTACTTTAGAGCCCGATGTAGTCAGATAACAGAGGTATCAAGTTCGAATCCCTGCTAAATTGAAAGCTGTCAATGAAAAGTTCATGTTGAACATAAAAAAATAATATGTTAATTTGTATAGGTTGAAATATACGTCATCGGAATATGTTCAGAATTATATTTATATTATTTTATTTATTTATATTTAATTGTGTATATTTAATATGGTAAGCCATATATTTAATATGCTAAGCTTTATATTTAACATGCTAAGCAGTAGAAAAAATATTAACCAAGTATTTTATTTTAACATATTATTAAGTTTTATTTGCAGCGCTATTATACCAGAGAATATATTAAATCACAGAATATTATCATAAAGTAGATTGTTACGAAACGAAATATTTCAAATTCCACGTCCAATTTATATTTCTGTGTTGATAGCTTGAGTCAGTAAAATATATTCATAACAGAACTTGAAAATTCGAGTAAATATCATATATCTTACGAATTCTATTTAATCTTTGAAATTCGAAATATTGAAATTGAATATTTTAATGGATTACGATGTTTATTAAAATGCATAAGTTAACATTGAATTTGTAAATGCAGAAATGGATGATATATTGAAATTTACTTTTAGATGTGACTTTTGATTAATGCAAGTATTTTGTAAATATTGCTTTAATTTAAAATTAATTTAGGAATCTACAAGTGATGATTCTAATGAGCATACTATTTGTATTTTAATTATAACAGATGCTGAAGTCACTAAACATTAGTTTATTATATAAACATTAACTCAAAAAACATTTTGCCAAAAACCGTATTAAAAATACAGGCAGCAATTTGTCGAAAAAGCCCTGTGATGGGGAGGTATTTTTCTGTTAATTGAAGAAAATTCCGTCTTTTGAAGGGAAATTTTCTGGAGATTTTGAGCTTTCGGTTGCAAATATTTCGTGTTTTAAGAGAAAAAAATCTGCGTTAAATTTCCGTTTCTAATACAAAAAAGTAACATGCACTGTTAAAAATTTGCAGCAAACTGTCCAGTCATTTTACAGTTTTTGTAGAAAACGGTTACATAACCGTAATTTAACTATATTCTGACCATAATTATTACTCATTTTATGGTCAGAATATAGTAATAGTACGGTTGTGTAACCGTTTTCTACAAAAACGGTCAATGAACTGGACAGTTTGCTGCAAATTTTTGACAGTGTGCAACGCAGTTGTCAGAACAAATCTCTGATTTGATGAAAAACATCGTGAAATTGGACGATTTCAGGTATTTTTTACGTTAGACTGGTGCGCTTTATGTAATTTGGAGGGGGGGGGGATATAGGCAAATTAAAGAAAATGAATTAATGGGAAACCTTCATAGTTTAAAGAAAAAACAGCAACGGAAAAAAAATTAATTCACGGATTTTTTTTTTTTTTATAGTGTAATTACAATCACAATTCGTAAGTTGTTTTTGTATTCTACTGTTAAATATTTATTTAACCAATTATCTGTGTACAAAAATTGTAATGAAATAAAATTTACATGAAATGTTTTGAACCATACATTTACACGAAATGTTTTGTAACCATATTGGAACTGCAGAGGTCAGAATTTGAGTTAATATTATGTATCTACAGATTTGTTTCTTGAAATGCAAAATACTAACTTGTATTCTAATTAAAATATATGCATATATCATTTAAAAATAGAAATGATATGAGTGCCAGAACAATTTGTATGTTATATTTTGCGTTCTCTTAAGATATTTTTTAATCAATTGTATTTTGTAATGTCTTTAATGTCTTTAACCTGAAAGTTGAAGATGTATTTTGATTGATGCAAGTATTTTTGGGATATTTATTTAATTTAAAGTTAAGGTAATACTTTTTTCATTAACTATTTAAAAATGAGCTTATTCACTTGCATTTAATTATGATATATGTACAGAACTTTAATGAGGATTCAATGCTACTGGAGGTTTATAAGTTATTATTGGATTTTTCAGAAAATACATCTTTTTAACAATGCATTTGTAAATAAAACATAATATAGAAAGAAAAAGACGCCTGAAACACTAAAATACTTTTCATAGTCATAAGGGGAAAAAATAGCAAAAGTTACATATCTAACGAATCCTTTTTCCCTTTTTAAATTTGAAAAACTGAAATTGAATATTGTAACGTATTATTGTATTTCTTAAGACTAAAAACACCGACTGAGATTAAAGGTATGGATGCAGAAATTTGTAATAGTTTACAATTTATGTTTTAAAACAAAAAAGATAAGCATCACTAATGACACTCATAACGACAACTCGCTACGACCTGCTTAATCCTTTCTGATTTTATAGCACTTATATTCGCTTCTAAGTATTGCAAAATTTCAGTTTTTGTACTATAGAACAGAAAAAGTGTTTTCAACTGAGATTTATTTCATAAAAGTATTTCTGCTTACGGATTTTATTATTATTATTATTTTATGTATATTGAAATCACTTTCAAGCATACATTTTTTTTAACCTTACTCGGCAATGGATATTTGTTTGTTACAAAGGAATTGGTAGTGTTACACCAGTTCGCTATATTTCTTGCTGGCTATGGATATTCGTTGTGCTGCACCAAGAGATTGGTAGAAAGGAATAGAGGGTGTTGGCTGTGGCGATCTTTTTCTCGTAATCTTAAAAAAATATTTTCTTTCGTAAAATGGGAAATTACCGGAGGTAACTTTTTTAAAAAAAACTTTGGCTATAGATAGAATATAAAGGATATAAGGGCCTAGGATGCTTACATCATTTAAACATGTTGTTTTTACATTTATTATTTGAATACATAAATATGTGAAGGTGTTTGGTTAAAACGACATATTAAATTTTACTTCAAATCACTCTCGCTGACATACGCCAATAAAATATACAACAGATTATGGATACTTCCTAGAATAAAAAAAAGCTGCTGTTTTGTTTTACTTAAATATTTTATTTCTTTTAAAAATTGTGAAATATGTATCGATATTATAAATATGCACAGATATTATATTCGAAATATAGACATTTTTTAAAGAACACGAAAGTCATAAAAATGCTGCAATAATATAGTGGCAACAGTACAAAAGTTAAATATGCACCAAACCACTCTCGCTAAATGTGCCAGTTGGTGGTGAACCCGATTATGGAATTATTTCCTATTTTGTATGTATGTAGGCATATACACACATTGTACGTCTACCACCCATGCACACGCATGCATGTACCAAATTTTACTCTAAAAGAAATATGGACTCCTTGCTAATAAGTCGATTTAGTTAAATTTTAACTGCATTTTTTAAAATTAAAAGTGACATTTGCAAGCTTTTGTAAACAATCTTGGCCATAGTACATTCTTCTGGAACTTATTTTCGTATAAAAATTACTTCGTATAAACATTACCGAGCAATCTAAAACTGGAATGTTGTGACCATCAAAAAAATTTCTTCTATAAATCAAATCG
Organism: Maratus michaelseni; assembly: GCA_963931845.1. Classification (NCBI taxonomy): domain Eukaryota; kingdom Metazoa; phylum Arthropoda; class Arachnida; order Araneae; family Salticidae; genus Maratus; species Maratus michaelseni. The sequence goes on along the minus strand of OZ007589.1, from coordinate 297,792,813 downwards.
TCGGCAATCAAAATGAAATTCGTTCTTGAGATATAACAGTTGCTCAAATCGTGAAAAATGCAACATATCAGTGCCACCTGATGGGCGCTTTACACCAAAACCTAACCTGAGTCTGTTTATGCAAAGTCTAAAAGTATATGAAATTTGATGAAACTCCGTGCATTAGTTATTGAGATATAACTATCGCAGAAATCGTGGAAAATGTACCGTACCTGTTGCGCCACCTGTTAGACGATTTACACCAAAACTTAATCAGCACCAATTTATGCAAAGGGCTAATCGAATCTGAAATTTTATTAGATGATCTGCATTAGTTCTTCATTTTAAGTGCCCCCAAAATTATGCAAGTGTGTGTCAGATGCAGACAGACACACAGATAGACAGGCGCACGGACAGATATTTTTTTAAACCAGTCAAATCGTGCTCAGTGACTTCTAAAACGTATAAATTCGTCATAAACAGGGAGTCGAAATTTTTCCTGAATCCAATACTTTCTTCTTGTAAATATAGAAGAAAAGAAAATATTCAATGTAAAAATATTTATTAGAGTTTTCAACTAAAACAATTTCCAGCTGTGATCTGGGCGCCAGGAATAATATTAAGTAACCCGGTTAGTTGAGATTATATCCCAAATTTTAATAATACAAGTATTTCACTGATATCGATTTAATTTAAATAAAAATTTAAGTAAAATTTCAGTATGTGTACCGTAAATTTTACGGTACTTGCACCATTTGCACTCTTTACGGTATGAGTACCGTACTTCTAAGGAATATTAAGCATAAAACAGTATATGTACCATTTCGATTATAGACGGTATTTATACCGTAAAATGATTGTTTTTCAGTAAAAAATCGGTATTTATACTGTAAAATAAGTATTTTTTAGTAAGAAAAAAGCTGGTAGCCCCGCCTCGGTGTACGGCAACATCTGAAGAGATGCTCTTGCTCTTGTTACGTAATGCGTGCAGGTCTGGGGAGAGAGTGGAGTGCAGCCGGTACATATACTTTAAATATTTTACGGTACATATACCGTCCAGTTAAATTACGGTAGATATACTGGTCACAAAGTTGCCAGTATGTGTACCATAATTTTTGACCAAAATTTTTTACAGTGTGTGTAAAGATCATAACTTGCATGTTAATTAGGACAGGTGATAATGTTTAGAGAATTCTGAAATGTATTATTGTCATAAAAGTTTGTTATTTTTCTTTCTCTTAAAAAAATATTTTTTTACCATGTGTCTGTAAATGAAACATAATACACAAAGAAACTAGTCGGATTTTGCAATCCCAAAACTTTTCTCTATCTAATACAAGCTAATACTTCAAAATTCGCTATCACAACAACAATAAAATCAATATTTTTTTGTCGAAAAATTGAACGAAATCGCAAACAAATCGCTATCACAGTCCTCTCATTCAGAGGACTAGACCCAAACTCAACTGAGACCTGCAGGCAATGGTCAAAAACAGGGCTTTACAAATTTGATAAAATCTGGTAGCCAGAAAAAAATACTTGTCGCCAGTAATAAAAATTTACCCCCCCGCCCTCCTCTTCCCCGTTATTCATTAAAAAAAACACAATGAATTAATTGAAAAATAACAAGCACAGTTTAGAATTATTAGTTACATAGTTTAAAATAGTGCATAATTTACATAGATAATATGAACTATATTTTCTAATGAAACTTATAAAACTTGTAATCACTTATATTATGTTGACAACTTATATAAGCACAAAAATCAGTTTTGAAACTTAAAAAAGAAACTCGAGCATTTTTTAGCATTGTATCCAATTTTAGATGCCACAAATTTAGATAACACTATTTTTTACTGTTTTATTGAAATACCTTCGCTCCCCCCACATTCTAATCACTTGACGTATACTAGCTGGCTATAGCTGAAAAGAATGGTGTTTTCTGCGCATGATTTGGAAAATGCCTTTTAAATTTAGTTATTCCATTAAAATCACAAGAGAAAAGGAAGATCACTGCTTGCCGCGCACGAGTAAGGGTGGGGGAGAGAAAAAATGATATTTGTGCTCATTTCTGATGTCAAGTGTTTTTTTTACAGAAATCACCCGGAAAGATCAAATCATTTTGGTCGCCAGTTCCAAAAACTTGGCAGCCAGTGGCGACCGCACTTCTTAATAGCTTGTCAAGAATATATACATAAAATTTGAATGAAATCTATGCAAAACTTTATACACTTTTTGATGATACAATAATGAAAATGGAACAAAAATCGATATTACAGCTTCCCCTTCCGGTGGAATAACCTCAAATTCAATTGGGACCTGCTGGTCATAGCCAATAATCCATAAATGAAATTTGGTTCAATTCTATGCATAACCTCATTACACTTTTCAATTATACAATGAGGACGAACAAACAGAAACACGGACAGACAGATATTTTGCAAAAACTTTTTTTTTCGAGATATCTGATCTCTAAAATGCGTGAATCCGTCAAAAACGGAAAGTCGACAAAAAATTAATTACAATACTTTCTTCTATTATAGATCGACGAAAGTAAAAATGCGTTACCTACGTTAACGTTTTGAAATTATAATAGAAAATGAAAATTTTAGTTAATGTTATATTATATCTCACAATTTATATTTAATCTTTGAAAATTTAATTTCAATTTAATGCAATACAATTCCATGTATTGAAATTGAATGTTTCAATCTATTATTTACTGTATTGTTTAAACTCATTAAAATATAGATTTACAAAGAAATTGTAGAAGCAGAATTTAATAACATTTTGAAATTTAGCTTTAGGATATGAATTCAAAGCAAAGGAAATATTTTGTATATGTTGATAATTTGAAATTAATGTATGAAACCTTCATTTACGGATTATATATGTACAAAGTATTAATATATGTTTTAAATAAAATAAGTGCAGAAATCTTGAAATAGGTGTAGAAAATTAGGGGTTACTATCATCTATATATTAATTTGTATTTTTTTTTGCTTTATATAGAAAAATTTATTCTAATTTTATGCAAAATATAATACAGAAATACCTTAAATATTTTTAAATACTTGATTCATCTATATTAACTAGCAAATAAATTAGTGTAATGTTGAATAGAGAAAATTAATCATTTTTGAAGGTTTTTATCTATTGTTCGTCGTTGCGTTCCATAATTACCACACTGTAAAAAAAAATGGGTCGATCTACTGAAAAAAGTTTAGTTATTTCTAACTGGAAATTACTTTCTTTGGAACTTACTTTCTTTGGAACTTACTTTCTTTTACTACTCTTTGGAAATTACTAAAAATTTTTTAGTATATTTGTATTCCACAGATTTTTTTAGTAACCGATACTAAAAATTGGAATCATTGCTAGCTGTTTTTTAGTAATGTTGCTAGCTGTTTTCTAGTAATTCTTACAGATTTTCTTGTAACTGAGTAAGAATACAAAAATATTTTTAGTCTTTCAGTGCCGATTTTTAGTACCGGTTACTAAAAAAATATGTGGAATTACAATATACTAAAACATTTTTAGTAACCTGAGAATTTTTTTTTTTTTACAGTGCACATTTCTTTTAAAATTAACAAGCATCATTCTTGTAGCGTATTAGTTATATAAACGTATAGAACAGATGTACGTATTTACGTGCTTACGAATTTTGTGTATCAAAACAGACCTTAAAATATATCAGTAAATTATTCATTTTTAAGTGTTCATATTTTGTATTAGTATTGATCTTACTTGTGTATTTTGTATACATTTTACTGAATATTTAAAAAAAGTTTTCTGAATGTGTAAATCATATATTATTGTAATTATGTAATAATACGTATGTAATCTTAGAAATAAAAAGCTTTAGAATACAAAAATTAAAAGGGAAGCAAGAAGAAGTTCTAGAAGTCATATAAAGGAATGTATTTATCAAATTTAACTTAATTTATTATAAAAATACAGAGTAAAATTTGAAATTTTTTCTGTAGATTTTAGTTTTACTTGAGGTACGCACAGTTCTTTTTTACAAATATTTACTTATTCTTGAAAGTTCAGAGAAATCGTACAGACATACTTGTTTATTCTAAATATGTGTTTTACTCAATACATATAACAAATTACTTTTTATTGCAATATAAAATACTTTTAAAAGGTATAACATTACGATTACACAAATTTTTGAGATATCACTTAATGGTGCTTTGTTGTGATTCCTAAACTTGATTAACTGGTTAGTCATTAGTTAATCATTAGTAAATATCCAAAACAGTGTCTCTGCAATGTTATAATCTTAGGAAAGACAAGACCCAAGGCTAACTTTTCTCTATATTTAATAAGGAAAGAACGTCGATGTTTTTCTTAAAGGTATTTGATGACGCAGAAACATTTTATTAGGAATCAGTGTATTATCTCAGGAGAAATTACATTTACAGCTGAGGGTATATGATAACAAACAAAATAAAAGGGTTTTTTATTAGATTTAAACGAATAATGTTTTTTAGAATAAGGATTCCCAATGCAAGTTTACGTGCAATATTTTTTCTCTAGCTTTTAATCACTTGAGGTACATACAGTTCTTTTTCGCTAATTTTTACTTATTCTTGAACGTTCAGAGAAATCGTACAGACATACTTGTTTATTCTCAATATGTGTTTTACTATATGCATTATTTTTTATTATTATAATATAAAACAATTTCAAAAGCTATAATATTACAACTATACGCATTGTTTAAGATATCAAATAATGGTGCTTTATTGTGATTCCTAAACATGATTAACTTGAAATATTATACTTGAATCATTAGTAAATATCCAAAAAAGTATCTCTGCTATGTTATAATCTCATGAAAGACAAGACCTAAAACTAAGTCTTCTCTTTATTTAATAAAAAAAGAATGTTGATGTTTTTCTTAAAGATATTTGATGACGCATAAACATTTTATTAGGGATCAATGTGTTATCTCAAGAGAAATTACAATTACAGCTGACAGTGCTGACAGCTGACAGTTATTTTAACAGACAAAATAAAAGATTTTTTTTATTAGATTTAACAAACGAATAATTTTATTTTTAGGATAAGGATTCTGAAGGCGAGTTTACATGCGAAATTTTTTCTCTAGATTTTAATCACTTGAGGTACATACAGTTTTTTTTTCGCTAATTTTTACATATTCTTGAAAGTTCATAGAAATCGTACAGACATACTTGTTTATTCTCAATATGTGTTTTTCTCTATACATTACTACTTTTTATTATTATAATATAAAAGACTTTTCAAAAGCTATAATATTACAACTATACGCATTGTTTAAGATATCACTTAATGGTGCTTTGTTGTGATTCCTAAACATGATTAACTTGAAAGATTATACTTGACTCATTAGTAAATATCCAAGAAAGTATCTCTGCTATGTTATAATCTCATGAAAGACAAGACCTAAAACTAAGTCTTCCCTTTATTTAATAAAAAAAGAATGTTGATGTTTTTCTTAAAGATATTTGATGACGCATAAACATTTTATTAGGGATCAATGTGTTATCTCAAGAGAAATTACAATTACAGCTGACAGTGCTGACAGCTGACAGTTATTTTAACAGACAAAATAAAAGATTTTTTTTATTAAATTTAACAAACGAATAATGTTTTTTTAGGATAAGGATTCTGAAGGCGAGTTTACATGCGAAATTTTTTCTCTAGATTTTAATCACTTGAGGTACATACAGTTTTTTTCGCTAATTTTTACTTATTCTTGAAAGTTCATAGAAATCGTACAGTCATACTTGTTTATTCTCAATATGTGTTTTTCTCTATACATTACTACTTTTTATTATTATAATATAAAATACTTTTCAAAAGCTATAATATTACAACTATACGCATTGTTTAAGATATCACTTAATGGTGCTTTGTTGTGATTCCTAAACTTGATTAACTGGAAAGATTATACTTGAATCATTAGTAAATATCCAAAAAAGTATCTCTGCTATGTTATAATCTCATGAACGACAAGACCTAAAACTAAGTCTTCTCTTTATTTAATAAAAAAAGAATGTTGATGTTTTTCTTAAAGATATTTGATGACGCAGAAACATTTTATTCGGGATCAATGTGTTATCTCACGAAAAATTAAAATTACAGTTGACAGTGTATGATAACAGACAAAATAAAAGATTTTTTTATTAGATTTAACAAACGAATAATGTTTTTTTTAGGATAAGGATTCCCAAGGCGAGTTTACATGCTAAATTCTTTATCAAGATTTTAGTATCACATGAGGTACATACAGTTATTTTTACTTATTCTTGAAAGTTCAGAGAAATCGTACATACATACGTGTTTATTCTAAATTTGTGTCTTACTCTATGCATAACCACTTATTATTATTATTACAATATAAAACACTTTTAAAAAGGTATCACATCACGATTACACACATTGTTTAAGATATCACTTAATGGTGCTTTGGTGTGATTCCTAAACTTGATTAACTTGAAAGATTATACGTGAATCATTTGCAATTATCCAAAAAATATATATGCTATGTTATATTCTTATGAAAGACAAGACCCAAAACTAAGTGTTCTCTTTATTTAATAAAGAAAGAACGTTGAAACATTTTATTAGGGATCAGTGTATTAACTCAAGAAAAATTACAGTTACAGCTGACAATATATGATAACAGGCAAAATAAAAGCTTCTTTTTTATTAGATTTAACAAACGAATGGTGTTTTTTTTAGAATGAGGATTCCCAATGTGAGTTTCAATTAAATCGATTACTTTAATGTTCCTCCAGATTGTAAATTAAGATAATTCACAACTTACATTTTTTTTAAAATAAATAAATATTTTATTCAATTGTGAAAATTTGACTTTACTGAATGATTTATAATTTGAAATATAGCAAAGTGTTTCAGAACTAATACTGGTGTTTTAAACTGAAACTATTAGTTTTTTAAATTTGCATGAAAATCTTACTTTTCTTTAAATAAGAAATAAGAAATGCTAATTATTCATTTAAAAACTGAAAATAGTTAAAGTGTAGATTTTCAATACGCTGAAATGTTCAGAAAAATGGGGGGGATACTAAATACAAATTCACCATTTTACTTATTAGAGTTTACTAATTAATTAAGATATGTAAAAAGAGGTTGCTGAATGAAAATTTGACTTTACTGAATGATTTATAATTTGGGATATAGCAAAGTGTTTCAGAACTAATAATGGTGTTTTAAAGGGAAACTGATAATTTTTTTAATTTTCATGAAAATCTAACTTTTTTTAATAAGAAATAAGAAATGGTAATTATTGATTTCAAAACTGGAAATAGTTAAAGTGTAGATTTTCAATACGCTGAAATTTTCAGAAAAATGGGAGGATACTAAATACAAATTCACCACTTTACTTATTACAGTTTACTATTTAATTAAGATATATAAAAAGAGGATGCTGAATGAAAATTTGACTTTACTGAATGATTTATAATTTGGTATATATGGCAAAGTGTTTCGGAACTAATAACGGTGTTTTAAAGGAAAACTGATAGTTTTTTTTAAATTTTCATGAAAATCTAAATTTTTTTTAATAAGAACTAAGAAATGCTAATTATTGATTTCAAAACTGGAAATAGTTAAAGTGTAGATTTTCAATACGCTGAAATTTTCAGAAAAATGGGAGGATACTAAATACAAATTCACCACTTTACTTATTACAGTTTACTATTTAATTAAGATATATAAAAAGAGGATGCTGAATGAAAATTTGACTTTACTGAATGATTTATAATTTGGTATATATGGCAAAGTGTTTCGGAACTAATAACGGTGTTTTAAAGGAAAACTGATAGTTTTTTTTAATTTTCATGAAAATCTAAATTTTTTTTAATAAGAACTAAGAAATGCTAATTATTCATTTCAAAACTGGAAATAGTTAAAGTGTAGATTTTCAATACGCTGAAATTTTCAGAAAAATGGAAGGATACTAAATACAAATTCACCATTTTACTTATTAGATTTTACTATTTAATTAAGAAATATAAAAAAAGGTTGCTACATTTAGTCTTACGGCAAGTCCTAATTAGTAAATAAAAAAATATGAACGCAAGACTGAAACTTCGTAACATTGTGCGACTCTGTATATATACACTAAACAGACGTTAATTCGTGTAAACTTTATATTATATAGTGAATTTCTAAAAGTGTTCACTGAACTATAATCAACTTTCAAGGCAAGTTAACAGTTTTTAATGTCACGATATAAGTTTTACTGTCACAATATGTGTTTTACTGTCACAATATAAGTTTTAATTTATGAAAACTATTTCAGAATTCTCTAGACAACGTTAAATACATTATATGTTTTTTAAAATCGTAAATTTCTGATACAAAATGAATACGTTATTAGAATCGGTTAGGATACTTTCTCCGTTATATGATTTTACGGTATGGATAATAAAGATATTTTCTAAAATTATGTATGTTCTTTTTTTTTTTTAATTAGGATTAAAAAATTTTTACACTTGGTTTTTTAATTTCTATTCTATTATAAAATGTGTTTTATAAATTTTTGAAATACCGTAATGTAAACGAAACATGGTTTTAATGTTGAAATAATCTTTTGTTCCACAGTTTTTAATTACACTCCTTAAGACATATTTGTAAAATATCCAAAATATGATCTTCATTTTTTTAGAGAATAAATTATAAACCTTAGAAAAATGAAAAACAAATAAAGGGAATTATTTCTTATATTAATACATTTAGTAGTACCTTTTAAAAGTGTTAGGTGGATCATGAAGAAGAACATTTTGAGAAAATCATTTGGGATAATTAAAAAAAAAAATGAGCCATCTGATATTACGGATTTATATAATATGCATTTGAAAAAAAAATTAGATTTATAAATTTAAAGATTTATTTTTTGAGTAAAAAAAAATAGTTTGAGCAATGTTCAGTCGGCAAAAATGATCCAGTTTATGATTTTAACTTCAGTTGTAATTAAAGGGGAAAAAATACCGTTTTAGTACGTATAACTTTTTTCTTTATAATTATATGTAGTTTACATTGTTGTAAGAGAAAACTAAGTTTAAAAATTTAACGAAAAATTTGAAAATTCAATAGGAAGCCCTAATTTAATTACAAATGTCAGTTCCACATTCCAGAAAATAAGAATATAAAAATTTTAATGGTTGATTAGTGGGACATAAATTGTTCAAAAATTGAACAATAAAAGTTAATAAGAATCCGTTATTTAAAAATAATATAATAATTTATGCATTTATTTATGTTTATATATATATGTACTTTGTAATAGCCCAAACATAAAGCGCAAACATATTTTGAAATAAAATATTTTTTAAATGTTATCTTTTAATAAATAACACGAGTTATATATAAAAAAAGATAATGTAGAAAATTGTATTTTGTCATCAATACAATCCTTATGTTTGAAGACTCAGCAAAGTTAATTTTCATTCACTTCTGACCTATTGTTTTCAAGAATCAGTAAATATGTGAAATAGGATAAGTGAAAGAATCATATTTTAATTTAAAGTTGAAAAAAAAATTTCTGCTATTTGATGTATGCGAAATATACTACGTCAATGATATATTTATGAATGTTCCTATGTGTATTGTTACTCTTACATCATTCTCATAATTCTTTCAGCCGAAATTTCACCAAATCCGACAGTAGTCATACCTTTTTCTAGAATGATATTGATCGTGTCCAGTCATTTTGATTCCGGTTGCCGCTGACGGAAATTGAAATTCGAAATATATATATATATATATATATATATATATATATATATATATAATTTTATTTAAAATTCGAGTATTACTTTTCAATGAAATTATACATTTTCAGATTACTGAAATTATACCAGTGTACTCAATAAATTTGAAATACTGAGGAATAGTAAAAATCAACTGACACTATTGACCGCACCGCAACTTTTTCTCTTAATCCCAGCTTCGCTTGTCAATATATAACTACAAAAGAGCAGGAATATGTTGTATTTTTACTTCGATGGGAGAAATATATTTAAGGTCAGTTACAAGGAATTCTTAAACTGTTTTCTTAAAGCAAAATTTTTTTGGGGAAGATACCTAATATTGGCAGGAAAAAAAAAAAGACACACAACTACTGCCGGGTTAAAAGGCGTTTTTGCACATTTATATAAAAATGGAACACATTTTAATTTATTATAAACGTATATTTCAGGACAGAATACTGAAAATCCGCATTTAGAACTAACTATGCGCATTTTACACGCCTAAATATGATATTTTATCCGAAAAATTCATGAAAGATTTTATATATACATGGTCAGGAAACTTTACATATAACAGAAAAATCTTGAATTCATCTTTAAGAAAAATATATGTAAGATACATAATGTTTTTTATCTGAACAGCTTTTATTTTTTGTACGTGTCATATATACGATGGTACGTGTATATTATTATTGTTTAGAAAACATTAAAAAAAAGAGCATTTTAAAGAAATATTTGTATTCGAAATTTATCAAGATATGAATTATTTTTTTGCCATCGTGGTGTCAAAGCAGAAATAGCAAATTCCACAAGAGATGAGAAAGATATATCAGAGCAACGTTTCTCATATTGCGGTAGTGTACCTGTGAGAAAAAAACTTGTCAGAATCATACATTGGATGTATGACATTAAAATCAAATCACAGCAGCGTCAATTAAGGTTACTCTGAGCTTATTGCTCTGAGGAGGAGCTTATTGCACACAAATCAAAAGAAAAGTTTACTAAATCAAACCTGGAATTACTGTGTCGAAATATTGATATGCTCCATCAATACTGTACAGATATTGGCAGTAACTAGTAACACGGAACCCTCAGGACTGATTTAAAACAATAATTCATAGGTCCAAATAGCCTTCTCCTGGATCCAAGTAACGTAAAATAGAGCACGCTACACTGTAAAAGTATCGATTGATTTCATGTGCAATTTCCGTATTTTCACGGGGGATTTCTAATGACAGTGATTTCGATTAATATCTTTAAAACTATGTATTTCAGAATATCTTTCACAGATAATGCTAAATTTTCATTTTTTATAAAACTGTGGTATTTACTTTTATTATTTATATTCACTACAAAAGAAAAAAAATTCTTATTTATATTCACTACAAAGAAAAAATCTGTAAAAATCCGGAAACTGCACTGGCAAAAGGCGGATTTTTTTCATACTGTGTAAAAATCTAAAAAAGTCTAAAGCCTTAGCGTAAACAATAAAGTAAGTATATTGTAGTACTGCTACCTGTCAAAGACGTTATTAAATACATATTCGATAATTTCTGACACGTCCACGACATCATTTCAATGGAGAAAAAATATGTAAAAATCCGGAAATTGTGCTGGCAATAAACGAAATGTTTTTACAGTGTACAAATGACAACATAACGATGCAGAGAAGTTTAATAACGAGAAACTTTCTTTTTTATATAACTTCAATGTGTTCGACTTCTTATTATTTCAATTTTAACAATGTGTCTTCATTTCCAATAGATACATTAAATGTTTCAATTTTTTCGGAGAATGAACGTTAACCTTACTTGGATGATACGGATATTTATGTTTATACGTTATTTATAAATTTATGTGTCAAGTGTAAAAATGTGCATATAGAATAGTAATCTTCTTTTAACTTAGTAAATATCGGGGAAGCATTCAATCTATAAACTGCATACGGTGGCAGCTCCACCCAGCCTGACTCTGACTCTTACTCTCTCTGTAACTTCACTGCAAGCATTTTCTAATTTATATAGATAGGTAAATTATTGGTAGTTGAATACGTCGATGGGATCTAAGAGTGAAACAGTACTTGAGAAAACCTATGGAAAACAGCTGATACTGAAGTGCCGTTTTCTCTGAAACGGCTGAAGCGTTTTCATTTTTTAAATAGTTTTGACTGTACCTAAACTATAAATTGACCACGCGGAAAGAAATAGCAATAAAAAATGCATCAGATACACAACTTCTTCAAAAAATACAAATGTATATACCGTATACACTCGCGTATAAGTTGACCATAAGTCGACCCCCCCCCCCAATTTGCTTGCCGAAAATTGTCAGAAATTCCTCGACTTATACGCGAGTATATACGGTTTATCTTTTTAAGTTTTCATAGGAAAAGAGGAACTGATGTTCCAGGAATAAAAAACAATCGAAATATGATAATTAGAAAACTAAACAAAATATTGCAGTCGCTTCAATAGTTACCAACACAAAGATACGTCAATATCAGGTAATTTCCAAAGGATTTCACAACTGTTTTTTCTCTCTTTAAGTGCAATAGTTCTTTTTTATGTATGTTTTAGAAAATGTATGCTGGAATTTTGCAACAGTATCTACACATAACAACTAATACAATAGAATTTAGTAAACAACATCAGAATTCAAAATACACATGATACGAAAATATTGTTTAAAAAAACGAACATCGATAAAATGGCAAACTTTCTAAAAGAAAACAAAACAAAAACCTATTTGAAACTGAAACACGCGCAAATAGTTACGTCAGAGAAAGATAAAGATGCTCTTCTTGCAGTTTTTTTATTCCTGTAATTGCATTCTTGCGTGCATTTTTAGAAGTGTTTATGCTTCCTATAATGTTGCACATAGTACTGAAATATAAAATTTCCATTTGAATGCAAAAACACCAATACGTGACTTGAATTCATTTCCACAGTTGAAAAATACTTATATATTTATTTTTAAAATCGTGTTTTCTAAGAGTATGTAAACCTATAGCTGTTAAATTTGTGTAATTTGTTTTTAAAGATTTATTTTTTTCGGTATTGTTACTAAAGTATTTGACAATAACAACATATTTCTATTTGCATTCAATTTTTAACTTAAAGTATATAGTAATAGTTTTCAGAATTTGATGTTACTTTTTGGTATATTTATATATACAGTAGAACCTCCATAAGTTGACCACCCAAGGGACTGTAACTAAGTGGTCAACATATAGAGGTGGTCAACTTAGAGAATTTTTAGAAAATATTTAGTACAATATTAGATAAAAGTTAGGAAACATTTTTAGTATTTTTTAAGGAAATATTTAGAAAAAAATAGCACTTACTCATTTTTATTTTTACTGAAGGACAGCACATTTTTATATTTTTTGAAAGAATAATTCAATTTTTGTTTGAGTCCTCTTTATGTTCATTAGGTAACTGAAAAAAGCACTTTCACAGTTTACATGTCCATTAAGCATGCTTGGGCATTTTCCTGCAGCGAAAAATTAAGTTGCTCCATCATGCGCTTTACATCGTCTTCCTTCATAGTTGGGTCTGTTTCAGTTTCATCGTCACGGATCATCATCCTTTTCGCCGTTCATTTCTTGTACCTTAGAGTCCACGCTGTGCTTATTTGCAGAGAATATCTTATTAAAGATTGTCTCTGGGTCTGGTTCAACACATGTTACTAACTCGTCATCCATGGTAACATAATCTTCAAAATCAACTCCATTAAAAACTGGCAAGGGAGATAGAGGAAATCCATCTTCTTGTTCCGATGTTGCAACTGTAACAAATCCAGCTTTCTTGAAGCAGTTCTAAATCGTGGTTTCCGTAACTTTATTCCAAGCAGAATTAATCCAATGGACAGCATTCAAAGCATTTACTGACGCAGCTGTTGACGATGCCAATGCAGAAGGACCACAGGTTTGTGCTTTCATGATCACCCATTCCAGAAGTTGAGCTCTGTAGTGCACTTTGAAAGACTGAATAATGCATTGATCTAAAGGTTGAGTTTTTGAAGTTGTGTGTGAAGCCAAAAATTTTAGCTTGACATTTGTGAGATTATTCCCTTTCGGGGGGCTGGGGCAGTTGACCACGGTAAGTAGAATAGACTGCTTCTTTTTCCTCCTTTCTGCGTCAATTCTTCTAACCCACTCTTTGAACAAAGCACTGGTCATCCAAGCGGATATATTCGCTCTCCAAAAACAGGAAGGTCTTCAGGTTTTACATTTTTTAAATGCACGAGGTTTTACGGATTTACCGATCACTAATTAGGCTTCAATTTTTCTCCAGTCATTCTAGCACATAGAAGAACAGTAAAATGCTGTTTTGAAAGTTTTCCTCTTTTGCAAGTGTCACCCTTCTTTACTAGATTTCAATCAGGCATTGCTTTAAAGAAGAGACCGCACTCCTCAGCATTAAAGATGCCCTCTTCTTTAAAAGCTTTATCAAACTCTGGGAATTTTCAATAAACTTCTCCATCACTTCAGCTGAAACCTCATTCGATTCCCCACACAAAACCTTTTGAAAAATCTCGTATCGTAGTTTGAATTTTTCAAGCCAACCTACTGGTGCTTGGAAGTCCTCTATTTTAAATTCTTTAGCATATTTTTTGCTACTTCCTGAAGCATAAGGAAAGGGCACCTGACGTCACTGTTGGTTAGTAAGAAAAACCTGTTCGTTCGTTACGACTCCTACTGTGTACATAAGATGGGGAGATTTGATTGGTCTACGTTAAACTGGTCTATAGACGGCTTGCACATGACGTCACATGTCTGGCATCACTTCATATTGCGCCCAAATATAAGGCGAATGTGGTGCTCTCCATTTGATTTATTAGACTTATTTGCACTATAATAATAAAAATAAGAAAGATCTAAATTAAACAGAAAATAACACGTGCTTTTGACGGCAAACGGGGAGTTCTGACATTCTGTGTGTGCTCCAGATGCAATAGTATTAGTCGTTGCTAATAGCAACGTGACCGTCAATGCAAGCCGTCTATAATATGATTGGCCTACTTTGCCATGATGATTGCTGCAAATGATAACTACTACAAAAATGCAGTGGTAGATTGGTTGATGGAACTGTTGGTTTGTAAACATGCCCTTTCCTCATACGTCCCGATACTCTGGTATTGATTGATCTCATCTCTTTAAACCAACAAAACGTGGTTTCGTTCACAGCGTCGAGGCACGTTTTTCTGCGTTTTTTTTGGAGTCCCCCGTTTTCGGATGAATATCTCTCCAGATATTCTTCCTTGCGTTTTAAAATGTTGCTCACAGTTGGCCTGCTCACACCAAATTTTTCCGCCGTTTTTTTTTTGGCTGCTGCTTTCCAGAAAATTAAGAAGATCCACTTTCTCCTTTAATTTAAGTTCTTTTAGAGCTTTCTTTGCGCCATTTTAAAGAAAAATTCGCAAATAAGCAACCGGTCCCGTCATGACACGACATCCAGAGAAAAAGAACGGTATGTGTTTCTCATGTGAGCGATACACGTTGTTTTCCAATTCTGCGTATAGCTACACCGCTACGCACATCATCCACTCCCCTGACATTTTTCAACAGATTCCAGGAATTCTGACATTTCCCTCCCATTGTATCATACTGGAAGTGAACAATGAATGGAGCACTACAAGGGGGGCGAGTGTTGCTCAGATAAGCCAAATGACTGATAAAGAAATTCCTGGAAACCAGATGGAGAACAATCGGAAGAAAAATCATATTCGAGAAAACATCAGTGGTCAAGTTACAGAGAGTAAAACCTACTAAAAAGTGGCCAACATACAACTTACGGAGGTGGTTAACATAGAGAGGTAAATCTCTATTGAAAATGTGTTGTGACCATTCAAACTAATAAATTTCGATCAACATAGAGAGGTGGTCAACGTAGAGAGGTGGTCAACTTTTGAGGTTTTACTGTATTTGTAGTGCATTTTAGTGAAATATTAATTAATGTTTGTAGAAAAGTAATGTCCGTGATTTCGTTTTAGGTAACATTGGACGACTCGACTGCAAGATCTGTTTTTAGCGTATTTTCATTAAAAAAATAGTTAATTTATTTCGGGAAAGTGTTATGAAGCAGTCTATTATATATTAAAGCTAAAATACAAAGATTACTATTATTATTGAAAATATCATATAATATTTTTGTGTTTAGTCATTTAAGTAATAATAATTTAAATATTTAGTAATTAACTTTTAAACAGTTTTTCTGAATATCACCTGTTAACATTTGGAAGATATTGTGCCATGAAAAAAAAATATATATATATATCAATGAAAAGCTTTCACTCTCCATTTTGTCGATTTAACTTTTTTTAAATAACAAATTCTTACTTCTTAAACTATTACTAATACAAACATTCAATTTTCAATGGATATTTGTATTTATTTTTTTCATTTAAATTATTTGTATGTTAAATCCAGTTATTCAAAATTAAAAGTTTATTATGTTACAAAACTGTTAGTTATTCTTCGGAGAACGATGCTGCAGAACTATTGCAACCAACAGCATTGCAGAGTGATAATATGCTCCTAATATGATATGAAAAGCTAGAACGCATGTACCAGTAGGATTTCTAAGCATTGCACAAGAATGCATTAAACTTGAAATTGCGATAAAGACAGGTATTCTGGTAGAATGACACAGCTTTACTAAATAATAGATTAAGTGTACCCATTTGTATCGTAAAGATGATTCACAGTGTACGACCGTAATTGTGAGATTCCCTATATCCATGCAACTAAAATAAAATCGCGTTTGCATTCATGAAGACCTCACTAGAAAATCTAGAAGATGATGCCATATCAAAGATTGCTATGTCCAGCTACAAAGTTGTCAAAATATCAATATTAAAATGAACTATTTATTTATGCCCATTAGAAATGATTTTATATTTTATATTTTATAAGTTCTTCAGAAAATTATTTGTGCAAGTGATTAATTACAGTCTTTAAATGTTTAATGTTAAATATTCAAATTTTATTTGCTTAATAGGCGTATCGCCAACATAGTGAAAAAGTACCCAAGCCAAAGTATCCTTAATATTATGAATGCAAGGCTTGAGAAATTTTCTCTGGAAAAATTTCCAAGCATTAAAAAATATGAAGTTAATGTTAAATGTAAAAACTGTGGTACATATTTCAAATCGAATGTTTTATAGAACCATATTTTTTGTGTCATGGCGGTATGAGTTATTTCTTTGACGCAGTATTTAAACAATAAATTGAAATGATACTACTAATCTATCACGTAAGATAAATATAAAAATAAATTATTTTAGACATATATATGAGCTCGACTTTGTAACTTTGAGAAATAACTTTCAGAATTCGTTCTTCCGCTTACATATTTTAAATGTGTAATTCTAGATCATATTTAAACTTTATCAGTTATGAATATGAAAATATACTTCATGAAATATCTATGAATAAGGGAAGATGGAGCACGGCGAAACATCCTTTCAAAATGTGCTTGTGTAACATAGTTTTGATTCCATATGTGTACTCAGAAACGGCAGTATAATTAAGCATATTTCCATCCGTAAATCACATGGTCAAAGTAGATTTAAATCATTTAAAAAAAAAGTTTGTTGTTCTTAGCTACAAAAAGGAAATTTTTGCCTCTCTTGATTTTTAGATTTTTTGCTAATAAAATTTAGAAGTCTAGAGAAAAAAACAATTGATGTTTATATATAAGATTCTTATTCATTAGTATACAATGAAAAATTTCCACTTTTATGTCAAATAAGATATTTTAGAATATTTTCTTTTCCATTTTCTAGATAGGGCACATTGTACCATTTCATAGAGATCTTCATTTAAAAATGACTCACTTTCAATGACATATTTTCGCCATTTAGCCCCTTTAACATTTTCAATGTTTGATTTATCCGTGGGAAAAAAAAAAAAAAAAAAAAAAAAAAAAAAAAAAAAAAAAACTTTTCTGATGTCGGACTTTAAAATTAGTCAAGGCTGAAAATAAGAGTGAAAAGTGTTTTACACAGTTGTTCACCTTTAAACAATCCATGTAATATGTTTCATTTTTGTAGATGAAATCACCGATATATGTTTATTATATAATATATCTCGATGAAAGTGTTGCGCCTGTCTATGTTTGGTGTTCATTAGTAAAACATTTTTATTATCGCCTTACGAAGAACTGATTTATGACTAGTAAATCGTAAAACATATAGTGTCAAGAAATTGATGTTTATATATAAGATTCTTATTCATTAGTATACAATGAAAAATTTCCACTTTTATGTCAAATAAGATATTTTAGAATATTTTCTTTTCCATTGTCTAGATGGAGCACATTGTACCATTTCATGGAGATCTTCATTTAAAAATGACTCACTTTCAATGACATATTTTCGCCATTTAGCCCCTTTAACAGTTTCAATGTTTGATTTATCCGAGGAAAAAAAAAAAAAAAAAAAAAACTTTTCTGATGTGGGACTTTAAAATTAGTCAAGGCTGAAAATAAGAGTGAAAAGTGTTTTACACAGTTGTTCACCTTTAAACAATCCATGTAATATGTTTCATTTTTGTAGATGAAATCGCCAATATATGTTTATTATATCATATATCTCGATGAAAGTGTTGCGCCTGTCTATGTTTGGTGTTCATTAGTAAAACATTTTTATTATCGCCTTACGAAGAACTGGTTTATGACTAGTAAATCATAAAACATATAGTGTCAAGAAATTTCTGCTAATAGCAGCTAAGATATGGAAAAAATGTAGCATTAATTTACAGTTACAAATTGTAGAAACATGCTTGTGCGATGTCATTTACGGTTAGAAAATTATCTAAATAATCATATTTTTTTTTACTTCAAAAATAAAATTTATTATTAAAAATACAATTAAAAGCAGAATTTTTAAATTCATTAAATGGATTAACTAAATTAATGATTTTATTGCATCTTTCTAAATAAAAAAATTCGATAATTATATTAAGAATTGTAAATACATGTTATGATGTCCATCAAATATAGAAGTTAAACGCGGTGTTAAAAAAATGTACCCCCCCCCCCCCCCTGTGCTTGACTCTCTGTATTTGGATTTTCACAGCCACTGTTTGACACAAAAACTCTATATTTATTCTCCTGATCCCCACCAAGTATGGATAAACACAAGGACAGACAAAAGGCAGACGCCACTTGGGAAGAGAGAACTGAAAGATTTGTTTATAAAAATAATTCGTAAATATTTTACATGAGAAAAAACTAGTCGTTGGGGGCCACCATAATATTTTCCTAACATGGACATGCATAATATAATATATGAAAATAAAACATGTGTAAACTATTTATAAAATGCCTGCAATTGGAATAAAATCGTTATAAACTTTAAATGCTCTATTACTGAATTGCGTAAAAGAAACATCCTTATAACTCCAAAATTGGTAATCATATTAACTAATGGTTTACTGCGTCGGATTAAGCATCTCATTTCCAATTAAATATATATTTGAATTGAAATTTGAATGAAATACAGGGTCATGAAAAATTGAAGAGTGTGGAAATAGGATTAAAAATATCTCGGCAACTAATTATCCGATTGACTTCATTTTTTATGCAAAATTTGTTTTGTTATTGTCTTTTATATTCACTCTTTAAAATAAACAATTTCGAAAAATTTTATATACCTATTATCAGAACAAATATTTCGAGAGTCCGAATAGTTTCGGATAATCAAGGTTAGGTAAATTCAATAAGTTTCTTCCCATTATTACATACTAAGTACATACCAAATTGCAAGTCTCTATCTCAATTTGTTTGAGAGAAAGAGCGTTTACAGACACACACACAGACAGACGGACGGCAATTTTTTTTTCTAAAAATATGTTTTTCGGAATCTCTAGTGTCTGTAATGTGTAAATCCTTCAAAAAAAAATTCGATTTTCAAAACGATTACAAGATTTTTTTTTTTTTTCAAAGCAATAGCACTTAGACAAACATCTATACACTATTATATGCCACCAAAACAATTGAAGAATAAACGGAACAACAAATGAAACAACGGTGACATATAGAGACTTTAGAGAAAACAAAAAGTCAACTGTAAACAGGGAATACAATCAATTAGGCCGATGCTCTGAGGTCCTCATTAGTTCCCTGGCCTCCCAATATCTGCCAGATATACTGTTACTTGATAGTGCGGGGCACAGTGGTAAATGCTGTGCATTCAAGATTACATCCTCTCCACAAATAGGGCAATTTGGACTTTCAAGAATACCAAATCTGAAAAGGTAACTAGGTAGACAAGACTTATACTACGTATGATGGGTAAG
Organism: Maratus michaelseni; assembly: GCA_963931845.1. NCBI lineage: Eukaryota > Metazoa > Arthropoda > Arachnida > Araneae > Salticidae > Maratus > Maratus michaelseni. The sequence continues at coordinate 297,772,758 of OZ007589.1, read as the reverse complement.
TAAAAAACGTTAAGAGCTAGGTATGATTGATTGAAAACTTTAGCCAATGCATATCTAAATATTTTTATTAGGAGAATTTTGCATACCTATTTTACTAATAAACATGAATAGAAATAAGAAAAAAAATACATTGAAACATTTTTAGAATTCGTATCATTTTGTGCCATACTTAGTACACAATTTGTGTACTAGATATGGCACAAAATGGTCTTGTGCTGACAGTTGGTGCGTTTCACACATTCAGCAATCCGATATATGACACTGTTGTTTCTCAATTTCTGTCCATCCATGTATCAAAGGTGGTATTGTAGAACTCTTTCAAGTGTCTAAAAATTGATAAATCGTGAGACGAGTTTGTAGCTGCCAAGCAGTGTTCAGTTGAGAAAAGTGCCCCCTATTTATGGACAGACTTATCTGAAGAACATAAATGCATATTAAAGTAAGAAATACATGTTATTCATTATAAAATAAATATAATTCTAATGCGACATAATTTTACACATTTTCAGTGTATACCAGCGTTTTATGTCTTCCTGTATAGTAATTCAATTTGTTGAAAACAATTTAACGCATTATTTCCTTCGGCATTTTTCCATTTAACTCTATACTATTCAATGGAGAAATAGTGCATCATATTCTTGATATTGAAACTCAAATACTACATAGAATTATACTCAAGAAATATTATCTGTAACAGAGTTTTATAAGTAACTTTCAAATCTGAAAAATTATTTGAATTTCGCAGTTTCCGAACGACAAAACATCCCTGCTTGAAATATGGCCTGTAAAACTCCAAAACAAGCATCACTGAAAAGCCCGACAGCAAATGATAACACAAAAACTTAGTTGTAAAACCTTCTCTGTGTCATTATGTACTCTATAAGTATAGTTGCATTGTGATGAAAAAAAATTCAGCTTCTTTGAGTACACTTTTGAGAAAATGAGATAGAAATTTCAATTTTCTAACAACCAAAAATTTTTCAAGACTAACCTTTAGAAGGCAGAAGACGCGTTGTTTTCAATACTGCGCAGAACACAACGCTCTTTAAACGACGGAGAAATTTTAAGTATTTACCAAGCACTACTTTCTTCTTTCAGTTCCCCTGTGTTGTGGGTAGAGAATTATTGTAAAAGGTTCTCTTGTAGAAAGAGTAACTTGACTAGATGGATGGGACGAAGCCTCCCATTACCTACATTGTAAAAAAAAAAATCTGTCGATTTTACAAAAAAAAAAAAAATTGTCATCCAGGAAGGCAGTAAAAAAAATTGATTTTATTTAAATAATTTGTATTTATTTCGAATTTACGGTTAAAATCTGTCAAAATAACTGAATGGCCGTAATACATACACATTATTTCCTTAAAATAAACAGTTTTTTACTGACGTCCTGGCTAACAGTTTTATTTTCTGTAAAATGAAGAGTCATTTTATTTATTTTTTTATTTATTTTTTTACTTTTTATTGTTAAACACAGGGTTTTTTTCTATGAAAGATAAAGAAACTGGATAAGAAAACCTCGCTAATTTCCAAGCGTCTAAAAACTTCCTTTGTGTAATTTATTTTTCTATATACGTAAAATATTCAGAAGATAATGTCTACGGATTTTAGCTAATTTTAAATTCACGCGAAACTTCTCGTGAGTTAGAAACCTGTCATTCCAATATAATGAAGATATACAGTGAAACTTCCATTTAACGAAGTCTCATCGTTATACTTAAACACTTCGTTATGAAGAAAATTATTTAAATAGACAACAATTTAAATTTATAAAACTGGTATACACATAACCCACATAAAATGGAAAGTAAACTTGAAATGGAAAAATTTGAAAAGAAATGCCCCCAAGGAGCGTTAACATTATCTTGGAAGTTTTGTCTTGTGACATGTCAAAGTTAAATCTTCGATCTTGCCAACCCAAGCAGGAAGAGGTTTAGCACAAATACGACAATTAGTTGCATACACATAACCAACATAAAATGAAAAGTATACATTAAATAGAAAGATTTGAAAAACATATTTTAATTCGGGCTGTCCTTTCTTATTCAATGTAGATCTGAGAATAATTTAATTAGAATATTATTTAAAGAAACACATACCAAAGAGAAGTAAACAAAAACCGAAGCATACCTTTTCTTTTAGGTAGATTTCAATACAAAAAAGTATAAAGCTACCTATTGCAGCCGTTCGGAGGAAAACAATTCCGGAAAATTTCGATATATTTTCACCGATCATGACCCCCAGACTCCAAAACCACCCTCCGTTCAAATGTTGATTTATATATATATATATATATATATATTTATCTGACATATGTCATACGAAAAAGAACGTATTTATAAATCAATTTTGATGAAACTAATTGTGTGTAATAAGTTCACCAATGTCTCGACCGAGTTCGTTGGCCAGCTGGGTCCGCCAGTTTGTTTCAAGATGGCGGCCACTTAAAAATTTAAAACTAAAATAAATATCCAAAAAAGTTAAAAATTCAAATTTATTTTTAATTAAGTATTAGGCCTAGATACGAGGATTCCAGAGCATTTTTTGGTTCACCTCTATCTTAAAAAATGGCTGAGATAGAGCAGTTTGAAATTCTATGGTGGCTGACATTTTGAAACAAGACAGCACATTACAAAAATTTTCATTGTTGTAATAATTTTCCCAATCATACGCATAAAACTATATATTCATATCCGTTAGCGCCAAATTCTCGCCAAACTCGGAGCCATTTGGTGAAATATCGCCAAATTTGGCGACCAAAATAAGTCTTCATAAATGAAGCCAATTTGGCTATTACTCAATAATTTGGCGAATTTCTTATTCGAATTCAGTATTAACAAATCTTCTGTAAACGTTTTCTTTGCATTTTAACTATCTGTTTTCGTGTAACATTAGCTAAAATTTTAGAAGGAAGATATAGGAAAACTACCTTTTCCTCCCGGTACAGGCCGGAAGGACTTTTTTCATTAAAATGTGATTAAATGTGTATTTTGATTAAATTATTCAAATATGTTCATGTTGATACAGTCCGCTGCAATAAATTCATACACCCATCGCAACAGCAACCTCTCCGTTTGAATGCTCCGTTTACACGCACGAAAGCGGAATAAACTTCGTTATATAGAATAAGTTTTTCGTAATATGGAGATTAATTTACATGTTAATGATGTTCAAAGTTAAGGTTCTGCAAACACTTTCGTTAAGTAGAAAACTTCGTTAAATAGGCACTTCGTTAAAGGGAAGTTCCACTGTTATATATATATATATATATATTGCTAGTTTATAAGAAGTTGTTATGGTTAAAAAATTAAATTGCTGGAAATATAAAAACTATATAATTAAGATTTACACACACAATAAAAACCTCTTTCATCTACTGTTTAAATGTGCAAATTAAAGTAATTATTATTCGAAAGCAAGTACTTTAAAATTAGCTCTAAAATTAACTGATACTTTAAATGTATATATACATGAGTATCAATAGAGAGGCGAAATAAATGGAAACTATTTTCTTTTCCATTACTGTTAAATTACATTTTGTTACATACTCATCATTAACGGTAAATGGAAAACAATTTAAATAACGAAATATGTGCTTCTTAGTTAATTAAGACTAAATGTTCTTTAGCTTAGAAGTTTTAAAAAAATTATTTAAATAAGTTTTGAAAATCGACCTTAAGAATATAGTAGGCGTACAATAATTATTATTATGTTTTTAATTTGATTTAAAAAAAATGTTGATGTAAATATGCTTGTTTTAAAGTCTAAAAAAAGTATTGTAATATATATATATATGTACGCCTTTTTCATTTACGGGATGTGTAAATTATTATGCAATTTGAAAAAATATAAAAATACACAATAATATTGAAATACTTTATTTAGAGATGTGGCCCGATCCCCTTTACCCTTTCATTGACAGTTTTTGAATCAATAACTTCGTTTAATAAAGATACCTAAATACTTCTTCATGATTTGCACATTCATATAGTTTTAAAACTTGGGCAGAGTACTTTTTTAATTCAGTTCCCTCTTTCGTAACTTTTGTCGCTTCTATATATTTTTTGCATAGACTTTAAATTAAATCCACATTATCTTAAACAGGTTGATACTAAAATATATATCCATTAAAAAAAATACAGATAACGATTTAATTTCCCGGTTAGAAAAACAAGGTATAAAATGTTAACTTGAAAAAAGTATGATGGAACATTTTTCACAACTTGCCGAGATTATAGTATACACTTATACAAACTAGGGTACTTCTATGCTAATCGGGCGCCAATGATATATATGTATATATATATGCATATATGTATAGATACGCACACACACACACACACACACACACACACACACACACACACATATATATATACAGTGTGATTCATAAATATCGAAACAATAGGCTATCTGCTTAAATATTGCCCCTAGGCATATAATTCCAATTGCAAATTTTTATAAAAAAGGGTGCAAAATTTGATGAGATAAGTTGCAACTCCATGGGGGGTCTATTTGAGAAAATTCAAAAATTAAATTTTTATACGGCCCCCGTAGGATAAAATTTCCAATTAGGAAATTATTCTTTATCCAGTCCTGAATTAAACAAAAAAAAATTCCATCTTGATATCTGCAAAATTCACAGAGATATTAAAATCCAAAATTCGTGACTTACACCACTTAAGCATACCTCTGAGAGACGCGATATCAGTTCATTTGCAATGCAAGTTAGGGATCGACCATAAATTTACACATTATTAAAAGTCGATCTAAGACAATGCCTTAACTTTCAGATATAAAATAATAGCGTATACATTTTTACGTTAAACTTGCTTGAGAAATATGCTAGAGGTCTGCATGAGGCCGAGATTGGCCCCAGGGTCGTAATCGGCACGACCCGCTGGCCGGACCGTGCCGGCATATGTCTTTATTGTTCTTAGGACGTGTCAGGAAGGCAATAAGTTTTATAAAAATAGTAATAGAGATAATGAAACTTCTGTTAACAGAATCATTGGAAATATATTTTATAAATTACACAAAAATATTTTCAAAAATATTTTTTTTGTTATACAGCTTCAAAAGTTATGATGTTTTTAAACCTATTTTTCATTTATTCCAAACGACATTGTTTTTTAAAATAAATCTTTATTCGAATTTAACAGTCTAATAGTACAAATAATCATTAACGTTGCTGTTACGTATTTTTAAATAGATGGCAAGCTCTCACTAATCTTCCGTTATAAGTGTATTTATTTGACCCAAGTTCAATACGTTCGAACCAGAAACTCTTTTAAGAAATTCAATTGAATGAAGTAATGATTCGACTTAAAACATTTAAATTAAATAAGTCAAAGATTCATTAAACAATTTTCTATAGTTTTAAAGTGGTTAACTGGTTCAAATTAATCTACATATTACGGAGGATTAGTGGGAGGTTTCGCAGCTATGTTTTTGTCATGCGAAAACATAGTAATCTAAAATATACTGTAAATTTTTCTTATAAATATATATGTAGTATTCTTTAAAATAATCTTAATTGTATCTTAAGATAAATGGGAATTTTTTGTACAAATTTCGGCTTGTGCAGAAATTTAAAATATGCACAGACACCTGTCTAGATAATGAATTAAATAAAATTAATGCATCGCACATGTAAATGGTTTTCTTTCGCATCATATCAATAAACCTTTTATACTTAACCAATGAACCCCAAAACTAATCAGGGAAGCGCCTTATCACAATGAACCTATAAACAAAGTTTGAAGCAAAACGGTTATTTCTATCAAGAGTTATCGCGTTACGTACATACGTACATACGTACATACATACAGAACGGGCGGGCACATTAGCTCTCAGGCTTTGATAGCCTGTGAGCTAAAAACGAATGTTAAAAATGCACAAGTAATACACGAAAAAGTAGAAAACAGCTGTTTCAAATCCACAAGCGAGATTTTTATTCAGTGTGACAAAGAGGAAAGCACAGCGTGCGAAAAAGCAAGACTGGACAAAACCACAGACAGGCGGTGGCTTATATAACCTATGCGGGTAGAGAACGCGCCAAAAAAGCAACCAATGAGAAAAAATCAGCATGAAACAACTGAGTGGACAAGTAGAGACATCTACCGGAGAACGAGATAAAAAAACAAAAAAAGTCTAAAAAAGAAAATTAAATTACTGCTTTCCAAATACTTAGAAATTTTGGAGTATGCTTGTTTTTTGTTGTTTAATATTCTTGCACAAAGGTTTTATGTGCTATTTTTATTTGCTATTTTTAAGTAGATACTTATACAAACACCTATAATCATGGATTCATACAATACATGATTAACGACCTCATTCAAGATATTTGTAATATCAATATATTGTTCCACTTTATTAATATTGGTTCAGTATTTCGGACGTTATCGTGATGACAAGCTTTGCATGTTTTGCTTTTGTGTGTCTCTGCAAACAAATTGTGAAAGTTACATACTAAATTAGCAAAATCATTGAAGATACTTGGAAGATTTATCTACTGTGCAAATAGGTTCTAATATCTCCACTCTTTGTTTTTTTGTTTTCCCGTATACGAACTGCAAGTGTACAAATTTATACAGGATAATAGCAATATCAATAAATTTTCCCAATTATGTTTGAATTGGTTCAGTTTTTCGGATGTTATCGTGATGAGAGACCTTGCATTTTTGGTGTGAATCTCTGTAAATCTACTTAAGTGAATACTTGAAATACGCACGCCTCGAATATACTAGGCAAGATGAATTCAGTATTCCACTAAGGTTCGGAATGGATCAGTATATTTCGTCCGCTATACTGAAAAAAAATTTGCATGCTTTTTGCTTTTGTGTATCCCAGTAAATGAACTTTAAGGGCTACATGGTTTGGTTAACGAACATATACAAGATATTTGAAAGATCAACATACTGTCGAAGTTACCTACTGAGCCCGAATTTGGTTTAGTACTTTGTACTTTACCGTAATGGCCAAATTTGCATTATACACACATATATATATATAAACGAAGTGATTGCAATGGGTAGATTTCTAAATAAATTAACATAATAAAAAACACTAAATTATTTGGTTTGTTAAAATTTAAATCCAGTGTACATTTCAAATTAAATCAGTTGCATTTGGCGTGAGCCAGTTTTCATTGCGAAATCCTTTTTGCTGTACAAACTTCATAGTTTGTTTTTTAAAAGATTTTCTACTGAGATTTCACAGCTCGATTTTACTGATCTTATATAAGGTGCATGTGGAGACTCATTTGAATGTTTTTAAAAATTTTCTGGGTGTGAGCTATATTCCATATACAGCACGTTGTAGTCCACATCAGTGATGTATATATATGTCGTTATGTTTAGATAATCTTTACATCATTAAAATGCACCTTAGACCATTTTCCGCCATAGACCATAATGTAACGGATACGTTTGTGTGCCCCTGTAAATGAACTATAAATGATATACACTTCATTTTCAATAGAAACCATTCTATAGTAAACCTCAATATCATAGAAAAATTCCATGGCAATCCGAGTATATTTACGAGAGTTAGAGCACGAACAGACGGAGAGACAGATTGAAATCACGAACACTTTTCAACTATACCGGAAATTGTTAATAAAATTAAATAAAAAATCTCTCTTTATACTGCAAGCAAGGAATAATCTTATAATATGCAAACATTTACGTTTTGGTGCATTTTTCTACTATAAATGTACAAACTTACTGGGAACTACTAATTTAAAATTTTGTGTTTCTCAAAATGAAAGAAAACACAGCACAAAAAATAGTGTGTTTGAAGTAAGAACTAAAGTAAATATTTTAAAACTTGTGTTTTTAAACGTCTTTTAACACAATCAATTAGTATTGTTCTGTTTTTGCATATTTTCTTTTTCACATTCTTTAAAATTTAAGTGAGGACAAAACAATATCGCAAAATAAGTCGTCAGATCATAAAAAACATTTGCATAACAAATGTACCATTAGATTTGTGAAAATAAATAACGTAAGAGAGTCATTTATTTTAGTTTATTTGGACTAATGCCTTAAAATTTATTTCAAAGCTTCCTTTCTCATAAAACGATGATATATATACGCAGTTGGAGACTAATATTTTAAAAATAACAACAATTGAAGATTGTATCAAGATGTACGATTCACAAAGCAGATAATCATAGAGAGAATAATGTAATATATATATATATATATTAATAAATAAAAATGAATAAAAGTACACTTTTCAAAATGGTATTGAAAATAAAAATATAAAGGACATTTAAAGTAGTCGGATGTCCCAATCCCTAAACTTTCTTCTATCTCACAGAGGTTTCGCATACACTAAAAAGAATCAGCACCAATTTATATCAAGGTCTAACTGAATCTAAAGTTTTATTAAATTCTGTGCATTAGTTCTTGAGATATGACTATTGCTAAAATCGTGTAAATCCTGCAAAATGTAGCATACCAGCACCACCTGTTGGAAGATTTAGACCAACACCTAACCAACAACGACTGATGTCAACGTCTAACTGAATCTGAAATTTGATGAAAATCCGTGCATTAGTTCTTGAGATATATCTTTCGTGATACTAATGAAAAAAGTAGCATAGCAGCTCCACTTGTTGAGTTAGTTACACCAGAACGTAAGCAGCATCTATTTATGTAAAGTTCTAACGGAATTTGAAGTTTGATGAAATTCCGTGCATTAGTTCTTGAAATATAGCTATCGTAGAAATCATGAAAAAAGTGGTTTAGTAGCGCTACCTGTTGGGATATCTACACCAAAACGTAATCAGCGTCTATTTATGTCAAGGTGTAAATGAATCTGACGTTTGATGAAAATAAGTACATTAGTTCTTGAGATAGAGCTATTGTGGAAATCGTGAAAAATGCAGCATAGCAGCGCCACCTATTGGGCGATTTTTAGCAAAAACTAATCAGCACCAATTTATATCAGGACTAACTGAATATAAATTTTTATTAAATTTCGTGCATAAGTTCTTGAGATAGAGCGCTCACAAAATTTTTGTCACATACAGACAGAAAGACAAAGTCACAGACTCACAGACAGACGTTTTCTAAAAACAGTCAAATCGTGTTCAGAACCTTCTAAAACGTATAAATCCGTCGAAAAACGGAAGTTGAAAATTTTCATGAATCCAAAACTTTCTTCTTGTAAAGATAGAAGAAAGTAAAAACAATTAGGATCTAGATAAACATTTTACTTCTGTTTGTTTTGAGCATATGATCATATGATACCAGATCTTGAAAATTCACATAAAATAAATATCTCTATTTATAAAATGTACAGCCGGGTATGTTTGTATGCATTCTATGCTTTCTAAACTAATTTTGTTTAAAAACAATGTTATAAATCAAAGGAAGAGGTAGAAGGTGGAGGGAGTAAAGGATAGTCAGTTAGCGAATGTAAAGTAATGATTGTGAAGGGAAGAAGGGAACGTGAGATACGAGTGTTCTTGGTATGAGTCATAGATTAATACACAAGATAGGACACTACGATAGGGCGTAATGATAACGCGATGACAAACGCAGCGCCTGTAGTGACGAGGGGGAAGAAACATCTCATACACAGAATGTTTCTCCTTTTGAACGTCTATCTTATTATGATCTTTCTTTTTTAAATGCTACATGTTTACATTTTCAACTTTATAGGAAAATCGAAAAACAGAAGTTTTAAAATTCCGATTTGTATGCAGACATGATTCTACGTGATATATTTTAACATCGTTAAACATACTGAAAAAAGCTCTGAAAACAACTGTTGTTTTAATAATAATAAAATAAAAAATAAAATGAAGTCCTTTAAAAAGAAACTTAACACACCAGCAAACGGTCAATTTGAAGAGAATCGTCTGCCTCGAAGCGAAAAGAATAGATATTAAAAACTAGAGCATAACAGATTTCATATACATGGGTAAATTTCGGAAGCTTGTTAGTCCCCCCCCCCCCCTTGTCACTAGTGACGCTATTATTGCTGTCATTACAGATTTTGTAGTAACTGTCATATCTTGTATGTTAATCTATGGTATGAGTGTACGTGGTCATTTGTCACTCACTCTTTTTGCCTGTGAGATTTGCACTTGCAGTACAGTAGTTTTGAAGATAGTCGTAGCATAATAACACAGCCGCTCTCTACTAGAAGAAGTGCTTGATTTGAATTTTTTCAGTATTTTCTAATTTTCTAATTTTAGTTCTAACTTAAAATTGTTCATTTCTTTCAATTATTACACTTTTCCCCTTGAACGGCCGTGACCAAGAAATTGCAAACAGCTTTACTGATCTGGGTAAAATGATCCTGTCTAGCAAAGCTGGGATGAGGAGAGGTTTGGTTAGCATAAGAGTTGGTAAGGAGTTCGGCTTTATCCTCATCGTTGTACATTGGGATGTTATTGCCGTAAGATAGTGAATGGGGGTGTAACTTTTGATTAAGTTTACGTTTTATAATCCAAAAAGAATTATTCTCGCTAGAAGCATTTTTGAGGAAGTTATTCCAATTTTTTTGCGTTATAAGGGATTTTTTATTCTATCGTTTAGTCTATTAATTGAAGTCTGTGGATTGCGTTAAGTCTATTCAGGGTGGGATCTCTAGAAGTTTGAAAAAGCCGCCGGAGACGATTCCTTTGCTTACAAAGATCATGTATATAGTGGGTTATGTTTCATAAAATAATAGTATGTAAAAAAACATTGAGCATCGTTAATGTCAGAATTTAGTAATTCAACGGCAGAATCAGGTATATGACTTTTAAAATGAAAAAAAACAAAAAACAGAAGTATTTATTTTTATCTGGTTGATAAAATTGGTAAATTTTCCATACTTAATTTCCGCTCCAAGTGAGGAGGGTTACGTCTCATACGATTGTGTACAAAGCAGACCTTGAAATGTCTGGAAATTCGTCAGAAATTTCACTGATTGTAAACCTTCGTTTGACTCTGACCACCTGATCAACACTCTGAGCGAGGCCTACAGTAGCAACAGACTTACGCTTTTGTCCACCATCATCATGGACGTCGATTTGCCCTTCTTTAAATTTTATACACCATTCCCGTACACTACCTTCACTCATATAGTTTTCACCGTGCACTTTGCTCATTCTCCAACGGATTTCAACAGCACTACGGCCTTCTGCTTGCAGAAAAAGGATTACACTTCTTAACTCACATTCGACGTGAGCATCAATCGGAGCGGAAATGTTCAATTTCCCGTCACGATATGATAAATGCCTCAACTGGTTTGGCAATTATGTAGAAAAATAAGTAAGAACCTGCTGTACTTTTGGTAATAAAATTATTATGCTATGTAAACTTGTCGTTTTTATAGCCCATCGGGGGTTGTAAAAAACACAGCCCTCGCATATATATTACATATAAGGCTGTGTTTACTCAGCTGAAATATAGTCCTTACAAAATAATTTCATTTTTGTAATTTTGGTTGTTATAACAAATTATAATAACTTAAATTGTGTAATTTTCTAGAGACTGTATTTGCTACTGTATTTGTATGACTTTATTCTCTGTTATTTGTAAAAGTAATTTGCAGCACAAAAATTACATATGCAACATTCTTTTCTATTCATGTAATCTTTATTTTGCGTTTATTATAATTGCTATTTGACAATTTTCTAACATTCTTAAATATAATTTATCTTGGGACTTTACGTCGAGCACTAATGAAAGAGTTCTATGTCTTCAATTAGACGTAACAAAACACGAGCTTTTCCTTTATTAAATTAAGTGAAAACAATGTGCGACAAAACTGTGTGACAGAGAGACATTATCAGTAAAAAGTCAATGATTTAGCAAAGAAAGTATCTTCTTATGTTTTTTTGGGGAAAAGGCTATGTTTTGGGAAAAGTTAATTAAAATAGCAATAATTATGAACATATTTCTAAAAAATATAAATAAGTAATTAAAACAATGCAAATATTTTCTAAAAGTATTGAGAAAAGTAACACAAAGTTGGAAAAACTCACTTTTAAAAAATAAAATTGCAGACTACTTTTCTCTTCGTGGATTCTATGTATCTAAATATAATAGAGAAATTTAATTTTACTAAGACAAAAAAAAAAGGGAAACATTTTATTATAATGCGCGATTTTCCAAAAGTATATTTTAATAAATACTTTCTTTTATATGTAAACATTCTTTATAAAATAAAAACTCATAAATGTAAATTTTTGTTTAACAATTCTGTAAGATGTGTAATTTGTAACTACTGAAAATTTAACATTATTTTTGTCCTCTTCTGTCGTGATTTTCTAAATTTCTCAAAGGGAATATTTCTTATTATTTTTCCTGGAGCTATTATGACGGAGTGCTGTATTTTCAATTATATTTAACATATGACAGATTTTTCATTATTAAATAATCACAAGGTGCAAAAGAACTGATCCACAAAAGGATACTTTCAACACGTAAAACATTTGAGGTACCAAGAAAGCATTTTCTAATGTTTGTTGGAAAAGAAATAAAGTTTTACCAAATGTTAATTTAAGTAGAACTAATTAACGAAACTATCCCCAAAAGTTTTAAATAAATAATTAAATAGGACAGTTTATTTTCGAAAAGTGAAAATTAAAGGAATACAAAACAAAGAAAAACAATATTAAAAAAAAGTATAGAATTGTTATTTAATGTCTGCTTGGATTGAATTTATTTACTAAAATGTAAAGAATTAAAAGATAAATAAATTAGATAAATAAATAATCAGATATATAAATAAAATAAATTATGTGCACTTTTTGAAAGTATGTTATATTCTATTCTACTTTGCATGAACACATTCTCCATAATTTATAAAAGAAATTTTTAGTGCATAAATTAGATATTATTTATTTATATTTATATAACAAATATTATAACATTTAATGCAACAAATTTTTAACAATACTATGTCGAATGTGCTCAAACTTTTCCGTTGTGGAGCCTTTTTAAAATATATTTTACGGCCTAAAGCATTATAGTCCTTTGGAACTAGCAATGCACGTATTTAATCGAATGCTTTTATAAATGACACCCTTTTCACGTATGGAGTTAGTGAAATGAAAAACTCTTTTCTTAGTGTCATTATTTAAGATTAAAGTAGAGTCCCGCTATTCCGAACCCCACTATTCCGAACCTCGCTATTCCGAAAATACGCCTATTCCGAACAGAGTTCAGAAAAAATACCTATTTTTTAAACTTAAAAACACGAAAAATTGAAAAGACGTTTGTGAAAACACGTACATTTATTGTTATACAAAGAAGTTAAATAGACATACATAAAGCCTAAGCTTGATGAAAACGCCTGAAACCAAATTGGAATGAAAGCTGGTTACTTATAGTACATGTCGGCTCTTATTTATACAATTCTGTAGAATCATTTTTAATCACTGCTAAACACAAAAATAACTTATTGACACACACTTAAGAAGTAAAGTCAGTGATTTTTCTGACGAAGAACACTGAATCGACTTGAGGATTCAATGTTCCGCCATCGCCGCATGAACATAGCATCATTTGGTGTTAGTGAAGCGTGTTGCTCGATGTAGCGTAAGGTGAGGTCAAGAGTATTTGCCGCGTCTGTGTGTGATATGAGTTCAGTTTCAGCGTTCACCTCTGCCTCGTTTTTCTCCGAGTCGATCTCAGATGATGATTCCTGCATCATTGCTATGATGTCTTCGTCTTCGTACTCCTGGTGACCATTGTCGTCAATAGCAGAAAGAAGGTGACAGTCTTTCACTGGTGTAAAAGTTGTTTCAACCAATTCCAATGTAGGCCAGAGGTTTTTTCCATGATTTTTGTATTGCGCCTTTAGTGGTGTTACCACATGCTTCAGCCACCCAGTAAATCACATCTTTTATTGTAATTTTCATAAGTTTTTGCAGGATTTTGAGTTCATTTCCATCATCTTCAAGTAAGGTGTGAAGCAGCATTTTTCTGTATTTTTGTTTAATGGCCTGTAACACACCCTGGTCTATAGGCTGAATAATTGAAGCAACATTCCGTGGCAGAAAAACTGCTTTGATGTCTTTACAAAAAAGTTCCGTTTATTCTGGGTGGAACGGAGCATAGTCTATAATGAGCATAGCACGATTATGCAATCCATTTTCTCTATTGAACGCTGTCAGTTTAGGGACAAATTGGTGCTCGAACGATCCCTTCAACAAGTCGCGTTCCATCCAAGTTTGATTCTTATTTTACACAGGAAGTGAGTTGATGTTAATGTTTTTGAACGCTCGTGGTTTCGTCTATTTGCCTATTACCACCAGCGGAAGTTTGTTAGTTGCCGAGGCGTTGCTGAAAGCTAAGACAGTTAGACTTTTTTGTCCATTTAAACCCTGAGACAGATTTCTCTTCTTGCGAAGCAAGACTTTTGGTAGGCAAAGCCTTCAAATTCAGTCCGGTTTCATCCGCGTTGTAAACTTGCTGCGGTGTGTAGTTTTGGGAAGAAACAAGGTCTTTAAATTATTTTATGTAATTCGCAACAGCTTCGTTGTCAGCTGACAACTTCTCCCCAGCAATCGTGAGCTGTCTAATTCCATATATTTTCTTCCAACGATTCTAAAAACAACAACCAGCTGAAAATGATGGTTTACCATCCATAAGCTTGTTCCGATGAAGCGCCTTTTCTTTAACCAAATGACCAGAAATGGGGATTTCTTTCTATTTTTCTTGAGAGAACCACAAGAATTAAGCCTGGTCAATTTTTTCATATAAAGACAGTCGTCTTTTGCCGTTTTTCAAGCGTTTTTTTTCATTTGAAACAGAACAAAACTGTTCAATTTTAAGGCGATTTTTCTCCAGTCACTAATCGTTGCTTTTCTGACACCATATTCGAGTGATAATTTAGTAGCACTTTCTCCCTTGTCCAGCATTTTTAACACTTCAAGTTTTTCTTTTAAAGTACACGTAGAACGACTTCACTTACTTACGATGTTTAATGTTTAACAGTTGATGTCAAGGGCTACGAACATAAATAAAAAAGGCACAGTGACTCGGTAATCTAGTAACTTAATATTCACGGAACAACAGTTTTTCACAATAAATTTGCAATAAGCGCACACAGTTCATCAAATTCCGCTAGAGTAAACACTAATTGGGAGGCGAGTTTCAAAATAATTTGTCAACGTTGGCAAAAACACAGAATCTATACGCCAATACTCTGTGGCAGCGAAAATCAGTAACCCTGGTAGTAATTTTTGGAACGCGGGAGAGAGAGGGATAGGTAGGGTGGGGTGAGGAGTCGTCGAAGGTCACTGCCCTTCCCTTCCCACTTTCACTGAACTTGTTCACCACGAGCCGATCAACGCTGTATAGAGCTGACAATAGTAGATGTCTTCGCACTTACTTTACGCCTTAACAAGTCAATACGTTGATTTGTATGATATCGTTTTATGTTGATTATTATTAATGAAATCCGTCTATTCCGAATTCCCGCTAAACCGAACAGTATTCGGTCCCAATTAGTTCGGAATAGCGGGACTCTACTGTATTTTATTTTTAGGTTCACTAAACTACTTCATGGTTTTAATCATCTAATTAAATTTAAAATATGTATTTTTTATTGTAGTTAAAAAGTAATATCGATAAAGATATAATATATTTGACTTTCCAATAGCAATAGAGATACATGATTGCAATAATTTTTCATTTGCATTAAAAACTTCAAACATTTTGTAGAAAATATTGAAACGCAGTTGTTTTAGAAAAGAGCTATTGGTGACTCATCTATTTACGAACAGCTATCAGCTGCAAAAAGGATTATCAAAATTGTTTCAGTAGAAAACCCAGGGCAGATGACGAAAACAATGTCTTGTACTTTAAAGACATAAATATTTAATATGGTTACTGTGAATTTTTTTTCGCGACAAAAAAAAACTGATATATTCTCTCTTGTTTAAAACGTTAGTCTTTACACACACATAAAGGTGGCATATAATTAGAAAAAACACGCAATAATGATGTGGCTACGAGTTACAAGACAAAAGAGTGGGTGCGGATGGAACATGTATTTTATTTACTTACATTTTTACAATTTAATATTATAATTGAGAACTGTGTTGATATAAATGCAGTTAATTAATATAAAAAATAATTAATGTAATATCAGATGTAGTGGTTATATGTATTTACAATTGATCATGGAGCACAAATCCCACATAAAATGTTTAAATATTAAATATCTATACAAATAAAAGAAAGTTTTGCTCCATTTGTCTGTGTGTGTCTGTCTGTCGGCGATGGCTATCGAAATCTAGCGCGCTTAGAGATCTGAAATTTTGGATGAAGATAGTCCGAGGCATGTCCTCATGCACCTTAGGCTAAGATTTTTCATATTTGTATAATTAGCCTAGATATTAATTAGAAACTTATTAAACATAAAAATGCTATCTTTTTACCTGAAAATGGCGCTAAAAAAATGTCAAAACCGCAAAAGAAATAAATGATTTGATAATCAAAGACGGAGAATTTGTTTCATTTTCACTTATTCTGGAATATTAAGAAAATTATCAGAGGTATAGATTCGAAACACACAGCATATATGTAGCTTATTTTTCGGATTCCGAAATTGTTCGTATGTAAGATTTTACCAGTTGTATAAATGTTTAATCTCCTACATTTATCTGTAATGTTCAAACTCAATACCTTTTTTAATTTGCTCAAATAAAAAATTACAGATTACATTTCAATTTTTATTTTATTATAAATTAAAAACACTGTCGACGTTATACATAAGAATTCATCTGGAAATTCAAAAATCGTCTGTAAATGAGAGATAAAATTTACAATATATATAAAACATACATTTTTTTCTAAATCGTCAGCTGAGATTTCCTCGGTAATCATAATATCCTAAAGCAAAAGGCCCTAAAAATAATTTTTTTTATCCAAGCGCCAAAAGTAGGCAACAAAAGTGATAAATTGTCAAATAATGTTTGAATGTCCACCTTTGACATTGAACACTTTTTTTAAACCGTACAAACATTCTTTTGACACTGTACGAACCACCGTACAAACACCGAACAAACCACCTTTGACATTGAACACTTCTTTTGAACCGCACAAACATTCCTTTCATATTTAAATTAAATATCTTTGTTTTATAATAATATTTCCTCATTAAAACTTTTTGTAAAAAAAAATTCATTAAAAGTGTTTGTATTTTTTTTCTTAAATCTGTAACTGATATACCCATTTCCCAAAAACCGTTAACCAAGCGCTTAGCACAATATACCTTCGGCAATATGAAAAACATATAGTAATGGCAAGATTTTCGTCCAAAATAATGATAAAATACCACATTTTATTATCAAAAATCATGGTTATATCGGTATATTATATACATCATAATGAATGCTGATTTTCTCTATCTGATGGTGGAGACCGCAAAAAATTCCATCGAGTAGTTTTTGAAATTACCTTTGGCATACATTTTCGGGCCTCTTGTTTTAAAATATATATCATATAATGATATGATAATCATTAAAATAATATGATAATTCGTTTTTTATTAAAGATCTCGTTAATATCACTGATTTTGATTCCATTTTAGATTTATTCATAGCATAATTAGTTTGGAGCTAAGTTAATCCAAATTCTTGTTAGAAACGTTGACTTTTCCAAGTTTTTCCCCCTCCTCTTCTTACCCCCCCCCCTCCAAATGATAACTTTCTTAATATTGGTCCAATTCAAATGAAATCTTTTCTAACATTCTTCCCAGCTGCCCCCAAAACTAAATAAACTTCGGTATCATTTTTCAGGCCATAGTTACCACCATTTCTGAATATTAATCTCTAGGAGAGGGGATTTATTTTCTTGAGTTCAATGGGTCCGATTTTAACGGGAATTGATCCATTCGACTTAATATGAACAAATTAAGATATGTATTTGGCGCCCCGTAGTGGTAGAAAGTGGAACAAAAAGATTTTCAGTGCGTGCGCAGCACGCCTGCTCTAGCGATAGGCAGGAGGGCACGTGCCGGTGTTTCGTTCGGAAAGAGTTTTGTTTAGAATAGAAAGCGCCCCCTGGCAGTGGAGAGTGGAGGGAAATATTTTCCAGTGCGTGGGCAGCACGTCTGTTATACGGTTCCGCAGGCAGCTGGTATCCGGGCCAGAGTTTAATTTTTTAAGACATTTGAGGTTATTACACGTTCCCTGCAACGCAACGCCGCCGGGAAGGTCAGCTTGTTTATAAAAAATCTTTACGTGAATAATATTTTACAATTTATTCTATTTTTTGCTTTTGATAAACAAATCATCTTATAAAATCACCTTTTTCTCCCAAGTGTTATCTTCCAGGTATTGGCTTTGTAAAAAAAAAAAAAAAAAAAATGCAAATGCAATTTACGTAACGTGTTTAGCACGCAATTATGTGTAACTTGTTTTGTTATGATTTGCTCGAACGTTATACTAACAGTACTTTAAATCGATTGAACGATTAGCGTAATCTTTTTAAACGAGCTCTCCTAATGGTACATGTTCACATTTGTAAGAGCTAATCAAATTAAGTAAAAGATGCATGCTCGAAATTGTTATTGTTCATAATAGTAGTAATTCTTTATGGTAGTAAATTGTACAGAGTAAATTGTCTGTGGCTGCTTATCTGGCATCGGTGATACTTCTTTGTAGTTTGAAGATGTAGAATATTTCGTAAACGCATATTTTAGAATGATTTAAAAAATATTTTCATCATAAATTCATTTTATCCAAACTACATTCTTGTAAGACAATTACTTCACATTTTAATGCATTTCAAAATATGTCAAGGATTTTTCGAACCTTTAATAAAGGGTTCCGGTTAGTGCAATAGAAATATATAGTCTTTGAAAGTTATTCAAATTACAAAGATATGTTATATTGACAGAAGAAGAGTATTGTTTATAGTTGTCTACATTGCCTTTCGAATAAGTTGTCTCAAAAAAAAAAAAAAAAAAATCAAAATTTCCATATACGGATATTTAATATTGTATTGCATGCTATGAACAACAACGTTGTAATTGTCCTTAAAGAAGTTGAATAACCCTTGTTTTATTATTATTAAAAAAGAAATATTCAAGCAAACTTTTAAATGATTGATATTCACAGGAGGCAAAAAAGCAGTGCAAACCATAGGACGCACTAAAAGTAAAATACATTTGCGAGTGTATTTCTTTTCATAGGTATATTACCTTTAGATATACATGTATTATGAGTAAAATCTTTTGATTGCAACTGTCCTTAAACAAGTTGAATAATCCTTGTTTTATTATTATTATTAGAAAAAAAATTATTCCAGTAAACTTTTAAATGATTGATATTCACAGGAGGCAGAAAAGCAGTGCAAAACATAGGATGCACCTTTAGTAAAATAAATTTGCGAGTGTAATTTATTTTCGTGGGTATATTACCTTTAGATATATATGTATCATGGGTAAAATATTTTGACAAAACTTATGCAAATGCATGGTCTCTGATCAAGTATTTACAGGAATGTATGTAGCAATACATAAGTGGATGTGATGGTGCCTTTTTGCAAAATTTATGTTTTTACCGGTTAATTTATCACTATTATTAATATTAAAGAGAAGGTGCAAATCTGTGTTGGTATTCAGAAAATTTAAGATATGCATATGAAGTTTGTGAAGTACAGCAGATCCACTTTACATCACTCGTGTTGTAGCGTATTTAGATTTATCGCTCTCTTTTCATGTCTCCCGAATAAAATAAATTTTACGGAAACCAAACTTTCTATTTTTTTATCCATGTGACAATTGCAATAAATGTAATTTTTCAAGGTTAATTGATTTTTTAATTAATATTCTTGGAGACAAATATCAAATACTTATTTATAAGTTATATTATGTTTTAATGCTAAATGCCCTTGATAATAACGGTTATACTGTGCTTTTTGCTTGCTCCCGCCATAGGTAAAATAATGAAATATTACTCTATTTATTTTATTTGAATAAATATTACTATAATTACTATAAATCCCTTTAAAATACTACTGAGAGTTAACGGGTCAACTGGTAAGTTTAACTATTCAAATACCATAAATTGAACTATACTCAAATCCGGGCCATGAGTCAGAGATCTTTAACATGAGCTAATTATCCTGTGTTAAAAAGTTATTACTAAATACATTTTTTGTTGAAACTTACAATTATTACTTTCTTTTTACTTGAAATAATAGATTTAAAAAATAAACTTAAGTAAGTATACACCCAGAAAAAGGAATTGATTAAAACTACAAAACATGTTTTGTTGAGTACATTTTGGTTGTTTTAGCAAAGTTCAAGTAAAATTGAACCATTTTACTTGAATTAACAAAACATTTTTTGGTGACGATACAATTTTTTTTTTTTTTTTTTGGAATTGCAAAAAGAAAAAAAAAAAAAAAAATGATTCAAACAAAATTTCCATTGACCTATATTTAAACAAAAAGTTTTGTTGGGTCAACCAAATTTTTGTTGATTCAACAAAACATTTTTCTGGGTGTAATTTCTCAGTGCTGTTTAACACAATATAATTTCAATTTAAATGTATGTAAATTTATTTGTGAATCTTAAAAAGACCAATGAAACGTTCATATCTGTAATTTGACATGAAAGAGATTTATTACAATATTACGAAGTACTTTTTATAACGTTTTTGTAAAACATTTAAAAAAAGCATGTTATAGTTCAACATAGATCTTTGTCATTATGAATCAAGACTAAACTACATTGTGTATCCTGTTATGTTAACAATAAAATATAATAATTTTAATTGTATACATTCAAGTAACGTATAAAATGAAAAGTTAATTTCTAAACAAATATGAAAAATTACAATATGAGTTATAGCTACGCTAAATTAGAATACTAGCACCATATTAATTATTCTAAAATAATACTAACTACAATGAAATGAATTGTATCCATCTAAACATTTACGAGGAAATTGTTAAAATTAAATCTGATTTATTCATGAAATTTAATTCGTAAACTAAATTGTTTGAGGAGATTATTAAAACGTAAATTGGGAAATTTTTTTGTATCTTAATTTATATCAGTTACTTTTTAATTCAATAAGATAAATATATTAACGTCATATTCCTCAAATCCCTTTGGCATTTCAATGTGATATGTAAAATTCAATTATAGTCAATCTAATTTTTTGATAAGCCTGTAATGAACTGAAATTAACAGTATTTATTATATATTGAACTACTTCGTATTTCAAATTTTTTTCCTTAATTTTATTTTAAATACACATCTTTTAGAATACACATCGATGTGCAAACTTTTTTTATACCTATCTATAACAATGTTTCGTTTGAAACATTATAACAAAAGCTAATTCGGGAATGTTTAATATTTTTTAAACAAATTATCTATCTTTTTTTTCTTTTTGCATCCATTAAAATTTTTTGTACATATAATACAATAATTTGCAGCTGTAATAAATTTCATCAAAGTATTTTAATTAGCTTCACATATATGAATATGGAAAATATCCTTCATTATACTTAATCTAACTAACTATCGTAAAATGTTTATATTTATTTTGAACATTTAGCCAGATTGAATTAATTTATCAGTGTGTTACAATTACTTATATCTAGAATATATCTAATTGATATTAATAAATAGTTATATATATATTGAGTATTTATATGTTAAATAAGCATATATGTGAAGCTAATAAAAATACTTTGGAAGATACTTTTCGATTCATGAAAAAGCTTTATTTGTCGTTTATCAAATTGACTTGACTATATGTATTGTAAATGGAGTATATGTCCATTTATCGTTAAAAAATAATTGTTCAATATTTTATCTGTGATAAATAAAGTTTTTTCATGAATCGAAAAGTATCATTCAAAGTAATTTTATTAGCTTCGCATATATGCTTATTTAACATATAAATATACTCAATATATAATATAACTATTTATTAATATCAATTAGATATATTCTTGATATAAGTAATTATAATACACTGATAAATTAATACAATGTGGCTAAACGTTCAAAACAAATATAAACTTTTTACGATAATTAGTTAAAGTATAATGAAGGATATTTTCCATATTCATAACCGATTACAGGCGTAATGAGTTTCAAATAACAGTCCATAGTGAAAACCCAAACAATCACACAGGCATTATGGCGTCATAACCTTATCATTACATAGCAGAATAAGCTTAAGCAAGGTAATGAGGCTATGAATAAGGATTAGGAAGTGATCTGTACAAAACTGCCTTGCCTGGAAAAAGTTACAGAATAAAGTGACTTGGTTAAATACACTGCTCAAAACAATTAAAGGATATTTGAAGTTTTATATAAAATAAAGATATAAACGAAATTTTTTTTGCCAAAAATAGAAGAAGAGAATCACAAATGCAAATTTTTCTGGTTTTCAAACTGTGGAGTATGCAAATTTTGAGTTCGACGTCAAAAATGTCGCTTCAGCGGAAGCGAATGAAATTTGACTTTCAACTGGATAAAAGAGAATGAAGACAAGGATGATCGGCATTCAGTGATTGCTTTGTTTCGATGAGTACGATGTCTCAGCGAAGTCATTTGACAGATTCAGAAGCTTGGAGAATTGTTGATAGGTTAGAAGGGGGCCAAACTCAAGCCGAAGTAGCGCAAGCCATTGGAGTGTCATAAAGTGTCCTTTCCAGGATCTGGAACCGTTTTTTGGAGAGTGGATGTGCAGGCTGAAGACCAGGGCAAGGTCGTAGATAGGCAACAACGCCCAATGAAGATCGGTATTTAGCGTTAACAGCTCGGAGACACTGAAACATGAACGCTACTCTTCTCCAACAACACCTTCGCTCGGCTACAGGCACCACGATTTCAACTCAGACTGTCCGAAACCGGCTCCATGTTGTAGGTCTGTATGCTCGCCGACCGATGGTATGTGTTAGATTAACATCAAGGCATCGTCGCGACCGCAGGGAGTGGGCAACCGAGCATGTCAACTGGAGGAGTGCATCCTGATAATAGGCGTATTTTCATCTGGAGGGACCGTGGCAGTAGGAATAATCCTGCGTTCGTGCACGAAAGTGTCAGATTTGGCGGTGGAGGAGTGTTGGTGTATGGTGGCAGCTCCATTGACGGGCGCACTGACCTCTACATCATTCGAGATGGAGCTCTGACTGGTCGCCGATATAGGGATGAGATCCTCAGACCTATTGTAGTCCCTTACGCTGCAGCAATCGGAGATAACTTCATTTTAATGGACGATAACTGCAGGTCACATCGTGCAAACCTGGTGGAGGATTTCCTTTTCGAGGAAGGAATCGTTCGAATGGAATGGCCAGCGTGTTCTGCAGACATGAATCCAATCGAGCACGTTTGGGACGCTCTAGGAAGACGAGTTTCTGGCCGCCAACAACCCCCACAAACTCTCCAAGAACTGGAAAGAGCTCTTCTGGAAGAGTGGGGCAGAATATCCCAACTCGTCATTAATAGCCTCATTGAGTCCATGCCTCAAAGGTGTTCAACGTTGCTGGCCGCCCGTGGAAACTATACCCCCTACTGAAAATGATTTTCTTTGAAGAAAACACCTTTTCTTATTCTATTTTTCTCATATGCACAAATTGTGTTTTTTTCCTTTTGTACACAAATGCGCAATAAAATGCATTTTTTTCTGCCAAACATGTGTAATTTATTCTCATATAACCTACTATGTCTGTCGACCATGTATCAATCAGCTAAAAAGTTTCCCAGATACAAAATCCACCTAAAACTGCAATATCCTTTAATTGTTTTGAGCAGTGTAGGTTTCACCGACAGATTATCTTTTGCAGTAAATTTTAATTTTGTCATACATTTTGACGTTCTAATGTTATTTAATGTTATGATTATTTAATAAATTGTTTATATCTGCTAAAATATATTTATGCAAATAAATATAAAAAATAATTACATTTATATATGGTTATGTAAATATATCGTTACTCATATAAATAACTGTAAATAATTTTATGAAAAGTTTTTGTCCTCTTTAAAAATAGAAACTGCGATTTTTTTTTTTTTTTACATAACTTTAATTTGTCATTTGAAAATGTAAAAATTCATATTTAACAGTGTGTATATGTACATGCTCAAAAACATTTTCTTTATTTATGCGTTCTTCAAATTGACTTGATTATATGTATTGTAAATAGAGTATTTGTCCATTTACCGTTAAATATTAATTGTTCAATATTTTCGCTGTGACAAATAGAGTTATTTCATGAATCAAATCACAACAGAAAGGACAGAATTATGGAATTCACATCATTCTGGTCTTTCTAACTAATTTGAAATTCTGTCAACTAAAACTAATTATGGCTTAATACCGTTAAAAAATCAATAATTCAATTCCTTACAACAAAATTCAAAAGACAGTTTAAACATTTCTTTACAATTTGGTGTACATTGGTCTAATAATTTTTATGATAAAAGCTTCTCCTAACTTTTGACACTTCAGAATACCTGTCACATTAATCGGTCAGATCGTATGGCTAGAAACTAATTTTGAAATAGAACTTTTTTTTTTAATTGTTGGGGATTACTTTTTACAATTTAGCAATAAACATTTTTACACGTCAATTTAATATTTTTGTTTCAGCATCTATTTCTAATTTTGCTTCTAATTTTCAAAATACAAAAACGTTATTTTAAAGTTGTAAAAAAATGATTAATTTTTCTGAATCCATGCCATCTGCTACTTAATAAAATTTATAAATATGTTCGGTCATTTCAATATGCAACGGCGTTTTGTGGATTGAACTTTTGTTCAACATATTTTACTTTCATAGACGTTAGATTAACAACAACAAAAAAAGGAAAAGGCTTCGCATTTCACATTCAATTTACATTTATGTGTTTAGGCGTTAAGTCATTGAAATAACAATGTCGTAACGCTAACTAAAAATGGGAGTAGATAACATATGTAAACTGTAGTCTGTTTAATCTTCAAAATTCAAAATTTTAAAATTAAATATTTGGAAGCATTAGAAAAATGTGAGTTAATTGAAATTTTATAGAATATAGAGTTGTGAAGAAAGTGTAAAGGAAGTAAAGAATAATGTTTTAGATTTATCCATGATTAGATAGTCTAATACAAGTAATGGCAAAAATGCAAGAAATGACTGAATGTCGATTTAATTTAATTTTTTGAAACATATGTAAAAATATATTAATGCAAAGATTTAAACAAGAACGATAAACCATGCGTCAAGCTTAGATTATGAAACACTTTCCAACGCAGCCAGGAAACTGTAACGGAACTTCACAGTTAAATAAGGTGAAATAAGATATGTAAGTAAACTGATTAGAAAACATACAACACATTGAAAAATACAGTTTTAGAAATTACCTTCAAGTGTCATAAAAGTAGCCGAATTATTTTGTGCAGGTATATGATCAATAGATTTGGATATATAGTATGATAAATTTAGTTCAGTTAGAATATTCACATTTAGCAATTTTCGCCAATCGATGGAAATGCATTAAAAATCTTTTGTGCAGCCCTGCATATTAAGCTAAAAGGCAACCTTTACTCACTCGCAGTAATTACCAACCGTAAACGACAATGTATCTTTTTCTATACGTAGCCCTGTATATGAATTTATTTATATTCTGCAAACTTCTATTAGTCTACTAAATATAGTTCAGCAGGGAAATGCGTAAATACAATTAAAAACTACTCTTAAGCAATTCACTCCCATAGTCTGTAATACTTACGAATTCCCTTGTGTAGCCCTGTATATGATCAACCGAGTTTATAAACACACACGTACTATGAAAAATTTTGTTAAACTTAAAAAATCAAACTAAAGTTGAAAACGCACTTATCACACATAGACTGTAAATATCACACATGTACTGTAACCAATATCTTTTGTGTGTCCCATTAAATAAACGCAATGCACACATGACAACAAATTATAATACATCTTAGTAATGCATATAATTTTCATTATGTTTGAAATAGTGGATTATCACAAAATTACACTGCAAACGATTTTTCCCCATAGAACGATGTGTAAAAGAATTCTTTTGTTTAACCCTGTAAATGAATAATAAATGATTTTCACTCCATATTCTAAAAGAAGTATGTTTTAATGAGCTTGATAATTATATATCAATATCATTACGTTTTAAATTACGTAGCATCATCAAAATGCACTTGAAACGATTATTTCCTATTGACTGTAATGTAACGGAATACTTTTGACTGACCCTGCAAAAAAACTATAAGTGCTACACACTTCTGTTGAAATATGGATTATCCGATAGTAAACGACAACAACATACAAGAAATTTGAGGGCAATCCGAGCATATTTACGGGAGTTAGAGCACGGCCAGACGGCCAGACAAACCGAAGTCATAAACACTTTTCAACTAGGTTGGAAAGTGTTAAAAAATGAAGTAAGTATTTTCTAATACTGCATATAAATTTACAGAGTTTTAATGCTTTTGCATATCCATCAAGAAAGATTACCAGTTATCATAACTCTTATAGAAGCAATTAAATTCTGATACTTCTACAGGGTGAATCTAAACTCTTGGGCAAAACTTTAAAGGGTGATAGTACACATCAAATCAAACAATATTAAATGCGAAACTAAGGGTCCCTGTGGTCTACACTGTGCGCCGACTTAAAACTCCGTGAATCACATTAAGTATTTTCAAACAATTTTTTTTTTTTTTTATGTTAAAACGAAATTGGGTTAAAAAAAAAGTAAGTATGAAAAAAAATAAATCATGAAAAATTAGGAAGTAGAATGTTTGCAGCACTGACCAAATGAATCATTTTATATGTAACATATATTTCGTGAATTGTACACATTAATTGTCAACTGCACAGTTAAAAAAATGCTATTTGCATGATATTTAGGTTCTAGCATTAATTAAACAGTAACAGTCTTTAACTTAATCCTACCTAATATTTTCCTTTCTAACTTTGCCAAAGTCACAGTTAGAAGTTGGACAAATCGAATCACACACAGAGAAAAGAGTAGAGTATTTATCAAAATTGTTCTATTTAAACTTAATATTTTCTATTACATTTTCCCCGGTAATATTTGTCGTATTTCTAGAACAAAAATCAAATAGTACATTAGCTTAGATTTACTTCATAAATTTGTCAGTTCTTCATGTAAGGAATAGACCCACAGTTCCGGATAGAACCCTACAGATGTCTGTCTAGAGCTGCCGCGTACCTTACTTACATCTCGCAATGAGCTTGCTAAATTGAATGGTCTCCGAAAAATAATACATTTATTTATGTTTAATTTTTTTATATTCTGAAAACTTTTGATCCTATAAAAGCCTATTTTGCGTCTTTTACTTCAATATGGTTACCCATGTGTTGCGAAATTGAAAATTTTAAAATAAAACTTTTTTTCACATATAGCATAATGCATGTTTACCATTACTACAAAATTCTCAATAGTATTTTATGTATCACATTTTAATTAAACATTCCTTACTTGTTTTTTATTTTTTTTCATTATAAAAATAGTATTAAATATAACAAAAAAAATTACTAAAAAAAATTAAGTTATCCCCATCCCATATGTTTCCTGGAATCAACTTAATGCTATAGTATAATTTAACAGAAAAAATATTAATATAATAGAATCTTTTTTAATTGTTTGCGTTTATTCACTGTTTCGTCTGCTTTCAAATATTGTAGTTTGTAAAACAATGTATCATACAATGACAAAATATGTTTAAAATCTGTTCAAAATGAATCATGAGAAATTTGCATTCTTTTGGCATACATTTTATCTTTTTTTTTGTATATATTTTTTTAATTTCACGTAATCATTTCTCAATTTAAATGGAAATCTTACGAAACACTTATATATTTAAAATTTCCTATAGACTAGAACTAATTAAAAGGGCTTTAACTAAATTATTTTCCAGGTGCTAATATTAATTTTTATTTGCATTTAAAGATAAATATTATCTATAATTTATAAAAACAACATTTACTTTAGAAATATTATAAATTCAATAAGGTTTTTCTACAATATTTTAATATACATAATGTTTATTTCTTAAATATTTCTCATATATCTTTCATTCACATAATTTTCTAACATCCTTAAATCGAATTTTTCTCGGGACGTTACTTTATTCACTAATAAAAGTACTCCGAGCTTTCAATTATATTTAACGAAACACGAAAGCTTTTCGTTTATTAAATTAAAAGGACACAATGTGTGAAACAATTGTACAGTACATAGAAATTGTCTTTTAAAAAGAAATGCTTTAGTAGAGAAAGTCTTTTCTTTGTTGTCTTGGAGATAAGGCAAATATTTAAGAAGAGTTAATAAACTACAATAACCAATCAAAATAGAAATAGTTATACATAATTTCAATAAAAGAGTTCTATTTCTAAAAGAGGAAAGGAAAGTAACAAAAGTGAGACCCAAGCTCGTATTTTTCGCACACATTTTGCCATAGTTGAGATTATTGCTCCATTTAAGACTAGAAATGAATAAATATGTTCATTTATTTAATATATTTATAAATATATAGCATTTTAGCGTGTCCAATAAAATGGACATTGGGTCTTCGTCTTGTGAAAAGCATATTATTGAATTACATGAATCTGAATGGAAAATTCTTAATATTGGACAAAATATAATAGCACAAAACAGAATTAGACTCAAAAGAATGACACAAAATTTAATTAGACACAAATTATTAATTATTATTATTGTAAAATATTTAATTACACGCAAAAAATAAATAGATGAGCTTAAAATTGAATAATTTATGAATGGGCTTCTGCAAAGCAATTATTTTGTTAGTTAAACAGATATACAAATTGCACTTCATTTACAAAAATTTAGATTTTTTTTTTAATAAAATTTAATTTTGCCTCACAACGCATTTTATTTGTCCATTATTTTAGGTAACTGTTGGATACTCTCTTTAAAGCTGAGTAGACTGCACAAGTTCAAACTTTTAGGGCCCCACCAGTGGCTGAGATGTTCTGCTCTTAAAGCTGGTTGACGGGAGGTGCTAGGTTCAAACCCCTGTTGTGCTCGTCGACCTAACCGTTCGGAGTTTTCTGTGTTTTTATTCGAACCTTGACGTAAATATGGATTAGAATCCCTTAGAAAGACCCTCATGGAGGGCACTCCCCCTAGGGCCAATATCCTTTGTGTAGATAATCGGCCGTCATAAAATCATCGAATCAACCAACCAAACTTTTGGTGGCGACTAGGTTGCTAGGTGGAGACGTGTTTGGGCTTGAGTTTTCGTCATGACTTGAATAACTCAACTTCGATTTCCTCAAAAGCTGATTCGCGCTAAGCACCTTGAAGTATAATAATTGGATGGATTTGCATGAATCCAATTTCTTTGTTCTTTTCCTCCTTCTTAACTTCGTCACTAAGTGTCAAGCTCTGACACGTCACAATTTATTTTATTGCTTCCAAACGTGTCTCAATAACTGTCTCTAGATCTAAATAATGCCAGTTTCCATATTTTTTTTTTAAAAATAGGCCTCAAAAATCAGATTTCTGGCAACAAAGTTCTATTTCTTTCACTGCAAACTTTTCTATCTTCAGAAGTGTGTTTTTATTACTCATCAGTCAATTCTAAGCATCGCATAATTTCAAGTTTTACATCATCAAATAGAAAAGTGTAGGCCAATTTAGTGTAATTTTAAATACTTTTCAATTAGAATTTTGTTTTAAATCTATCTCAACACCAACCCTTTATTTCCTAAAATAATTATATTAATTAGTGGCACAACTACCACAATTGTCAATTGAATGCCAAGTGGAAGTTTAAAAGAATTAAAACTGAGTTTATTTATAATCTTATAATGTTATCTTTAATTATATTTTTATTCAAATTCGGTTATTTTAATTTGATTAAGTTAATTAATTTAATTAGAAACAACATACTAATAAAACTTAATACGAAAATCTTACAATGAACAAGAACAGAAAAATATATTAAAAGAGAAGCTTATTTGTAAGTAAGTCTCTTTATTTATTAAATACTGCAAAAAATCATGTTTCACTGAAATAAAAAATTAAACAATGTACTAATATTGAACAAGCATTTTATCAGTAGAATTATACACTTCTAGGACAATATTTAATTAATTATTTAATTAATTATTTAATTGCCAATTGAAATTTATATTGTCTACTTCTGTATTTAATTTTTTCTTCAATACTGTATGGAATTTTGAGTAAAAACAAACTTTCCCTTCAGTATTCTAAAGGATCCTAATATGAATGGAAACAACTGATGAAGGCCCAACGTCCAATACAATGGACATTGATAAAAACATGCATTTATTCTCCAAAATATAGATTCAATTACTTAAACTACGGTTTAATTTCATTAATATAACATTCAAAATTAGATATATGCTGCATTAATATCAAAATACTTTAAACAAATATATGAAATTTGAGTAAAAACTGTGTACTCACCTTCAACAATCTTTCGCCTGTTCGTCGCCATTTTCAAATGATTAAAATGCACATTTTACGGCGATTTTTTTACCTTTTCGGTTTACAGATAGCAACACTAGACTATCCATTATAATGGACAGTAAGTTTTTACCAGTTCCAACTGAAATTAAATATTTTATACGAAAAATAAAAATGTCCAATAGGATGGACGCGGGGTCTCAGGAGGATAATAAAGTAGTTTAGTAAAATAAACAGGTTACAATTCTCTCAAATTATCTCTTTACGGATTCTAAAAATACTAGCAGAGCTTCGTTGGCTACACTGGTGAGTGTATTTAGTAAGAAAATTTCATTTAGAATACTGCATAAGCTGTATCAATGTATTTTTTAAAATGTGATTGCTGATTTCTTTTTTCAATGGTGAAACTTGGAACTAAATTCGGTAAGTTCCCTTGATAGCGAGTCGAATGAGCCAAACCGCGTCGTAATCGGACCTATACAACCCGAGATATTGAGAAATGAACTAGCAAAACTCTTAGCGTTTTATATCTTTTTCTATATAAAAAATGGTGTTTTTGCTAAAATGAAAAATTATGGACCGAATTCAAAAAATTTTTGAAACTCTGAAATCTTAACTAATTTTAAGCAGGGATGCATACTTTTCGTATCCAAAGATCCGATATTTTTAAAAACTTTATAGGGCCGTAATTCTTCTAGTATAATGAAATGTGGTTTCCGTCCTCCTTTCCGAATGAACACCAACGAGTGGGGTTCTCATTGTAAACTCCGCTGTCAAACAGAAGCACATGGACGACGGCTCATCCATCATGATCAAGGCGCTTGGAGAAGGAGTAGAAAAAGTAGAAGTCGTAGAATTCAGCGCTAGGGTTGCGAGCAGTAAGCCAATAGGCGAGCTATTCTGTCCCCAGACCTCTTGATTGTTGTTAATTCTATTACCTCCTTCATTCGCTGTTCAAAAAAATTTAAACATGCGCCGAAATATCGATTTTGCGCTGAAAATTTTGGTTTGTTGCTTTAATATATAAGGATAGCTTTACTTATGTTTAAAAAAAATTAAATAACTTCTTATGTTCAAATTTGCAAAAATTTGCAACGTACCAACAAATTTCAATCATTTTGATTTCATTCGTCCTTTTAGGAAGACATTCTGTCTAATTTATGAAAGAACATTTACTGTGAAAAATTAAGAAATATAGTAAAACCTCTGATTAGCGGATACGCGAGGACCGCATAATTGTTTGTCATTCGGCTATTGAGTCATTCTATTTCATCCCTGCTATTCAGGGATAAAACCTACTATTATATAGGTGTTCGCTAAATTGAGGTGTATGCTTTTGGGGAATGTTTATTATAGAGGTGTTACTGTATAACATATATTTTTTAACAAAATAATACGATGTATACTATCTATTTGCTGAAAATCTAACATAGCGTTTTCCTTTCTAACTTATAGCTTTTTAACTTTCTAAAGGGAAATCTCTGTTTGGAACTTAACGTGGAGCCAGTAATGAAGGAGTTGTATACATTTCAAAAACATATTTTGGCTATAAAGATATTTAGAACACGGTGGTGCTTTATCTGTATTAAATTTAGAAAATACAGGGTGACACTACTATTTTGTACGATACACTATAAATAGTAGGAGAAATCATACACTACAAATTAGTAGATTTTACGGTATAATACTGGCACCCCAGCTACTAGCATGATACCGTAAACTTAACAGTGATAAAATGTAAAATAAGCAGTAATACGCTACAGCGCAAGCGCGGTGGAAATTGGTAATTGGATGCTAATGGATAACTGAGTGCTAGTGTTTTTATAATTAAAAAAAAGACACAATAATCAAATGGTTTAATTAAGACTATAAGAAATACAGTGATTTTGTAAAGACAGACTTGTTGATGAACAGAATTTATGTATATATATACATATATACATATTAAATAAAATCTTTACCGGGACAATATTTTCCACTGTAATCCATTTTCAGCTTTACATAAAACACTTTCCTGATTTCAGGTATAATCTTGTATATATTGCCTTTTTTTTTTTTCTTTTTTTTTTTTTTTTTTTTTTTTTTTTTTTTTTTTTTTTTAAGGGAACTTACAACAGCATAATACGTAATGTGCTAATCAGGCAATTACGTGTAACGTCTTTCGTTCCGATTTGCTCAAACATTACGTGACTAAAGTGCTTTGAATTGCTCAACGGATTAATGTAGTCTTTTAAATGAGCTCTCATAAAGATACATGTTCACATTTGTAAGAATATATTAGTTAAAGAACGAGATACATGTTCAAAATGTTATTATACAAATATGGCAGATGACTATTTAACAGTTAACATATTTATTTATTACTTCGAACATAGAAAAAGACGCAATCGATTTTATTACTACTAAACTGTTTTGCGAACAAATTTTGCACACTATTGCATTCATTAGGATTATCTCCTTTTGAAAATATTAAATAAACATGTTAGTTCCTAAATTTTTGGATCTTCTCTGAAATTGTTACACTGTTCTTCTGTCGTAGAGGAAGTTTTAAAACTCAAGACATTTTAAATAAATGACGGTCTGTAATTTTCCTAAAAAAATATCGACAAATTAAAATCGTATTTTTCATACATACAATAGGTACATATATGAAATAATAAAAATATAAAAATGAAGTTAATATTATTAAAAAAATTGTAATTGTGGCGAATGCATTAATGTACTAATTGATCTCGTTAGATTTGAATACTTTATTGTAGTAATAATGTGATACTTCGATAGTTGTAAAAGCTAACTAAATTCTATGTTTCTATTACAAACATGTTTTTAGATGTTAACAACTTGACGTTTATCATAATATTAAAGTAACTGAGATTTTGTATGTTGAACTGTATCCTGAGATTTGGTAGATACCAAAACTGCTAGACAACCTGGTACATATCATTATTGCAGTTGTCTCTTTATGGTTCATTGCCTCTTTGCCAAACTTTTGTATTTTTCTACAGCTCACATGTTACTTTTTCTAAAGGTAATAGGTTTTCCAGCCTTATTGTCTGTGGAACCTTTCAACTCTTTCTCAAGAATTTAACGACCCTCTCAACTTTATTATTTTCTAATTATAAGAAAAGAATATATAGATAGAGAAAAGAGGCTTCTTGCATTTTTGGATTGTTTATTGACTGTATTAAATATATTTAATACAGTTAAAACTGTGGAAATGGAACTTTTCTATAACAAAATCCTGTCTTATACGTCCTGATAGATGGAATACAATGCAATTTTACAGTATATGGTAGAAACCTGTCTAAAAGAGGATTTTTCTTCAGACACTTGGGATTCCATTTTAGTAGGTTTTATTGTATTTTTGTGTAATTAGATGCATTGTAATAAGATTTTTATTAATTTTTAAAACTCGATTAATATTATTATTGAGATAGTTGTGGTTGGTGATTCTTGATAAAATTAAAATGCTGATTTCAAAATACGTAAATTTCAAGTTTCAACTTCAAATACCGACAGCATTTAGTGTCTAAATTGCTTTTTTGTTTTGTTGGGATGGAACTAGCATTCCTGAAATCAGATTCAACTATATATGTAACTGTAAATACTGTATGTATTATTATTGTACTTAATTAGATGGCGCAATGAAACATTATATTTCATCCATTTTCAGTATTTTGTTCCATATATCCAATGTCAACAGTGGCACAACAACATGATGCCAGAGTAGAGATGCGATACACATGTCCACGTCTTAATTGAGTGTTTCTAAATAATTTTTATACGATCCCTAATTCATCACTGAAATATAATTGACTCTTTTTAATGTCAAATTGAGCCCTACATTAAAAAGATACATTAAGTGGTCGATAGAGTACACTTTGGCTTTTCCTAATTTATGTCACTTAATTTTAATTAAATAATCTACCAGAGTTTTTGCAAAACAATTTTGGAAAAAATTAAGTAAAAATATTACAAAATATTAAAAAACAATTATTTTATAATTTAGGTTTAAAAAAATGTATTGCATGTATTTATCTTCGATTAAAATGTTTCCTAATTTTTACTCAGTTCTAGACAGTACAGCGACAAAATTACTTCACCCTGAAAATAGGAAATCCACTTAGTTATTTAACTACGAAGGTAAGGAGAAACGAAATGAGCCCCAGAGTTAAGGAGAGTTACTACAGTTCTGTAATTTTATATGATTAAAAATTTTAGTCTTACAATAAACTGTGCGAAATGTGAAGCAAATCATTTTTTTAATCATGTGTTTACTACATGAAAACAATGCAACTACTGATCTTACCGCGATAGCACAAGCTACTTTGTTCGATTGTGAGTTCATAAAGGCTTGTTCTTTCATCTTTATGAGGCCAGTCTGGTCCACTCTGAATCTTTAAAATGCTTTAAAAAGTAATCACATCCAGATACGTCTTCACCTAGAACGATGAAGTGGTTATGTAGATTGTTATCTAGTATGATGCGCAAGGAACATCATTCAAACAAATCGCACCAGACGAATATCAGCTCCGATTACATAAACGCAAAGATAAACACGATGAATAACTAGATATTACATCATAGCATGCCAACTGTGCCTAATGTAACACATCTTCCCGGTTAGGCCCAATACATTTAACCCTTCCGTCAAACACTTTAATCAACTCAATACCCTTATTTTATTATTTTGTTGTAAGTTAAAGCATATTCCAAAAAAGTACACTGTGAATAGAAAGTACACATGATGAACTTGAATATTAGGAAATTACTTACGACTCACATTCTAACTGGATTTCACGTCATGCAAACATACTACATCATATATTCATTTCATCATTTTATACGTCTTACCTTACACAGTTACTTGTTTCAAATTTAGATTATCTTGTAAATATTTAAGTTATTTATCGGTTATTAAACGCAAAAATACTCGTTCGCAACTAATTGGACTGTATTTTTATGTTGAAATTCTTGTTTTTCTTAAAGTTTTTCATTCCAAAAAAAAAAAAATTTATTGATTCAAACAAAATTTTTATTGACCTATATTTAAACAAAAAATTTGTTTAAATATAGGTCAATGGAAATTTTGTTTGAATCAACAAATTTTTTTTTTTGTTAAAAAGCATTTTTTTTTTGCAATTCCAAGAAAAAAATTGTATCGCCAGCAAAAAATGTTTTGTTAATTGAAGTAAAATCGTTCAATTTTACTTGAATTTTGCTAAAACAACCAAAATGTACTCAACAAAAATGTTTTGTAGTTTTAATAAATTCTTTTTTCTGAGTGAAAGAAGTGGGTTTAATTTTAGATTCCACATTAAATATTTTCAACAATATAGCAAGCTTGTATCTGAAAATTATGTACATATTTCTTTACATTTTAACTAAAGATGGAATGTTAAAATATACATTTAATTCATAGATAAAAATATGTTGTAAATTAGTATTCATCTGAGTCAAAATTATCCCAAATATTATTGCATTATTTTAATATTAAATGAAATTCTAGTCAAAATTCTATTGATAAACATAGATAAATATTGTCAGTATATCAAAACAGAATTGATTTCAGCATCGGAATGTGCATTCTGGATTGATATTAAAAGAACAAAAATGTTTTATTCAGTAAATGATTACATTTTAAAGTAACATTAAAAAATATTTTAAATAATCACATTTTTCTCATATCAATACGCAACCACTTCTGCATATGGAAGAGTAAAAAATTATAACTTACATTAAACGCGATTCTGTGAAAATATATATTTTTCATATCCTATAGTTGGAGTATCATAGTTGAGATTTTTTCCAACAGAGCGAAAATGTGCCGGGACCAGGACTCGAACCTGGGTACTTTGGTTTGCCGTACCAACGCTCTCATTACTGAGCTATCCCGACGATATCCTGGACTAGCATATTTCCCTCTTATTTGTTGGACAAGGCTGCGAACTGCAGCGCTAATTTCATTCATCCGAGCTATAACTATAGCATTTACATGATGAATCTTGAAATAGCACGGAAACTCCTGTATACCATGTAATTAGGTCATAATGTATAGAGGAAAGTATATTTAACTAGATAAATTATATCCAACAGTTGGTATCCAACTTTGGTTCGAACCAAAGTACTCAGGTTCGAGTCCTGGTCCCGGTATATTTTCTCTCTGTTGGAAAAAATCTCAACTATGATACTCCAACTATTGCATATAATTTACCTAGTTGAATATACTTTCCTCTATACATTATGACCTAATTACATGGTATACAGGAGTTTCCGTGCTATTTCAAGATTCATCATGTAAATGCTATAGTTATAGTTCGGATGAATGAAATTAGCGCTGCAGTTTGCAGCCTTGTCCAACAAATAAAGAGGGAAATATGCCAATCCAGGCTATCGTCGGGATAGCTCAGTAGGGAGAGCGTTGGTACGGCAAACCAAAGTACCCAGGTTCGAGTCCTGGTCCCGGCATATTTTCGCTCTGTTGGAAAAAATCTCAACTATGGTACTCCAACTATTATTGGATATAATTTACCCAGTTGAATATACTTTCCTCTATACATTATGATATATGTTTTTCAGTTTATTCGAAAATAAAAATAACTAATTAATAAATATTCTTTTACAAATTCATTTAATTTAAACGATTCTATAAATTTTCAATAGATTTGATATGTTCTAATTTCATACATTATTTT
This sequence comes from Maratus michaelseni, assembly GCA_963931845.1. Lineage (NCBI taxonomy): Eukaryota > Metazoa > Arthropoda > Arachnida > Araneae > Salticidae > Maratus > Maratus michaelseni. Next base: position 297,735,631 of record OZ007589.1, on the reverse strand, counting down.
TTTACATTTAGTAGTAATAGCGATTACACATAACCCGCAATAATGATGATAAATAATGCGCAATAATATGCTAAATTAGCGACTTCTACAAAGTTTAAGCATATTGTTTCAGCTGATTTGTAGAAAATTGCGTAAAAATCGTTTGAATTATGGAATACATAGTAAAATATACAACTATTACTTTCTCCGTAAAGATGTGTGTTCATTTTTCAAAAAAGCCTTGCTAAAGAATTTCGAAATAAAGAAACGGGCTGAGATAGATAAAGACTCATTTATATTGTATTTGAAATTTGCACTAGTCATAGTGAACCCACAGTTATAATAATTTTTGGCTAATAAACTGTGTCGGAAAATTCATTAACCGACGACGGTAGTATTTAAGAATCATTCAAATTACAGAAAGAGGTTTTATAGGGTGATAAATATTTGTTTTATAATTGCCGGCATTGCGTTTTGAATATTTTCCCTAAATAAAAACAGACATGATTTCAAAATTTGCATAATTAAATCTAATTGTCTTGACTGCCATTTATAAAACCATTGTCCTTGCGATTAAAGTAGTTACTTTATTTCAGACATAACCACTTATTTTATTACTACAGAAAAAAATTCCAGCAGGATCTGTAAAAATCAAAGTGTAAAAAACGATATAAACTAGAGAACATAAAGTTTGTAACAAGGAAAACGTTACAAATGTAAAATCTGCATAAAACTGTTATTTAATATGCAAGCGTTTTAAATTGAGAGCATGTACAATCTAAGCAAATTCAACAAAATATTAAATTTGGAAGATTGATTAATTTTCATCATAACGTTTTAGTCTATCACGCATCTGAATATGTAACATTGTTAGTTTGACAACGATCTACATTGTTGTAGCAGGTGTAAGAAAACGTTGAGAAACAAAATAGCAAATGATGCTTAGACCCAAAGTGAAATATGGCTTATACAGACTGTAAGGAATATATCGTCAGAACGTATGCGAGTAGATTGGAATTCTTATATTCAAAAACTGAATATTTCAAGTTATTGCATATTCTTCATGCAACATTGAGCAAATAAGTAATACTGATAACATTACAGGTAAAAAAAAATAGAGGAAAGTTGTCCAAAATGGGGACGGTAACGTATTTTGGCCTATCGATAAAAATATTTAACTGAAAAAAATCGGGCAAGCTATTTTACCTTTAGATTAAGTCTTAGACCACCACATCTCAAGGCTGTTTCTTAGAAAAAATTATTAGGTTAGACAGGAAAAATATTAAATTCATATTTAATACTTGGAATTTTTTCCAGAGAAAATTTCACACGCCTTGCATTCATAATATTCAAATTTTATTTGCTTAATAGGCGTATAGCCAACAGAGTAAAAAAGTACCCAAGCCGGGACTCGAATCCGGGTCATCAGTATAGCGTACTGACGTTCTACCAACTGAACCACTTGGGACGATACTCAGCCTGGAACTTTTCCACCATAGCATGTTGGCAAGGCTACAAACGAAGCACAAGATGGAATATTTTCTGTGAACCGCCAACCCTGGGGCAAACACGAAATCAAAGTAATTTAAGTAAGAAAGATTTTTCTTTTCCTGCCATAATGTAACTACTTTAATAATATATATTCTTTGTTAGAAAAAAAGAATATGCATACCACCATGTAAATGAAGTACTTGGGTAAATATGCAAATATAACGATAAAGTAAGCCAAGCATTTAAAAAGATAAAAAGCATCTCGTGCTTCTAAATTAACGAAATCTCTTTAAATAGAGGTAAACAATCGAAATGCTGGTTGCGCTTTACCATATAAAACATTACAGTTGAAAGTTATCTATTTACCTGAACGTTTCATACTTAATATAAATTATTCCTTAAAACATTATTATTTATTTTTAAAACAATCAGGTGTAGCTCAATATCTTCTCTAACAAAAGTGGTTATCAATATATAGTTAAGAAAATTAATTTGTGTGTTTTTCGTATTTCCTATTTTTTGCATCAAAGGAATGGCTAAAATCTGCGAAATATACATGAGCAAATACGGTAGTTGCGCATTTGCACATACAAATACATTCTTTCATATCGTTTACGACATATGACGCATGGCGATATCACAAAAAGACACTTTTGTGTAAAAATTTCGTAAAACAGTTTTAAAAAGTGGTTTTAGTTAAAAAGTGTGTTCATATATTATTTTTATACACTTATACACTTTGTCTATACATTATGTATCAACTATAAAGAACATTATTTATGTTATTATTGTTAATCTAACAATAAATTTAACATACTTAAATTACATCGTAAAATTAAAGTAAAGTATTAAATCATATGAAATTAATCTCAAGCGAAATATGAAACTTTGCAAATTGAATTATTGCTTCACTAAATGAGAATACCATAAACATATGAATTATTCTAAAATTAATATCGCTTACACAGAAACGTAATCTAACCTCCTAAACTATTAAGACACATTTATTAACTTTAAAACCAGTTCATTCATGGAAATTTCATCTGTAAATAAAATTATTTGAGAAGTTTATTAAAACTTAGTAATCTTAATTAATATCAGCTACGTTTAAATTAAATAAGTTAGTTATTTTCACGTCAAATTAACTAAATCTAGCGCATAGTGTTGTGATACGTAAAATGTAACTAAACATTTTCTTATTGAGAAAATGAATCTTATAAGATAGACTCTTATTCATAGATAAATCTTCACAAAATTTAAATTAATTTTAGATTTAAAAAAAAATTCTATAAGTATTTAAATTTTATATTCTATACTCAGGTATTTTGAACTTTTAAATTAACATTTATTATAATGCAAACTTCAAAATGGATATATATTTTTTAAAAAAATAACGATTTTAAATCAAAACATTTATTTCCTAGCGAATTGCTTATGTTATAAATAAAATGGAATAACTAAAATGCTTGCAACAAATTAGAAAAATAGTGTTTGTTGGTTTTAAAAGCATAGAAATTTTAATTTTGATGAATATAAAAATGAAATGGCTTAACACTAAAAATTAAAAATACTATACTTGTCTCTAAAAGAACAGCAACTTTAGATTTAGGTAATTTCTCGTGGTACATTGGAAAAGCCATTGGCAAATGTAATGGTTTTTAAAACATAAATTATAATATTCATGAAGATGTTTGTAAACAAGTTTTTATATTGGTTTATTAAAGTAATCCGTAAGATTTACTGCAGTATAGAAGGAAAATTAATGTACCCAAATATACGTAATTTTTTTTTAATGTAAATATTAATTCTGCGCAGTTCGATATCACATATATTTGATATCATCAGTATGTTTCATGCGGAATATGTCGGAAAGTTAATAATACAGGAATCTTTCGGCAATAAATAATTGCATATGTCTATATAATTGAATTTATGTTCCAATGTCTGTCTTTGTACGTACGCAATAGTAATTTATAAGTTTTGTTTACTCCTGTATTTTTGTATTTCAGATGTATATTGTATGCTTTGAACATTCACTTTTGTTCAATTATATTATTATTCATTAAGTACTGCTTGGTAGTCTCCTCGAAATGAAATATTTTATAACTGAATTTTATGAGTATACCTTTTGAATGTACGTACACGTGCAAACCTTCCTGTACACATACTGTTTGAAGTTTATTAAAAAAAAAATATATATATATATATTTGGAAATATGTGATGTTTTTAAAATAATTTAGTAAATTTTTTTATATATACTTATGCATATATTTGCATTCTGTATATGTATCAGTTTTTACTTTTATAAATGATTTAGAAGTCATGATAAATTTCATAAAAGCTCTTTAATTAGCTTCATATAATATTATATGGATTTATAATCGTTGATTTCTTGCTAAATCAGGCCAAAAGTGTAAAAAAATGTCCAAACCTGGATGCGAACCAGGATCATTGGCATTGTGCGCCAGTGCTCTACAATTAAGCTACCTGGATGATATCCAGTCTGACACTATTCTCTCTTATAAGTTGAGAAGGCTATAATCCTTCAGCACAAGATGAAATGCCTTCATGAACCACAATTCCTGTGGCAAGCATGAGACCCAAACTGCTATTTAATCCAGCATCGATGAATATGTATGTATAATTTTTCTAGAATTGGTATACGCCTGTAGAAATACTAAATGACTTTGTAATAACTGATTTTTTGCTAAATCAGGCGTGAAACCAACAGTTTGTCATTTATCTTCTGGATTATCTATCTGGATTATACGCAGGCTAGATACCGTCATGGTAGCTTAATGGTAGAGCATTGACGCGCAATGCTTATGATCCTGGTTCGAATCCAGGATTAGACACTTTTTCACTCTGTGTTTGCTAAATCAGGCGTGAAAACAACAGAGTGAAAAAGTGTCCAATCCTCGATTCGAACCAGGATCCTAAGCATAACGCGTCAATGCTCTACCATTAAGTTACCTTGACGGTATCTAGCCTGCTATGCCAATTCCAAAAAATATATATTCATATAATATGTTTGTTAAATGTATAGATACTCCACTTAATTACATAATTGTTAAGATCCATCGGGAACATTACGAAATGCATGTATGTCAACATTCATATAATATTCTCTGTTATACTTCTAAATATACTAAGTACTTGATATCCATTTGCATTAATGTGCCCTAGTTAAAGGTCCCAACCTAATCCAACTTATAGGCGGTACATAGTTAGATTAAGTATAATGAAGACTATCCCCCAGATTCATAACTAATTACAAGCATTATGAGTGTCAAAGTAAAGCCCACAGTGAGACTGTCGGCTTTACAAAGTAGCAAACAGGCATGATGGCGACATGACTTTATCATAACGTGCCAAAATATGCTTAACTAAGCTAACGAGGTTAAAAATGAGATTACTCAGGAAACTGTATAAAAATGACTTAATGTGAATAACTTTTACCATAACATGATTTAGTTAAATAAGTTTGTAAATTAAGTAATCTTCTTAATCGGTTTCATTTGGACATAATTTTTAAGTTTCCAATATTTCGGTTTGTTAGAAAGATTTTTTTTCTAACAAACTTCTTTTTTAATAAAAATGAAAGCATAACTTTCATATAATGCTAAGTAAAACGCAAGTCAAACGAGATGTGTTAAAATTTTCATAATTATTTTGTTTCCGATATACTTACTAAAACAATAGCGAATGTTTCTTATACATATAGCGAAAATACTTCAAAAATTACATTTTTATGTAAAGTTTGTTACTTCTATAAAATATAAAAGACTCATTCCATAAATTATCGATAAAATTAGAAAATACATTAAACACGATTATTCCCAGAAAATATGAATAAAACGTACATTATAAAATTCTTTTATTAATTAAACGACTAGCCATTATAAAATTAATTTGCTCATTGTCATATTAGAAATTTATGTTTTTAAAACCAACAAACACTATTTTCCTCATTTTACTTACCCATCATACGTAGTATAGGGTAAGTCTAGTTTAAAAAAAAATCTTTGACGGATTTACACGTTTCAGACACTGGAGAAGATTCCAAAAATCATATTTTTAGAAAAAAAAAATTTGCCGTCCGTCTGTGTGTCTGTGTTTCTGTATGTCTGTATGTCTGTGTGTCTGTAAACGCTCTATCTCCCGAACAAATTGAGATAGAGACTTGAAATTTTGTATGTACTGAGTATGTAATACTGGGAAGAAGCTTATTGAATTTCAGTAACTTCGATTATCCGGAACTATTTTTTCGGACTCTCGAAATATCCGTTCTGATAAAAGGTATATAAAAATTTTCGAAATTGTTTATTTTAAGGAGTGAATATAAAATACAATAAAAAAACATAAATTTTGCATTAAAAATGAAGTCGATCGGATAATTAATTGCCGAGATATTTGTAATCACATTTTTCATATTTCTTCGATTTTTCATAACCATGCATTTCATCCAAATTTAAATCAAAGATATATTTTAATTGGAAATGAGACGCTTAATCAGACGCAATAAACCGTTAGTTAATATGATTATCATTTTTTGGAGTTATAAAGATGTTTCTTTTACGCAATTCAATAATAGAGCATTTAAAGTTTATGACGTCATCAAGCCACGATTTTATTTGAATTGCAATGCATTTTATAAGTAGTTTACACATGTTTTATTTTAATATTTTATATTATGCATATCCATCATGGGTAAGTATTACGGTGGCCCCCAACGACTAGTTTTTTTGCAAGCCTTTTAGTTATTCTGTTTCATTTATTATTTAAGTAATACCCTAGGTAATAAATATTTTGATTAAGCTCCTAATAGGTGTTTTATACAACACTTTCAGGTATGGAGTTTCAGCAAAAATGGTTGCGTCATCTCATCACTTACACTACATTTTAAATATATACTAAATTGCTTCATCATTTGTAATCCAATTAACCTGTGGAAAGGGGCTCTTTCAGGAATACATGTTAAGGCGTGACAGATGGTTTCACATCCTCTGTGTAGAGGCTAATGGCTTCTTGCTGTGGTTCTCAATAGGAAAATTTAAAAAGAATTCACTAACTTCCTTCAAAAGTACAGCAAAGTCGGAATTTTTCCCATGCGCAAAAATGAAGACAATAATGAGCAAATTGTCCAGGTTTTACACGATTAACGTACTTCAAAGTTCTTAAACTTGCATTTCATTTTGCAATATGTATAGATATTTTTGGAATTAAATATATTTTTTGAGGAATCGTTTTTATTAATTCAATAAACGCGTATTCTAATTGCAAACATAAGTTTTTGAGATGAAAAAACTTCATTTATTCAAAATTAGTAAGTAATTTTATAAACAAATAATTACGTTTGAAATTATTATAGAAATGGAGATAGTGTAATGAAAAAATTTAAATTAAAACTACGTATTTTGATTTTTTCAAACATATCTACATTTATCTCGCTAAAAATAATTACAGTCCATTCATGAAAATAGATGTTAGTAGTTTTTGAAAAATAATAATAATAAAAAAATGTTGAACTATATATATATAATAAAATCTGTGTAATTTTTTTTTTTTTACTTTCCATATAATCTAAATAAAGTAAACATTTACAATTAACTGTATATATATATATATATATATATATATATATACATATATCTGTGTACAGAAACATTTACTTTATTTATATTTTTCTCAAATTAAAATAATTATATAGTTTTATTTATTGCTTTAAAAAAATAATTGGAGATTTTTTGTTAAGGAAAATATAAAATTGTTCAGTAATCCAACCAAGGCTGAAAAGACAGAAGGATGGCGTTCTGAAAAGTAATATGCATTTAATTATGACTTAAAATCAGTAAAAAAATATTTTCAGTATTTATTACATTAAAAAAAACTAGGGCTGTTTAAGTATCCCTTTAAAGTTTGTACAAGTGACTGTATAATTATTTTGAAGATAAGAAAATTTTAAATGTCAGTGAAGATTGACATTTTAATGGTCAGTAAACTTAAAAATTTAATGGCTAACATATATCCCGATTATGGATGTTACCGTCATTACAATGACAGTCATCGGCAATCCAGATAAAATTCGTTTCGATTTGTTTGTACAATGTTACGACTTCCGAGGCTGCGTCCATTACATTCGCCACAGTTGAGGACTGTTATTGCGATTGACTGGATTTTATATTTGTTTGCAACTAATCATTGCCCATTTTCAAGTTAGTTATTCAAATTTAATAGAACCATATATCCGTTATGTGTTATGTGGGTATATGCCAAATTCTCTGCCTTTTTTATTAAATGATCCTTTAACCTACACATTTCACAGATTTCAGATTCAACCAAGCAGGGTGGCCTACCATGCGGCTTAAGCTCTACAAGCCCTGCTTGGCAAGTTTATAAAAAAAAAAAAAAAAAAAAAAAAAAAAAAAAAAAAAAAAAAAAAATACAAATGAGGCCAATAGGCCATTAGGCTTTTACATAGTACTGAATTGAAAGTTTACAATGATATATATACAATTCAGATATGTTTTAAAAGTTTTTACAAATGATTTTAAGTCTTTGTATGATGCGGACATAGTCTATAAATATATTTAAAAAGTTTTTACAGATGATTTTAAGTCTTTTTTTGGTGTAGGCATAGTCTATGTATTGAGATGTTCGGTGATTATTAGTCTACAACGTTTCTAGATTAATTGAAGTATTTTGAGCTTTGAATTTATAGTTTTTCACTGATTTTTGTGAGCACTGTTATAATCATTTTTATTCTTCGTCATCTGAGGACTGGATGTTTCCTAATAAATGCGCTGGAGGCATCTGAAAAAGTTGTTGGTTTTTTTCCAATAGGTGTACACATTCTATGATTTTTTGTTTTAAGTTTGGAGTACTAAGGACATGATGAAACCACACCGATGTTCTCAGTGAAGCCGGTTTTTTTATGTGGAAAGCGGATGTCAGAGGGCAGTTAAGAATGTAGTGAGTGGCGTCTCCTCGTTTGCCACATGTGCAGTATGGAGATGGTGCTTTCCCAAAAAGATAAAGGTATGACGGGAATGGACCATGATTTGTTGTGTATAAATAAATATTCCGGTGTGATATTAAAAAATCTTCTGTGACTTTGGGACAGTGGCTATATGCTTTTCTTCCTCTGTGTTCCATCGTCCATTGATCTTGCCATTTAGATAAATAGTATTGTTTAAGTTGTCCTCTGAGGTATGATGGAGGTGATGGATGGAAAATTTGTTTTATTGGAGTATCTGGTTTCGTAGCTTCTTTAGCTAATCTATCTGCATGTTCATTACCTTCGACTCCAGAATGACCTTTCACCCATTTGAAGAAAATCTTTGTTGTCGTTTGCTGCAAGTTCTTTATTATTTGACCTATTAAGTAGTTGTCTGTATTTATATCCGTTAACGCCACTAAGCTAGAGCGGCTATCTGAGTTTATTGTTGCTTGACTGTATGCAGATGTTTGCAGCCAGGAGACTGCGTCCAGTATTGCCAACAGCTCTGCTTGATATATCGAGTTTGACGTTCCTAAGTGTATTTGATGTTCCTTTATTAGGTTTTGATTTTCGTATATGCAGAAGGCATATCCTACTCCTTCTTCTGTCTTTGAACCGTCCGTGTATACCTGTATTCTTGGTTGATCTTCCACATCCTCCGCCCAATTAAAATATGTACTGTGTGGTATTATTTCCGTCGGAATGAATTTAGGTTGATATAGATCCGGTTGTATGTCGATCATCGGGATGCCCAGCCTGAGGATTGCTCCTTGCGCTGCTATTTTTTCGGCCCTTAATGAAAGTGGCATTATTCCCGTGAGGACACAGAGAGCAGATGTAGCAGTTTTCTTGTATGCACGAGAGATTAATAATAAGCACTGTGCTTGAATCGCTGATAATAGTCGTAGACCATGAGATTTTTGAAGTTTAGGGTACCACGTTGATGCTGCATAGGTTGTTTTCTTCTCTAAAATTTGATTGTACCATATTTTTAGGATGGATTTTGAAATACTTCGTTGTGGGGCTGCGAATTTCATGAGGTTTTGAGCTATTGTATTAATTTCCGTTCTTTTTGCATGAAGGTGTGGAAGAAAAGAAAGTGTACTGTCCAAGACCAGACCAAGATACTTTAATGTAGGATTGTGTTTAATGGATCTATTGTATATCTTTAAAATGGGTGGACGTTTCAAATATTTCCGGTTCTTGATTTGCAAGGCTGTCGTTTTTTCATGTGTAATTTGGATGTTGTGAGCATCTGCCCAGTCCTGAACCAATCGAAGAGCTTCATTGCCTTTTTCTTCTATAATTCTTCTGGTGTGACCTGATATTATTAGGAGTAGATCGTCGGCATATGCCACTACTTTAAGTCCATTTTCTTTTAGAATTTTTAAGATTTTGTTTACGAAGATTCTCCATAGAAAAGGGCCAAAACACGACCCTTGGGGACATCCTTTTTTAAACCAGTGTAGATCTCCTGAAAGCCAGTTTGTGTATGCCGATCTAAGCGATAGAAAAGATCTCGTTATGTTTACATAGGCTTTACTTATATCCATAGTCTCGAGCTCCTCCATCGTCGCATCCCAGGGCAGGTTGTCGAATGCATGGTGAAAATCTAAAGATATGAGGAAGGTATATTTTCCGTCTTGCTTGTTTAAATCTATAGTGGACATCACTTCTTGAATTGCTGTTTCGGTAGACTTACCAGGGACGAAACCGTGCTGGGATGGTTCTAATTTTGAAGTATTATGTAATTCATGTAATATGCGTTTGAGTATTAATTTCTCGTAGATTTTCCCCAGGATTGGCAGCAAGGAAATCGGTCGATATGAGTCTCCCTCCGTTGGTGATTTCCGGCTCTTCAGGAAAAAGACTAATTCACCCCGTTTCCAAGCTGTAGGAAAGTAGTTAAGTTTTAGTAGTATATTATACATATCTTGTACTAATTGCTGGTGATTTTTGAATATTTGTCTTACAATGTAGTGATCTATATTATCAATTCCTGGGGCTTTATTTTTATTAAAGTTGTATATCGCTGTTTTTATTTCATTTATGGTAAATGGTGGAGCCGATTTATCTGGTGATGGTGGTCTTATATCTGTTATTTGTGATCTTCCATATATATGTTCCGTGAGTTCTTGATAAAAGGATTTCTTAGTATGTGTTATTGTTGTTGAATTCGCTAGAGCATAGGTCTCTTGTTTGTAGAAATCTTGAAAAGCCACTCTCTTTGTTTTCCCGTAGGGATCTGTAGTTGATTGGCAGAATCGTAACCATGCATCGCGTTTGGCCTTATGGATTTGGAGCTTGTATTTGGCTCGCTCTTGTTTATATTTCTGTTTTTGTATCTGTGTGGCAGTTGGAGATTTTATTTGTCTTCTGAGTGCTCGTACATAATTTCTTGATTTCCTGAGATCCGGGGACCACCATTTAACTGAAGGTTTGTGAGTACTGCTTTTTTTCCTTAAATTGTTTTCACTGGTTTCTTGTATTATTTGCATTAGTTCTTCGTAGTGTTTGTCGAAATCTTCTTTACTATTTATTTGTTTAAAATCAATGTTTTTCTCTTTTAGACTTGAGTTTAATTGTTGGTTAAATCTTTTAAATGATATATTCTTAGTTCTGTATCGTCTTTTTGGGAGTGTCGGAGTATTTATGTTTAGATCTATTGTTATCAGACGATGATCTCCGTAGTTCATATCTTCTTCTACAGTCCAATTTTCCAATTTGGAAAACAACGGGAACGAAAGTAGCGAAACATCTGGCCATCCCTTCGATCTCTCTGTTTGAAAAGTTGGTGAACAATTTGGGTCATTTGCTGAGATTAGATGATGTTGACTCATATGTGTGATCAAGTGATTTCCTCTATCGTCATCTGATGGGTATCCCCAGAGTTGGCTGTGAGCGTTGAAATCTCCTAGATGAATGAGATGTTTACTCATACCCTTCTTATCTGTCCAATCTTGAAGATCTTGTTTTAAGTCTGCTGACGGTGGTGAATATTGATTACCTATTGTTAATACTATGTCTGGAAATATTATGTTAATAAATACTGAGTTTTGATATTGCTGAATTCTTATGTGTTGAAGATTATTATCTAATACAATTATATGACAATTATTGGATTGCGAAGCATAAGATGGCACTGACGAAGGTAATCCGTGTGGTCTTTTATTTGTAACTGCGCAATCCTGTAGGCAGGCTATTGAATAATTTTCTTCTATTAGGTAATTTATAAGGTCTGAAGTTGCTGTCTTGATTCTTTGTAGGTTTATTTGTGCAATTTTGAATTTGTTCATTGTTATGATTGATGTTGTTGGACACATTGACGTTGGAATTTTTTATAAGATATGCAGCAACTTTCAAAGGAATAGTGATAGGTATCAAGGTGTTTTTCTGAGCTGGATTTATTTTGGTTGTATTCTTGACAATTTATGCAACATTTTGTTTCAGAGTCACAGTTAGCAGTGTTGTGAGAATCTGCGCACTTTGCACACGTTTCTTTCTGGACGCAGTTTCGCGACATGTGACCCAGCCGCTGGCATTTGAAACAACGTGGTGTGATTATGTATTTCCGAATGTTGCATCTATTAAAGCCTATGTTAATGGAGGTTTGTTCTAATATCTTTGCATCTCTTTGTTGAAATTCCACTATTAAATTTACTGTGTTTGTATTCCTTGTTGAGTGTTTGATTTTGTTCAGGCAGAAATTTGGCTTTTCAACTCGTAGTGCTCTTTGCAATGCCGGTTGCAATATTTCTTCCGAATATTTCTCTATGTTTTTTGTTATATCTTCCTCTTCTTCGTCGCTTATTATCGGAGCTCCAAATATGATGAGTTTTTGTGTTTTAGGTTTGATTTTATCAAACTGAATTTTCTCTGTCAATCTTTCATTTCTTTTTAACTGTTGTTGTAGTTCTGTGAGGTCTTTGTCTGTATTACAGGTTACAACCAGATTACCAGCTTTTGTTTGTTTGCAGCTTAGCTTTGTGAGAACTGATGTGTTTACCTCCCTATTTAAAGCTTTTCTTATGTCTTGTATCGACGTATCAGTGTCTTTTGATTTAACTAACATTGCTGGTTTTGGTGGAGGCCTTTGAGTTAGTATCTGAGCATATGATGTTTCATCGTTGTTTTGTTTCTGCCTTCTTTGTGTTGGTTGATTCCTAAGTGTTTTCTTTAATAATTCCAATTCTTTTGTTTGTTCACTTAGAGCTGCTTTCAAGAATACTCCCTGTTGGTTTATCTTTTCTTCTAGTCTTTTCCCCAGCTCACTTTTAATCATATCTCCCATTTCTTCTACAGATTTTAGTCTTTTTTTATCTTTTCTGAGTTGCAAACATTCTTCTCTCCAATCTGCCCTGTCTGCATACGTTTCTTCGTATTTTTCAATTAGCAAGCTGACGTGAGTCCTGATCGTGCTTATTTCTTCTTCAACTTGACTTTTGTTTTCGTCTTTAGTAAGATTCTGTATTCTTTGTAGAGCATCTTCTATTGTTCTCTGGATCTCCTGTGTTGTTAGTTGAGATTGATTCTTCTCTACTTTTTTAATTTCGTTTTCAAGATCCTTTTGTTTCTGCTTCAGGGCCTTTATTTCATTGTTACGTTCCCTTTCTGTCTCAATCTGCTTATCTATTTGTGCTTTCAGACTCGCTAATTCTTCTTCGTATTTGTCTGCCATCTCTTTCTGATATGTCATCGATTGGGACGTTTCTATTTGCTTCTCCTGGACTTGGTCTCCCTTCGTGTTCTCTTCTTTCTCATTCTTCTCCTCTTCTTCTGCTAGTCTTTTCTCCAGGATTGCTTTTATTTCTTTGCATTTGTCCGCATTTCCTCTTTGCTTTTTCTTTGTCAATCTGTCAAGTTCTGCCTTTAATTCCTTTGTTGACAGTTTTTCTATTTTTGTGTTTTGTATACATTGAGATTGTGGTTGCAATGATATTTTCGACTTCGGCTGAATATTTGGCGTTGTGCCAGTTTTGGTCACGGAATTATCTTTACTCATTGTTCTTGTTTTCTCACCGTTTCTATTCGCCGATGGTGTAATTTCTCTTTCTTTAAATTCTTATAAAGAAATATCCGATAATTCGCTTTCTGGGTTTTCACTTTCCGACATTGATTATTGAACTTTGTCAATTATATACTTTCTTCTACGATTGTAAGTTCTATCTCTTCAAAGTCTTGTCGTAAAATACCCTATATTTCCCTTTCCAATTTTGAAGAACTTTGTCAATTATATGTTTTCGTCAACGATTTAAGCAAGAATTTCCTATCGCCTTGCAAATGTACTACTATAATAACCTCTATAACACCAATCAAATAGATTTATATCATTAGCTAAGGAGTGGGGCGACCAGACCCTCCCGACATGCATCAAAGAAGGAAAGGGAAAAAAGGAAAGAAAAAGGGAAAAAATATGGTCAAAAGGACCATTGGAAATGACTTTGAGAAAGCTGTTTTGAGAAAGCTGTCCTTTAACTGTGAATTCACAGTTAAAGGATAAAATTTCACATCAAAACTTTTGGGGCATTTACAATATCCAATGTCAATGTGGTTTGTCCTATATAGGACAGACTAAACGACAACTCCGTTTCAGACTCAATGAACACAGAAATTACATTAAGAAAAAAGAATTACAAAAGTCCTCTATTGCCTGTCACTGTTGGAGTGAGGGACATAATTTTAACTTCGACTCAGCCACTATTATTAAGAAATGTAACACTCCATTAGATTTAGACTTCTTTGAGGCAGTTTATATTCATAAATTTGGTAACTCCCTGGTTAATGATTTTTCAAGTGTACCGTACATCTCACCTTTCTGGGTTGAGTTACTTTGTCATAGTGAATCCTCTACAACCAACCAACCGACTTAATCAGATTGGAGGAGTTTCTCGGTGTGTGGTTGTTTTTCATTTGGGTTTTTAGATTCATTTTCATGTCTTTGGGGGGATACAATAGGGTTTAAGTTTATTTACACTGAGGAAATGAGTCCAGGATACTCATGAAACGTGCGTCTGTTTATTACACGATGTTATTGTGTGTCAAACGTTGATATTTTTAGTAGAAGTTATACAAGTTTAGAGTACCTTGCAATGAACTGGTGGTTTTTTAAAGAAATAATAAGCGAAATGTGGCAGCTATTAAAATTATTCTTGATAGAGATTATTCGAGGACGTCGAAAATTTATTTCTTATTCATCGTTGGTGTATTAACTAATGTCAGTGGATTTGTCCCAGACTGCACGATTGTTTATTACAACATCACTATTTCCAACCACTTTCTTTCATGTTTCATCAGTTAAACAGGGAGGATGAGTAGAAAGTAAACGAATTTTCACCCATCTCTATGCTTTATTTTGAGCATTTCTCATGGTTTGAGAGTGCTCAACGCTATCAGCTTCTGATATTTGGCGTTCAATCAGAAATAATACTGATGAAATTCCCAACTTCACATATTGAAGCCTTGAAGATTAATTTTAAAAGCTGCCAACGTTTGTCTGTTACTTCATTTTAAAAACTGTCATCTATTTCAGAACAACTTACACTGATAAAAATTTGCAGCAAACTGTCCAGTCATTCGTCAGTTTTTATAGGAAACGGTTACATCACCATAATTTTAAAGCTATTCTGACCATATTTTTGCCAATATTTCGGCTAGAATAGAGTTAAATTATGGTTGTGTAACCGTTTTCTAAAAAAACGGTCGACGGATTAAACAGTTTGTGCAAAATTTTAACAGTGTATATTAGGGCAATGTGGCGATTAAGATAATAATAAAAACGGTTTAGAAATGCGAATTTGTTTGTGATTTGGATATGCTATAGGCAATGAATGGTGCTATATGCATTTTACAAGCACTTGTGACTTTGCAAATGACTTGTGAATTTTAACTGTTTTGTGATCAAGGTTAAGGTGTTAAGTTTTACAACCGCTGAAAAAAAGTTTTTTTCTTTTAAATGAAAGCTGTTTTTACCTTATTTGAATAAAAGTGGCAATTAAATTCACTGAATTTAAAGTAGGTCTAGTGTTAACAGGTATACAGTAGTATAATACTTAAATAAAAAATTTCGATTAGCAAATCCACTGCTCAGTACCCAAATGCTATTAACTAGTTTCTTTAAGTTAAGTTAGTGCATTAAATGAAGACCGTGCAGAAAATTTAAAAATGTCATTCAATAGTACGTTTCCAAACAGCAAATCAAGTGTATTTTTTTTAATAATATATTCAAAGAATTATCTTTATGTCTAAAAAAATTGTCATTGTTATCTTATATCAGTTAGTTTCCTGCCAAATGAAACTTATTTGTGAAACTTTAACATATCGCTGAAACTTTTTCTGTAATATAAATTACACATGTGTCGATATCAGGTAGTCTCCATAAAATAACTAATAAAAGCATGTCTGTAGTTCAGCAGAAGTGTATTTACTATTAAGGAATTACTTTTTTTAAATTAATAATCATATCGAAAAATCACAATTGATACGCCTGCGAAATCTAAAAATAAAGTTAATTTACTTTAACGGTATTCATACAAAAACGAAAGTGTAACAAAATCATATTACGTTAATCTTAAACTAAATGTGAAACATAACAATATTAACTACTCTTGAACTAAATGAGAATAATCTGATAGCACGAGTTATTCCAAAAAGTCATCTGTGTACATTAAAATATATTATATCCTTTAAACTGTTTAAATTAACTGCTTAATTTTTAATCTAGTTTATTCATGAAATTTCATCTATAAATTAAACCATTTCAGGAGTTATTAAATCTTTGGTTAAATATTATTTGAGAATAACACATATATTTAACGTATGCAAGTTAAATAGACATTTCAGTCGTAATTTTTACAGTATAATGCTTCATGATTTTTATGGAATCAATCTTTTTTATCGATGTCCTATACTTTTTTTAATTTATTTTTTAACGTACATCTGTTAGAATGCACATTTTGTAAACCTGTCTTTATAGATAATTTTAAAAATCTTCAATTATTGAAATAATAATAATAATAATAATAACAATTTTTTTTCATATTACATGTATTTCGTTTGCAAGATAAACCTCATTAAATCCATACAAGCTGTGAGAATATTTGGCAAATTTTTGCTGTTTATAATTTTTCAATTAAATTGACTATATAATGTCTCTTAACAAAGTTATTTGTGCAATTAAAATAAATAAGAAGTGGTCCGACACGAATCTATATTACAATCTTTAAAACATTAACGGTTATATTTCAAGATAAAAATTACAAATATCACTTTGAAAAATGAAAATATCCTGGCTCAATGCTGATTCCAAATCCTACGTATGCATGGTGTTGATAGCCTGACAGGGACTGCTCAGACAAGGAGACCAAGTCTGTAGAGCATATGTTCCTCCCGTTTCCTTTTATAAATGTCTTAAAAATACAATAGTCAGCCGGAGCAGGATTTGCCGTTAAGCAACAGAAGATGGTTCCTGTTGACAAAGTATACAACACTGTGCCTTCTCTGCCGAATAACATATCTCCGTCGCGACAGGTCAGTTATTTTATGCATGATGAAGGGCACAATCCTACAGATTCTAAATCATTTAGATGCTTTATAAATGACAAAGAAATTACCGCCACGAAAATCCAAACATGCATGATGACGCGAATACCCAGAGTTACATGGCAAATTTTGCTTTACGAGACTGAAGAGGCTTCAAATACAGATTTTATAGAATTCAGTACAAAAATGGCTGGTGGGAATATATTACAGTACAGACTAATTTTGTTAAATTATGTAGGACCAGTTAGCAGCTAAAATCATATTTATTTTCATATGCATTTTAAATTTTATGCATTTCGGTTAATTTATCCAAAGTTTTACTTTCTTAAAAATAGCAAAAAATAACAAAAAATTAAGATTATATAAAACTAAGTAACAGCACAGTAACATAATTACGATGCTTGAAAATGCTTAATTGTAACGTGAAAGATTTAATATGTTTATTGTAGTTACTGTAAATAACATTGAACGTATTATATACAGTCCAATTCGGTTAATGCGAGAGACAGGGGAATTATATAAGTTCTCGTGTTAACTGGTGCTAGTAATACCCGTAAAGATAATAAAAATTGTAAAAGCAATCACATAATTAAACTAATTACTACCATTATTTTCTCTATTTATCTCAATGCTTCTGTTAACATAATACATAAATATAACAAAAAATATCCAGTCTTACTTTTGTAAATGTCATTTGTCATTTTCTTTAGACAAAATATTACAGTACTGAAATCAAAGCCTCTAAAGAACTAGTAATTACAAAGGTCATGGGCAACGCACAGTATAATGCAAGTTATCCCTTTCCTTTTTACCCGGAAAAATTCGGCAAACATCGCAATAGTGACTGCAATTTTCGAGCTATTGAATTCACATATCCTTTTCATCTTAACGGTGCAATTAGAGACCTCAAAATTCTAGTTAATATGGCGTATAGTCAAAATTTCAAAGAAGAAACAAATGAAAGTGTAGTTTATGCCCCTACCTTTCCATGGCTCAGATATAAACTTACAAAAATGGCGGTATTTGAAACGTTTTTATTTCTATATTTTTCCTTTTTTTTTTCAAGATCTCAGGTCATGACTTTGTATTCTCTTCGTTGGCGGTCTCAAGGAAGTTGAGTTATGCCTGGTAAAACTAATAAATTGTGACAGACAGTTCAAGAAATATTATCGCTGATAGAGATATTATCGCTGTTCAATAAAAAAAAGGCTTTCTTTCTTAATATTACCGTACATTTAAACAAAAATCGCACAGAAATGAACAAATGTGTTGCTCGTATTAGGCATTCTCCTTCTTTTGTAGCTCGTAAAAAAGATGAAAATAATTATATAGTTTAAATGATAAACTATACTTAACGTTGAAACTAATTGTTTTAACCGTGTCCTTGTTTCAGCTGTACTCATATTAAATGAGTTCAACTGTATTTAGTTAAATGATTCAAACAAAAATCTTAATTTTATTAATAATGTGAAATTTTTATGAAAATTGTAAAGCTAATTAAAAAAAATGGTAATCTGTATAAAGAAAATGCAATTAGTATTCTCTTTTTCTAATAATATTTCTTGTTCAGACTTGCAATTCTTCTTCTTCTTTATTGAGACATTTTATGCAGCCCTTCTCGTCATTTATTTAACTATCCTTCTAGTAAATGCTGCTTCAAAAATTATAGTGCATTAAAAATATATATTAGCTAATTTTCTCATTTGTGCCTCTAATAAGGTTTCACAATAGCATTTATGTTTGGCTTCAAACATTGATCCTTATGAAGTATGGATCAACATATTTCCTTGTCCAACCTAGAATTTTATAACATGTTGCTTTTAAAAATCTGTACGAAATTAAGTATTACAATCCAAATAGACAACAACTGGACAGGTAAACTTATGTGGTTTTAAATATACATACATTATATATGCGGTAATTCTGGATGACGCAGACTGCAATTTTGTTTTACACACATTTTTTGCATTAATTTGTTTAGATGATTTGTGCATAATTTATAATTCAAAGATAGATAACAAATATTAGATTATTTTATTCAATTTTCCCGAACGAATTCACCATTAGCCAAAAGTGTTTTTGCGAAAACTAAATCAGTTGTCTTTAAGCCTGAGGGGTATAATTTATGACCCGATATACCCTTGAATATTTATGGCTTAATAAGTAGAATGTTTATCAGGCTGAAAAATTAAATTTTGGTCAGAATGATATATATATATATATATATTTCATTTTTAGGTATTTAGAATTAAGAAAGCATAAATAGCTTTCATCCTCTATCACGAATTACATTTCCTATGAAATGTCTTATCATCCACCGAAAATTCGATTCAATGAATTTTACTTAAGCTTCTGTATATGATGTGTCATTTTTTTTCTTTTCCAGTGTTTAATACCAATAGATTTTTAAGAAAATCTAGTCGGATGTGCCAATTCCAAAACTTCCTTCTATCTCATACCTGTTAGTACTTTAAAATTTACTATCACAACGTAATCTTCATGCCAAATTGCTTCAAAATTTTGCCCAAACCTCGGCCTATGATATTACATCTAAATATAAAATTTATTCAAAAAATATTCATAAATTGTTCCCATAAATTACCAAAAGTTGCGAAAAGCGCACAAATCTAGCACAACTCCCCCCTTCCAGAGAAATATTCCCATTTTCATCTGTGACCTGACGTCCATAGTCAAAAATATATATATGAGGTTTGGTTCAATTCTATGTGTAGCGTCGTACACTTTCTGATGATAGAATAATGAAAGTGTGTACAAATTGAAACCACAACTTCGCTTCCATTGGTATATATCCAAATTAAACTCGGATCTGCTGGCCATAAACAAAAAAATACATATGAAATTTCTTTGAATTCTATGCGTAACTTCATAACACTTTTCATTGATATAATGATGAAAATTGCATAAAATTCTCTATCACAGCATCCTCTTCCATCGGATTTTCTCCAAATTCAATTAAGACCTGCTGGCCACAGTCAAAAACATATACATAAAATTTTGGTTCAATTCTATTGACAACTCCATACACTTTTAGATGATAAAAAAGAGGACACACACGGACAAACATACATTTTGTAAAAGCACGTTTTTCGGGATCTCTGACTTCTAAATCATGTAAATCCGTCGAAAATCGGAAGTCGAAAAATTTCGATTACAAGAATCTCTTGTAAGAAGAAAGTAAAAAAGAACAATCCATGCATTTTAATGACGAAATTGCGCAGTTAAAATAAAACAAAAACAAAATGAAACTAAAACAAAGTTTATTTTAGTTTAAAAAATAAACTCAGGGCATCGTGTTCCTACTGAAATTATAACAAACTCTAAAACTTCCGATACAAATACCTAAAGTTGACATCATATTTGGATTATTCGGTATATTTAACCTTAGAATACCAAATGGGAAGCCATTCGGTGAAGTGAGTTTTGAATTATGCACTATTAATCTTTTATTTCAAATGATAAAGTCATTAATAATTGTTGCAAAAATAGTATTTTTTTACTACTTCGTAGAAAGAAGTCATATTTTAGATTCGTATTTTTAAGAAATCGATTTTTGTTTAAAAAACATCGGTCACAAACATACATTTTTAGAATATTAATTTTGAAAATATACACATTTTAATTAATGTTAGGAAAAAAATGTATGAATTGTATCGTATGAATCTTTTAACAGCAATAAATTTCTAAAAGCTTAAATTTGTGAATTTAAAATATCAACATTTAGCCAAATACTTTTTGAGTTATGCTTAGAAAACATCACGCATTGGGATTTTTATTGCAGCTTTCAGCCTTTTAGGGGGAAATGAATTTATGTTGCTAATTTGTTGAAATGATTGAAAGTAACCAAAATTTACAAACAAATTTATATGAAAATATTTTCTTCTCTTCGTGTACCTTATGCAAGCAAAATTTTATTAAAAAATTTCAGCCTGTCATCTGAAAGTAAGGAATTAAAATTAAGTGGTATATAAAATATATCACCGCCGCCATTCATGGGGTTCATAATGAAGATAATGATAGGATTCAAAATGTTAAATGTGCATAATTTCTAAGCTTCTTCCTCGATTGACTTCTTGTTTGGTCGCCTTAGGTAAAATTTACCAAACAATCAAAATATGATGTCAAAATTGGGTGTTGTTATTTAAGATTTCAGATTTTGGTGCAATTTTATCGTGCAAAATATTGTTTATCGTTTTAGAATAATTCATGCATAAAAATATTAAATTGTATTATTTTAGACACGCGTAATTTTTTTTGTTTTTGTTTTTGTTGGAATATATTTCTAGCAATTTATGAAATAACATTTATTGTGAAAAAATTACAAGCATAACAACAATATGATATGTAATCTTTCCAACTGGGCGAAAAATTCCGGGACCAGGATTCGAACCCTGGATCCTTTGACTGAAGCTGCCAATGCTCTACCAACTGAGCAATTCCGGACGAATATGGCTCAACTAATTCACCCAGTTAACCTTTATAATCCTAGCAAGTGTAATAATGTTTACAGAGTTTAATGAAGGTACCATTACCTGTGATTTATTCTGTTGTGCTGATTCAGATATCGCACCAGATGAGATGATCATTAAGGTTAACTCAGTCAATTAGTTCAGCCATATTCGTCCAGGATTGCTCTGTTGGTAGAAGTCAAGGGATACTGGGTTCGAATCCTGCACCAGATTTTTGCCCAGTTAGGAAGAATACATCACATATGATTTTTTTACCAATTTGAATAATTGTGTCATAATTAATCTAGTATAACAACATGTATTTAATTCTAGACTATCTATTTACAAACATTCTCACTTACATGTTACTTTCTTTCTTGAAATTTTCTTATAATCTTAAATAGAATATATTTTGGGACTTTATCTGGAGCACTAAAAAGAAGTTTTATGTATTCAATTATATTTAACGAATCACGAGAGCGTTTCGTTTATTAAGTTAAGAGACTACAACGTGATAGATAACTGTTTGATGCGGAGACATTGTCAATAAAAAGTAAACGCATTAGGAAAGACAGTCTTTTCTTACGTTTATTTTTATATAGAATATCTATCTGTAAACGTATTCACGCATCATTTACATTATTTATTATAATTTATTAATATTTTTAAGTAGAATATACATTGAGACTTAAACTGGTGAACGAAAAGTAAGTTCTATGCATTCAATTATATTTAATGAATCACAAGAACGTTTCGTTTAACAGAACAAAGGTTGATAATTAACTGTGTGAAGCGGAAAGATTTTGAAAAGACAGTCTTTTCTTATGTTTATTTGAAAATATGCTTTTTTTTTAACAACAGTTAATTCAAACAGCAATCAGTTATTAAAATATCCGCAAGAAGTTATAAATCAACAATGAGTTAAAAGGGTTTCTAATTCTAAAAAAAAGGAAAGTAACAAAAGCTGAAGAAAGTACTATTAAAAAAAAAAAAAAAAAAAAAAAAAGATGCATTTTTTTTTTTCTTTACGAAATCTAGAATTACAATTTCGCTATAAAAAATGGTAGCTTTTTAAAAATTATATTTTTGCTTTTATTCGTACTATGAAAATATCTTCCATACTATTTTGAAAAAGCATTCCCTGAGAAAAAATTAAATAATATGTTTTATTCTTAAGTACTTCAAGAAGTATAATAATATTTATTTGCTGAAAATCTAACATTGTTTTTGCTTTCTTTCTTATGATTATGTAATTTCTAAAGTGGAATCTATGTTGGTATTTAACCTATAAAATAACAAAGGTGTTCTGTGTCATCAATTACATTCAACGTAAGGTGAGAGTAATTAATTTATTAAATTAAGACAGCACAATGTGACAAGCTACTTTTAGATACAGAAACACTACTAGTAGACGGGGAAATAATTTCACATGGAAATTCATTCCATATAATGTATTGGATAGGCTGTAAACTTTTTGTAAAAATTACTTAAAATAGCAAAAATTAATGACAGTATCCGGGAATGCTATAAATAAGTAAGAATGTTTAGGTGCGTTCGCAATTATATAAATACGTAGCACCTATAGTCGTCGTCTGATCCGTTCGTCTGTCCATCTGTAAGTCTGTCCGACTGTCCATCTGTCTGTCTGTCCGTCCGCATATAACAGCGAAAAACTACCCAACCGAATGGTTTGAAATTTAATATATCATAAGAGACGGTAGTCTCTTGAGTGACGCAGCGAAAAACCGAAAACCGTAAGCCCAAAACCGAAGATTCCGTCACTCTCATATATACAGCTAGCAGGACATCAAAGGAAAATCGAAACGCCGACATTTAATATCTCAGTAAATATGAGGCATACCGTTTCGATTTTTTCACATTAGTCTTATATCTATGGCCTAACTCTATCCTGAAATTTATAGATTTCTACATGCAGTAGATTTTGAGATCTGGAAACCAATTTTTAAGCGAAAATGGAAAATGTAATGGTGTAATGGGCACAGAGGTGTTATCTCGAAAATGGATCGAACGATTTTTTTTAAATTAATATATTATATTAATCGCTTTTAGATGAAGAGAGTAAGATTTTGAGCTAACGTAGGAAAACTCTTGTTTTTTATATAATCCAGCTTCAAAATCGGACTCTTTTCTTATGCTTTTTCTGGTAGACTAACATTAAAGATATTCGGCCTTTTCACCCTTTTTTATTCCTGCGCGGTCAGGATGTTCATGGGTATCACGGTTATAGTTAAAGGCGATTTCGCAATCATATGTGGCTGAAGAACTATTTAGATTTTTTTTTTTTTTTTTAATATGAAAACAGTTTATTATACATTCCAAAATATGTATTAAATTAAATTATGGTTAAATTTTTTTTCTTTCTTGTTCGGATGCAAATAATTCATATTTTTAATCTGCATTTGGTAGAAAAATGAATTATCTTTAATTTTAAAAACGAGAAATTCGTAATTACATGTATAAAATTAGATTGTATTTATTATTGGTATTTATGATTTCAAAATTTTTAATAAGAAATTGTTTTTTCGCTAGTATACAGTGGGCAAAGTCTCTAGCCATGCCAACCAACCAATCGGTTGATTATCTGACTGATAGTTTAGCCACAGTAGTTTAGCTTTGGCTTAGCTGTTATTACTTATTATTAGTTTGTCTTTGGCTTGGCTCTTATTTATTAGTTTGTCTCGACAGCTAAAATTTCACATTTTATAATTTTTATATCAATACTTCAGGTAAGAATGCTTTTTAACTTGATTATTTCCTGTATTTATAATAATTTTTTGTTACTAACATTCTTATGTTTTAATGCGTGCAAAATTTAAGATTGGCGAAAAAGCTGTGTGAAACTGCTAATCTATTTTATTAATATAGTATTATTGATCAATAATACCGCACAGATGTCATATATATACGCACCACGTTGGTGCGATTTTTTTCCTCTGCCGGCGAAAACTTTTTTTTAAATATTAGTTACAAATAGCATGCAATAATAGCACGTGGATTTTTTTTATTTCAATATAAAAATAAAATAGCGTAACTAATGAAATAGTTTCTATTATTAAAAAAATAAATAAAATAAATAATTGATAGCTTGATGTAAATAAATATTGATATACATAAAAAAAATATCAGTTTATTTGTTTGTTTTATTAAGAATAAAGTTTACATATTTATATTTTGCTCTGTCAAGGGTCGATCCAGGTAAAATTTGGGGAAAAATCAATTTAATAAAACGGACCTCTTCACAAAAATCAATTTGATAAAATGGGCCTCTCCACAAAATTCTTTTTACTAAAATAGTTCCTTTCACAAAATTCTATTCCATAAAAACTTACTATTTATTAAATATTTATTATTTTGTGATGTTTTAAAATGTGTAATTTGTAAACAAACAAGTTCACTTGAGAGGAAAATTTCAGCAAAGTGATTGTAAATGTAAAAAGTTTTTGTTAATAAGTACTTTGTTCTAATTTGAGTAACTGAATTTCAACTTTTGTTACAAAATGTTATTTTTCACTAAAATATAATAAATTTCACAAAAGTAATCTTTACTTTTCACAAAATGGGCCCCAAGATAAAATAACTGAACAGATGTGTTACACTCACGCTAAAATGTAAACAAAAGATTGGCGACTGTTTGGATGGCACGATTTCCAAGACTGCGCCAAGCTACTAAATACAAGCTTAATAGCCAGGTTGCCATAAAAGAAAAAACAGTCCCCAAAGTTTGGAGACATTTTTCTTTTTTTTAACCGATTAATTTTTTTTTTTTTTTTTTAGCGTGAGTGTAAAGTATGCATCGACCCTTGGCTGTCCTCTTAAAAAAAAAAATAAATAAACGCAGTTAAATAAATGTTTCCTAAAAAAACCCACCCTATTACTACATAAAATATTTTACTAAAGTTTGTTTTGTTCTGTTTTTCCGCACCATTTCCAATAATAAAAACAGTTAAAAATACCTAAGGAGTGCTTATTTAGTTTTAAAACAAATTAACAATTGCAGAATTCTGACAAAACAGAGCTTCATTTTTACAGATTTTGTTATATAAGAATTTTAGAATGACCTACATAAATTATTTTTTATGCTAAACCATTAATATGTACTAAAATGTTCCATTTTCAATACAAAATTCAGTACAATCATCATTAAATATATCACTTGCAATAAGCCTGTATTATGCATTGAAATGTATTTATTTCAATAAATTGATTTATCTTTTGTGCCATGCTGTCGAAAATTCAAAGAAAAATTTATGTAAATGGTTTTTTTTGCATCATACTATCCATTTGCATACATTTCACTTAGTTTGGATACTATGATACAAAATAAACCTTTACATAAATTTTTCTTTCAATTTTCGACAGCATGGCACAAAAGATAAAACAATTTATTGAAATAAAGAACCTTTTAGTAGCTTTTTCGCCAATCTTAAATTTTGCACCCATTAAAACATAAGAATGTTAGTAACAAAAAATTATTATAAATACAGGAAATAATCAAGTTAAAAAGCATTCTTACCTGAAGTATTGCAATAAAAATTATCAAATGTGAAATATAAAAATTTAGCAGTCAAGACAAACTAATAAGAGGCAAGCCAAAGCTAAACTATATGAATAAGTGATATAAGCATAAGCAGATCCATAAGCAACCGATTGGTTGGTTGGCATGGCTAGAGACTTTGCCCACTGTATACTAGCAAAAAAACAATTTCTTATTAAAAATTTTGAAATCATAAATACCAATAATAAATACCAATCGAATTTTATACATGTAATTACGAATTTCTCGTTTTTAAAATTAAAGATAATTCATTTTTCGGCCAAATGCAGATTAAAAATATGAATTGTTTGCATCCGAACAAGAAAGAAAATAAGGAGACTCATAAGGTTAGACCCCTTGACTCATATTACCTTTATTTTTAACCTCATCGACAAAATTAATACTTTTTATGTACTGGATTGACAATACATTTTTTTATCGCCCGATAGACAAAATTCTTGATTTTTATGCACCCGTTTGATGAAATTTGGGTTTTTTACGTGCAAACTTAACGAAATTAATGTTTTTTCATGCCCGATCAACGAATTTTTTTTTTATGCAAGCGTTTGATGAAATTTGCGTTTTTCATTTGCTAATAAATGAAATTCATGATTTTTACCGGCCTGTTTGATGAAATTTATAATATTTTCTCCCCCTATCGAGAAAATTCATGTTTTTTCTGTGCCGATCGATGAAATTCATGATTTTTGCACATTGATCTACGAAATTCCTGATTTTTATGCTGCAAAATGACGAAATTTGCAATTTTTTCAGACTAATTAGTGTCTAATGCAGTTTAATTCATTCGACTCGACAATTTTTATGCACCTCATCGACAAAATTCATACTTTTTACGGGCCGGATTGACAAAAAAAATTTTATCACCCGATTGCCAAAATTCTTAATTTTTATGCACCCGTTTGAAAAAAATTGTGATATTTACGTGCAAACTTTATGGAATTAATGATTTTTTCATACCCGATCAAAGAATTTTTTGATTTTCATGCGACCGTTTGATGAAATTTGCGATTTTCATGTGCTTATAAATGAAATTCATGATTTTTACCTGCTTGTTCGACGAAATTTATGATCTTTTCTCCCCCTATCGAGAAAATTCATGTTTTTTCTGTGCTGATCGATGAAATTCATGATTTTTGACATTGATCAACAAAATTCCTGATTTTTATGCTGCAAAATAATGAAATTTGCAATTTTTTCAGAGACTAATTGGTATCTAATGCAGTTTAATTCATTCGACTCGACAATTTTTACGCGCTTCATCGACAAAATTCATACTTTTTACGTGCCGGATTGACAAAAAATTTTTTTATCACCCGATTGCCAAAATTCTTGATTTTTATGCTACCGTTTGATGAAATTTGTGATTTTTATGCTACCGTTTGATGAAATTTGTGATTTTTACGTGCAAACTTGACGAAATTAATGTTTTTTCATGCCCGATCAACGAATTTTTTAATTTTTATGCGAGTGTTTGATGAAATTTGTGTTTTTCATGCGCTAATAAATGAAATTCATGATTTTTATCCGCCTGTTCGACGAAATTTATGATCTTTTCTCCTCCTATCGACAAAATACATGTTTTTTCTGTGCCGATCGATGAAATTCATGATTTTTACGCTGCCAAATGACAAAATTTGCAATTTTTTCCGAGATTAATTGGTTACAATTTAATTTATTCGACTCAACATCGACAGGATATATTGATTTTAGTTTCAAAATTCACCACCAGGGGCCGCTTTCCTCTCTCGGGTTCTATGTGCCCAATCACCACGCAGTATGGCTTATTCCACTTAAAATCCACAGCCTCAAAGATTTCAGCTATGTCTGCATAGTACAGAGTGCGCCCCCTGATGGTGGAAGATGGAACTAACGGATTTTGCAGCTAACTCGAGTTCTATGGGTCCGATCACAATGCAGTTTGGTTCGACTCAGCATCGACAGGATATATAGATTTTAATTCCAAGTTTCACTACCAGGGGGCGCTTTCCTATCTCGGGTTCTATGGACCCGATCACGACGAGGTATGGCTCATTCAACTCCAAATGGATAGCCTCAAAGATTTCAGCTATGTTTGTATAGAGCAGAGTGCGCCCTCTAGTGGTGGAAGATGGAACTAACGGATTTTGTAGCTAACTCGAGTTCTATGGGTCCCATCACAATGTAGTTTGATTCATCGACAGGATTTATCGATTTTAGTTCCAAAATTCACCACCAGTGGGCGCTTTCCTTTCTTGGGTACTATGGGCCCAATCACGACGAGGTATGGCTCATTCGACTCTAAATCGACAGCCTCAAAGATTTCAGCTATGTTTGTATAGAACAGAGTGCGCCCCCTGGTGGTGGAAGATGGAACTAACGATTTTTGTAGCTATGGGTCCCATCACAATGCAGTTTAATTTATTCAACTCGGCATCGACAGGATATATCGATTTTAATTCCAAATTTCACCACCAGGGTGTGCTTTCCTATCTCGGATTCTATGGGCCCGATCACGACGAGGTATGTCTTATTCGACTCGAAATCGACAGCCTCAAACATTTGAGCTATGTTTGTATAGAACAGAGTGCGCCCTCTAGTGGTGGAAGGTGGAACTAACAGATTCTGTAGCTAACTCTATTTCTATAGGTCCCATCACAATATAGTTTGAT
Source organism: Maratus michaelseni (assembly GCA_963931845.1). Taxonomy (NCBI): domain Eukaryota; kingdom Metazoa; phylum Arthropoda; class Arachnida; order Araneae; family Salticidae; genus Maratus; species Maratus michaelseni. Next base: position 297,706,932 of record OZ007589.1, on the reverse strand, counting down.
TCATCGACAGGATATATCGATTTTAGTTCCAAGTTTCACCACCAGGGGGCGCTTTCCTATCGGGTTCTATGGGACCGATCACGACGAGGTATGGCTCATTCGACTCCAAATCGACAGCCTCAAAGATTTCAGCTATGTTTGTATAGAACAGAGTGCGCCCCCTGGCGGTGGAAGATGGAACTAACGGATTTTGTAGCTATGTGCCCTATCACAATACAGTTTAATTTATTCGACTCTGCATCGACAGGATATATCGATTTTAATTTCAAATTTCACCACCAGGGGGCGCTTTCCTATCTCGGATTCTATGGGCCCGATCACGACGAGGTATGGCTTATTCGACTTGAAATCGACAGCCTCAAACATTTGAGCTATGTTTGTATAGAACAGAATGCGCCCTCTAGTGGTGGAAGGTGGAACTAACAGATTTTGTAGCTAACTCTATTTCTATAGGTCCCATCACAATGTAGTTTGATTCATCGACTCGACATCGACAGGATATATCGATTTTAGTTCCAAGTTTCACCACCAGGGGGCGCTTTCCTATCGGGTTCTATGGGACCGATCACGACGAGGTATGGCTCATTCGACTCCAAATCGACATCCTCAAAGATTTCAGCTATGTTTGTATAGAACAGAGTGCCCCCCCTGGCGGTGGAAAATGGAACAATCGGGTTTTGCCATGCATTTTCATACTTCTAATTGTGTTACTCTCTCGCTGTATAATTTAAAAGTTGTGTCTTGGATTCCTCTCCCTGGGCCACCACCCTCATATTTTTATTGGGGTCCAAGGGGTCTTTTTTAGCATTTCTTTAAAATTTTATTCTAATCATTAATTTATACCCTATGCTTAATTTTGACTAATTGACATTTTCATCAATAACCTTAAAAAAGTAATGATATCAGTACAAAAACCCTTAACGGGTTAAAAGTTGTGACGCAGCACTTTGTTTTGGCTCTATAAATTCTAAATATGGGTCTTAAAAGTAATGATATCAAATTTAAGTGACGCTATGTTAATAATTTTTTTTTTAATCATAATTTTCTTTTTAGTTTTATTTATATTCACAGGTGCAATTATTATCTTAATATGAAAAAAATATATAGAACTTATTCGCTGATGCTTTTTCATTCACATCTCTCATGAATTCAAAATATGGGTTTTAAAAGAAAATGATATCAAAATTTGAGTGACACCTTGACGTGAATTTAATAGGACTCTTTTAAAATTCAATTTAAATTATTTTTGGTTTGTCTTCTAAAGTATATTTACACATACAAACATTTAATTTTTCAATACACTTTTAAATATGTTACTTTCACTGAGCCTATATTATGTATTGAAATGTATTTATTTCAATAAATTGATTTATCTTCTGTGCCATGCTATCCAAAATCATAAGTAAAATTTATGTAAATGATTATTTTGCGTCATAGTATCCAAACAAAGGGAAATGTATGCAAGTGGATAATATGACGCAAAATAATCATTTACATAAATTTTACTTATGATTTTGGATAGCGTGGCACAGAAGATAAATCAATTTATTGAAATAAATACATTTCAATACATAATATAGGCTCAGTGAAAGTAATATATTTAAAAGTGTATTGAAAAATTAAAAGTATTGTTTGTATGTGTAAATATACTTTAGAAGACAAACCAAAAATAATTTAAATTGAATTTTAAAAGAGTCCTATTAAATTCACGTCAAGGTGTCACTCAAATTTTGATATCATTTCTTTTAAAACCCATATTTTGAATTCATGAGAGATGTGAATTAAAAAGCATCAGCGAATAAGTTCTATATATTTTTTTCATATTAAGATAATAATTGCACCTGTGAATATAAATAAAACTAAAAAGAAAATTATGATTAAAAAAAAATTTATTAACATAGCGTCACTTAAATTTGATATCATTACTTTTAAGACCCATATTTAGAATTTATAGAGCCAAAACAAAGTGCTGCGTCACAACTTTTAACCCGTTAAGGGTTTTTGTACTGATATTATATTTACAGAATTTTGTACAATCATTTCAAATTTTAAGAAAATCAAATCAAAACTTAAAAAGATGTTAATAAAAGTTTTCTTTATCCTATTAAATCCTATCATACATAATCTATATAATAAAAGCGCAAATCATGTGACTTCGGAAACAAATGCGGGCAAACCACTTCTTGTTTCATATGCCAAGCGGCCATTTTTATTCAAAATTATTTTTTCGAATAAAATTAGATAAAAATTACATTTTTAGAAAGATGTTCAAAAAATTGTTTGCTTGAGAGATGAGTTACATTCAAAATGTATAGATTCTGAGATAACTTCAGTAGAAATTAGGTTAACAGCCGAATATCTCAATCCATTAGAGTAAACAAACACAGGAGATTCGTTCATTATGAGTCATAAAAATATTAAACCATGAAGGTAATCATTTGCAAGGTAATCATCTTCATGGTGAATTTTGCAGCGCTGTCTAGTGCAGAAAAACAATTCGCATTTGTAAACGTGGCATGCGTAATAAAAAAAAAAGGCATGCTCTTTTCGCTCATAGCAGATGACATAATTCATTTCACTGAAATAATAAAGATGTTTTTTTTACATTGTGAAACTAGTTATAAAACAAATACACCTCATTTGGCACGTTTAACGTACAATTTCCATCTTGTTTTCTAAATGTGAAAAAGAAAGCAAAACAGACATGTAAAAACCGTATTAGTGTTGTTACAAGTGTACAACACTTATAGTGTTGTTGTTAAAACACTTGTAAAACATAAAGGGTATAGAATTCTTAACCCTTTCTGCATGGATTCATTTTTTTAAATAATAATAAATAAAAATCTCGCATAAGTTATAAAAAAATTAAAAAATGCTATTTTCATTTGTATATAATGTATTCTATAAAAGAACATTTTGTGTTCAAAAATTATAAATGTATCACATTTTCTTAACGATTCTGTAAGATATAATATCTATTTACTGAAAATAAACATTGTCTGTGCTTTCTTTCTCACGATTATGTAACTTTCCCCCTTGCTGAGTATTAGGAAATCTTCCTTCGGATATTACCTAAGCGCTAACTAAGTTTTCTGGTGTCAATTATATTTAATGTAATAAGAGAGCTTTCGAATATTTCACTTTCGGTGAGTACAAGATTGAAAACAACTATCAACACACAGAAACTATTACAATGAAAAGGAATAATTAACAAGGAATGTCTTTTCTAATGTTTTTTTTATAAGAGGTAGCTGTAGAAAATGTCTATTTAAATAGGAATAATTAAAGAAATTTTCATCCAATGTTATAATAAGTAATTAATGTAAGACGTACCATTATCCAAAAGTGAAAAAGGAAATAATACGAAACTTAGAAAAACACCCATGAATAATAAATATAAATCAATTCTTATGATTTCTATGCATAGATCCTACTTGTTTAATAATTATAAAAAATTATGTTTTCATAAATTAATAAAGTTAAAAGAAATTATAATATGCAATAATTCTATAGCATATTTTGATATTAATTTGAGTTTGCATGAACATAGTGTCAATAGTTTTTAAAAGAACGTTTACAGCGAAAAAAAAATATTTTTCTAACACTATTTGTTTATAGCCCAAATTCTTTTTATTTATTTTCAGATTTTCTAAGTTTATAAAAGTTGTTTTATCTTAGAACTCTACCTGGAGCATTAATGAAGCAGTTCTAAAACTTGAAATATATTTAACGTGCGGCACATCTTTTTATTATTATTATTCTGTTAAAAGAACAGAAGCCACAAAAGAATTCGATACTAAACACTATTAGTATAAAATCCAATATGATTTACGAAAGAATGACTTTCCTTTTGTTTGTTTGTAAAAAGTGGAGACGTTTTAACAAAGGTAAATTTTCACAGAAAAAAATACTGAAAATATTTTTTAATTTATAAGGGTCATAGGGGAAATTTTTGATAGTTACAAATTTAGTTATTCATCATTCTTTCCCATACAGGATTATTGTTTTAGTGCTAGAACTGCTCAAACAAAAATTCTCTTAATATGCAAAATAAATGATAATTTAGTTAATCCTGTAATAGATTCACTGTTTCTCTAGTTTCAGTGTTGATAAACAGAACAAACAAATCAAGTATACAATGCTTATACATAAATTATTTTTTTTTATATTCTCCTGAATAATGTTTAACATTTTATTCTTTTTTAAGCTTTATATAAATTATTCGTGCCAATAAAATACCGTGTTTATGTTAGATATTATCTCGCATATGTTGACTTTACAGAAAAAAATCTCGAGAACTACAAGAGCAAAATCCGTATCGGGGTAATTACACGTATTTTGTTTTGTTTCGATTTCCTCGAACATTATATAATAGTAGTGCTATGAATCGATTGAAGGAATTGGGTAATCTATTAAATGAGCTCTAATTATAGCACATGTTCACATTTGGAAAAAGCAATTACATAAAGTACGAGTTATATAAGGGAAATTTGTATGCTAGAAATTGACAGACAGTTTTGGAATAGTTGAGATGAGATTTCTTTGATTATACATAGAAAAGGATGCAGTGTATTATAAAATATTTTAAATAAATATTTCATACATAATTCTGCTAATTGAGATATTATATTTTAGCTAAACACACGCAATTTTTTTCATTTCCTATGTAACTTAATATAAGAAATTATGAACAACATGATGAACAAGTTTATATAAATCCACTCTCTAAATCACAATTATGTGTTCATTCAAATGCTTAAGATATTAAAAAAAATGTTAGGTTTGTAGAAATTTGTCCTATAACTTATCTTAAAGAAAATTTTAAAATTCAAGACAATTTAAATAAATCAAGATCTAGATATTTAAAAAAAAATGTTTTTAAAAACTGAAATTATATGCGATGTAAATAAATGATGTAAACGCATAAAACAATAAAAATGAAAATAGAAATTAATAGCAACAAAAATCGTTATTTGCGGCAAATTCACAAAAGTAATTAGGAAGTTCTTTCGCATTCATTTCATTTAGACTTATTTTTTCCTACCTCCATGAACATGTGCTGAGGTTATTTTAATATATATTTTTAATTTATTTTAGATTTTTAAATTTATTATTCGATAATTAAAATTTTCGGAAATTTAACATAAATTTAATATTATTTATACTGTTTCGTTTATCTAGTTATAGTTAGTATTAATTTCTAATGACTCTCTATCAATTGCACCCACAGAAAAATTTTGTTGAACCAACGAAAATTTGGTTGGCTCAACAAAACTTTCCGTTTAAATATGGGTCAATGGAAATTTGTTTGAATCAACAAGAAAAATATTGTTGATTTTTTTTTTTTTTGAAATTCCAACAAAAAATCTTGTATCGTCAGCAAAAAAATATTTTGTTAATTCAAGTAAAAATGGTTCAATTTTACTTGAATTAACAAAATTATTTTGTTGAAAGTTTTCTCAAAATAAATATAATTATCTGTTACTTTAAGAGTTCTTTTCAGTTTAAGCAACAAAAACTTTTGTTTAAAGAACAACTGTTTTGTGTAATTTTAAGAAATGTCTTTGTTTTAAAAATCAAAAGGTTTTTGTTACAGAAACAATTATAATATTTACTTTAAAATTATTTTTTGTATTAGAACGAATCTAAACTTAACTATTTTTTAGGTAATTTTTAATTCCTTTTCAGCAGTGAATTATGCCTGTCATCCTTGAATAATAACAACTTTTTTTCAAGCGTAAACCGACAGATTGAAGAATGTCCCAAGCCGGAAAGCGAAACCGGGTCCTCAGAATAACAATCTGAGGCTCTACCGCTGTGCTACAAAGAACGATATCCAAACTGGAAATTTCTCACTCTTAAATATATCAGACCGGCTGTAACCGCAGCGCAAGATGGAAATGTCATCATGATCACAGAGTCCGCTTACGACATAAAATTAGGGGAAGCCCGACATTACTCTGGGGCCCCCCCTCAACCAATTGCTTTGTTAATTACTAAATCCATTTTTGGTATGCTGCAACAATTTGAAATTTTACCATTAAAATTTCGAGTAAACAACAATTTAGAAAAAGCGAGCTTCTTAGATAAAAATTTCGTAATTTTTTTTGTAAAAAGTTATTCTGAAAAGTAAATTTGGGGGCACCTTTGTATTTCTTTGGGTAAGTACGGGCTTCCCGGGCCTAATCGATAAACAGACCATGCATGAGCATGCCAATTTCTGATAGCAGGATAAAAATTCACTGGTTATTATTCAAGGATTATAGGCGTATTTCACGGCATAAAATTAATTAAAAATTAACTGTGTTGCCGTATGCTAGGGTCTCAGAGTGCTATTCTGAGGATCCGGGTACGATTCCCGGATTGGGACATTTTCCACTCTGTAGGTTTACGCTTGAAAAAAAAAAGCAGAATAAAAATTCATTGGTTATTATTTAAGAATTACAGGCGTAAATCACTGCTGAAAATGAATTAAAAATTAATCCGTGCATTAGTTCTTGAGATTTAGTTATAGTGAAAATCATAAAAAAGTAGCATAGCTACGCCACCTGTCGGGTTATTTACACCAAAACGTAATCAGCTTCTCTTTATGACAAGGTCTAACTCAATCTGTAGTTTGATGTAAATCAGTGCATTAGTTGTAAAGTTGATGTAAATCAGTGGATTGGTGATGTAAATCAGTGCAATCAGTTCTTGAGAAATCGCGAATCTATTGCAGAAATCGCGAAAATTGCAACATAGCAGCGCCACTTGTTGCGCGAGTTATGCCAAAAACTAATCAGCACCAATTTAAATCAGGAAGTAACTGAATATAAAGTTTTATTAAATCCTGTGCATTAGTTCTTGAAATAGAGCGCCCACAAATTTTTCGTCATATACAGAGAGACAGAGTCCTAGACAGTCATTTTCTAAAAACAATCAAATCGTGTTCAGGACCTTCTAAAATACGTCGAAAACCAGAAGTTGAAAATTTTCATGACTCCAATACTTTCTTCTTGTAAAGATAGAAGAAAGTAATAAATGGGATAGGGGAATTTTCAAAACTATTTTGGTTAATTAAAAAAGTTTTAATTATCCAAAAATTATGTTAATCCTTTAATTATATAGCTATATAAGTCAAATAAACCAAGTTACGTGAGAGAGTTATGGCTACTACACAACAATTTAAATTTTGTAAAAATAACAAAGTTTTGCTGAAATTACAAATTTAAATTACAAAATTATGGTAAAATTCAAAAAACAGATTGTTAATTCAAATAAAATTGATGAAATTTTGTTAAAAGTTTGTAAGAGTGTTAACAATATTTTTTTGTCAATGCAAGAAAACCAACTTTTTACTTCAACTAAAATTTTGCTGGGAACAATCAAAATGTACTCAACAAAACATGTTTTGTTGTTTTAATTAATTTATTTTTCTGGGTGTGTCAAGAAACTTACTTTTAATATGAATATAAGTTTTTTTCAGCTCAAAACATTTGTTTATATGAACTACCTCCTACCTATTAAAATGCTATCCAAAAAATAACTGTGAGTGGTTTGGATTTCAAATTTATGTAATACTTCCCTATGTTACTGCTGTCTTTGCTACTTTACCCCCTGTCTTCCTATTCTTTCTTATGGTTCCGTTTTTCATTTAAATAATCCTAATCTTCTGGATATTGCACATTAAAGAATTCCTTTATCTAGATATGGTTAGTATTCATTTCTTATGACTCTCTATGAATTGTAAAGAAACTTACTTTTAGTATCGATATAAGATTACAGAACAACCAGGAAGTCCTTCAAAATACCCACACTTTTAGGTATTTGTGGATCTTCTAAGATGTCACTACAATACCATTAACTGAAATGCATAATTTATTTTCTTTACATTGGAAAATGCTGGAAGTAATATCATACGAAATCCAGCAATGCTCAGCTTGAAAATATTTTTTTATATCACATACCTCCTATCTATTATCTTTTTTTCCCACTGAAAAAGTACCAACACATTTGTTCATAAATATGCAACGTTTTACGAATACAGAAACATTTAATGAGGACTTATAATAATATGTTTCGTAAAATTATTTAAACGATAATTTTTAAACGATGTGGCCCACGTTAGCCGTTGCCTTCTCATAGGTTTCAGTCAGCTTCGGTTTCTTTCTTGGACAATAGGCCTTGTATATAGCTTCAAAAAGTCTTCTGCGGATGGTTCTAGTGTTCAAAGCAATGCCCTGGTTTCCCAGTTCAGGTTTCGACTATCTTGAAGAACTTTTTCTGCTATCTTTGCTCAAATTCAGCTAAACTCTTATCATCACGTTCTGAAGATATCTGTTTTCTTCAACATCGTCCAACTCTGTTCGCTGTTCCATTTCCATTCAAATTGAGGTTTTTCTTAATCCTTACTACAGTTTTCCCAGACACAGAAGGTCTATTGGCAATTTTAGCTTGGGTGAAGCTACAATTTTGCAAGAGAAACTGAATCTGTCCACGTTTTCTTGGAGAAATGCTTTTCCTCCCACTCATTATAATTACTGCTATAGAAAATTCCTTAAACAGTTATTTTCCGTTAAAAACCTTGATTTAATACAAAAAGGATTAGAGAAATATTTAAGACACTAAAATTAATAATTAGAAGTGATATTATTTGATTTGTAACAGGCAAGCATACAGTGTAAACAGAACATTTTTTTTTTTTGGATTTTGTAATGATTAGTGTTGCTACTCACCTATAGAAATTGTAAACATACCAATCGCGAAATATCTCATTTCATCGATGCCAATACTCACTGTAATCGTTTAAATAGCTTATTACACTACTAGTATGATTTATTTTAATATAATCATCTTATAAACAAGGTTTTAGGATTTGTTTTTGCATGGGACTAATAATTTGGCCAATACTGTATGTGAGCCTAGAACGTATATGTATTTGAAGCGTAGACATAATTTTACACAAAATTGTAAGCCCGAGTGCGAAACTTCTCGTACGGTCCAGCTGGATGTCCGGAGTTTTGGGTGGGTTTGTTTCGATCCCATAACATGCATAGTAAGGTATAATATCTTCTTTGTGCTGCGTAAATGCCAAATCACAAAATATTCTTTAACTAAATATGTAGAGACTATGAGTGAATTGTGAATGAAAATTTTAGAGTTAATAAGAGAGCAAAACTTGGTTCTAAATGATCTCAGAACTTTTTACGGTAAAAGAGTCACGAGACTTGGCTACATTTTTTACATGTGATTTTTTTATGGGATTTCATTTATTTTTTACGTAGTTCTCCGTTTCTTGACTTTGGGCTCTTTTTGGACATAATCAACTGATTTTTGTCGAACCCACTCTCTGTTCATGTTATTTGAAGGTACCAAAAATTTGGAGCTTTAGTTCTGTCGGCAAAATCCTCTAAATAGTAAAAAGTTTCAGTTTCCTAGGCAAGCACTAAGTTGTGTGTGTGTGGGGGGGGGAGGGATCAAAAATATTCTCAGTTGCTTCCGGGAAAAGGCGCTAGCGATCTGATGTATTACTCGCAGCCCTAGATACTTGATATTTGGCATAAAAGTAGTGTTTAGGATAGAAAAAGCAAAGTTAAAAAATCCGGAAAATTCCAACAAACCGAACTATTTTAGATTTCTCGATTTAGTCCGAATTTACTATTCTTTTTTTCCGGATTTTTGTAATTTTTCCTTTCTTTGTATGCTAAACCCTACCTTTATGCCAAATTTCAAGTTTCCAGGTCTACAAAATCGAATTATTTTCCAATTATTCGGATTTTTAATTTTTAATTTTTTTATCCTAAGCACTACCGTTATTCCAAATTTCACGTTTCTAGTACGTTTAAAAGTATTTCACATTCAAAAATATCCTGAGTTGCTTCTAGAAAAGGATGCTTACGGTTGTGCTTTGTCGACTTGGTGGAGATAGCATTTGGAAAAGTAGCAGGTTAACAAATGCTAACGGACCAATTATCCATTTTATATATTCAGGTAGTACTGATTTATATCAAATGATATAACTGCATAAACAGGACTATAAAAAATTCGCTGCAAAAGGTATTGAAATATAAAATGAAAATTTTTATATTGTGCTTATTGGGAACAATACATTTAAAAAGCAAATTTGATTACATATAATTTCCCGATATTATTCTATGTAAGATAGTTTCACATGAAATGTGTTTAAATTTCTTTTGTACCTTAAAGTTATTGTTGAAAACTTTTGCATATTTTACGCGATATGGAAAGAACTAAGATATCATACTGTCGATATCATTTAAAAATCAACGCGCATCCATTTTTTTATTATAAAGTTTTCATAAATATTTTTAAAATAGTTGATCAAAACTGTATTTATTTCTAAAATTTCATGTCATATTAAGAATCAACAATCAACACTAAACAACAGTGTTTATCTTTTAAGCTAACAATATAGCATACCAACTTTAACGTTGTACTAGATATATAAGCAAAAGTGGAGTATCAAATTATATCATTTAAACTCAACCAGAGATCAAACTTTACAATATAAACTCTTTCTACACTAAATGAGAATACCATATACGCATGAATTACTCTGAAATTAATATACTTACATTTAAATGTAATATGTCCTTCTAAATTGCTAAGAAGAATTTATTAACTTTAAAGCGAGTTTATTCATAGAATTTCAACTGTAAATTAAATTATTTGAATTGTTTATTCCAACGCATGCTAAATATATGCTTAAATCTGAATTTATATATCTTTCTTTTAAAGTTAATAATTTCGATACATTCATCTGAAATAAATCAAACCATTTTTTTCTGAAATTTACTTATAGACATTTGTTTACTATGAAAACGAATCTTACAAAATATACTCTCAGTTACAGATAAAACATGAAGAAATTGAAATTAATAATTTCTTTTACTTATATAAAAGTTAAACTTTTATGTTATATAATCATGATATTGTACATTTCATTTAAAATTTCTTTTTAAAAATACTTCTGAATATACTGGGAATTCACAGGGTTTCCAAACATTGCTGGGGGAGGGGGGGTAGTGTAAAACACTTTACATCAAATAATATCTGTATAGGGTACCAGGGCAGTAATCTACTTATAACTCAAAAATTCAGGCGGTGTGTCTTATTTATAACTTAAACAATAACAAAGATATTTTAACTAAATTTTCAACAGAACTGACCCTACTTTGGTTCGAAATTACATTTTATTGTCGGACGTGTTAGAAATAGACAATACTTTGGTCCATAACACGTGTATATAATGTGAACGACATTACAAAATATGCAGCTTTGGGTTTAGCGTTGTTTGGAAGCGGATAATTGATACTTCTATCACCTTCCTATATGACATCGTTAAATTTCTCATAAAACAAGGAATGTCTGTTAAATATTCAGTTAAAATATTTTATTATTTTAAGTTTTGTACGTAAATTAGGTTTCGTGTTAGAGTGAGACACAACTCTAAAACAACGGTTTATTGTATAGTGTTGTACCAGCTCTTAAAGTTCGTAAATCCTGTACTGAGATACCCTGTATATGTATTTAAAAATCTGATGATTATTGATTAACTTATTTTAATATTCAACATATTACTTAAGTGATAAATAAATCAGTTTAAAAAATGACTGTTCAAAATAAGTTAAATGATATTTTCTGGACTCCGGAATGTAGATATTTAAATGTTGATATAGGAAATTGCTTAATATTCAAAATTCATATTATATATCAAAATAATATTCACGTTTTAAAAGTGAATATAGAATTTAGCTTTCGGTAATTTCAAGTCGTAAAACACTACTGGACAAATATAATACATTTTAAGGCATAAATCATTATTATAAAGTAAAACATATCAGTGAGTAACGGTAACGTCATATTTACGGTGGCAACAACTTGACCATAAATTTCGCTTTTACTCGAATATTAGGTAGCGTTCATTACAAAAACTAAAAAGCTACCTATTGCACCAGTTAGGAGGAAAGCAATTCCGTAAAATGTCGATATATTTTCACCGATCGTGACCCACACACACCAAAACCACCTTCCGTTCAAATGTTGATTTGCATTTATATATATATATGTTTGATCTATATCATACGACAGCACTTGTATTTATAAACAGATATGTATTGAAATAACTGTGTGTAGTAAGCTTACAAATATCTCGACCGAGTTCGTTCGCCAGCTTAGTCAGCCATATTGTTTCAAAATGGCGGCCACTAAAATATTTAACACTGAAAATATGTGCAAAACATTAGAAATTCAAATTTATTTTTTGTTTAAGTGTTAGGCCTTGATACAAGGAATCTGGGGCATTTTTTGTATTTCCTCTATCTTACAAAATGGCTGAGATATAGTAGTTTGAAATTCTAGGATGACTGACATTTTGAAACAAGACAGCAGATTACAAAAAAAAAAAAAAAAAAAAAAAAAAAAAAAAAAAAAAAAAAAACGATAAATTTATGAGTTTTAGTGAACGTGATTTCTCGTAAATTATTACCTTTCATTGTTGTAACCATTTTACCGATCATACGCATAAAACTATAGATTCATATCCATCAGCATCAAATTCTCAACAAGCTTGGCGACATTTGGTGACATTTGGCGAAATATCGCCAAATATGGCGAACAAAAGTTAGTAGTTGAAGCCAACTTGGTTATAGCTGACTAATTTGCAAATTTCTTATCAAATTCAGTATTAACAAATGTTCTGTAATCTGGTTCTTCGCATTTTAGCTTGGTGTTTTCAAGCAACATTACCTAAAGTTTTAAAAGGAAGATATACGAAAGCTACCTTTTCCATCCGGTACAGGCCAAAAGGACTTTCACACAATTTCAATTTTTACACCGTCAAATATAAAACAAAATGCACTTTGAAATGCAATTTATTTGAAAACTGTACATCAATTAACTGATTTTTTAATTAAAAAAATAATTTTTTAGAATGAATATTTTTTAATCTACGTACAACCCAATTACGAATTATTTGCGGTCAATTGAGTGTACTTAATTTGATTTTCTTATTAAAATAAACTGTACCTTGTTTATATATGTTAGTTTTACTGTAAAATGTGCGTTTGTTTTGTAATTCCGTAATTACGCATGCAATTAGTCACATATCAAAGCTTGTGACTGGATATTAAAAATTTGCAATTCAAGGCTTCTAATAAATTCAATTTTATATGTAAAATATCCTTTAATACTAAATCGATGACACTCTACAACTTTGTAATTGATTTTTTTCTCGTATCGACTGCCGTTTTCGAGATAGTTAAACGAACTGCGCAGGTTGTTTCTAGGTGTCTCTTAAGTGTCTTATCGCGTAGCGCATAACCGCTTTTGTGTACCATCACGTTGAGGGATATCGCCGTTCTGAAATCCATGGGGGTAAACAAGATTTTAGTGGGCACCCTGTAAAGTACCACTCTATCGCTTGCATTCTTTTTTTTTCACCGAATTGTAAATGTGAACTTTTTTGAGAATGAACAATGTACAAACTTTACTTTACCCATATTTATAACAATTTATCCATTGAAATTTTTTTCCATAAAACTAATTGATATATTCAATATTTTGAAATTAATTTAACCCAAACATTTCTTTTCTTTCTGCATATATTTAATTTTTTTTACATCTTTAAATGATTTAGCTGTTGTTATAAATATTAGAATAGTTTCATTTTTATATTAGCTTTCCATAAGACGTGTATTAAAATCATAAAGAATAAATACACTTACTTAAATCTTAAGATTAACTGGAACGAGTAAAATTCAGGAAATCAATGTACATAAGCATTAATAAATAGGAATTAATGTATATATAAGCATAAATTATTCTCTGTAATATTTCTGTACAAATAAGTACTTAATGTCCGTTTGATGAATTAATACACCCTGGCTAAATAGCCCAACTAAAAATACGAGGCAGTTAAGTTAAGAATAATGAAGTGTACTCTCCAGATTCATAACCAATTACAGGCTTAATGACTGTCAAAGAAAATCCAGAATAGGCAAACAGGCATGATGGCGTCAAAACCATATCATTACCTGGCAGAATGTACTTAACTAAGCTAATGAGACTACGAATTAATATGGCTGAACATTCCGTACAGAAATGACTTAATGCGAATAACTTACAGTATAAAATGTTTTAGTGAAATAGGATTGCACGGCATTTTATTTTCTGGAGTAAATTTTATTTTTTATATACATTTAAAATTTTAAATGTTTCAATTTATCTAACACGTTCACTATCGGGTTAAAATTACTGGAATTTTATTTTATTTAGAAAGTTCGAATTTATACCAGAAAATACTAATAGCAATATTTACTTTATTTAATTACTAACATTTCGTGAATACATAAAATAAAAAAAATTCTTTCAAAATTTCCGGTACGAATTCAATTGAAAAACCACGAGTATACTTGTGGTTGGCAGCGAATGGTTTATCTATTTTTGTTCTTATCTACTAAATACATCTATTAGATGTAAATATAGAATTATAACGGTTATATAATGTTAAATAAAAGCTAAGTTTAAATGACGGATAAGAAAAATAATTAAAAATAACATAAATATTTATTTCCATTATATTTACTAAAAACTAACAGTGGGTGCATCGTATACATATAAGGAAAATATTTCATAAATTACAATTTTATAAAACAACTGGAAAAATTGAGTAAAACATATTACATGAGATAAAACCGATAAAAATTATGTAAACCATTTCATATTAAAACTTTCCTCCTTATTACATTTTCCTATTTCTATAAGCTCCTAATTATTTTTCTAATTGCGCTTGTTTTATGATTATGCTCCCCCCCCCCCCGTTCCCCAGTTGCTACCAGTTATGTTTCACCATAACAATTATTTCATCATATGCTCTGTACGAGAGATGTGTGGTAGATGATCACAGGAACCTCGGAAAAAGTTGTTCAAAACCGAAAAAATGTAAAAAAAAATGAGAACTTTTTAATTTATTTTTTATTACATTTAAGGTTATTTTTTTATACTAGTGGTTAACGACTGGACTGCAAGAGCATTTTCGTGGTCATAAAAAAAATCAGGCCATTATTTTTACTTTTTGTTTTATTAATTATGTATTATTTTTTGAAAGAAAAATGATAATCCCATAAATTTTTATATTTATCAAATTTTAAATGTTAAGTTTTGAAGATATAGGACGCAAATAGATTTTAGTTGTTATTTACTTGCAAAATAGATATTTTTTACTTTTTGGCACATAAGAATCGAATACCATTAGCGCAAAATCAGTGAACATCTTGATTCAGCTTTCAGCAATGTACATTTGGGAAAAAATATTTTAGACTGTCACAGCAATTAAAATTCAGTATTTGTCTAGGTTTGAAAGAAAAATGGCCTTCCATGTTAAAAGTAGAGTCATGAGGCAAATAGTCCATGACCATATATCAAAGAGGCAGTAACAAAAATTACGCCCAAAATGTGTGATAAGTAAGCAAATCTCAATTATTTTGCAATAATTAAACACTAAGATAAATAATTTTGTTACAATTAAAAAAGCTTTAAACACTTTTAGTATGATTAAATAAACATTTATAATTTTGTTATACTAAGTAAGTGCACTTCATATTAATAAAATGGAAGTTTTCTAATTAGTATTGCAGTAATGTACATACTTAAAAAAATCACATTGGTGGTCCACGATATTTTGAAATATGAATTTAATGGTTCGTGAAATTCGAAAAGTTGGCAAAACAACTGGTTTTTCTTTCTTTCTTTCTTTCCTTTTTTTTTTAGAAATCGATGTCTTAATTAGTTTTCTTAATTTTTGCTGGTTAATGAAAATTCTTAATTTCTTTCTTTTTCGCTGCAAAATCAGGTCCAGATGTGCGCGAAATTTTTTCCCATTTTTTGAAAAAAAAAAGCTTTTTTGATGAGTGTTTAATTAATATAATTTGCAATTATAAAAAAAATTAAAATCAGAGATTCAGGAGCATCAGGACCTGCCTTGGACTATGATTATCCAAATTTTCAGACTTCTATTTGCGGTAGATTTTGTTAACCATTGCCGCCACACACACAGAGAGAGAAACAGGGCGAAACTTTCTTTTATTAGTATAGATATCAACTATTATAACTCTATGAAGTTTTAAGCTCCAACTTAGGATATTCTTTGTTTAATAAAATAGCAGATCCGTCTGGAGCTGGCCGCCGACTAATGACAGAAAATCGGCTCGTGACGGGCCCGCAGGTCGCTCAGGGTTAGCTCAATTTCGATCGTTTCATATAAATCTTTAAAACAATAATCCCTAGAATGGGGATCTTTTGTTAATCAGCGACAGACTATAAACTACTTACTTAGAACAAAATCAAAAAAATATAATAAAAACTTAAACATTTCTTCGCAAAAAAGATAAAAAAAACATCCATACGGCCTTAACCTCTTCAATGTCACGTGTTCTTTACCATATCATTCATTTTCTGCCGTGAGAAAAGGCTGCGAGGACGTTTTCTTTTTTTATTTACAGGAAACCGGTAAAAGCATGCCGTAAAAAGATTTTTGTTGTTAAAAAAAATCGTAGCAAAAAAATAAATTTCATATATTTTTAAGTTTTGTTTTTAAAATGATTCCTGTAAATTTCCTTTATACATGGTTATAAAATTTATCTTTGCATGACAAACTAGGCTGCGCCGCCAGGAGTCTGAAAGGCGCCCGGCGCCCGGCGTCTTTGACCACCGAACCCAAGTCCTGAGGGACTTTTAACGCGCACGACCGGATTTGTCTGTCAATGTGGGCTTCGGCCGGATTAGAGGACCGCCACCTGCGGACCCTCTAACCCATTACCCAAGTGAGCGACGACAGAGGTCGTTGCGATTACGCGGAGGATCCCAGATCTCAGAGGAAACCTCCCCGTAGACACTTGATGAACCCCCGTAGACACTTGATGAACCGGTTCCAGCGACTTCGTCGCTGGAACCCCATCAGGAGAACCAGTCCCTAGGTCATATGCCGAGCTGTCCGACGGACCTTGCTTTCCTACGGCGTCCGATAATCCAGTCGTGTAGGAGGGCGAAACGACTAGTTCATCTTCCGTGGGTTGTCACTACGTGCGACGGAGGAACCTCTTGCCAACCCGGAACCACGAGGAATCTCGGTCTCTACACATAGACGTGTGTCTTTGCATGACAAAGCCTAGGTATCAGGATCATTTGATAAAGACACAAGTGCTGGAAAAATTACTTTTAAAAATAAAACTATGCAAAATTCAAAAATTGTAATGCGAAAATTCAATGAAGTTCATTAAGAAGATTATAAATTGTACTATATCAGACTAAAAGATCAAAATCCAATTCCTCTTACTAATATAAAAAATATCGCCGTTCAGCTCTAAATAACCTGAAACAATATAATAAATACATAAAAACAAATCTAATAATCATAAAAAAAGGTTCAAGTACGGCCTTGTCTTCATCTATCCGGAACTAAATTCACAGGCTTTTACGTGCCATATACTTGCATATTTTCAATGTTTATGTCAAGATATTTGATGACGCAGAACGATTTTTTTTTTTTGTGAATCAGCATTATGTCTCTGAAGAGTATATATTTAAAACTGCTCGCATATGATAGAAGATTTTAAAAAATATATATTCAATAGGAAATGAACGGCATTAATGTTCTTTTCAGAATAAATACATTTTTCTGATTTCATGTAATGGTAAAACAAATTTTCAATTTGTTTATCGATGACGATAGAATTATAAAATGATTTTATAAAATATATAAGTGCATTGTTTCCTTCTCAATAATTGTATTCCTCCTCAATATAGACTCCTTTCTATTTACAGACTTAAAATATTTTTTTGTGATTATTAAAGTAATTAAACAGAAAAAAAAATTCAAAATTTTCAAATATGCAAGAAAAATATCAATATTTTTCTAAATAAAAATAGAGGTAATTCATTGAAAAATGAAATAAATGAAAATGCAGCCTTTTCCTGTATTAAAGTTTACGAAAAGCAACAACGTAATGAAATGTTGCTTACTGAATGACAGTGCGTTGCTGCTCAAGGACATAAAAGAACTTTTCTTTTTATTCGCCTAAGTAATGTGCTTAATATCTCCCCTTTAAAGATTTGTATATTTTACTTCGATACTATGTCGCTGCACTGTAAAAATAAATAAATAAATAAATTAAATATATAAAAAGAGTCTTCTTTTATTTACCAAAAATAAAGGAAGATATTTTATTTTATTTTCTAAGCTACTCGTGAATTCAAAAAACGTTAGCTTATCTTCAGAAAACTTAGTAGCCAATTGATTTCCGAGAATTAAAATAACATTTGTAAAATAAAATTTTTTTCTATATAATTTTCGCAACTTTCCCGGGTAGTTTTTAGAGTGCATTAATAATTTTACATCAAAATGATAGATCGGCATTCAGATGCTTATTATTCTCAAGTAAACATTTTCATGTTTCGACAAACATGCTGATTTAATATCATCAAATGAACATTATTCTGTTTCTTCTGTATGTGTAAACTCTGTTAAGATGCTGCAATTGGTTATTTGAAAATGAATAGCATCTGAGAAACCGATATTTCGAGTTGATACCAAGATGAGAAAACGAATTAATATACTGTAAAAACTACTTTTTATCGCTTCTGAAAATTACAGGTAGCAAAATAAACTTTTCCTTTAAACTAAAATTTAAAAGAAAATTAAATTATAAAAATAGTATACATCAAAGTTTAAAATACAATATGTAAAAGGGAAAGTTTCAAAAAAATTCTTTGAATAATGATAAGTTTGAGGCTACCATGCTTAGTTTGTGCCTGCTAGGTGTTTAACAAAGTGATCAATCTTGGAATTATTAGATTTATTAATTATTACTCTAATAACATGCTTGATAATGCTCAATCACATGCGGTATATAATTGATCACGATATTTCTCACTGGGGATGTGAAAATCACAAATTTCTCAGAGAAAAGTACTTGATCACGTTTCCAATGATGTTTCTAAATAAGATTAACTATCAGTTCAAGCCAATATAGGCTAATGATTATTCCCCAACATATTTTCAAGTTCTATTTTAAAAGGGGATTAACTGAAATTAATTTTGAAATTCGGCACACTGAAACTTCAGTTACCGGATCAATGTATACTTAACGCAATTCGGATATTTGGAGCTAACATGAAAAAACATAGATATTTTATCCACTAAATATTTCTCGAAAATTGCTCTTTTATGGAAAGTTAGGCTAAATGTTAGCTGAAAGTAAAATAAATTTTACAACGAAGAGATATACGAAAACAATACGGTACAGTACTTACATACTCTTACAGTTTTAAACATGTCCAAAAAATAATTAATTGTTTTGCTGCAGTAGAAAATTTAAAAATATGTTCGAAATTTTCTTATTATCTTTTCTTACTTACTCTGTACACGCTATTCAACAATATTCAGCACTACTTGTTTTTCACAAAAAAGTCCAGTTACATTTTCTAAAATACAAGTGGTACAACAATGACTACATTGTTTTGTTTGATATCCAATTGTTATATCGTTAAAAAAAGCACATTTAACTTAAAAAATCTTAACAAATTCCAGAAAAAATCTTGTTTGGGTTAAATTTGAACTTCAAAAATTCTCAGCAATTCACGGTGAAATTTTTTTTTAGTATAATCATTTAGGTAATTTTTTTTTGTATGTCGAAACATACTGAAAGGCGCTTTAATATTTTATCTGTTGAAGATATGTAGACAATGCAAATTGCAAAATTGTTTAAAATAAGGTAGAATGTAAAGGTTATTGATGAAATAGTTTTACCATTAGTTTTTAAAAAAATTACACATTTTAAATTTTTGTACGGCCTCTGGCTCCATAAGTTATATTCAGGAAACATTTTGACATACTTTCTCAAGTAAAACAGTAACTTTTTCATTATTCTAGTTAGGATACTTTGAAGGTTATGCACTTTTGGAGCTTTCCGGCAAGCCTTTGCCATAAGATGTTAGTGGTAATAATAGGTAGTTCATATAAATATTATGAAACTTATAATCTACACTTCTCAAAACAAGTAAAGAATATTGAGGTTGTGGATGGATCTTACGTCTGAGGAATTGTTTAGATGATTGATACGTGATCGATCGACGTGGTAGGCTATATGAGAAAACAATTACACATGTTTGTCAGAAAACAATGCATTGTATTGAGAATGTGGGTACAAAAGGAAAAAATACAATTTGTTCATATGAGAAAAACGAATAAAAAAAGATGTTTCCTTCAAAGAAAATCGTTTTTGTTAGGGAGTATGGTTGCTAGGCTATTCTGTCCCACTCCTACAGAATAGCTCTTTTAAGTTCTTGGAGAGTTTGTAGGGGTGGTAGGTGGCCAGCAACTCGTCTGCCTAAAATATCCCAAACAAGCTCTATTGGTCTCATGTCCGGAGAACACGCTGGCCATTCCATTCGTATGATTCCTTCCTCGAAAAGGAAATCGTCCACCAAGTTGGCACGATGTGGCCTGAAATTGTTATCGCCGATTGCTGCAGCGTAAGGGTTTATAATAGGTCTGAGGATCACACCCGTATATCGCTGACCGGTCAAATCTCCATTTCGAATTATCTGGAGGTCGATGCGCCCTTCAGTGGAGATGCCAGCATAGACTATGACTCCCCCACCGCCAAATCTGAAACTTCCTTGCACGAACATAGGATTGTTCTTAGTGCCACGTTCCTGCCAGATGAAAATACGCATATTATCAGGATGAACAGAACAACGGGACTCGTCAGAGAAAAGAATATTGCGCCAATCATTTATCCTCCAGTTCACATGCTCTTTTGCCCACTCCCTGTGGGCGCCACGATGCCCTGCTGTTAACGTAGCACATACCATTGGTCTGTGAGTATACAGATTTACAGAAGGAAGCGTATAAGCCGGTTTCGGACAGTTTGAGTCGAAACTATGGTGCCAGTAGCTCAAAGAAGGTATTGTTGAAGAAGAGTGGAATACATATTTCGGTGTCTACGAACAGTTAGCGTTAAATATCGATCTTCATTGGGCGTTGTTGCACGTCTACGACCTTGCTCTGGTCAACGATCTGCATTTCCAGTCTCCAAAAAATGGTTCCAGATCCTGGAAATCACACTTTGCGAAATTCCAATGGCTTCTACTACTTCGGCTTGTGTTTGGCACCCGTCTAACCGACCAACAACTCTCCAAGCTTCTGATGCGGTTAAATGACTTCGTTGAGGCATCGCACTCATAGAAATAAAGCACTTATCATTGTTTTTCGCTTTGTCTTTCAGTAAGTTGAAAGCCGAATTTCATTCGTTGCCACAAAAGCGTCGTTTTTGAGGTCAAACTCAAATTTGATTACTCCGAAATTTGCAAATGAGACAAATTTGCATTTGTGACTCTCTTCCATTTTCTGAAAAAAAAAAATCGCTTACACCGTTATTTTATGTATTACTTACAATGACCTTTAATTGTTTCGAGCAGTGTATTTCAGAAACAAAATAAAATTTCTTGCTTGGAAAAGTACATCAACAAATGAATTAAATTCTAAAATACCTACCGGAGTAATTCTGGTTAGTCCAGTAACGTTGTACATCTTCAGAAAAATGATTGAAAATTTCTAAAAATGTTTTAAATATTTAGTAAAGATAGTGATAACAATATTAATACACATAAATAGTATTAGAAATTATATAACGCGATTTATTTTTGAGAAACAGTAAAATCATTTATATTTGAAAAACTGACCTAACCAAAAAAATAAATAGTAAAAGGAGTAATTCAGAGTAGTCTTTTCGGAGTACTTCATTTTAATCCAGTAGTTCTTTATTGCTTCAGCAAAATTAATTGAGATATACTTAAAACTTTCTTTTTAGATATTTCCAATTTTCCCCACACTATAAATAATTTGAGGTTCTCCGGAAAAAACAAGAAACGGGAGGCAATCTATCTACATTTTATAACAGCCTTTTGGGGATTTTTCCTCTCCTATGCAGTTGACAAAGACCTATAAAATAAAATAATAGGAGTCTGGTGCTACCCTGCAAACTATAAATCTGTGAATTGCAACAAAACATATGATATTAAATATATATATATATATATATTTGTTATTAACTGAACTGACATAAATAACGTTATTAAATACTTTACTTGATTACGTTACTTTATACATAAATAAATCGTTTAGCCATATAAATATTTTATTCTCTGTATTTTCATGTAAAAATATATTTTTCATTTGAGAAACCTTCTTTTTAAGATTTGAATTACCAAATGGCACGTAAAATTAATTAAAGATAATGTTAGTAGATTAAAGAAAAATTTGAATCTCACATTTATAATTTGTTCTGCTTGTAATTCTTTAATATTCCATACTTAACACGTTGCATACGTCGTTAAATTCCCTTCCCCTTTCCTTTTATGTATAATAAGAATATTAAAAGAACTGTGATTAACAGTTTTCATTCCCTATTGGAAAGGAAAACGAATTCAATTCAACCTATTTTTATAATAATCAAAAATTTCAAAAATCAAAATGCATATCTATATTCACAAATAATAAGGATTTGAGATTATGATATGATAATTTCATATGAACGGAGTTCGGGTAAAACAGGTAAAGGGTTAATTTCATAATTTAAAAGATTCGTCCCAGCAGCATTTTCAAAGTTTGTTAGTAAAACTATGAAAAAAGTATTTTGAAATTATTGAGTTGGAAAAATAAATTTACTTTTCAATAAATAAATAAATAAAATATTTCATAGAGAAGAAAAACAAACATTAACTTTAGAATATGCAAGGCTTTCGGGTTAAATTTAACAGTTGCTGTTGAAAGGCGAAAATATGCAATATCAAATTAAAATAGAAATTTTAATGAAAATATGAATACGTTACATAACGATGCCACAGAAACACGTAAATAGAGTTTGATAAAAGAATAACTCTCCCCACACAACAGTCATAAAGGATTTGAAGTGATTCCACGATATGGCACATGAATCCGGGCAAAAGCTACCCTAATTTTGTCGATAAGTAGGGTCAAAGTGTTACTGGCAATAAGTTTCGTTACTTTCTCAATCACGCCACTCTCATAAATAATTCATAGGTTTCTAATCAAGTGCGTTAGGGGTGGAAGGGGGGGGGGGGTAAACATCGGAATCAGGA
Source organism: Maratus michaelseni (assembly GCA_963931845.1). NCBI lineage: Eukaryota > Metazoa > Arthropoda > Arachnida > Araneae > Salticidae > Maratus > Maratus michaelseni. Next base: position 297,683,772 of record OZ007589.1, on the reverse strand, counting down.
CATTTTTCTCACAGGAGACGCGTCAAAACAACGTCCTATTTTCTGTTGTTTCCATTTCGTGGTCTCCGTTGCATCTCGATAAAACACTTCATAGCGTTTTTCGGTGTTTAAGAAGCATTCAATAGCTTTCTTGATTGAGGAATCGGGTTATCGGCGAGAAACATCATGACGACAGATATAATTTCCGAATATTCTGATGGTTTACACTCTTCCTTTTCTGTTATCTTTGACATCATGGGTGTATTTAAAACAAAAATTTGAATATATATGTCGAATATATACGTATTTCTCTCACTTGGCGCGAAAAGCTGAATTTCTAACTTGTCGCTTGGAAACAACCATAGTTTCCGGAGCGACGATGTGGTTTATTTCCATTAAACAAATCAAAATTCAGATCAGGAGCTCTTTATAAACACAGCACGTTTTTTTTTGGGGGGGGGGGCGATGTATGAATAGCAATGGCCATTGGTTTGTTTTACGGCTATGTGATGCATTCAGCAAATCAGCATTTTGATCAAAGGTTTGTATTAGACACAGCAGAAAACACGTTGTTTGCATTTTGTTAACTTGCTAAGCGTCTGAAAGATATTGTATTTTTCATCTTCGAACGAACTTTAGACGAACAAACTTTAATATCAAATTATATATGTTGATAATTGCTGATTTATACTCAACTATCTTGCTACTACGTAGTGTTTTTTAGAGTTTTTCGAAATGAATTTTAGACGCGTTGTATAATATGATATGCATCATCTAAAATTATTTTTAATTGTGTTTTCAAAGAAGTTTTAAATTAATTATCTTGTCAATATATTTTTTTCTGTAAATTACCTTACATTTAGAAAATTTTATAATGTTAAAGTGATTTATGCCCTTTGGTGGCACCAACTAAATGCATTTTTAATTGTGTTTTCAAAGATATTTTCAATTACTTTTTTTTATTAAAAAATTGCAAATTTCATATGTTAAAAGGATTTATGATAGTATTTATTACGGCTAGAGTTGCTGCAAAAAGTGGCGAGCGATCGAAGCTATCTGAGGGCGGATCCCCCTTGTGTCACATTTTTCACGACAATCTATAATTTTATACAATTTACAAGCTTCCAAATTTATCCAGAAAACTCTGTAAGTATTTGTTTTAGTTTAAAAGCAACCAAATTTTACAAAATATTTATTAACAGTAATATAAGATTTTTCAGCAATATAGTTTTCTGTTATTGGGAACTTGGCTTTCTTTTAAAATGTTTGGCGCATTCCGGGCTTCAAAAAATGAGATTTGTTGCCAAATGATATAAACAGCTAGGAAAACAAACCTAATGAATTTTTATGATTGTTTACATATGTATTTACATATATATTAACATTTTATTTATATGTATATTTGTATTATTTTGTATATACAAATCACGACAATCTATAATTTTATACAATTTATAAGCTTCCAAATGTATCCAGAAAACTCTGTAAGTAATTTTTTTGGTTTAAAAGCAACCAAAATTTACAAAATATTTATTAACAGCAATATAAGATTTTTCAGCAGTATAGTTTTCTGTTATAGAGAACTTGGCGTTCTTTTAAAATGTATGGCGCATTTCGGGCTTCAGAAAGTGAGATTTGTTGCCAAATGATATAAACAGCTTGGAAAATAAACCTTATGAACTTTTATGCTTGTTTACATATGTATTTACATATATATAAACATTTTACTTATATGTATATTAGTATTATTTTGTATATACAAATTACTTCTATTTGTATATAAATATAGGTATATGGTTTCTTTAAATTAAATAACTTTTATAAATATTGAAAGAATTGCGTGTGTACATGAAACCTTGAAAATATGCATGAAAATTTTCTTTGTGTCGCCAAAGTCCCGATAACAAAAATTACTGATTTTTTTTATTTGTGGTGTTAGGCAAATTAGGTGTTTTTATAAATAACTAATATTTACTGAAATCGGTTTGGACATCACATTTTAAATGGATTCTTGTATTTATCTGTTGTTGTTTATTTATGAATTACTGATTTGCTGTATAAAACATTTTTGAACTTCAAACTAGTCACAATTGTATATTGTAATTTGAAATTCAAAACAGTTAAATTATTTGCGCGAATCTGAAATGTAAAAGAAAAAAAATTGAATTACCAAAAATAAGATTTTAAGGCACTTTTTATGTATGTTAGTTTTATAACGTTTTAATTCATCTAAAAAAATGCCCTTCCATTTATTTACAAATTCTGAGCAAGCTTAATACACAGCACAGTACTGTAATAAATAAATTAATTTTAAATTATGTAACTGCATTGTTTCGCGATTCTTTATGTCAATGTCACGCACAGCTGTAGTTTAATATTTAGACTCCGATTAAATGGTTCATTTATCTAAATATATTGAAATTCGAAACCATGAGCTAGTTTGAAACCTGCGCAAACCTGCATAAGACAGTTTCGCGTTCATTTAACTTCATTTAAAGTTTAATACACATGAAAGCAAAATAAATTATCATATTATGAAGTACAAAATAATTCCGATAACACTATATTTTGTGATTTGTATCTTTGGAATTAGGTCTTACTGACCTTTAATTAAACAAAGGTACAATTTATTATCATACATTATTTAAAACAACATATTCGCAGAAATAATGCTTACAGTCAGAAAAATCATCATTTAAAATTCTGTTAAAGATTTCTAACAAAGTCCTTAAAATTTTGTATAAAAATAGAATAATTTCGAACAAGCAACACAATACTGCAATACAGGGTGTCGTATAATTCATTTCAAATATTCAAAGAAAAAATAAGTAATTGTCGTATCGTTTTGTGAACTTCATCATGAAACTTATATCAATATTGCAGTGTAGATTGTGAAAAAAGGGAAAAAAGAAACATGCTTTCTATGAATTACTTTTTGCCACCAGAATTTTGAACATTTGACAAATCTTATAATGCAAACAGTGCTCTTATATGACAATGTGCTATATCTTTATGAATTTTTGAGATGTGAATATAATTATGAGACACTTTGAACTATTTTACTTTGCCATGAAGAACCCCACCCTTCGAAAAGTTTTATGATGCAAAGCGCACAGTTGTGAGACATTTTGTCAAATATTTTGCCATTTTTGAAATAAGAACGGATTTATTGAACACCATGTACATAAATATACTGTAAATTACATCATTGATTCTGTCAAGTGCGGCTGTAGGTAGATATTTATAGTACAATTAAATATTTTATTACAACAAAATATGTTCAAATTCTTAAACATATATGCTACTTTGAAACCGACACAAACGTAAGCAGTACTTGTGGTCCTCTGATTTAATTTAAATTTATATATACTTGGAAACGAAATAAACAGTTATATTTAAAATTAAAATAATTTCGATAATTTTGTAATTTTTAATTGCGATGTTTGAAGGCAGTCTGAAAGCTCGGTAATGATGATGTAACTTACCATTGACAGTATATTTGTGAAATTCCTACACAACGAAGTTGCTGCATACAAGTGATATTTATGTTTTGTTGTTTTTCATGGGCTCAAAGCACTCACACATGCGTTATAGTGATTACGGCGTTACGGAATTTCATGTACTTTTGAAAATCCTATGCAATGAGGTTGCTACAGCCTGTGATGTATTTTTTTTCATGGGCGTGAAGCTGTCACACATATGGCATAGTGATCGTGGCATTATTATTTGCATGTATTTTCGTACAATTCAACTAAGAAATTTTCGATAATTCTTATTTAAATATTGGTTGAATTATATACAAAAAACTCTGTTACTTATTGTTTATATAATATATTTTACATATTTCGTATTAAACTGCTCATACGTTATATTATAATGACAGTGTAGTAGTAGTACTTCGCATACAATATCATTACCGAAAGCACTTCAGTATTTAGCGTGCGCAAACATATATGATTAACGAAAGAATTGTATTAGGGTATGTCCGGGATAGATGCTTTACTTAAGCCCCCCCCCTTTTCATTTTTCTGTTTTATATAGCAATGATTTTTGTAATGCACAGGTAACTTATATACTCCAAATTTTATGCAAAACATCATAAAAATATTACTTTAATATAAATAGCATATAAAATAGTGTTTTTATCAAACAAATTAATCAATGATTTTGGCCATTTAGCTTAGATCTCAGGGTTAGACACCCCACTCTATTGAGATAGATGCCCCATTCGTAAAAGAATAGTAACTATATGTACTTAACATTTATAATTAAAAATTTTGCATTTGACATAATATGCTTACATCCAATTTATGATTAAAAAAAAATAGTTTACATGCTCTGTATGTATATTATTCCTGCATCACACTCCCACATCAAAGGATATTTGCTATGTCCAATTTTGCGAATAAATGTGTATACAAAATTTCAAGCCATTCGAATAATTCTAATGAAAGCTAAACTTGTTTAGTCTAAACTAAGAGGGATTATCCCCCCCCTTCTTATATTCGATGTACAATCTCTGAAAACTAATTCAGGAAGCAAATTTAATATTCTCAAATTAAATGGTTTAGGTTTCTATGTTTCTTAATGAATAAGTTAAAAATATTTTATCTATGGAAGGTTCAACTTATGTAACTTAAATTAGAGGGGGGGGGGGTAAGAAAACATGCCAATAATAAACGAAATATCTTTCTTTGATGAATAAAACATTTATGTCAAGAAATAAATTGCTGTAACTTCGTCTACAACGCTTTTTTTATAACAATTGATAGTAGAAGAACGTTACTAGCTCCGACACACGTCCAACAGCTGAAATACAGGGACTAGGGCATCTAATCAGATTAAGTATCTAACCTGGATTTATCTATTGGGAAAATCATTGTTTTCAATTATTTTCATTTTTACGTGGATACAAATATTTATCATAAATTATTCATTCAAAATATCATATTTACGTAGTATAGGGTAAGTGTTGTAATCGTTTTGAAAATCGAAAAAAAAAATTACGGATTTACATGTTTCAGACACTGGAGATTCCGAAAAACATATTTTTAGAAAAATAAAGATTGCCGTCCGCCTGTCTGTGTGTCTGTAAATGCTCTATCTCCCAAACAAATTGAGATAGAGACTTGAAATTTGGTTTGTACTTAGTATGTAATAATGGGAAGAAGATTATTGAATTTCAGTAACCTCGATTATCCGGAGCTATTTTTTTGGACTCTTTAAATATTCGTTCTGATAAAAGGTATATGAAAAATTTCAAAATGGTTTTTTTAAGGAGTGATTATAAAAGACAATAAAAAAACAAATTTTACATTAAGAATGAAGTCGATCGGATAATTAGTTGCCGAGATATTTGTAATCACATTTTCCACACTCTTCGATTTTTCGTGACCCTGTAATCCGACGCTGTAAAATTCTAGTAAATAGAAGTATCATTTTTAGAGTTATAAGTATGATTCTCTTATGCAATTCAGTAATAGGGCATTTAAAGTTTACGACGTCATCAAGCCACGATTTTATTCGAATTGCAATGCATTTTATAAATAGTTTACACATGTTTTATTTTCATATTTTCATATTATGCATATCCATGATGGGTAAGTATTACGGTGGCCCCCAACGACTAGTTTATATAGCAAAGGAACTTTTAAATTCTCTAACTATTCGGTAGCAAATTTGCAAATTTTGTACAAGAATAATCCGTACAATTATCTGCAATTCTCTAGAAATAACGCAATAGTGTAATACAGTTCATTCCACAAGTCCGTTCACATTTCAGAATTTAAAATAAATGAACAAATAAGTCATTGTCCTATTAGCGAGTGTGCAAAAAGTGTCAAAGTGTCGCCCTGTTTGCCGCAAAAGAAAGGAATAGTTCAAACATTTTAAAATTAGTTTTGTTCCACAAATTCAGACTATTTGACAAGTTTTATGGCGCAAACCGCAATAATAACAAATTATTTGTTTTTTAAGAATTTTTCAAATCTCCAAATCTTTATTATATGGACTAATTATTTTTAAAGTGTTACCAGCAAAATAAAACAAAATATTTAAATAATATATATATTTTGTAATATCTTACATGGAACTCCCGTTCTCTTTATCATCATGTGCAAAAAATAAACGTAGTGTCTAACCATCTAAATCTCAACTTATGTCCCTCAGTACAATATTAACAGGGATATCGCTCAATAAAGAATTTTGTCGTGAGGTATCAGGGAACATTCATCGTAAGAAAATTAAAGTGAGAAAACTTCTCGCGGGTCTACTAAATACGTTATTTTTTTATTGAAACATGTTTGTATTCAAGATTTAATTATGTCTTCCAAAGCACTTAATCGTAAAGCTTAATATATTCAGAAAAGTTTGAACACGCACATTCCTAACTTTTATTTTGGAAATATAACATCTTTTTAATATTTTCCAAAATAATTGAAAAGTGTTTATGAATTCAGTTTGTCTGCATGTAAGTTTAGCTAGATTTCCACGCAAATGCTATATGTTATTGAACCTACGGTATGTTTGGTATTGAAATCGAAGCGTGTAGCATTTATAGTTCGTTTACAGGGACACTCAAAATAATTCCGTTACTTTACGGTTTATGGAGAAATTCGTTCTCCGTGTATTTTAATGAAGTTGCACTGCTTCAAACGTATTGAAATTAATATATATTACTTAGGTGCACTATAAACAACTTATTATAGAATATGGCGTGCATAGCATTTATCGTTCATTTACAGACACACACAAAAGAATTCGATTAGAATACTGTCAATTGACAGTAATTGCCGAAAGTGCGTTTCCAATTGTGGAAAATAAGTTGTTGTTCTTAAATTTAACTATTTTTTTATATATTGCTCGATGCACATGAATTCTGCAGATCATATACAGGGCAGCACAAAAGATTTCGAGTAGGGGAAGATTGGGTAGCCCCGGACACTTGGATAAATTGCAAATAAAAAACAAATGAATGAAATTTCTATCTTTATTTTATATTAAAAATAAATTAGGAACTTCTTTAATGATTTTAATTGAGCGTTGCTAATAATATCGAATTATTTAACGAAATATACTGAAAATAGTTTGGCCTTTTATTTTTGGCGTCACAAGAAAGGGCGGGTAGCCCCGGACATATTAATCAATGGTGTTCCAACCGTTTTTTGGCCTTATAAACATCACAATTATAATAAAAATCCGATGCATCTATATAAACACAATCCTCATGGGCCCAGTCTTTGCACTCCTGGCACTGAATACAGTCTTCTTCAAATGTTTCTCTGCATATGATGTATTCTGTCTCGTTTTGTCGAAAATTTATTGACAAAAACAAAACACTCACTCACGACTAACTTACTCGGCGCCCAGGTCGCAATTAAACTGTATTTGTTTCGACTCTAGAGGGCGTTCATTTACAATAATTCTTTATTTACGCAACTCTTCGAATTTCTTAGAAATTGAAATGTCCGCGATTGCCCGCCGTCCGCGGCTACCCGACTTTCCCCTCCATTTTCGTTTATTGCGGAACTTGCTGAAGGAGAATTTCCAACTGTGATACGCGTTTCTTACCTGAACTAAATTTTAGCGTACTACTTAGTATATATACAAATCTATAGCTCATATTCAGAGCTGAACAACAGAATTCGGATTTTTTTCATACTATAGATGGTGATTACTGAAATCGGGTTTTTAATGTGTTTGCGTTTTTCATATTGTTTACTTAGACTTTCACCTTATTAAACGGTGAAGTTTTGTTACAATATTCTGGAAGTGTTGGAAAGTGTTTCATGATCTATGCGTGAGGCATGATTTTTCGTCCGTGATTCGTTTACAAATTATTGTGAAAAACAATATTAGAAAACGAGAATGACAAAAGTGAAATAAAGAAACGTGATTTATTTTTTAAATACCGATTTATTATTAAAACAATCACTTGGATATTACAAATATTGCATTACGTTCATGATTTAAATATTCTGGTATTATTTGAAGATTCTTTATATGCATCAAATATTTATATATTCTTTAGCTCCCCATGATAAAAACAATTCTACATATCAATAATATAACATCCCAACAATATAAACATCCAATAAGACACGCTAAATTTATTTGAATTTTATAGTAATTTATTTCATTTCAGTTGTTTTTTACTGCTTCTGGGAAATTGATTCAAAAGTATTTAAAATTTAATTTTTATTTTTTTCAATTTTCAAAAATATTAAGTGACGCTCATGATTCAATATTCCGCCAAACCTTTTTTTTTTTTTTTTTTTTCCAAATATGATGATGATTATATTAATTCACACAAATTGTATAAAATGTATAATAAAATATCTTTTAGACATGTACAATAAAATTACTTGAAATGTATTGACGAAACTATAAAAACAAAAGAATAAATGGAAATGTATTAATTTTAGTCCAGAATATTTTTATGCTTTGGGAAAAGTGATTGACAAGTACCTAAAATTTCTTTTCATATTTATTTTAAATTGTCAAAAATAGTTAGCTTTGATCATGATTTGAATATTCTTACTATTAATGCACATAAATAATATAGGAATATATCTAATAAAATCTACTTCAGAGATACCCGGAATTAAAACATTTTAAAAAAATGTTTGAAAAACTATATCAACCAAAGAAATAAATGGTAAATGACTTTTTGGAGTAATCCAGCATAATCTAGTAATTTGTACTGCTACAGGAAAAGTGACTGAGAAGTAGTTAAAACTTGTTTTTTAGTTCTTTCCAATTTTTTCCAAACTGTAAATAAATGATGGGTCTTCTGAAAATAATAGATGGCAATAAAATACCTGAATACATTTTATGACAGGCTTTTGGGGCATTTTTATGTTTTATGCTGTTGACTGAAAGCAATAAAATAAAAATCCTTCCAGTCTGTTCAGGGAGGAAAGGGTAGCTTCAATATTCCTTTGTTTTTATGAATTCAGTTAATTTTATTCACGCACACGAAGTTAAAATGCGTGGAATCCGATTTTCATCAATATTGATTTTGAACGGGAATTTAAAATAAGGAAGAAAAGTGCCCAGTTAAACTGATGGCATTGAGATCGCAGACTATTCACAGTAATTGTATATTATACTCTTATTTCAAAGAATAATACCCCTCGAAAAATGAAGAAATGGACAATGAATTAAAGGGGGGGGGATTAACCCCGTTCCCCACCTTTATACTTAACCAATGAATCCCTAAAACTAATCAGGGAAGTTCCTTATCACAATGAACATATATACAAAATTTGAAGCAAATCGGATAATGCTGCATGAAAAACGCATTTATCTAAATTAAGGAGGGATTAGCACCCCGTCCCCCCCCCCTTTATACGTAATCAATGAACACCCAAAACTAATCAGGGAAGTGCCTTATCACAATGAACATATATACAACATTTAAAGCAAAATGGATAATGCTGCATGAAAAGCCCATTTATCTAAATTATGAAGGGGGATTGCTTTCACCCTATCCCCATTTTACACTTAACCAACGAATCCTCAAAACTAATCAGGGAAGCGTCTAATCAGAATGAAAATACTTACAAAATTTGATATTTCTATCAAGAGCTGTCGCGTTACGTACGTACATACATACATACATAAAGAACCTGTGGGAAAATTAGCTCTAAGGCTTTGATAGCCATTCAGCAAAAAATTAGACAGATAACGCTAAATTGGCTTCGTTTATGCCTCCAAATTTGGCACTATTTCGCCATGTATCGCCAAGTTTGGTGATAATTTGAGGTTGGCAGATATGACAATGTAGGTTTAGGCGTATGAGAGTTGGAACAGTGGTTACAAAGACAAAAGATAATTTAATAGAAATCGCGTTCAATAATATTTAAAGCAAAGTTGTTTAAGGAGGAATCCCTCATTTTGGTACTTTTAAGTTAGTCCGGCCACAAAATCACCAATGCCAATTTTTTCTCGCCAGTAGCAGCTTTATTTTTTGCATGTGTAAATTAGAGACAATGCTTTTATTTTGAAATAAAAAGTCTTGGTTGATAGTGTTACTTCTCTCTGTCTTTTTGACATGAATTTCACATGAAGTGAAGGAAAGACGTTTATTTTATAAATGTGTGAACGTAATATATGCATGTTTAATATTCGCGTTTAATATTAAAATTATGTATTTGAAATGCGTGTGTTTTAAATTAATGTTATCTATTTCAAATGAAATGAGTGAATGGTTTCCATTTTAAATTAAATGAATGTAAAACGATTCATGCCGATTTTAACATTAATTGGCGATTTATCACCAGCGTCCGGCTAACATGAAGGCATCTTTTTAATCTGTTGTCTTCTTTAAAAATGCCATTCTCCTTAGAAATTCAAATTGCTATATTTAAGACATTTTTTAGGATAAAGGCGAAACTAAAAATGCCCCAGAATCATTGTATCAATGCCATCACTTAAGAGAAAACACTTTCAATATTTTATAGTATTTTAATAATTTTTTTTTTTAATTTTAAATCTTTAATTGACCACCATTTTCAATAAATATGGCTGTCCAACGAACTAGATATAGACCTGGGTTAAGTCCTCTATACATACTTAGTCACTTCCAAATTAGTTCATAAATATGAGTGCTGCTGCATTACACACACACACACACACAAAAAAAAAAAAAAAATCAAAAAAAAAAAAAAACAATGGCACTCCGGGAGTGCCGACAGAAGTGAAAACTTGAACAATTACGTGTGTATTTTTTGAATCGTCAGGAAACGTTTTATTGCGCAGGAAATACTTTTAAATGAAATGTTTTTTTTATTCATTATTATAAACTACTACTACAAAAATTATATTACAATTTTCATTTAATGCGCTATTGTACATGAAAAATAATGCATATTATTTTACATACAAAAATTGCAATCTATTGCTTAAAACGTAAATTTACAAATAAATGAAATATAAAATTTAATTAATTGGTATTCTTTGAAATGAATACCAATGAAACTTATGAATTTTCATCCACAATTTAAACAACTCTCAATACATTCATCATTTCTTCCATGAGATTTAGTTTCATATCTTATGTAATAACATTTATCTGCAAAATAGGGTTCCCGCCTCCTATCACTCCAAAAATGACTTCTTTGCTGCCTGTCTTGTTTACTGTATTCGTGAACATTATGCTTTTTTCTATCTTCATACTGTGCGTATTGTTTGCGGTATCTATAATTTCTATCAACAAATTTTCTTTTCTATAAAATGATTTCACTTCATTCAACGGTAACCACGTTTCTTAAAACTTTCGTGAAATATTTCATTATTTTCATTTTTTTATATTACTTCCGTCTATTTTTCTCGTGCTTGTTAAATTATAATATTTTCCGTGTTTTGTTATTTCATTTTCATCTTTTGATTTGGTCTCGCGAGTTGAGTCACTTTTATCTGTTTTCACCGCGCGTGCTAAATTTATCTTGAAATTATTTTCTGAATTATTTTTATTCATAATACCAATCATTTCGCTTTCTGCACGTGAACTATTTCCTTTTGATACTTTCGCTTCATTGTATGAATTGGCAACATATACAGTGGTGCCGGTAACAGGATCGCGAATTCAATAGTTTTTTTCCCATCTCAAAAAATGCCCAACGTGCCTAAAGAAGTTTTCACTTCAAAAAAAAAAAAAAAAAAAAAAGAAAAAAAAAAAAAAATCTCGTATATATATATATATGTTACGGTCAATATGATTAATCCGGTCATTATTAATAATAACCGGTTATTATTAATAATGACCGGATTAATGATATTAAGTGTAACATATATATATCAACATCTGAACGGAGGGTGATTTTGGGGTCTAAGGAGTCATAATCATTGAAAATACACAGAAATGTTCCGGAAATTAACTAACACACTTAGGCATATAAATATTTTACTCATTATATTTTAAAGAGATTTGGGACTTTTGAAGTTAGTTTCAGAAGATGTTTTGAAATGTTTTTTAGGATTTTAAATTACCAAACACATGTAAAATTAAGCGAAGATAACAGCTTTAAAGGAAATTAAATTTTAAAATATGTACATGGTGATATTTGTAATTATTTTATAATATATACTTAATTTCATAAATAAAAAGCTTCGCCCTAGAAAAAAAATGTGAAATGTAATTTGATAGTAATGTGTTGCAAAATAAATATTTTTTCTGGAAAAACTGAAACATCTCACAAAAATGACTAATAAATTTTAACTCTAGAACATAATTATCTCTTTCAATTTTAAAGCTAGTCAAATTTATATTAGCGCACAAAAAGTTTTAAATAGTAGTAATATGTGATTTTATCTTTGGCGTTAAATATCTGTTATCTTTTTAAAACATTAAAGTTGGTACATATTAAAATTGGTTCGAACATCTACTTTTTTATGAATTATTTTATGTATTTGGTTTATTTTTAATTTCATCTTTCATAAAACAGAATTTATTTAGAACTGCTAAGAGATCATATTTATGTACTTATTTTACTGTAATTTAAAATGAAAAAGAATTAAATTATAAGCGGAAATCTGAAATTTTAAATGAAAAACAAAATAATTTTTAAATAATCGAAACTTCTTAGAAATAATATATTTGCAATATTTTAATTCATCTAAACGTTTCTCTTCCGTCTTTCGGCAAAATCCCTACAAGATCAATACGTAACACATTACTGTAATATTTAAATTTATTTAAATTACGTTAGTCCATTGTTTTATAATATTTTTTTAACCGTCAAGAACAGCTGTACTTTAATATTCAGACTACGATAAAATGTTTCAGTTTAACCATGTTAACTTAATCTATTTAAAAAAAAAAAAAACATGAGCTAGTTTGAACATTGCGAAAATATGTGACAGTTTAAATTAAATTTTAATTCGAAATTAAGAGTCAGGTAGGTAACTATAAAATTATTTTTATATTATTGTATTTTGTGATTGGTATGATGTTTTACAGGGAGTCTTAATGCCCTTCATTGAACCTGTGCAAAGGGATGTGTATTGTGTCCTTCAGAGTTCATAGAACCTATCCTAATGTGTAATTTATGGAAATATAAGACATATTTGTGTTCATTTGATTTTGTTTAAATGTTTATACACTTAAAAAGGGAGTGAATGGACATACTATTAAGTATAACATGATTTCAACAATACTCCATTTTGTGATTGGTAGGATTTGAAGTGACTTTGAGCGTCCTTCATTTTTATCTGGATATAAATATGTGCATACATTAATTATTCAAATGAACATATTCGCCGAAATAATAATTACTTGTAGAGCATAACATCGTTATTTTTTATTTCAAATCCTGTAGCATTTATTAGCAATTTTTTAACAAGAATAATAGATACAATTCTAATTAAATCTGTACAAATACCACGATAGTTTTATAGATTTATCCGAAAGCTCCGTTCACATTTGTAAAAAACATTAAAAATCTAGTAATTGTGGTGTTGGAGTTCGATTTGTATACCGCAAGACTTCTGTAACTATCGAATAGTATGTGACAAAAGAAAAAAGTACTTCAAACTTTTTTCGAACTGTTTGTTACCAACAAAATTCTGATCATTCAAGAAGTCTTATTATGCAAACTGCACTCCGACATAACAATTTGTTAATATTTTGATGAAGTTTTGAAAATGAAGAATCAAATCGTTATTTACCAGACTATTAGTTTTTTCAGTTTGCACCAGAAAAAAAAAATGCAGAAAGATTTTATATAATATATTCTTGATTCTTTTAATATATGCAGAGCTTTCCACGTAGTAAAGCTGTATTAGAGTAAAACGTAGTAAATGAAATAGGATACTCCTAAGGCATCGGTCCTCAATTCGTTGCTGGAAGACATTTAGTTATAACAGATTTAGGTAAAAATGAAAGTACAAAAAAATGTCTGTTCATAAGTAGAAATATAGAAAGAAATAATCATATAGCTTTGTTTTTTATCTATGAATTTTATAATGGTATTATTCTTACCATATCTAAATTTACTTTTAAACGAGTAACGATTGTACAATAATTCTTTGTATGATATCTAAATGTTATATTGTCTAGAATGAGCACATTTGTCTCATGCAACATATCTTAGTTAATGTAAATTTGAGTTTTAAAATTGCTCATTAATTCAAGGTGTCGGTGTCAACATTTTTATAAATTTATGAATGTTTCTTATTGTATTTTTTTTCTTTGAAGGTAAAGGTGTCTAATTAAAGAACACGAAATGTGTCACATTAAAATATACTGGTGTTCTGAAAAGATCGCATAAACTGTGTATAACAACAATTCTTGCTCGAAATACTTAAAAATCATCCTACGAACCATGTCTCTACAACGCACCGTGGTTCCAAATGACAAAAACGTGCTCATAATACAAAATTTTATACGAATACATATGAGTTGGTATTTAAGGGTTTTTGATCTTGCTGATTACAACAAATTCCATACATTTCGATTACAAATTCGATTACAAATTTGATGCGAAAAACGAATATTCAAAATAGCAGATACTATATGACAAAAAAAACTGAAAAAGCCGGCGAAATAAAATAAAATTACAGTATTTCAAAGAAAGTAAATGTTACGTTGTTTAACTATGCTGATTACAAATCTGATGTCAAAAAACTAAAATTCAAAGTGTTGTATCCAAATAGGCGAAGAAACTTGAAAAAATCGATGAAATAGGTTAAAATTAAACTTTTGTAAATTTCTTTTTCAAAGAGTAATTTTTTATATTAATTTATTAGCTAACCCGCCCGGCGTTGCCCGGGCCCGAGATAAATACAATCTCAGAAAAAGGCGTTAACCCCCTCCCTCCCCATTCCCGCAAATATAATGAATAATTTGTTCAAGAGAACCACCGTCACCTATATTAACGCGATCATTAAAAAAATAATTACAATTTTTGATAATTAGAACATAACGAGGACGCTACGCTAAAATAGCCGGCAGATGACATTTTTCCCGACGTCAATTTGAAATCTATATCTTAATTAGTTACCTAAATTTTTGTTCATTAGTAAAAATTGGCAATTATTTCTTTTCATGTTCGCAAACTAAATGGAGGGATCGGCCAAATAAACAGATTTCTTTGTACTTCAGTTTTTAATGAAAGCAGATCCCTGTCTGAAACTTTCTCCGATTGTTTTCACTGGCGCCGGCAGATTTTTGGCAGTTTTTTGCATAAATTAAAAAAAAATTACCGACCGAATTTTTCAAAAATCACATAGTCAGATGCAGAATATCTTTTTACATATGCTCAGAAATTTTCAAATTGATATCTATTAGTTTTCTTAAAATTCGCTAATTAGTAAAATAATTTCGAATTCGTTTATTTCCGCTTGCAAATCCAATGCGCTGGTTCGTTTCTTTCGCCATTTTGATTTAAAAGATGTGATTTTAGAAGCGATGGTTATTGAGAATCGAATTAATATCTAGGCTAATTATCAAAATATTAAAATTCTGCGGATCAGGTGCACCAAGAAAGTGTTTGGACTGCCTAAATCTAAATTTACAGACTTCTAGGTGCGCTAAATTTTCCTAGCCATCACACAGTGCGGCGTGTTGATGATCTAGGTGGACAAAATTATTGCATTGGAGTTTAGTTAGGTTTTGATTACTTTTCGAATGTATCACTAATAAAATGCTCAAACACTGATAAATATTTGGTTTATTTAATTATTTATATTATTATTATTATTATTTATATTATTAATGTTATTATTATTTATTAAAAGTGGTTTAAAATTAACTAGCAAGATTTGAACAAAACGTACATACTTACACTCTAATTTAATATAACTTAATGATTAAATAATAATTAAAATAATAATAATAAGTTTTAACTGGTCTACCAGGGTGGCTTTTATTTAAGATTTTTTTCGTTTTCTATTGTTTGAATAACGCAATCCGGTAGGTGAAAGGTTCCTGGAAACCAGACGGAATTGTATTGATAAAAACGTTGTCTATTTCTTTCCGATTTAGATCAGTTTTGTTGAATTTCCGGAAAACAAAATTTCCGGACACGTGATTTCAGGCTCCACTTAGACTATCAAAACGCCTCACTGTGCATCGACAACAGACACACACACAGAGCGAAACTTTATTTTTAGATAAATTTCACCTGCTTTGCCGTTGTTTTCACAAACAGAAAAAAATATTATGTGCTACCACATTCATTGACATGTTCGAACATCCAGCAACTGGATTGAAATCACCAGCGAAATAAAAAAATTCTATTATTGATATTAGTTGTAATTTTATGTATATTTTGTTAAATAGGTGCATGAAACAATAATAAAAAAACTTTGTCTCAATCAGTTTCACAGAAAATACAACTGTATATTTTAATTTTTGCATCAATGCTATATTCGTGCATTACCAATAATATAAGTTTTTAAAGCTATTATTTAACTCAGTAAAGTAATATCAATTAATCGATAATTGGAAATAAATTATTTTATATTTATGTAATTTAATTCAAAGCAAACTGTACAGAAAACAATTGAATGTGTATGCATTTTTACTAGTTTATGAAAATTATAAATACACATACATCGATTTATAGAAAAACGTGCACTAAAGCAGAGAAACACTATGAGAAGCTGTTTCTTGAGATTTCCTGCAGAAAATAGTCTATACAATTTAAAATATTTCATTTTGGTACAGAAGTCTGCGGTATTCTTAACTATTTTATAATATCTTTCAAGAAAATATCAGTTTTTTATTTATGAATAATTCAATTTTATATTTTGTAAAGAATTTTAAATGTAGTTATTAATTCTCTAGGTAGCTTTGTCAGTTAAGCCCATTATGCATGAATAGAGTCTGTTAACAGTAATAAAAACAGTGCAAAAAAAAAAAAACAGTTGCGTTTTCATCAATGTACAGATTGCTTGAGCGACATTTGAGCGTCGAATTCACAACAAAATTCCATTGCAGTTATGAAAGAAAATCTGCTCTGTATTGTGTGGTATGGTTTCTCAAACATTCATTTCCATTAATGAAGGTATAAAATATATAAATAAAAACATAGCTTTTAAAATTGTTGTCACATTTTATACATTTGGAACCACTGTGTACCGCTTTCACTAGTGTCTGGCTGTAGACATCACGCGACCATACTTAGATTCCTGTCTTCAGATCACAGATTTGCCTACTTATTTTAATGATTTGTTGCCAATCGGTTATGGACTTTGTAGTTGAATGGTTAGAAGAGCAGTGTATTTAACACTAGATAGCATGAGTTCGAGTCTCTGGTCTTCTTTTTATTCCCAAATATTCTTCTAGACCTTTATTTAACAATATGTTTTATCGGTTAAAATATTCCATTTCAGGGTTTTTTTTAACTCTTTTATTCATAAATGTTTTTTCGGTGAAATATTCTATTTCAATTTTATTTTCAACTTTTTTATTTAAAAATATTTCCTAAAGTCCTAATGTGACTGAGACAGCAACCCAAACAATGTTATGCAGCTGGTGTTGGGGCACTGATAAAACGGTGATATAAGTGCATAAATATTGGCTAAAGAATATGTTGAGAAATAAAAATAGTTTTGAAGTGAATATCATTGTAAGTTATTATATAATTATCTTTTGTGGCTTACTTAATGACTTTCCTTCGTAAAAAGGATTTTTTCGTGGAATTCTACCATTTAACCAAATTCTTCCAGTCTGTGCCGAACAGTCCTTGCATTCAACATCCCATTGGCTTGCGTTTTTTAAGCTTGTATATATCCAGATAATTTCCTTTTGTCACTCATGCACAGTCTCTTAATTCTTCTATCATTATTTGCTGCTGTACATCTGTTCCTACTTTTATCTGTTTGATTTTGTAGTGACATAGTCCCCTTATACCATTTAAAAAATTTAAAAATGCCATCTTTGCTTACATTTCCAACAAACTGCTTTCTAATTTCTTCATAACTGAACATTGTTCGCTTAATAATACTATCTTACATAGCTTTTTATGCGACCAGTTGTTGTGTTATTTCTTTAATTTTCTTATATATTACATAAAACTGTAATATCAGTCACATAAGGCATTGATGAATGACCTTCTCACAGCTCAAAAGCATGACAACAACAGTTGAATCCTACTTTTATCTGGTTGAATCACTGCCAAGACAAGATGACACCTGATTGGCTGTCTAAACTCTTATACTCATTGGCTGCATTCAAATAAAGATAAGCTACTTTACGTTAAACTAAGAGAGTTGTGTTACATTTCTTGTTTATTTTTCTATAATTTTTTATTAAATACTAGTAATTGAATAAAATATATTTCATTACATTCTTGATTAAATTAAGTTTCCTCTTACATTTTAATTGTATTACGTAAACAGAAAGTGGTGTTATGAGCAATCAAACCTGAAAAATATACATTTTCAAAAAAGGTTTACAGAATTTTGGCTACAACTGTATACCAACTCTATCAAGCACTATTTTAAAAGTGCATAATAAAAAAATAAGTGAATACATGATGAAAAGTGTACTAAAACATCTTATAAAATCAATTTCAAAGTCATTAAAATTACTGGAAAATTATACCTGAAAAACAATATTAGCGAACGAAAGATACAATAAAGTAATTTTAGCAGTAATTAATATACTCCGATAAATTTTTGCTGATTTAATTAAAGTGACTGTAAAGTACCTAAAATGTCCTATTAGAGCTTTTAAAATTTCAAAAGGTATTAAGATATGCTCATTATGTGAATATTTAAACAAGAAATTACAAAATATATATGCATGACAACAACATTAATATACAGGGTGTCCAAAAATTCGACCGACAAATTTAAAGGGATGATAGAGGGCATCAAGAGGATGAAAACTTACTATAGAACATGACGTCGCAAACTGCATTTAGTGGGAGAAAATCGCAAAATTTTATGAATGCTGTGACGTTGAGTGGAACAAAAAAGGCCAATAATCAGTAGAAAAAACATTTATATGACGTCAAGCTTGATTACAATAAATTGAGTTGGACATCAGAAAAAATACGACGACACATTTTTGTAGAAATTGTTCGAAGTTGTGGCCACGAAAGTCATTACACAGTCGACACTTACGGACAAAGGATTGCCGGGCGTCTTAAATCATATTTCTATAAAAGTATTTCGTCGTCTCATTTCTGACGTTGAACTGTAATTTATTGTAATCAAGCTTTACGTTAAATAAATGTTTCTTTCTTTTTTTATTGGCCCTTTTTGTTCTTCTCGACATCAGACCCT
This sequence comes from Maratus michaelseni, assembly GCA_963931845.1. Taxonomy (NCBI): domain Eukaryota; kingdom Metazoa; phylum Arthropoda; class Arachnida; order Araneae; family Salticidae; genus Maratus; species Maratus michaelseni. The sequence continues at coordinate 297,664,557 of OZ007589.1, read as the reverse complement.
TCATAAATATTTTTGCGATTTTCTCTCACTAAATGTGGTTTGCGACCCCACTTTCTAGGTTAAGTTTTTATCCCCTTGAAGCCTTCTATCTTCAGTCGAATTTTGGAGCACCCTGTATACGAAAAATATAATAAAATCTTTGATAGAGGCAAATTAAAATTATTTGAAACATGTATTCAAAAAACTATATCAACCAATGAAATACATGGAAAAGTACTTTTCCCAGAATTTCATTTAAATCATTAATTTTTTTTACTGCTTCAAAGAAAGTGATTTGAGGAGTAATTAAAACTCTTTTTTTATGTATTTTCTTTTTTTTTCAAAATATTAAATAACTCTTGTAGTTTCAACAGTCAATCAAACCTTTTTTATTAAGTATACATGATAACAATATTAATTCCATGAAATATTATAATAAAACATCTAATACAATCTATTTCAGGCACATACTAAAATCATTTGAAGAAAAAAATTGAAATATCATATCAGCCAACAATATTAACAGAAAAGGAACTTTCGAGTTAATTTATTTTACTCCAGTAACTTTCGACTGTTTCTAGGAAAGTGATTGAAAAGTACTTAAAATATGGCTTTTAGATCTTTGTAATATTCTCCCCACTATAAATAAATAAATTAAAGACTGTTCTAGAAAAAACAAAAGGCAATAAAATATCTAGCTACATTTTATGACTGGATTTAGGGGCATTTTCCTTTCTTATGCTGTTGACAGAAAGCAATAAAGTAAAATAATAGGAAACTGGTGATGTCCTCTAAACTTTAAATTTGTGAATAGAACAAAGCAGATAATGATAAAAAGTGAAAAGGAATATGATTGTGTTTTTTTTTTCTTGTGTTCATCTTTTCGATATGAAAATTGTTGTGAATTGCCTGAATTAATTACTGTATTTAAGAAACACATTTAGGGATATAAATATTTTACACTTTGCGTTTTATTAGAAATCAAAATTGTTACTTTTGAAATAACATTTAAAAAAAAAGATATGTGGGTAAATTTGAATTACCAAAGGTCACGTAAAATTAAACTAAGATACGTATTAGTAGAAATTAGATAAAGAGGAAAAGCAATTCTTTAATCCATAAATGAAACAGTTATTTTATATTTTTTAGCTGTGCATTAAATAAATAACCTGGAGCGCGAATTTTTGCTGAAAAAGTTTTTCCAACTACGAAATTTCACCACATTTAAAAGCATTACAATATTATAAATTATAGATTTCGTCAATGATTACAGTTTTTTTTCAAACTCCACGATAAAAAAATAAAACATAATTGTTCACAAAAAAGAACATTAAGTATTAACTTTAGAAAATGACTAACTCTGTAAATTTTAAAGCTATTTAAATTGCGATAATCACTCAAGAGTTTGCAAAAGTAGCAGTATCAGGTGATCATATTATTGTGACGTCATATCTCTTATTGTTTATACTTTAACAATATATTTAAAAATGAAATCGAAATCATTTTTATGGATTATTTTATGTTTTTTGTTACATATTTTTAATTTTATAATGTGCTGTATACAAGTATTTGAAAGTGTGAGGCGGCCACATTTAGGTTTGTGTTACTTAAATTACTTTAAAAAGTTTTAATTTATCTAAAAAATATATTCCATCTATCTTGAGATTTTTCACAAGAATAATAAATAATACATTACCGCATTATATAAAGTTTTATATAAAGTTATTTTAAATTATGCCACTGAATTCTTTCATGATACTTACGTCACTATCAAGCGTAGGTGTATTTGCACGATTAGACTTCGGTTAAATGCAGTATTTCAAGTAAATCTACTCAAAGTGTAAAGTGTATGTCAGATTTAAGTATATAACAATATAATTTATATAACATCATTTGATTTATTTCGAATTTTAATGCACTTAATAACACAGTCAAAGTCTTATAGTAGTTAAAATTAAGATAGCTTTGACAATGTCAGGCTTTCATTGACAGCTGCGGTTTAGAACTATTGTTATGTGATACTATCCTTGTGGGTGCTTATCTACTGTGTACTCTAAGCTTTAAACTAACATTCCTTTCCTATCTGGAATCTTAATCCGAGGAGGTGAGTGACATGATATGGGTTGAAAGAATGTTTAGTATAGTGAAAGGAGTTTTTCTATTGTCATTCAAAGTTCATATATAAGACAGACTTCACCCATTCTCTAAGATGAAAGATACATCATAAAAGGATTACGTTCTTTCAAGCGGACAAACCCGTGGGGACAGGGGAACCAACCCCGTTTACGAATGGTGCACTCGTGGTGACCGGAGAGAGAGATTAGTTTTAACGTGGGAGTGGAACGTGTAGGTTGTTAGAAGGGAAGCTCTGGTACACGTGGTTTGAGGTAGATCTCTTGGAGTGGAGAGATAATGTGTTAATGAGATTAATAGTAATCTCTGTTAACTCTGAGTTAATTAACGTAGCATGAGAGAGGTATCGAGTAGCTTAACTGTACACAGAACGTGTTTTTTGTATTTTATTTAATGTTGAACCGGATCAGCTATATCCTCGTTTTTAAGTGTAAATATTGTCTTGTTATTTGTAAAGATCGTGTAAATAAATTATTCGTTTAAGTTTAATTGAAAGAGTTCGTCTTTTTGTTAATATACCTCTCACAACGTGATTGATATTGCGTAATCTTATCTGTGGTGGCAGCATACTAAAAGTACCGGATTATTCTTCGAAGTTGTGTGGACTTAGAGGGAATCCGACAGAAAATTTCATATTTTGAAATTGATTTGCTTTGAAGTCAGTCTGTCTTTAATGTTTACGTGGATGCATATATTTTTCATAAATTAGTTATTCAAACCGATACATTTGCAGAAAATTTGATATTACTATTGGAAAAATCATCATTTCAAATTATGTAGAAAATTCTCCATCATTCATCTGCAAATTCTTTATAAGAATAATAGGTACCCTAATACTGTAAAGCATTAAATGCATTTTAAATTACGCCATTTACCTTTCTTATTGCATTGTTTCGCGATTCTTTATATCACTGTCAAGCGCAGCTGTAGTTTAATATTTGAAAGACGTTTAAAATGTTCTATTTCAACTAAATCTATTCAAATTCGAAAACATGGGGCAGTTTGAAATCTACGCTAATATGAGTGTTGTTATGTTTTATATATCATTTTGATATTATCATATGTTTTGTATGTAATCTTGAATTAATTTAAATTTTAATGCACTTGAAAATAAAATGATTTATCATACAGTTAAAATTAATATGTTTTCAATAATTTTGTATTTCATGATTGTTATATTTTAAAGTCAATAAGTGTTTTTAATTATTTTGTGTATGCACACATTTGCAAAAAATCTATTATAAAAGCTGACATATTTGTAGAAACGTATATTAATATTTGAAAAATCATCTTTTAAATTATATAAGAAATTAACTGGCATATCTGCCAATACTGCGTATGGATAATAAATATTTTTGTTCTGTAATAAAATCAATTTATTTTAATTTACGTCATTTATATCTTAGTGCGTTGTTTCGGGGCTCTTTACATTACTGTTGAATGCAGCCACAGTTTTAGAGTATGATTAAATAATTATTTCATCTAAATGCATTCAGATTGAAAATTTTTCGCTGTTTTGAAACCTAATCAAATTTAATGTAAATCCGTGTTTGTTTGATTTAATTTATATATATGCACTTGAAAATAAAGTAAATACTAATATATATATATATATTTTTTAAAAAGATGATTTCAATAATTTCGTGCTTTGAGATTAGTATATTTTGAAGTGTGGGTATTCTTTACTCTTACGTGAGTGCAAATATTGATCATAAATATATTATTTACAGCAACATATTTGTAGAAAAAATGTTTATTAGTGGAAAAAATCATAGTTTTTAACACTTTCCAACATAGTTGAAACCTCTTTATGACTTCGATTCGTCTGTTTGTGTCCCCGCACTCTAACTCGTAAATATACTTAGATATAAACGTAATTAATATATGTTATTACGTTTAAGCATCGAGTCTTTCTCATCAAAAACGAAGTGTGTAGCATTTATAGTTCGCTTACAGAGACTCTCAACATAATTCGGAAACATTATTACCTTTTGGACGCAAATTGTACATTTTAATGACGTTACACTTTAAAGATTACGAAATTGATGTACAATGTAGATATATACAATAACAAGTTTCAATTTGAAAGTGGTGTGCGTAGCAGTTATTGTTTATTCACAGGTACACACAAAGTAATACATTACTCCCAGTAGACAAAGATTGTTCATAATGCGCTTTGTGAAATTGATATAAATCATTGAAATGCAAGGTAAGATATTCCACAAGGAAAATAGAACATGTAACACTTATTATTTTTTTGCCGGGCCACGCAAAAAAAAAAAGTATGCAATTTTATATGACTATAAGTTTAGAAAAGCACGTTTTCAGTTGTATGATGCGTTTTGACGATTAAGTACATCTTATTATTTTATATAGTGTGTATAAATTCTGTAGAACATATGCAGTAATATTATGAGTTTTCTAAATTGTTCGTCAAGAAATATCTTATCAATATATTGAAAAATGTATAAGCATGTATACGATTTATTACAATGGTATGGTAAAAAGCATAGTTTAGTATTAAATTTATTTTGAATTACATCATTTATTTGTTTTATATCGCAATTTTTAATGTGACTTTTCATGTCAATGTCAAGTACAGCTGTAGTTTAATATTTAGGGAAACATTATTGTTATATTTCAACTAAATGTATACAGAATCGAAAATATATTCTAGATTATAATATATGCATATATAAGGCAGCTCTGTGTTCATTTGATTTAATTAAAATTTAATGCACTTTAATAGTCATATATAGTTAAAATTAGCCACTTCGTTATTTTTAACCGACAGCCATCCTGAAATACACAAAGGAGATTTCAGAGCAATGCACACAGCCAATTGTCTACGTTCAGGAATTTAATTGTTCAGGTTCAGTTTTTAAACTTTCTGATTGACTACCGGAATTAGATGATAACAGAAAGGAAGGAAACAGCAAAAAATATTTTTAAAGAAATGCTTTAATATTAGGAGTCAATGTTCAATCTTCTGTTAACATTACTTTTAAACAATATTTTCGCCTTTTTAGCCACATAGTTCTGCTATTCAAAGAGTGAATAGTCGTAAATTGCAGTGGCAAAAAGCAGAGGTCGGCATATATGCTATTGTTACAGGTAATGAAATTCAAGATTTTAGAGGTAAAATGCTCCAAACTCGATTCGACCGCGAGTAGCGCTACGGGGAGGGCAAAAGCCATATAGTTCTGCAAAACAGAAAATTTCCTAGAAATTGCTTGGGAATGAAAAACGTAGTGTTAAAATATAATTATATATTTTATTCAGTCAAAATTTTAAAAGTATTTTGAGGACAAAAGGAATGGCCATATAGTTAAATGTAACGGGATTTGCAAAATTTTGTATCTTGAGATTGATATATTTCAGTCTGAATGTTCTTAATTATTCTGTGGATACCAATATGCATTGTCAATTTATTTTTTGAAATCAACATATTTGTTTAAAAAATAGAATTTCCAGGCAAAGGAAAAATTAGAGTAATATGAGATATTTAAATCGTCCGTATACTACAAGCAGAATATTAAAATTTCATAAAATTTTAGTTTTTCTTCTGTATAGTGTAATTCATTAGTTCAATTAGTCAATTGATTCATTGCTTAAAAGTAAATTTTCAAAAAAGATTTGACAAGGACTGTAAAATAGTAAACAAAATATACAGTGTTTCATAAGATATTTGGAATGCGATTGAATGTTACATTTCTACTATATCTAATCAAATGAGTGGACACGTGCGTGGATTTCGCACAGCAGTCTAATATTTTCTAGCTATATCTATTATTTCTCAGGTGCAGGTTTAAACATCTAAATAAAAATTAAGGATAAAAATATCTCCATACAACATTAGTGAAGCCAGAATATCATCTCATTTATTCCATCAAAGTTATACTAAAAACTAATCAAAGTTAGCAACAGGCATGTGCGAGAAAAAAATTAACAATCATATTTTCACTGCATTAATGTATGATGTCACCATAATGGGGAAAACTGAGAAAAACCTTTCATTTCTTTTATGAAAACAATGCGGATTTAAATTTTAATTAACTGCGACTTTACTTCGAACGGTGGTGTTTTTTTTCTTCTAAACCTTTCAATTTTCTTTTTTATTCTTAAATATAAAATAAACCCGTGCGCTGGCATCACAATTTGTGCTTATTACGTATTCTATGCATTTTGTATTACGTAAATAATGTACTCTTATTACGTATACCACGGTTGTACTATTTATTTTTTATAATCGTTGTTGAGTATCACATAATGCGGTATTTTATTTTTGGGGCAAAACTAATTTGTGGAAAACATTTCAATTAAAGTCTAATTAATTCTCATTAACGTAAAAATAAAAAATAAAAATATATAAAAATATAAATATATAAATAAAAAGTAAAAATAAAAATAAAAATAAAAATAAAAATAAATAATAATTTTTACGTTTTCCAGTTTGACCAATTTAAGCACCTGATTGCCTTGGACATGCGATCTCGTGGTTTCGTGTTTACCATTTTTCAAAAATATGCGAGAATATCTTATTTATAGTTTAGATCTGAAGATGTCGCCGATAGAGCGAATGAAACATATGTAATCTACATTAAAAGGTATTTTTAAACATTTTGTGTTATGTTTTTATCACTTTAAGAATTAATTAGACTTTATTTTAAAGTTAACAAGTGATTCGATTATATTATTCGAAAATATTTCATTTCATTTTCGAAAACTATGCCGATTTAATTTTTAATTAACAGCAATTTTTAATCAAAAAATATGTTTGACCGAAATATAAGTGCACTATGTCAGAAGCCTTTTCAAAATCTTTTCGTATGGCATCTCATTCGTTGTTGTGCGTTTCGTATTGTCTGAGAAAAAGGGATGTTGACAACAGAAGTAATTTATATGATTGGAAATTAGTAGATTCTTCGAACTCTGTGTAAATATGAGACAATTCTGTGGTGAATTGATCTTAATTAAAATTGAAGACAATTAATATTTTTATAGTTAAGGTTAAGATGATTTTAACAATATTGTGTTTTGACACTGGTATCTTTTTAATTCTGTAAATAAATTCTTTATTATCATGTGATACGAATATTTATTACAATTCATTATTGAAACCAACATATTTGTATAACGAATAAATCCCGGATTTTTTAATTTTTGTGCCAATCATTTATATCTGTATTCATCATTGTCCTCCACGACTTGAACATGAACATATAATATTCGTAATATTTTCTTAATATATTCTTCGAAAAAAACTTTCAGAACCTTGAAGTCTTTGCACTAGGTTCAACAATGATTCAAAACTAACTTAATTTTCGAAATGAAATTTCCAATTTTCCTCCAGCTTACTATGTTCCCTTACACCATAGTTAGTCATGATTTTTTTCGGTAACTCCGTTAAAGCGGATACTTGTTTAAGCGGAACTCGGGTAATCGAGACTCTAATGTAAAATTCACGTTCAGTTTTTAATTTTTCTGATTCACTACCGGAATCAGATGATAACAGAAATGAAGGAAATAACAAAAAATAATTTTAAAGAAAATGTTTTAATATTGGGAGTTAATGTTCAGTGTTTTATTTATTGGCTTTGAGTGGAACTGTTAAATACGTAATAGGGGAGAGCAGCCAAATATGGACCGCATGACATATTATCAGGTGTAATTATTTCATTTTTAGAATATCTGCAAAATATCACTACACATGGTCAATCTATTCATCTACTAACTAAATAAATATTTATAACAATTTCTTTTTCAACATCTTAGGTTTTATTTTAATTTGAAACATTTTTCAATAGTGGTCCAAATTCAGCGACTGGACGCCTAACCTCCAATCTACTAAATTGGACCAAACAATATTAGGCTGTTTTAATGACTGTGGAATGTTACTAATTTTATTCAAAGCAATGTTTACGATTAATGAAACAATCAAACTAGACAGCAGCAATGAAATATAAGGAAATGAAATGTCTGAAAGTAAGAGTAATTGTTTTAAATCACAATGTATTAAAAATAGAAATCAAACTTATAAGTAATTAAGTATATAAATTATGGAACTAATTGCCAGTTACTTGTCTATCCTGTAAAAAGTTTACTATCACGTAAGAAGTGATGCAAGGCTTACACATGAATTTTTTTTTCATTTTTTATTCCAGCACTCACAACATGATACCTTATTTGGCAATCTGAACACTGAATCATTTCTGCTATTTAATTTTTTTTACAAAGTAGACAAAACCAGTCATCACTGCCTTGATTTTTCTTTTTGATTCTGAATCCTTAGTCTTTTTTTTTTTAAACAGAAGTTTTCTTTCCCATCTGTCTGCAGTTCTTCCCTTCCATCAGTTTCTTTCCAAATTAATTACGCCTATTTTTTTTAAACTTAATGTTCCAATTGCTTTTGTGCTTTCAGAGATTCTTTTTTGTCTTTTTTGTTATTTCATTTCAAGGTTTATTTCATATGGCGAAGATGTACACACAGCTGCTTTTTGGATCGCTCTGTACTTTGACGTAACTGATTTTGGCAAGGGAGATAACATTTCTAATGATTCTTCGGCTTTTTTTTGGCGGGGGGGGGGGGAGGGGGTTGTAGCTGCAGCCTTCTTGCGGATCAATCTATTCACAACTTACTCCTTCCTTTTCGTTTCCTATATTTTTGACAACTTTTGCTGTCACTGATGTTTTCCTTCAAGATTGTTTTCCTTGGTCGTTTTCATCAGTTTTTTTTACTCTCTTAGTTTTAGTAGGTTTCTTGATTACTGACTCTGAGTCCGAAATATCACTAGCAGAAGAATCAACGTATCTCTCTGCAGTACCTATTTCCCCGTTAGGAATAAGTGTAGAAGATGCTGCAAAATGATATGCTTTTAAAAACATGCCTGTTAGGAGGCCAAACGCTGCTTCCTTTAAAAGCTTAGACGTCGGTTTCAACGGTTGCTACTCTGTTTTAAGCGATAGTTAAACGCTTGAGGACTTGCAAACTTGTTAGAGGGAAACTTTTATGCGCTCGAAGCCACGATTCTTCTGCCTCTACGTAATACGTATTTAAAGGTTTAAAAACGACAGCAACCCTCAAAATTCATTACTTACTTTTCAAATTTATGATCGTATATCTGGTCCAATTTAAGCAGCTCAAAGTGCTCCAATTAAGGCAACTGCGCCATTTTTTAAAACAGATATTCTGAAGGCTAAGAACAAAGACGGAAGCAAACGAATCCGCGTGAAAAATATACGCAATAAACACATGAATTTAGCTATGTAAGGAAAACATAACAACTTACCTTAGTTTTAAAGTATTGTCTTACGTTTAGTAGAAAAAAATAGATCAAAACAGCTAATTTTGGGTTTTTCAAAATTGTCTGAAAACAGCACGTGGAAGACGGGTGCTTCTTCTAATAATAAATGACGTCATTCTGATGAGTAGGATTTCAGCGGTAGGTGGCGTCTCTTTCTGTAATTAACAGCAGAACTGTAGCTGTCCATTGAAAGCGGCGATCCAAATATGGCTACTCTCCCCTAATATTATTATTGTACGTTTTATTTATTTATTTATTGCATACTTACAGCAATTACAAATCTACTTTGCATAATGTTATAGATTTTATTTTTTAAATAAAAGAAGGCAAAACAGGATTACAAACTTGAAACTATGACTTTTAACTATCCTTGGACTACACAATGTAGAAAAAATTCTTTATTGATTATTTTACAAATACAGTAAAAATTACAATTCAATTCTGTACAATTCCGCTTACATCCGTTCTGTCGTGTCCGCTTTCGCTCACGACAGATCCTATGTAAGCAGGTTTTCACTTTTGAAGCAAGTGGGGTTCAAAATAGGGTAGCTTCGCAATCGCCCATATGTAACCGTCTGCTGGTATATTTGAAACGCGTGAAGCACCAGTAAATATTTATCGACGCTGAAAAACGCTGCAGAAATTATGACAACATTAAATATATAAAATACTAATGAGAAGTCTTTATGAAATGATTTTGTGAAACGAATTTATGAAACAACTGATTAAACGAATAAAACGAATATATGTTAATTTCGGGATTTGTTGAACACTCACGGTAATGAAATTCTAGTATATTGTTACAGTCACCTACAGCATAGTTTTATCGGAGAAAGTGTATATAGTTATAGGATTTACAGTTATTTTTCAGGTCCGCACAAAAGAATACGAATATATGAAACGAATATACATATGTTAAATGCGCGGTTTGTTGAACACTAAGGAAAATATATTTTTTGTATGTTGTGACAGTCAGAAAGACAGGAAGCAGATAGAAGACAGACATTCAACAGATAAAAAGCAGAGAGAGCTGGCAGACAGACAAACAGCATATAGTATGTAGACGTATAACAGAGAGACAGACAGCAAATAGCAAACAGTATGTAGACAGATAGTAGAGAGACAGACAGCAAATAGCAAACTGATAGACAGCAGTTAGTCGACAGACAGACAGCAAAGTGTAAACAGACAGATAGCATCCAGGCAGCCAACAGACCTAAAGCAGATATACTTATACATACAGTAGATAGCAAACAGCAGATAGCTGACAAGCAGATAGCAGGCAATTGTTATTCAGCAGACAGCAGACAGATAGAGAGTAGACGGCAGACGGACATATATCATATAACGGACAGGCATATATACATCATGTAGACAACCGACAGTGTGTAGAGCACAATATTGATAGCAGTCAGACAGACATCCGACAGCAAACAGCAGACAACAGAGCAAGCTAGCAGACAGCAACAAACAGACAACAGGCATACATACAGCAGACAGAGAACAGGCAGACAGACAGCAGACAAAGAGCCAAAAAATACAGACAAACAGTAGATATCAGACAGTAGACACACATCCAGCAGATATCAGACAGACAGCCACACATCATACAGACAGCCGACAGTGTGTAGATCGAAAGCAGACAGTTAGCAAGAAGACAGGAAACAGAAAGAGAGCGGGTGAGCTTGCAAACAGACAAACAGTAGACAGATAGTCGACAGTGTGTAGACAGATAGCAGATAGTAGACAGACATATAAAAACATACAGCAGGCAAACAAATAACAGAGTGAGCAGTCAAACAGACAGCAGGCAGATATACAACAGACAGAGAGACAGCAGATAACAGACAGAAAACGGACAGAAGAGAAACATCAGACAAACAGAAGACGTACATATAGCATAAAAACTATCTACACATAGTGTAGACAGACAACAGATTGCAGACAGACAAACAGCAGGTTGTTTTCAGGTAGACTGGAAAGACAGGAGGTAGAAGATAACGGACAGGCAGACAGCACATAACAGACAGAAAACGGACAGAAGAGAAACATCAGACAAATAGAAAACGTACATATAGCATAAAACAGCTGTTACTATATACACATAGTGTAGACAGACAACAGATTGCAGACAGACAGACAGCCGGCTGTTTTCAGGCAGACAGCAGATAACAGACAGACTAACGGCAGACAGTCAAACAAGAGATAGCATTCAGACAGACATACCGACGACAGACAAACAACAGATAACATTAGACAGCAGATAGCAGACAGGTAAGCAGCATATAGCAGATAGTTAGCACGCATACAGGAAACATACAGAAAGCAGGTAGAGCTAGCAGTCAGAAAAGCAGACAGACAGACAATCAGCAGAGAGAGCAGGCAGTTAGACGTACAACAGACAGAGAGTCAACAGAAAACAGACCGACAGAAGCCAGATAGCAAACAAAATGTAGACAGACAGATAGAATACAAACAGCCGACAGAGTGTAGACAGACAACAGGCAAACAGGAAACAGACAGGCAGACAGCAGGTAGCCTACAGAGAGATATAGAGCATACAGCCAACCGATACAGTGTAGACAATCAGACGGACAATAGACAGGAAACGGAAAGACAATAGACAAACAGATAGCCAAAAAACTTTGGACATATTCCAGACAGACAGAGAGAATGAAAGAGAGACACATACAGAGAGAGCTAGATAGAAATACAGACCAAAATATGAAATATTGCTGGCGCACGAAGGGAGCAGGCGATACAGCCCCCTACTAATTATATAAAGTAACAAACAGAGAGAACGCTGTGTAGACTATCTCTAACTAGAAAAATAAGGGCCACTCTAATATATACGTTCAAATTTAAAGGACTGACACAAAAACAAACAAATCTGTTCGCACTTGCAATGCAAAAGCGCAAATCTTTGTATTAAAATTAAATACATGATACTCCAATTGATATTGAAGCATTCATTTACATAAATTGTATATATATTTATATATATTTTAAAATCTAATTTCAAATATGTATTTTTCTAAATTTAGGTTAGAGCAAAATGATACGAACGTCGTCAATATTTCGAAAACATGGTTCCTGATTCGTGCATATTTTCGCATATCATTAAACTAAGTATTTAAAAGATATTTTGAGCTCATTTGTTTAGTTCGCAAAACTTTTTAAAGATGGGAAAATGAAAATGTTTTCTGATTTCGAAAGAGGACAAATTTTAGCTTATGACCACATCGGAATGTCACGTCAAAAAATTTCTCAGAAAATTATACGTTCAGAGACTGTAATTCTTAATTTTTTACAGAATCCAACGATTTATGGCAATGCAATATCTACAGAGAGACAGAGAATTCTTTCGAAACAATTAGAATGTGTGATTGTTCGCATGATTATAAGCAAAAGAATGCAGCAAATTGGACGTCAGATACAGACGCCAGCATCAGTATGGACTAGAAGAAGACAAATAACACTGTCGGGAATACTTAAATAAGTAAAACTACGACTGTGTCTGCTTTTAAGATCTTGCCATAAAAAATACCACTCATTCACATTCCAGAGAAACATCTGAAGCAACAAACAAATAGGTCTAAAATTATTTACAGTGATGAAAATAAGTTCAATTTCGATTAAAGGTATTCACACAGGCGTGATCATCGAAAAGAAAACTACGTATTTTGCATGCGTGAACTAGATGTAAGTTCCGTAATGGCTGCTTTTTCTGCAGTAGGTAAACTTAAAATTACTTTTCTAGAAGGGCGATAAAATAGACATACCTATATGCACCTGTTAAAAATCCATTTGTGTGGTAAATTAGTATACCATAGGGGGAGAAAATTGCCGGCCTTAGCGGTATTTTTCAACAGGAAAAAAGGTCAGTTCACTCTGTCTAAGACACGAAGATGTTGTTCGAAGATAATAAGATTAACACACATGATTGGTCGGCCAATATTGCGACCTAAATCCCATGGAGAGCGTTCGGGGTATTATAGTCTGCAATAAATACAGAAAAAATGGTTGAATTGTCGAGTATAGTTCGAAAACAGAATTAATGTCTCGCATTTTATAGGCATGGCGTGTTTTGGCGACTCGACAAGATTGAACTTTCTAAACTCTAGGTCACAACACTGCACTGAAGTTAGTAAACACAATTGAAGAACAATTGACATGTAATATTTCTATAATTTAGAAAAATCTCTTCTGTTCTTATGATTTTGCTCCTATTACATATCAGAAGAAAATGCAATTTATTATATTCTAATAATAAAAATTGTTTTTCAATGTTTTCTTAATGTTTACCTATTTAGTTTGATAAAATCAATCTGTATTGTTTATATGTGTATTAATAAAATTTATTTAGTATTTAGTCAATTAAATGATCGTTACTATCATTTTGAACCCCGCAGTTTACACTTTTTAGCTTCCCACTTCCATTCAGCGAGTACGCACAAATATACACCCGTATATAAATATATATATTTACATGTGTATAAATTTGCGTAGTACCTGTATGGAAGTAAAACTTAAAAGTGTAAACTGCTCTTTACAAATAATGTTATATATATATTAAATTTTTCTTTAAAAAATTGTCCATTAAAGATTAAGTAAATTCTTGCTAAGTGAGGCTTTCACAGCGAACTTTTTTTACTGTAACATAAGCTATTAACAAGCAAAAAATGAATGTGTCAAACGTAGCAGTACAATTACTAAAATTATGTATGATAACACAAAAAAAAAACCTAAACGAAAATCTATTTAAATTACGTTTTTTGTTTTTATCCGTATTAGAAAAGTGAATGTCAAACTCATGTAAAATTAATTTCAATCGCGTTAAAAAATATTTTAACGTCTTTAGAAAAGAAATTAGTTATACTCAAGAGAGTTCATTTCAAATCAAATAATACAGAGATTGGGTTTAATCTGTTAAAACTAGATAATGCTATCAAAGTGTACGCTTTAAAAAAATTAATTCTTTAAAGTGAAAACTGACGGGGAGATTAAGCTTGTCAGAATAACACAATGCTGCTGTTAAAGCACAAAAATCAATTTATATTATTTTATTAGATCAACTTTTTTTGACACAAAGATTTGCTTGTCTCTTTTTTTTCTATTATCTATTTTTTAAGTCAATATTTTCTTTGACAGCTTATTTTATTAAATTTCTATGTAATCGCAGAACTAACTCTACTTTTATTTTTCTACAAAAATAATACTATTCGAAAAAATTTGAGCCTTCAAATTTCTATTTAAATATTAAAAAAATTCTAAATAGAAAGAAAATCAAACGAAAGTATTTTTTGTTATCGAAATAAATGAACATATGTACGCTGAGATAGCAATTTTTACTGTCAGGTGCAATGATTTTATGTCACTTTGGTTGTTGTTAGGTATTTTATGATATTTGAAACGGATTTATTACAATATAACAAAAAGTGTGTTTATATATATATATATATAGTTGTGACTAAACAAATCCTCCAATTGTATATTTTTTGAAAAAACAATCTACTGTTATTAAAATCATATATATATATCTTTTTATTTTACATGAAAACTCGTGGATTGACTACTTACATTACGTGAAAAAAGTGGCTTGCTTACAGTAATATGTATTTGAAAAATAATTCGCTTTATGATAAGAGAATGTCTATACTTTTTTAAACATATTTACGTTTAGACACAAGCAGACGTATAAAAGGATAAGACGTATAAACAATTTCCTGTATGTTGTAAATGTAAATAAAATTGTTCAACAAAATACATAGACACCATAAAAATATTGTAATATATTTTGTTAAAATATTTGAACAAATTTAGTCATTTCAAAATTTTAGGATAATTTATATAAGAATGTAATTAAAATTATCGCATTTTCTGTAAAAATAGTAGACATGAAAAATAATAACGATACGATATACGCTGTAAAAAATATAAATGTTTCTTGATCTATCAAGAAGGTTTCCGATAATATAATAGATACCCTCTCACAATAATTTCCAGTCGAATTGTTATTTCTGTTTATATTTTCTGGGACAGTTTGTGCATTAAAATGTATGGGGTGTTTCTTCTCTATTATGCGGAGTGTACATGTCTCATGTAGCGTCAGTCTAGAATGGAAGTCAGATACTAACTTATCTACAATGGCTACTAGTTCACAAAGCAAAATTTTGAAAAAAAAAAACGAATTTAAAGGTTTTGGAAGAGGTATTATTTAAAATTATAGAGATGTTTTATTTAATTCGGGGTTGAACAAGGTGGCATTGGAAATGGAAAGAATCGAATATCTGTTTCAGATAAAACATTTTTGCTTGATTTTTTGAAAGCTTTATATCAGTGTTGCCAGATTGAAGGAATTGTTTCATTCAAAATATCTACTACAATATTTGACTAGTAATGTTCTCTTTATGTAATCACGAAATGACTCTCAATAAATAAAGAAAACATTACTATTTGGAAATAGTGGTAGATATTTGGAATAAAAAAAAATTTCAATAATCTGGCAACAATGTTTCATACCGACATTCTTCTTTAAAGAATTCGAGAAGCTTATTTCTGTGTATTCTATTTTTACTGTAAGAATTTGATCTTCTGGAAATGGCTCTTATGACCATTATGCATTAATTTTAAGAAATTTTAATAAGAATCTCACCAAAATAATATGTTTTTGCTACAAACAAACAATAATTTCCGTTTATATTTCTATTTTATAACTATGGTGTAGTTCTTTCTCTAATAGCTTAAGAGGGAATTTAATAAACTAAAAGATAATATGTCCTATCTGGAGATATTTAATGGTGTGTGATATCTTTATTATTACGCTTCGAATTGTTCTCTAAGGAATTACATTTTTCGTTGTTGAAATATGATAAGAACTGCTTTTGTACAATAAGTTGAAATAATATTGTATTTATTCTCATAATTCGCCCTTCCCTCCCCTGTAATTTCCGCACCAGCTACCTTTAAAAGTAGGGGATGGTTTTTAACCATAGTATGTTTTTTAACCATAGTATGGTTTTTAACCATATAGTTTTGACAGAAAATTTATGAAAGAATGTAATTATAGAAGAAGTATTTAATTTCAGATGAAGCAATTTTTGGATAACCTGAACTAATCAAATAGGACTTTAATTAATTATATATTATTTAACCGCATATACTCTAGCAATTTTGATTTCATAATCAAATCTTAAGTCAACTTTCTGTTTAGATCTGTGTAGCGTCGCCAGCTTCTTTTTTTTAATTCAGAAATTCCAAATTAATAACAGATATTCTGAATGGAATTTTTTCTTTATTTAAAGACAGACATTTCGTGATTATATAAAGAAAATGTCTTCTATCGGATTTTGACGTATGAATTCGGAATTTTTAAATAAAAATGGAAGCTACACTGCCAATACTTGTTGTAATAAATTCAAAAGTTCTTATTTGGCTTTTCATAGTCAACCTTCCATTTACAACTACTCCTAGATTACAAGTGATTTTATGACCAATATTTCTGCACTAATACGCGTGATATATCAGTGCTTCCTGTCCAAAAATTAATCAGCCTATGTTAAGATATTTGAAGAGATTGTTTGTTCTGTGAAATTATAATTGATAAAATGTTTTAACGACGACTTTAAATTTTGAGGGTATGGTTTACGAAAAAATATAGTAAAAGGGCCGCTTGGAAGAGAATTTAGCGTTAAAATGTCGCTCTGTTCAATATTGGCGCAAACAAAAAATGATCTTAGCAGAGCAAATAGAAGTATAAGAGCTGTCAAACCTAGCAAATTCTTTAAATAGAAGGACAACTAATGAACTATTTTGAAAAATTCAAAATGGTGGTTGCACTATATCATCAGAAATGTTGAAACTATTTTGAAACAATATTTTTCAATATTAATTTTTTATTAAAATATCATAACTATCCTAAAAAGAGTCATTTCTTTAAATTACTCTCGAGTTTTTGCTCAAACAAATTTAACACCAATAAATACTTTAAAATACTCATACGTTCGTTACACACTCTCTACTTTTGACACCAAAGAAATAGAGAGATACCTGCACAAATTACGTGAGTAATTATGGTATTATATGAATGCTTATTAAGCTAACATATTGGAAATATGTTTTTAAAGCAATTCTCAAATAACCTGCTCAACAATGCAAAATTTTCTGACACAACTTTTGATACATTTTAAAATACAAAAGCATAAAATTGGCCGGTTTGAATATTGAAGCGATTGGGAATCGAATTGAATTTTCCATTTTTTGATAAATAAATTAATTATCTAGTTATAAGCGATTCGTGTCACATGATGAACGGTTTTTCGCCTTTTTCTCGCTGACACATCCAGAGATTCAGTTCAGAACCCCAACTTTGGCAGTATTTTTTTAAAAATCTTTTGCGTTTACCAAACAGTTGAAAACGTTTTTTGATTACATAGTTTCTGTATAACAACACCTGTTAATTTCGTGCTTCTCTGAAAAAAAATTAATTAAAAAATATGTCTGTAAGTAGCAATTTGGATTTGAGAACAGCCTTAAGGTACATCGGTAGGTAAAATTTTGTAAAATATCGATTTTCAGATTTTTATGTTCTTAAAATCAGTGATTTATGTCTATTAAATTGATACCATATTGACCTCCGTAATCAGTTTAGAAATTTGAAATATTTCCCACCTGGGAAATAAATATAGTGTAGATTCAATCATAAGTCTGCCTTAGGCTGTACTTGTAACAATGTGGCTTATATTAAAAAATTTGTCACATTTTGAAGTATTGGAAAAGCATGAAAATACACAAAATCCTAATGAGAGTGCGAACAATGTAACATGGTCCCATATTCCCGAAAAGATATTTGTACCAAATAGAAAAATTATCATTTGGTACTTATGATGTAATTACATCTTTCAACAAGGCCTGTATAACAAAACATTAAAAACTATTAAAATATGTCATAGATCCAGGGAAATACACAATAACTACTATGGGACGTCTGGACAGAGAAAAGGTGATAAAAGCAAAACATGCACATTCCCCGCAAACAAAAGCTCCAAGTATAGAAAAAAAGACTTAAAACAAAGAGAGAAGAAGATAATCTTTCAAACAATCCTGAAAATTTAGTGTATAGTGCTGGTAAACTTCTTAAAAGCGTGATTTTTTGCTGAAATCATGTTTATATCAAAATGAGATTTTTTATTATTTGAAGTATTTTTTCTCAAAAATTTTTGTTTTCCTCAGAAATTTTTGTGATATGTACCTCCCTAACTTAAATATTTAATAAAATGAGATTTTTGTACTTTTTATAATACTTAGGATTTTACATTTTTTTTTGTAAAATGAAAAGGTAATTTTTTCTGGATTTTTTTTAAAAATTATTTCTATTCTACATGTTTTTTTAAACCATCCAGAAAAGTCATTTTAAAAAGCTCATTCTACGCAATGTCTAATATATTTTTGTTATATCTAAAACATTTCATATGTATAATTCAAATATGTTCAGAGGAAATGTGCACCAAAATTTCACGATTTATTATTGTAAGTAATAGCCCTCCTGACGCCTCTTAAAAAATAAAAATTTAAAAACAAACACCGCATTTTTTTAATAAAAAAGAACCTTTTATACAATTACTTCACATGGAAGTAACAAGTTTCTAATGACGTCTGTAAACTAATGTACAATAAAATTGAAAAGTATGTCTATAGCGGTAGATTTTGCGTCAATAAATATTTTATATGTCTGAATGTATATTTCTAACAAACGTTTAAATATTAATTTTTAAAAAGTTCCTCTAGGCAATAACTATACTGCCGTCTGCCTTGAAAATGACAGAAGGCATTAAAAGTGTTGAAATAGCAACTTCCGGCAATATTTCTTGCTTTTCTTTGTTGCTATTGAAAAACACAATAAAACAGAATTATTGCCTTTCAGTACTAAATAAATTTTTCAAACTGCGAGAATAAAATACGAAAGAGGAATTT
The DNA here is from genome assembly GCA_963931845.1 of Maratus michaelseni. NCBI lineage: Eukaryota > Metazoa > Arthropoda > Arachnida > Araneae > Salticidae > Maratus > Maratus michaelseni. Next base: position 297,645,169 of record OZ007589.1, on the reverse strand, counting down.
AGCTTTACACAAAATTTCTGTTTTTATTAAAAGTTGGTTTTGTTTTGAGAAATAAAAGTGTGAAATACAATAAAAGTCTATCGTCTGTTTTAAATCAATATTCACGAAGAAACTTTTGCATCACGATTTGGTTTTCGTAAATCCAAACTGCATAAAATAATTCATTTCTACAATTATATGTATGAACGTGTATATTTATAAAAAAATTATGTTAATTTATATGACAGCAATATTAGATGTTTTGCTGAAATATTCAAACGAAATATTTTTTTGTCAACCTACATTGCCTAGAAAATACAACATAAATGATTCAAGAAGCAGATTTCGGTTTGGAATCTGTATTATAACCATGTCTTAGTTCTATCTCTAGTAGCCTTGGAAATAATTTAATTAAATAAAAGATAAAATGTCACACTTACATATATTTAGTAGTGTGTTATATCTTTATTATTCAGCGATGAATTGTCCTCGAAGGAATTGCATTTTCAGGTTGTTTGAATAGGAAAAGAACTGCTCTTGTATATTAAACAGAAGTAATGTTCAATGAAATCTGTTATATACTATTAAGTTTATATATAAGAAATATGTTTTTTTTTTAAACTAAAAATTAAAAAATAAACACCATTAAAGTTTTATATGAAAAAGACATGGCTCATATAATTATTTCATATGGAAGTGAAACGTTCTGAATGATATCTGAAAACTAATGTACAATAAAATTTAAAAGTATTTTCATAGCAATAGTTTAGCATCAGTAAGTATTGCATTGCCTGAAGATATATTTCTAAGAAGAGCGTATAAATTACTTTTTAAAAACTTCCTCTTGTCAGCAACAATACTGGCGTCTCTTGGGGAAATGACAGAAGGCATTAAATGTGTTGAAATGTTGAAATATTTAATGATCAACTTCCGGCATTATTTCCTGCTCCTCTCTAATGTTGTTGAAAGACACAATAAAGTGGAATTATTGCCTTACAGTACTAAATAAAACTTTTCAAACTACGAGAATAAATTGAGAACGTGAAATTTCAGCTTTGATCAATAATTGGCTTTTTAAACGTTTCCCTTTTTATTGATAAATAAAAATTTTAAATATAATAAAAACAAAACTTCTGTTTTAAATGAAGTTTCACCAAGTAACTTTTTATCACGATTTGGGTTTCGTAAATCTAAATAGCATAAAATTATAAGATTCTACAACTAGTATGTCTATGCGTACGTGTGTATATTTATTAAAACATTAAATTGACTCTTAACTACTATTGGCGGTCTCACAGACAGCTGTTTTTTTCAGTATTCACAGTTCAATTTTCAATATTCATAAATAATCTTCATATTTAACTTGTAAGTTTCAGTTTAACTATTAGTACTAGTGAAATCTGGTTTTGTACCATTGTTTTGCTTTAGTACTACCGCTAGAGACGTCTGAATCAGGAAATCAATATATTCAAAACGATAAAGACCGGGGCGGCGAAAAAGTTGTAATTTCTCTTTTACCGATGGCAACGAGTAGTTTGTTTAGAAAATGAAACCTGCTAAACCTAACTTTAGCCGGCTTTGTTGTCGTGGTGTGAAATATTTTTCCTATTTGTCGCAAACTATGAGTTACTTATGATTACAATATTTTGATACAATAAAACGCTAAGGTAAATTTCAGCAAAAAAGCGGTTATTTCTCTTTTGCCGATATATAAAAAACCAAGGTTACGTGGTGGCTAAAAAGTGATTATTTTCAATATAATATGTGTACACATTTTTTTAAAAAACAGCATCCAGTTACTATTGTGAGCACGCTAAGTGTTTATATGCATGGTGCTGAAAAAATACCTCTGTTTTAATGTTTCTAAATAGTGCCCATATCTTATGATGCATATATGGTTAAATTTTACTTAAAGTTTTATATATATATATATATATATATATATATATATATATATATATATATATATATATATATATATATATATATATATATTTCAAAGTACCCAGTCTTACATGAAGTTTTTATGCATAGTATGTATACCTATAATGGTGAAAGTCGTGTATTCTAATATGCATATATTTCAAAGCGTAGACACTAGAGCGCAGATGCTCTTCGCGGGATCAGGTAGTTTTAATTATAATAGTCCTGTGCTTAAAGTTTAGTAGAGAAACAGTGTGCTATGAGTTAATTGAGCCTTTTATTCATGTTTCGATTTAACGGTCTCACAGTAGCAATATGACAATTTCTGCCAAAACAATTAAGGGTTATTTTATATAACAGTAATGCTTATCTGAAGTATTCAATCCATATTTTTTGTCATCTCACATTGCCCAACAAATGCAAATTAAATGATTCAATGCTTGGAATCTATTTTTACTTTAAAAAAAATGATTATTTTTTTTTTACTATAGTTTATTTATTTTAATTATCGCTTTAATAAACGTCTTAACGACTCATAAGAAAAACTCATGTAATCATTACATATGGATGTCAAATGTTTGTTATGGCGTCTGAAAATTAATGTAGACTTTTTTTTCCGATAGATTTTACGCCAGTAAACATTGTACATGCCTGAAGATATATTCCTCAAAAGCACTTATAAATTATTCTTTAAATGCTTCCTCTAGTCAACAACAATACTATGCAGTCTCCTGGTAAAATGACAGACGGTATTAAATGTGTTGAAATATTTAATTATTAACTTCCGGCGCTATTTCCTTTCTCTCATGTTGTTTATGGACAAGAATAAAACGGAATTATTGCCTGTCATTATTGAATAAAAGTTTTTAATATGAGATAATTCAGTGAAAAAATATTCGAATTTTTTTTTTAGAAATTGCTTTTAAAATTGCTTTTCAGTTTAGAAATTGCTTTTAAGTTTTACAAGACATTTTCTTAAAAAAAAAAAAAAAAAAAAAAAAAAAAAAAATGTGGAATCTTTTTTTAATGAAGATTAAATTTGCTGCAGATTTAAATCTCGTATAATAATTAGAATATTATTTATAATTAGAGTTTTTGCACAAAACATTTTTGATGACGAATTTTTATTCATATTTTATAAGTTATTATTACGCTTCCAAGATTAAACTTCCCGATGTTAATCTTCTCACAAAATATTGTACAGTTTTTACTGTTTTAAAAAACTTTTATTAGAAAGTAGATATTTACAATTTAAATACTGAGTGCTGTAAAATTATTTATAGGCACAAAGCGCATGAAATCCCGTTATATCTATCGACATTTTAACGATTTATCGACACAAATCTCTCGAACCCCATTAATGATATTGTGCTTAAAATTCGCTGCTCTGCACGATTTGTCTCTGATGCTCGCATTAATGTTTTAGAAAGCGCAAAGTACATAAGGCCCCGTTACAGTGATGGTTGTATTAATGATTTTCGGAGGTGAAGCGCGCAAAATCCAATTATTCTAATCGTAAGAGCTTATAGACTATCATTTTTTTTTTACATTTTATTTGGAATACCCCCTTTTCCCCCTTTGATAACTCCAGGCGAGTCTGACAGCACTTTATTTTATGTCTGCTGACTTTATCCGCTTGGTTTGGATATATATTCCCAAGAAGCACTTATAAATTACTTTTTAAAAACTTCCTCTAGACAACAACACGATTGTCGGCTCCTGGGAAAATGTCAGAAGGCATTAAATGTGTTGGAATATTTAATGATCAACTTCCTGCATTAATCCCTCTCACTCTCTTATGCTGTGAAAAGATTGCAATAAAATGGAATTATTCCATTCTAAGGCTGAATAAAAGTTTTTATTCTGAGAGAACGCAATGGAAAAATAAAAAAAATGAATTTACTTAAAAGTAGATTTTTCAAATCAAATATATTTAGAAATGAAAAATAAAAATAAATTCAGAATAACATCTATTCTGTAATTGAAACAATTTTTTTTTACAAAATTGATACAAATTATTCCGATAAATTAATCGAAATAAATAATTAAAAAATTTAATTTTTTAAATAAGAATTTTAAAAAAAATCGTAAAAAGAATCCATAAATATGATAAGAGGTATAAAAGCATTTTTTTTTTAAATTTCTCTTCTGTAGAAATAATTGCATTATGGCAAAATACATAAAAAAAAGTTTTTCCAATTAATAGTCTAAAATACATCCGTATATGATTTTGATACCAAATTATTTGCTTTCTAAAAAGTTGACAACGAAACACTAAAAAAAGTCAACATGTTTTCTTGCAATAAATTTTTTATATCACAAAGTATATTTAAAAGAAGTTTTTAACGATTTAGAATAGTCAAATTTTTTCGTCAAAAAGTTCTTTAAAAAATGGCGGATGGTATATATATATATTTTTTTTTTATTGCCCAGTTCTTTGCCTATTTCTTTGCTATCAACATTAGTATCATACTATAAAACAGTATAATTATTTTTACTTTTGAATAAAAGTTTTTAAACCGATTGGATACAGTGAAATTGGCTATACATAAGATTTCAGTCATCTTTGTTTTTTCTTTTGAAGCTTTAAATTGTTTATATTTAATATATAGAAATAAATTTAAAGGGAATATTGACATATATGTATATGAATTTAAGTAGTTAGAAACTGTAACGAACTTAAAATATTAATGAACTGTAAACCTCTTTAGTTTTATATTATTTGCCCTTCTGTTAATTTATTAATAAATAGTTCAAGACATGGATATAAATATTTCAAAGATTTCACTTCATTTATTTTGTAAGAATTATTTTATTACAATAATCACATTTATGATCAGTGTTGAATTCAGGGGGTGGCTGGGTGGGCACCCCTCCACAGGAGCTTTCAAATGTCCCCACAGATGATTTGAGATTTTGTGCTTTTAATTGTTAAATAGTGCAATTTTCACCCCGGAACTCTGTAATCCCCCCACCCCCAGAGCCACAGAAATCCCTAACTAAGGCTTCTATACTAGAGAGCTGGCGCATCATCCGACATTAATATTCCCAAGTGGGAAAGCGTTGGCGCTAGATTGACCCATTTGGGGCATTTATCGCCGTCTTATTTGCTTTGCAGAATTTATCAAAAAGTACGATAGGGAATGAAAGTTTCGAATAAAATACGTACTCTTGATCATTGATTTTCATTGCAAATTGTAGCCTGCATGTTATTTATTGTTCAATAAAATTAGCAATAAATTTATTTACTCTTATTAAGAAAACCTTTGGTTTTACACTGAACATTCATTTCACTAATTAATTATATAAGCAGTGTTGAATTCATGGAGTGACCCGGTATAGTAGTATAGAATAATTGAAGTCTAGAAGCGCACTTCCCCTTTCGAAACTTTACCCCCCCCCCCCCCCCCGCCGGAGAAAAATCTTTGAAACATCGGATACAAGTTTTGCAATTTGGACATCGCAAGTTTTGCAATTTGGAAGGCAAATTTTACATTTAACTACTGCCCTCCCCCTTTTTTTTTCTTTGCATAATTTATCTAATTAATTCTTACATATTTCTAAAAGTTTTATTTTATTTGTCCATAGAAAAATTATTATTATTATTATTATTATTATCAGAATATCAGCAGCAATTTCTTACCTTAGTGTAACAATTAAAATTTATTCTTCAAGTGTACTTTTTTCCAAAAAATAATGATTTTTTTTTTTTTTTGAGTGTATGTGGCATTTCTGAGTGTTCTTCACTTAACAGTGTAATGAAAAAATATTATAATTAATTTCTGATGTAAAAGTATTGAAGAAAAATAATATTGAAGAAAAATAATATTAAAAATATAATTTCATCTTTTACTTTGTGATAAATATTTAAAAACTTCTATTTAAAGTAATTTTTAAAAAGTTTTCATGTGTAGCAAGTTTTCATTACTTTAATAATATGAGAACTGTTCTTTCCAAGAGGAAAAGAGAGTATCCAGATATCCTTCGTTACCTTAAACAAATTTATATCTTAAAGTTACAATAAAAAAATATACTCCATTTCTTAATAACATTTAATTATGAAAATTGTTTAAAATATTTATTTATATATTTTCTTAAATATAACTGTATTTTGATGAAATATTAATAATAAAATTATCTTTAAGCAAATTTAGGGATTTTTTTTTTTTTTTTTCGAAATTCAAAATAAAACTCATTTATTTGGTGAAAATGAATGTGTAAAAAGAAAAAAGAAAGAAAAGAAAAGAAATTTGTACTTTTTAAAATAAATTTCCTTTAAAATACTCTATTTTATATTATAGTTCTTGCGAAAACTCTCATAAATTTTAATTATATATTAATATTCTCAAGTTTTCATAAAATTTCAGTTTAATTTTGTGCTTTTGAAAAAAAAAAAAACAGTCGGAAATAAACATCGTTTTCCCGAAAATGAACTAGATGGCGCTACGTCCTTGAAATCGCCGTTACCGCCAAGCTGGCGAACAAAAAATTTCGGGAAGAATAAAATCTACAATTAATAGTTAAATTTGGCAATTTTTCATGTTTACGAGGAAATTGAAGCCTGCAGGGATCCTTTCTTGAGTGATTCGTACAAATAATAGCAGAACAACTATCCATAATTAAGCCTTTAAAGTTAAAAAACAGACAGAAACCAATTCAACGCCATTGAAACACATTATGTGAACCAGTCCAGAGGGAATAAAAATGCCTGACGAGTCAGCCTATATATTTAGTAGCTCTATCCCTAACGGAGAAAAGTGTCTCAATTCGACACTGTTTATGAATGCGCAGATTTCGCATTCGAGACATGAACCACGTCCCTCGACCTACAAACCAGCATCGTACCAACAACAATACTGTGACATTTCTTCAGTCTTTTCATTATCTTCCAGTGAGGTAGATGCGGAGTCCTTACATGAAATACTGAATATGGGCTCCATCTTATCAAATGAACACTTATCACCGTAAGTAGAACACGCGGTAGAGTCCACGCGCGTCTTTCGTTTCTCAATAACGCTCCTATACACAACATGTATTATAGGAGCCCTATTTCTCCCTATCGCGTCATCTAGTACCCACCGAGGCTAACGAAAAAGAAAGGCTACCGCGGTGCTTTACGCGTATATTTTTTTACAGACCGCGGGAGTCACGCGATGTTCGAATGCACCAATACAGGTGTACGAAAAAAGCATCACGTCACTCTAGCTGTCTGTAAAAAAAGATAAGTGAAATGCACCGCGGTAGCCTGTCTTTTTCGTTAGCCTCGGTACCCACTTTCCAGTCTTAGGAAATGCACTTTTCGCTTTGTATGAAACTTTTACTTTCATAAAAATATATTATACATTTAGTTAATATCCTGTATATGATATTACGGAGGAGAGTGACACTTGGAGCATTTTATAACTGAACGTTATAAAATTCGAGTTAATATATTTATATGATTCTATTTTTTAGAAATTTTTAAAGGTACAATCTTGTGTATAAATTTAGAATACTGGAAGTATTAATTTTCGACACATTTATCAATATTGTATTTAAAGTCTATGTAAAAAGCAAAAGTTTCCCTACTTTTTATGTTGTATTTTAATATTTGAGATATAATCTTTTCAAAATATTTTTTTTTCAATTTCGCTTTTAATTTAAAATATTTTGACACAATTCGGAATATTTTCACTTAAATTCATAAGAGTTTTTGAACTTATAGTGTTTTGAAATGCACTTATGATTATGTTGTTTATTTTCATATATTATATATTTTATATATTCTTAAATTTATATATTATCAACATTTATCTATAATTTATCTATATATTTTCAAAATCTTGATTTAATGCTCAAGAAATATAAAATTGAGATAATAACGCTTTTCAAAGACAGTATTTTCAGAGCGATATTAGATAAATGTATGGGAAGATTTTATTGAATAAATACTCGGGATTGTTTTTCGAATTTGTAAATGTTTAAAATAATGGATAAACGGGTTATTAGTTTTCAGTTCGTAAACTTATAATAAAAAATCATCTCTTCTTGACATGTCAGCTTCTAGAATGCTTACTGCAGATTCCTTATTAGGGTTATTGGGATTTTCAGTATCTTAATTTAATAAGATGATGTCCCTCAATGTGGTCGTCTTTTCCTCAGAATAATTCCCATTGGTAATCAGAATGATAACAATTTACTTTCCGATGAGACGAATAAATGCGCATAAACAATAAATCTTAAGGCTATACTCTGATCATTCAAATTTTTACCATACGCATTTTGAGTTTATTAGTGTGTTGATGAGGTACTAAAGCATCTAGGACATATAATCCATCATTCATTGTTCTTATAAATTCTGCCACATGGCTGTTCCCTGGCAAAATATATTCAACGCAGATGAGCAATGTTTCTTATTCTCTCTGTAATAATAATAATGAGTAAAATATCATGATATTGAAAAACCGTTTCTTTAAGAGATATGACCCTCTCCCCTTTAGGTTATAATCGGTATGTTATAGTAGTTTTCTGAATCAATAACTTCTTTCAATAAAGCAAATACAATACAAAATATTCTTCATGAACATTAAGATGGTTTGGCCATTCATATCCTTTTAAAATTTCAGCAAGCTAGTTTTAATTCAGTTTTCTCTTTCGTAACATTTTTCAAACCCTTATATTGTTTCTGCATATTCTTTAAATAAAATTTAGTCGATATTTCTCAAATATATAGGCATTATTTAAAAATAAATCTAAATAATGATTTAATTTTTCTGATAAAAAAATAGGCCCAAAATATTAACTTGACTACGCTTTAAAATAACTGATTGCACCTTGCAAAATAACATATATTAAAATTTTCTTCAATGATGAATTGAAATAATTTAAATACACACAACTTCCATTTATTAGAGTATAACTTTACAAAAAAGCAGTTAACTCTTTCATTGTTTAATTTTAAGACAGCACTGTACATTAGGCAAGAGCAAATTTGCTTTTGTGGTAAAAATTCGATAGTGTATTATTTTTTTCATATTTTCTATCGAGATTCCGCAGTTTAATTTCATTGATCTTGTATGAGGTGCATATGGTGAATCATAAGCATTTTTAAGAATATAGTGTGAGTTTGCACTTTAAGGAGACATTCCTTTTGAGAGTAACGGTCATTTCCTCTGCGTATGACGCTATTTCCGGTCTCAGAAATATCCATCTGCTTACTCGTAAATATTGTTGAATTTGGACATTTTTCTGGGGTGAGGATTTCCGCAAATCCGGTGGGAATGCGTTTCTAGACTTTTAATAAGCTTAAAATCCCATGTCTTCCGGGGAGGATATTTCAAAGTTCCGGGCGAGGAGGGGAAGAGAATGTCCCCCCGGAACACTCCCTGAATTACACACTCATCGTAGAATTAAGCATGTGTTTATCTTTCTTTATTTTAATGGCCATGAAGGGCTTGCAATCATAAATGACATTTCTGAATCAATTTTGAAATTATAAGTAGCATATAATAATTCAGTGTTCTTGTTAAACTTTTTTAATTGAACTTTTTATGAATTTCAGTGCTTTTTGGTATTTAACACTTTGTTTAAATTTTAATTAAATCCTGTTATATATAATATTATTCCACAAGCAATTTAATTATTAAAAAACACTTAAAAAATAAGAAATAGAATACGGCAAAAAATTATGATATTAGCGTTAAAAACAACACACGTTATTGCAAAAAGGGATAAGATAAGAGGCCGAATGAGGGACCGATACAGCATGTACTGGACATTGGGTGCAAGGAAAGTTACAAATTGAGCGAACCTCGGTCTTAGAAATGCATAAGCGCATCCAACTTACAGAGATTATCGAGACATTAACAAACGTTAATGAATGCGTTAATGAAAACACGCTTTACATAAGTTTTTGTAAGGTCCGTTTAATTAAATTCACCCTATAGGTACTTAAATTTTGTTATAGATAATTTATTTTAAAATGTAAAATCGTAAATATTCTGATTCTACTGAGACTTATCCAGAACTTAACATGTTATATGTTGCATTGGCCATCTAGTATTACATAATTTCAATAAAATACGTCAAATAACAGTCACTGCATAGGTCTGTGTAGGGTTCTTTTAATTATATTTATAGTGATGGTGATTAAATTTTACTATATGAAATTCATTTTACAATGCAAAATCGTAAAAATTCTTCTATTGGTATTGTTATTGCTAGCGCAAATGTTCAAATTTAATTTCAGTATAAAAGAAAAATGTACCAGTTATAATTCCACGTTTATTTTTTTTTTCAAATGAAGATATTTTCAGCAGATTCGAAAGAAAATTGAATTATTTCAGAAGTTAAAGAAAGTTATAATTTTTTTTAAATAATTGCAGTTTTTAATGCGTCATTTATAAAATAATTTTTGCATTACTTGATGTCTTTTTTCCGATCTTTTTTTTTTTTTTTTTTTTTTTTCATTTGAGAATATCTTTTTCAGGATAAGTAGAAAGTATTTCGATTACTAGAAAATTTTAAAGAATGTCCTTCAAGAGAAGCGGTGGAAATTTTTTTTTTATTCAATAATTTTTTTCATATTAAATACGAAATTAATGAATAATGAAAGAAAAGCAATTTCATTCTAATTAGTACGTAATTCATTTTATATTTTAAAAAGTTTTGACAAAAAAAAAAGTTTCTGAAGAGGAAGGGAAAAAAGTCATTTATTTTGTATTAAGATTAATTATTAGCACTTTAAAGTGTTATTTTGAAACATTGTTAAGAAAAGAATAGGTATTATAACTGTAACAAAATTCTACTCAAAAGAATAATTGCTACTTTACAATATAGAAGCTTTATTTTTCCAAGAAAATACCTTTATACTTTAAAAATATATGTAAAGAATAATTTATTTGTTTTAAAAATCTTGTTTCTAGAATTAATTGAATTAATTTTTGGTCATATATATTAAAATGCAAAAATGTTGATTTTGATACTTTTTCTAAAAAAAAAAAAAAAAAAAAAAAAAAAAAAAAAAATTCCAAGAAAATATTAATGCTTTTAATTTACATGCGAATTGTATAATTATTAATAATATTCCTGTAGGTATTTTCCCATTAAATATTTGATTTAATGCATAAATCTGAATAAATATGTAGTTTCATGCGACGTGTAATAACATTATGATCAATAAATGATATAATAGGACTTACATTTAAATAAACTATTTTTTTTTAGTTTCATTGTTTACAAAAATAACAAAAAATAATTTGCAGTCTCAGGCATGTTTTTTCCAGGAATGGCTTTCCAGGAATATATATATATATATCTGACCTATGTCATGCGATTACGCTCGTATTTATAAATCAATTTTGATGAAACTAACTGTGTGTATTAAGCTCACGAATGTCTCGACCGAGTTCGTTGGCCAGCTTGGTCCGCCATTTTGTTTCAAGATGGCGGCCATTTAAAAATTTAAAACTAAAATAAATATACAAAAAAGTTAAAAATTCAAATTTATTTTTTAATTACCTGTTAGGCCTTGGTACAAGGATTCCAGAGCATTTTTTGGTTTACCTCTATCTTACAAAATGGCTGAGATAGAGCAGTTTGAAATTCTAGGGTGGCTGACATTTTGAAACAAAACAGCACATTAACGCGATTACTCGCAAATTATTTTCTTTCATTGTTGTAGTAATTTTCCCAATCATACGCATAATACTATATATTCATATCCGTTGGCGCCAAATTCTCGCCAAAATTGGCGACATTTTGCGAATTATCGCCAAATGTGGCGATCAAAATAAGTCTTCATAAATGAAGCCAATTTGGCTATTGCTCAATAATTTGGCGAATTTCTTATTCAAATTCAGTATTAACGAATCTTTTGTAAACGTTTCTTTGCATTTTAACTTGCTGTTTTCGTGTAACATTAGCTAAAATTTTAAAACGAAGATGTAGGAAAGCTACCTTTTCCTAAAGGTAAAGGCCGGAAGGACTTTTACATAATGCGTCAATCGTAAGTATTTTTGTAAATAGATAATTAAGACTGTATCATTTTTAGACGTTTCAAAATCATTTCAAAACTTTTGACGGAATAATATTTTTATATCATCTTTGAAATTTCGAGTAATGTAGGCTTTCTAAGTGAAGTTTGTTTCTCATCGTAGGAAACAGTTACAGGGTGTTCTAGAAAGGACTCCCCAACTTTGAAATGACATAACTTCGAAACAGTGAGATATAGAAATGTGAAACAAGTTGAATGTTAGACAGATAGGTCTGGAATTTTTTATACATCAATTTAAAAAATAGTTCCAATATTGGACACGAGAGGGCGCTGCAATCACAAAGCTGTGTCTTTGAAATAGTTCCTGAAAGTGAGCTGTTTGAACTGAGATAAAAATCACATTACAATGGTTTCGATATGGTTACATTTTTCAGCAACAACATGACGCAACCTAAAGGTAAAGTTCGAAATCACTTGTTGCAATACTTCTATTTAAATGGATGCACATGCTTCACAGATCAATCGTTCAAGCTGTTCCAACGTTTGGGGATTCTTAGAATAAATCGCGTCCTTCAAGTAACCCCACAAAAAGAAGTCGCATGGATTCAGATCATGGGAATATGGTGGCCAATTCATATCAATACCTGTCACTTTGAGATTTAAAGCAATGACTCTCTCACTGAAGTATTCCTCGAGGAACTCAAACACTGCAGTAGTACGGTGCGGTCGGGCCCCATCCTGCATAAACCATGAAATCTCTGGTGCATCCTCTAGAGCTTGAAATGTTCTAATAAACTGCTGTAAAATTTCAATATATCGAGATGCGTTAATCGTTTCCCTCCTGAAAAAGGGCCCAATGATTCCTTTACTGGGTTTTCAGTGCCCCATATTCGTCAGTTTTGTTTGTTCACATATCCCTTTAATTGAAAATGGGCCTCATCGGTGAACCATACATGATTGACATCAATTTTATTTTCATCAATCATCTGCAGTAACTCATTTGCAAAAACTTATCTTTGTTGTAGAGCTGTATTTATGATCGCTTGATGGCACTGTATTTTATAGGGAAACAGATTCAGGCCTTTTCGCATTATACTGTACGTAGTGGTGTTTGACAATCCTGCTTCAGCAGCGACTCACCCTTATGGATTTTCGAGGACAACGTCTAACAATTTCTTCGACTGCTTGCACATTTTCAGGTGTCATGACTGATCGACTGCATCCTACATTTCCGCCTAAATCATCGGCCACACTGCCCGTCCGTTCAAACTTGTTGAATAAATTGCGAACTGTTTTCAAGTCTGGACCTTTTTTAACATTAAATTTTTTTTTGAAAACTTCACTTTGTCATCGTCGGACTTCGATTTAATCAATGGTATTCAAGTACAATAAAAATTCGTTGTTCCAAGGAATACGGCATGATATTCTTGAATTCCGAATTATTCTCTAATTCTATACAACTTTTTTACACGTGTCAGCAATGAAACAGACGCACGAATGAAATTTCTGCATTTCTGAGTACCATTTAAAGTTCTATGTGCTTGTGCTGCCACCTATTATCCAATATTGGAACTATTTTTTCAAGTTTGTGTATAACAAATTCCAGACCTATCTGTTTAACATTCAACTTGTTTCACATTTCTATCTCTCACTGTTTCGAAGTTATGTCATTTCAAAGTTGGGGAGTCCTTTCTAGAACACCCTGTATATTATTTATATATTTTCTGAAGTTTCACAATAAATTTTCAGGCTTTCAAAGTCAAAATATTTCACATGTAAATCCTGAGTAAATGCAGTGTTTCCAGTGGGCTACTTTTTTAAAATTCAGTTTTCTTGATTGCCATCAGTTTTTTTGAGAAAGTAAAATTCGCCTTGATTAATGACAGATTAAGTAAGGCGAAAACAAGGTTTTTAATATAATTTCAAAAAAGTGGTGCCAATCAAGCAATCTGAATTTTAAAAAAGTAGCCCACTGGCAACACTGAGTAAATGAAAAAACAAATATTTATTTCCTAATCTGAGTATTAAAAAAATAACTAAATTCTTTACTGAAAGTATTCAAATGTATAAAAATAAATTTATGGCAAATAAAATTTATTTTGTTTCGGATTGTTAAACGTTAAATAAGAATCCGGTTAGTAGAATTTTATAGAATAGTATGAATTACTAATGAGTTATTCTAATCTCAACAGTTTAAAATAGTGGTTGTAACAGATACATAATGACATAAAAACTTTAAAATTAATATTTAAAAAATAAATGAATGGTATTTGGATTTTGTATAAATACAGTAGGTTGAAATATATACACGTATAGATATATTCAATTCTCTTTTAGGTTATATATATATATATATATATATATATCGTTAAAAGATAACACGGAAACATCATACGCAAATGGGAGAATGAAAATCAAAAATTGAACTATAAGCTCCTACCTGTTTAAATAATATCCAGAAAAAGAAGAAGGATAAATAAAATATATGAACAAGATCAAATTGAAAAAAAAGTGAATTAATGAAATAATTCTGAAACTGTAGAAGAATTGTCGGGCCAAAATGACTACAGATTTCTCAAAAAAGTACAATTTCAACCTTGTACGAGCTATAATAAGCTAAAATAATACAAGATTTGGACAACCGCACAGTATTAGACTAAAAAAGGAAATAAAATAAAAAGATGCAAAAGTTATCTCTATGAGTTAAACCAAGTCATCACAGGAGCTTAAATATCTTGATAAAACCAGTGCTGTCATCTAGTAGCAATTCCAAAATGGAAATCAGACTTATCATTAAGAGTTGGATAAATCTTACAAATTAAATTATGTATTTAAATTAAGTACCAGAATTAAGTTAATAAATTAACAAAATTAATGTATATAATATACGAAAACTTAAGAGGTATGAAACCACATTAATTAAATGAATGATTAATAAAATTACGTATAAAATATAAGAAAGGAAAATTAAATAAAGGAATTTATTCTATGACAGTGCACATTATATTATAAATATTTAAATAAAATAAAAATAAGAATTAAGCGAGCGAAGGAAACAATTAAATACGACAAATATTATAATTATATTAAAGTAAGATTATTGATGAAGTGATTTAGATATGACATTGTCAAACAGAAATCTAAGACGTAGGTTACATATCAATAAATGATATTAAAACTGTATAAATTAGGTGATATTAAATGAGTTCTCTTAAAAAGAAGTATGTTGAATCAACAAAATAATAACAAGTAATGAATGGATGCATTATGAATCAATAACGCTCTATGTCTTATTTTTTTTAAAAATAAATTAACCATTGCGCATTAAATATCATACAACACCACTACCCGTCCATCTTCTAACATATACCCTGCCAGCCGTTTTGTTGTATCTTTTTTTTTTTCAATTATTAATTTTTATTTTATTTTATCTTATTTTTATTTTTATTATTTATTTATTTATTTATTTTTTAGAAATATAGAATGACGCAATGAGTTAAACATATATATATATATATATATATATATATATATATATATATATTATTTGCCACTGAGACTAGTCGGTATATTTAATATGAGAGAATAATTACTAGTCAAACGCGTACATCCTTGGTGAGCATTTCTCTTCGACGCAATAGCAATTTAAAATTTAATATTGAAAACGTTTATGGATTTAATTAAAAAACATGACTTTGAAATTTTTAACAAACTTTGAAATTTTTAATACAAGAAAAATTTACAACCGTTTAAAATTTCTGGATTATGCAGGTAGATTTACTACGCAGAATCTTAGTTAAAAGATATAATCAAAAAGAAATCTTGTAAATATTTTCTATGATATTGTAATAAATATGAAAAAATAATAATATATTAATAAATATTGTTAAATGTTTTTTTTTTATAATTTGGAATTAACCGCAAAAAAGGAGATCAGTGAATATGGAACCTACCCACGTCACCAGTTGGTACTGCTAATGTTGGTGCTATCTATGTAAGTGTTGATTCACTAGAAATAGAAATTTCAAATTTAACATTAAAAGACACTTGTGCATAAAACCTGAAAGAGAATAGCAAAACTCCATCTCAAAATTTTATTCATGGTATTTCGCTGAATAAACATTTATATTATAGGAGACAAAATGGTCCCAAAGAGGTGCGTTGCGTCATAAAATGCCGTATGATAAGACTTTAATGTACTGCTTTTATTTTGGCGGAACAGCAAACAAAAATACAGGTACAGTTGGAGAAATTTTCAAGGAATGATTCAGATACATATGAAATACCCGATTTTTTTTAAGTATTTTTATGGGAGTTACAGAAAATGATATAAGCAATTCTTAATTTTTGTGTTTTATTAAATTATCAGAATAATCAATCTCTATGCTGACGTGTTGCGTATACTTATAGTCTGAAAAACAAAATGGGAAAAATGCATGGCGTAATTAAGAAAATGTCTTTTTGAAAGTGTATTATTGATTTCGAATAAAAAATTATTTTCATTATATTTTAATTACATGTCAACAGCACAAAATAAATCTTTCTTTATACAGTATTAGTTTCATATTTTATACATCCAAGCATTTATGTAAGTCTTCCTATGTAAGTAGCTTGTTAATCGAGCTTCACTTGAACCAAATCGAAAAAAAAAAACCTTTCTGTAATTGTTGTCCCGGGAAAACTTCCGTAATTGTGTCGAAATCGAATTAGTGCATTTGATATAATTTTTATAACCCTGATATAGATAAAACAATATTATTGCTAGGCCCAATATTCATTTTCCGTACCTCTTGTTTGACGCCAACTTTGCCTGTGGATCTGATTACGAAAAATAAGCCATTTTCCCTCTGCAAAGAGTGAGTATTTAATATTAACATAATAAATTGTTTCATTTCAGATACCAAATACTATTTGCAATATTTTTATGTTTCATTTTATTTTTTTGCACTTCAGGTACATTTTCTTTTATATTTTTCTTTCGGACACCGCACGAAAACGATTTTTCCTGGAGATAATACCTTGGCAGATGAATTTCAAGACCCCAAAACCCCTACTCCGCGGTTCGTAATGATAATCCCTAGAGAAGTTTTTGGGAAACCAAAAATAATAAATTAACTAGAATTGCTCGTTTAATAGTAGATATAAAATAAAGAACAAATCTATCACCTTGAATTCATATTTTTAAAATTCAGAATTTCTTAATAAGTTTCATGACACCATGTCTTTGCGTACAGCTTTTTAAATTCTTATGCGTGTTAAAATGTTTACGAATAGATTATACATTTTTTTAAAGAAAAAAGGACTGTAATCGCTTTGGAACGATATTTGAAAAAAGTCCTTCCGGCCTCTACAGGAAAAGTCCATCCTTTCATAGTCTATGTCCACGGAAACAACTGTTTCAATTTATACTTTTTAGGTAGATTTCAATACAAAAAGCCATCTATTGCAGCTGTTAGGAGGAAAGCTATTCAAAAAAAAAATTGGTATATTTTCATCGATCACGACCCCCAGACCCCAAAAAACCCTCCGTTCAAATGTTAATATATATATATATATATATATATATATATATCTGTCATTTGTCATGCTGTAACTCTTTTATTTACGAACCGATTTGGATGTGACCAAGTTCTCGACCGAGTTCGTTGTACAGCTTCATCCGCCATCTTGTTTCAAAATTGCGGCCAGTTATTATTTTTTTTTAATTCAAAAAGATGTACAAAAAATTATAAATTGAAAACATTGTTTCCGTTATGTGTTGGATCGTGATAAAAGGATTCCGAAACATTTTTGTTTTGAATTTATCTTAAAAAATGGCTGAGATATGGCAGTTTGAAATTCTAGGGTCGCTGACATATTGAAACAATCTGAATTTTGTTATGCTCGAACTCTCATGCTGAAATTCGTATTCAAATACAGTATTAACGAAAACCAGGATTGAATCTCCTATAATCGGATTCCAAGCATTTTCGCTTCGGGTGTTTGAGTAAAATGGGTTGAGTTTTTTTAAAAAAAATCGACTCTGAAAGCTACCTTTGCCTCCCGGTACAGGCCGGAAAGACTTTTTAAACATCTTTTTAAATTTTTAATTAAAAAAAAATTAACTTGCCATTATTTTAAAAAAAGATGGCGCATGAAGCTGGCCAAAGGACTTGGTTGAGACCTTGGTATTTTCTGTACACATGATCAGTCACATTCATATCGGTTTATATATACTAGAATTACAGCATAACAAATATCAGATTGTTTCAAAATCTCAGCCACCCTAGAATTTCAAACTGCGATACCTCAACTATTTTTTAAGATATAGCCAAAACAAAAAATGTTCCAGAATTTTTATATCACGTTCTAACATTTAGAAGAAATATTTTTTCCAATGTATAATTTTTTCAAATCTTTTTGAATTAAAAAAATAATAATAAATAAATAAATGGTCACCATTTTGAAACAAGATGACAGATGAAGGTGGCCAACGAATTGCGTTGGTATGCCTTATATACATACACAGTCACATCCGAATCGGTTCATAAATGAGAGAGTTACAACATAACATATGTCAGATATATATATATATATATATATATATATATATATATATATATATATATATATATCAACATTTGAACGGAGGTTGGTTCGGGGGTCTTGGAAACACGATCGGTGAAAGTACAACAAAATTTTGGAACTGCTTTCCTCCGAAAGGCTACAATAGGTAGCTTTTTGTAATGAAAGCTACCTAATATAATAAAGTGCAATGTTTGTTTGCGGACCATTTAGTTCTCTCAGCGGAATTATTTCACAATGTTATAGTGTAAAAAAAAAATAATAATAAAAAGAAATATTTTCCTGGAGTAAATAAATATAAAAAAAATAGAGGTTTCTTTAGAATTGCATTAAACACATTACACATTTTGAAAAATTATTCTTTTTAATAATGTATGTGAACATCTTGACTATATTTTCTATATTGCTAATAAAATCAGTCATCAAAACAGTAGAAATAGATAAAAAAATTTAAAGTCAAAAATAAGTAAATCAATCATTCTGAAAAGAACAATTTTTACTTTTTACTATATAAACGATTTTCTATCATGCATTTTGTAATTAAATAAAACACAAGTTTTGCAAATAATAATAATAATAATAATAATAATAATAATAATAAATATAAAAAAAAATAGTGGGAGTGTTTATCTAGATATGCTGCAAAGAAATAGAATAGGAGTAGGACATAAATCGGCATCGTAATGCATCAAGCCGTTTTTTCGAATTCTTAATTCATCTGTCGGTAGCAAAACATTGGAGATATGCAATAGCACTACAAACCGCAAATTTCGTCCTAACAATGGAACATGATTTCACTGGTGCGTAATGTTATCTATTTTATTCAAGATGAAATATATACAAATTTTAGTAGTACAAGAGTAGTGTTTTTAACGTCCTTTTCATTAGTTACTACACTGTTAAAAATCTTGTTCAGCGTTGAACTAATTTTTGGTGCTGCTTTTGCTGCAACGATAAGATGGCGAAATGCCGTTTAAAAATTTTTTATCTATGTGTCGACCGGACCTCCAAATGTTGGAACAATGTTAGAACGAGATTTTGATGTCTTATACTTCAGCTACTACAGCGCCAAACGTTGGTACAAACCCAGCACAAAATCTTTTACAGTGTACATATAAACAGTACAATTTAGGGATACAATGTCTAACAAGGAGAGGACCAAGCTTGGTAATCACAGATTTTGATTATTTTTATATATGTTGTAGGGTAGAAGCCCCTTAGTCACAGGTTCAACGGATTTTATACAACGCTCTTTACTTCTCGAAAAATAGGGGGTCTAATATTTTAACACAACTTAAATACTTATTTTCTAACGTAAGTTACTACGTTGACCGTAGCTCAGTTGTTGTGGCGTCTGCTCTTTGATCCGCGGGCCCGGGTTCGAGACCAGGACGAACTACGTTTGATTTTCTCTTTTTTTTTGTTTTATTAAATATACTTGTAATTATAATTTAATAATCTCAATTAAACATTTTAATATCGTACATTAATTATAATATTAACATATTTAAATTTTAATTTATTTGATTGAGCCATTATTAAACATTTCTCCTCATTCAAAGAGTTTTTTTTTTAAATGGATCCATTCTTGACTAGTAAAAATTCCAAAATCGTTACAAAATCATACCTTATTTTATTAATTATAAATTAATTCAAAGCGCAAGCATACGTATTACAAATTTAAAAGTCTTTAAAATGCAAAAAAAAAAAAAATGTTGTAATTTAATTCTTATGTTAAATTTTAATATAATTGTGCTTCTGAACTCTAAAAACAGCGTAGTATTATCATCGCATTGACCTGCCTTGTTAAGGCAATATATAAATGAGGTTTCTTTAAAATCATGAATTGACACAAATGCTCAATATCATTGCATCGATAAAGTATATATGAAATTGATTTTAAGAGTGATTAGAAAAATTAACTGTTTAATGATATTTTATACAATAATTTAGTTACAAATAACAATATATAGGTTAACATTATAATTAATGCACACTATTATAATTTTTAGTTAGAATTATTAAATAATAATCACAAGTATATTTATAAAACAAAAAATGAGAAAATCAAACGTGTCCCGGTCTCTAACCCGGGCCGGCGGATGAACAGGCAGACGCCATACCAACTGAGCTACGACCAACGACGTAATGTTTTTACAAAGTAAGTATTTAAGTTGTGTTAAAATATTAGACCCCTTATTTCTCGAGAATTAAGGAGCGTTGTACAAAATCCGTTGACCTTGAGACTAAGGAGCTTGTACCCTACAACATATATAAAAATAATCAGAATCTGTGATTGGCAAGCTTGGTCCTCACCTTGTAAAACTTAACTAAATAGATAGGGTACATTAGATATTGATTAATACCATGGAGCAGATAGACCGTAGGCTAAGATCGATCCCATAATATTTAATATACAATTATTGTCAAATATACCTGTCCATATGTGTTAAATAAATTTTCGTCGCTATTCTAAAACATTCGAAACCCACAAAATATATATTTATACAAAATATATTTTTTAATTATATTCTACTACATGCAGCATTAAATATGAGCTATTGCAAATGATTTGCATTAATAGAAAATTCCACTTTAGTTCAATTAAAAAAACTAATTCATTATATTCGTTAAATTTAAAAATCATGATTTTTACATTGGGCATACCTGCTCATTTCTGATTTTTTTTCATTTAAAAAGATATATGTTTTAATCTAACAAATTTATTTAATATAAAGTGTCTTGCTTCTATATTTGATTTAATTTATTAGTGAGCATTTCAGGTTTATGTGTTCATTTGACTGGATAAAATGAAAGTTGTGAGCTATAATTTGGAATAACATTTATAGGAAATATTTTGCTAAAATTTTCGTAGCGATGAAACGTTTTATGGGTGTTCTGGTGAGTGAAGAAAATGAACTATAACAAATGATAAAACTGATATTAATTTCAATTATGAAAAGTACTTGCTTAAGTTGTATTATCAATATGAAGAATTTACTAAAAAAAAATAACTGCAGCGTAGTACAAATGAACGAAACAAAAACAAAGAAATTCATTCACAAATTTTTGTGTTAACAATAAATACATAGCATTTCAATTAATAATAAATCAATCGTTTAAGAAATTGTATGTATATATTTAAATCTATTTTAAAATACGTATTTTGCAAAACATACGCTGTGGCTAAATGACAAGTACGTAGTACATATTTCGATACCGCGTCTCGTTATTGGTGAGCAAAACGGATGATTTCGGAAATCTTTTAACAAAGCATTTAAAAGACATTCTGGGTGCATTCGTTAAGTTCGCAAATTTGTTTACGATAATGAGATTAAAAATGTTTTTTTTACTTTGAAAGAGGCCAAATTCTAACTTATAACAACATCGGAATGTCAATGCAAAGAATTCCTGATAAAATTAAGTGTTCAAAAGAATGCAATTAAGAAGAATTTCTTTTTAATTTCTTACTGAATCCAACTATATTATCTTTTCAGAGATATCCTTGAAAATGTACTGCAAAAATATGCTCACCCCCCTATTTCCGAATCAATTGAAACTAAAATTATGAAAAAAATTAGGAGTAGTTAGGAGTTTATTTACATCTTTCAGGAAAACTATAGTGATTATTCTAGGTCACATAAGTTTTTGAGAAAACCGTATTTTTTCATTACACACTAACTTTGCTTTCCGGGAATTCAATAAGGAAATCGAAGGGCGCTTGAGGTACCTATCGACGCGGAATCATTCAAGAATTGTTGATAATGTTTTTCGAAAAAAAATGTCGTTAATTACCCGCTATACTAATTAAAAACCGACCTAGAAAAATGCGGCACAGAACAAGGTGGTCTAGCAACATTGAGATATACTTTCGAAGCGTGCTTAGCTGAATGCCAAGTTTAAACTTTCTACAAGGTCTTTGTTTTAGGTAAGGCAAATTATAGTAATAAAGTCAACGTTTTTCATTCCAATTGAATTGAATTATGAAAGGTAATTAGTGAATAATAATTCCTAGAATAATTCTAATACATTAAAAGTAAGTCGTTTTGAGACAACAATATTTTATAACTTAGTAATTAGTAGTATCAGTAGTTAGTAATTCACAGTTTGTAATTTATAAATTTATTGTACGGTACCCTTTGTGCGCGACTAAATATCGCACTGGACCGATTATTTACGTAATAACCATAAAGCAAGATTGAAATTTTTTTTAAATTAATTTTTGCAGCCAATTAATATATATATATATATATATGCAGGATTCCAGTTTGAGCACTTCATGTAAACGATATGAACTGACTCTCTCTCTCTAGTGTTATTACCCATGGTTAGAAACTTCACTTCATCAAATGAACTAACTATGCACGAGTTATAAATGGTTGGAATCGCGAGATTTGGCTAAGAGCCAGTGTTCTAATTTTGTATTGAAGCAAGATATGTAAAATGGATATAGCCGTTAGGCCTGGTTGGATTATCGTAATGTAAATTTGTTGTATAGTTTCGACCAAAAGTGTTATTAGTTGAAATTAAAGTGCATATTTTGTTGTTCATCGATTATTTGTCATATTGGTTCAGTAAAGTGCCTATTTATATATCATTTACTTACATATATATATATATACTAGGGGGCTCTGCCCCCTACGAGCTGCGCTCGCCAACCCCCGTTCTGACACCGCATGATTTAAAAACACTCTGATTTGATCATCTCTAAAACGATTACGGAAGATTGTATTATAATTAAACAACCAGTGGCGATCTGCTGTAACAGGGTTTCCATTCATTTTCCTTTGACTGAGGGATTTTAAGGTCGAATCAACTGCTGTTGAAACAGATTACAACTGTAACTGTCACCAAAATATATGATTTAGCGCCAAACGTGCATAATCGTGGCGTCGCGTCACTTTCAGTTGACATCAGATGCGTTACACGAGTTAGTTTTTTCATCGGGGAATTTTTAATTCAACGCTTATTTGTCTTTTGATACTTCTCCATTACCCCGTCAATCAATTTTCATTAAAAAAAAAAAAAAAAAAAAAAAAAAAAAAAAAAACTATCGTTAAACTGTAACACCAAATAAACAAATAGAAGAATTTTGACATTGGAAAGGAAATATTATTATTTACGCTGTTTTAAAATTTGCAATAATGGGTAAAAGATATGTCGAAATAAATTGATCTCTCATGAAAATATAATAATTAATTGAAATTGTTTGGAAATATTGTTTTTTTTATCATTTTAAATGTGACGTGAATTTCCCTAGTTACTCGTATTTCTCTTTGTAATATTCACGCGCAAGTATATTTTTATTACGTCATTTTCTACATTTATTGCTTTTAACACGTGATCATTTAAATATTATTTTAAAGTTTTATTTCTGTTTTTAATAGTCTCGTGTAAATACATTTCTTAATTGAAAGGGAATCTTATTACGTGCGCTATTTTACAAATTGGCAACGGTTCAAATAATGGAATTTATGAAATATGAAATAAATCTTCGTCAAAATAATGAAAATTTTGAATAAAAAATTGGCAACGGTTCAAATAATGGAATTTATGAAATATGAAATAAATCTTCGTTAAAATAATGAAAATTTTGAATAAAAAATTGAAATATAACCTGAAAAAATTACTCAAATTAAAAAAGTGATTGCAGTCTGCACTCCGCAAACTTGTCAACTATATCCTTACAAATTATGGTTAAATTCCTGCGGATAGTTTTCGTTCCTATAAAACTTTTTTCAAAAAACTGTTTTGACGAACTTTGATTTTAAATATCTCTTAAAATAATTCTTCGATTTAAAAACTGTTTGCTTCAGCGTGTTTATCGAACATTTCTTTATAAAACTACCAATTTTTAAAATTTTACATGCAATAGTTTTCTAGATATTAGTCCAGAAAGACTTCAAGGCACAAAATCTTAATTGACAGCGGCGGCAGCGGTGGTTACTTTTTTTTAATATATATATATATATATATATATATATATATAAGCACAGTTTTATAGTTTTTGAATTATTATTAAACGGATTTTAGTTTAGAAAACCAAAATATGTTTACAATTTTAAAACTATAAAAAAGTAAATCGTCTAAATATACTAAATTAGTCCACGGACCTTATTCAATATCTAATAGAATTAAAGAGCATAAATGATGGTTGATGTTGTGTCATATTAAAAAAATAAAATAAAATGCGGAAAAAAGCATTCTACCAGTAATTCGCCATTAAAAAAATAGCTTTTTAACCGATTATTGCAGTTTTTCGAAAGTCGAAAGAACTTGTCTAAAAGATAATAAACCCTAAAACTCCTGGGGATCGTTTGATAAGTTAGAGAAAATTGTATTTGAAACATTTTTTTTATGTATCTATTTTTTTCAGTTCAGTATTTTAAGCTATCTTTTTAAAGAAAGTTTCAAATATAATAAGAAAACTTTAGATAGTCTTTTCAATTATCTATTTCAGATTCAAATGCAAAATTCAAATTGAGGTAACTATCCAAATTTTCTACTTGCGTGTGATATGAAAAAAATCATAAATTATTTTCTTTTTTTAAGGTGTACGTTTTTGTATAAAAATTAATTTTTCAAATGTGTTTTTATTACGCTTTTGAAAAACATAGTTGAATGTATACTTAAAAAGTAACTTAAAGTAACTTAAGAGTAACTTAAATTAAAATAAGAAGAATGCTACGACGAATCTCTTCCTAATTTCAATATGTCTACATTATGCAATAGTACGTAGAGTATTATAATTTGTCTAACTTGGAAAAAATATACAAACAAAATTATTTTTCAACCATTTACAGACATTAATCGGAAATATAGTCTAATTTTTTAAATTTTGTATTAGAATTTTTTACGTTTTAAAAATAATCCCCCAGTTGAAAAAGTTGTATTCATGAAATGTACAATTTATTTTGCTTCAATGTAAGAATTTTTATAAGAATAGTTGAAACTGGCAGACAATCAATAGGTTGTAATATTGAAATAGTCATAAGACGTACATAAAATAAGATGAAAAACTAACTTTAGGATAGAAAATTATTAATCATGAGTGAATTTGTACGCGTTTTATTTAGTCGTTATATGCCTAAAAATATTCTTCCTCAGTGGCATGTGACAGAAATCTTACTAGGATATGTATTCAAGAGATAGGTCTGGAGTTCACCACGTGTGGTATCGTTGGAAAGGTTTTGTCATGAGGGTCAAGAAAAATATAGAACTATCCGCCTGAATCCAACCGTTCACGAGATTTGGACCCATTTCTTACGTGATAACATGCGTACAGAATGAAAAAAGCAAGAAGTCAACTCCATCAGAAGCTAGAACCTCGATTTAATCATGATAGGGTAATCTCTAATTAAAGCTAGTATATCGGTAATTATTTAATCTTTAGTTAGCACCCATGGAAAGACCTTTCCAATAATACAACTTTTGACGAATGCGGGATTATTTACTTTTTTTGTGTAATACGGCACTTAATAGTATATTGGGCAGTATCTCCTGAACGTGTGGAGTGGATACAGAAAGATAGTTCCAATTATACCACTTTTGGCAAATTTGGATCTCATTTTTATTTATTTTTTATATACAGGGTGGTCATAAAGTTACTTTGCAGATATATGCATCCCTATCGACTACTCCGTTCTACCAACCGAAATGAAATATGAGATATAGTTATTTGAATGTATGCACTCGAGATTGTGGTGAACAAGAACAATAGAGCCTGCACGGTTACGTTTAAAGTGAAACAATTTCAAAAATTTCAAATGGCAAGACCGGCTTTTTCCATCTTATAATGATTAGCGCAATGAAAAATTATAAATGCCGTTGCAGCAATACATGTAACATGAAAAATGGTGACGTATGACACATGCAAAAAACCGCAATGAAAACTACTAATGGCAACAAAGAGACGAGGCGCACAGCCACCAATCATAAAACACCATACGCAAATCATCGTTTGTGGAAAATCTTTAAAAAGCAGTGTGGAAAACTTCTAATCGCCATAAAACTTTTACTTCTCGTCACTATGGATTTTTGTTGTCTGCAACGGAATTTTTTGCATGTGTACTGCATCGCTACATGTAGCGTTCCAAAGTCTTTTACTGTTTTTAGATGGTATGATCATTTTAGGATGGGAAAAAGTGGGTGTTGCTATTCGATAATTTCTACATTATTTCACACTAACCATAACCGTAAAAACTCTATTGTTCTTGTTCACCGCACTCTCGAGTGTATACTTTTAAATATTTATATTTTACATTTCGTTTGGATTGATTAAACGGAGTGGCCGCTACAGATTCATGTATACAGAAAGTTTCTTTATGACCACCCTGCATGATGTCATGAAATACAGGCACTCGTATTTCGTGGATAGTTAGGTTCGGGAGGGCAGTTCACATTCTTCTCTTTGTCTTTGAAGCTATGCTTTTCCAACAATACCATTTTTGACAAAATCTAGATTTAAATGTTGAGTATTTTCTCTAGTTAACTTTCTACTACACCCAGTGTCATAAAGTGGCCGTGATTCATAGAATACTTAATCTTTTGTTCTTCAATAATTATAATTTTTTTTTTAAGTGTTTCATACAGTATGATGCCAAGTACTAATAACCATCCACACTACAAAATACAATTCAAAATACATCAATAATTACATTATATAAAAAACCATGTTTTATAATTTAAATATAGGATACGTACGAATCAAATAGATAACCAAATAACCATACCGGGGATACAGCTTAAAAATATAACATGCCTGGAAGGTCGTATAAATCAAATTAGAATGGATATTTTCGATTAATTCTTAGCAGTTTTGATTACAATAACTATCTTACTAAATTATATTACTAAATTATTAGTAGGAAAAACTTAAAAAAGTAGCTATCAGAAAAATATTTAACAAATACATGACATCACTTGACAGCGAGACATGCGTTACTTGATAGCAATTCGAACTAGAATAAATCATATTTCGTCGGTGCAAAAATAAATCAATGCAAAATCCAGATTTTAACAAATAAAAACATTCAAGAGACATCTTAATATATTATGATGACAGTTATAAAAAAAAACCTTACATATTAAAGTATTGTGAAACAAAATGCGTATCCAAACACATTTTAAAAATAAAAATTAAAACAAAATAATTTTTAATATAATTGAATGTTAAAATCGTAAGTATTATTTTTCTTCAATTTCAAACTAAAATAGAACTAGCATTCTACCTCACAAAAATTGATAAAGAGATTGCCAGAACTTTAAAATAAATTGTCAAAAGCCGGATCATCTTCATTGCGAGTGCGGGCTAATTTTAGAATGTAACTTGTCCAACTTTAAAATACGATGGACATTTGATGTGGAATGTACAACCACGTCAGACGCTTTCTGAGTAAGATCTATGTGGATTTTGTTGATGACAGCAGTCTTATCGAAATAGCATATATATCTCAAATAACTTATATCGACCGCTCAAAACATGTTGTAAGCAGTCAATTTGTCGTTATAGGCGAAACATATGTATTTTAATAGATCACAACATATGTTTATAACGACCACTCGTCCGCTCAATGCTTATAACGACCACTCAAATACTTATAACGACCGCTCAAAACATGTTTTGAGTAATTGATTTGTCTTTATAACAACTATGTATACATGATATACATATGTTAACACGTCTTTAAAAAACATAATATGTGAACATTGTTAGCACATCCAAATGTCTCAAACATAACTCTAATTCTACCAATTGTAATTTGCGTAGAAGGGGGAGGCGGGGGGATCTCTTTTCAAGCGCTCTCCTAAACTGTCTTAGCGCTTCAATTACAGTTTCGAGCTTCCAGTAACATTTTAGAATAAATTTCCTTCGTTCAAAGCATATTCTGATTTCAGCGATTATTTCACGTTAGTCAAACCTGAAAGAAAAATAAAAAAATGCCAGTTATTAGCGAAAACATCGTTATACATTTTTTTAAACATTCTGAATATAAAAGTTAGATATGAGGTTTTCTAACTACTTCCGCTGTTGTATGATAGGTTAGATTTTATTTTTAAATTATTAAATTTGTCAAAGTTTCAGTTTGAAGGTGGAAACATTTTGGGAAATGACTATTTTTATGACAAACAATTTTGTGATGTGTCCTGTTTTAAGATAAAAGTTTTTGCGAAGGATCATGTTTTTCAGGTACTATAAAATCCTGTTAAAGATCCTTTAAAGCAGCCAATTTTCTTTCTAAACACAGCTTTCATTACAAACACTGTAAGAGAAAATTCATCTTTTATCTATATTGCTGTAAAAATCACAGTTCTATTCTATAATTTAATTTTTGAACAGGGACATTTCAATTTTTTTTATAGACAGACTTCATTTAATATATTCCTTATAAAAGGTTTTACCAAAATTTATATTTTGTGAAAATGTAGCTATTATAAGAAAGAAACAAATTTAAGTGACTCGTATTAATCACTGTATTGCTGATACTAATATAAACGAAAATAGCATCTTTATTTAATAAACCAGAACATTAAATATTCTATTTAAAGGTACATATATGCAATATAATATCATTATTACTTCGCAATGTATTTTCCCCGAAGGAAGTAGACTTTAGTATGTCGGAATATGATAAGAAATTAAGCTTTTCTGTAGAAAAGGTAATTCTTAGGCTTTCAAAACTTTCTGCATTATTAATGAATATTGCGTCTTGCTCTAGTGATTCTCTAAGAAGATTTATTATTATTGCAATTATTGAATTTAGTATGAACTTAAGACAAATCTATTTTCGAATTTCGCTTTCTTACTAATGTCTTTTATACATAAAATAAGCAAGCAAAGTAACTTATATTAATGTTTCAGTAAGTTAATTTGTGAAAATATTTGACTGGATTGTCTTTCCTTCATTAGTAAAAAACAAACAGAGAAGAAAGGTTTTTTTGTAGATATATGCATTATATATATGCATTTTATTTAAACTTAAAAATCTATTAAAATGTAAGCAGTCATTTAAAAATTCTTGTTTTTTTTTTCTTTTTTAAGTATAGCTGAAATAAACATGGACGTTTGTTAGATAAATCATATGAATAGGTTTTTAATTTATTTAAAGCTTAATGATAATGCTGACATATTTTGAAAATATTTTAAATTTATCTCTCGCTGCTGGTGTACAAATTTAACAAAATACATTGAAATAAAACACACAAGAGAAATTGCTTTATTAGAAACACCTACACTAAAATTTGAGGTAAACAATTATAATTTTAACACTTTTTTATCCCTTTTTTAATTTATTCTAGTGAGGAATAAATTTATTTTAGCAAAAAAGGCTTATTAATGAAATATGCTTATTTTAAAATTACACTCTGATTTCCAATAATAGATATGTACGAAAATATGATCAAGCAAAAGAAACGTTTCCAAATCCAATGTAAATTGAAGAGAAAACACATTTTTGGTTGATCTTATAATATCATGAGATTTTTATAAAATATGTATTTCGTCAAATGTTGTTTCTTGGCGTTAATTTTCTTGTGTACTTTCATGAAATTGTGCATAAGCGTAATCCAGGGTGTAAAGCTTAGAGTGAATTATATCGGATTTACTAACTATCAATTATTCATGAAACTATCTCCAAAAATAATCACTTTTACGAAAATTAAAAAGAAACTTAACTTACGAATCTTAACTTTACTTTTAATGTACCACTATGCGGGTTTTTAAACATGGCTCAATAATCTGACAATTTAAATTGTCTTGTAGGTATAATACAGTATAATATAGTAAACGTTTTGTTGAAAGAAAGACAAACAACTTTTACTATATTAAGAATATTATTTCTCTTTTGACGCACAAATCTCTTTTTTTCTTATTTGGATACAATTTTAGACTATTTACAAGAAACAGAAATTATTAATTTGACATTTTATATAAATAGAGCTAAACAACTGCACAATGGTAAATATTTTCATCAAAATGTGATGAATGACCCATAACGATGATTGATAAAGTTACCATCTTATTATTTTAGAGTATCACATAAATCTTCTTCTTGAGCGAAATGAGAATTAATGTAGTTGAGCAACAGAACAATGGATTAATCAAACCAAACCAGGACCCAGGAACTGGTGTTAATTTACTACGTAGCTGCAAGAAAATTAAACATTTCCAAAGTCTTAATATACATATATACATATAGAAGCACATATATAAAAAAAATATTTATGTTGTTTCTAAAAATACCAAATATTAATTATATTAAGGAAAGCGTAAACTATTTATTATGAAATTCGCCAAATAAGACAGATAATAAAAGTTGAAGCAAAACACGGATACGTGACACAATAAAATCTGTCTCACAACAACGATATAATGAATAATATTTCGATGTATTGATAAAAAAATTAAAATTAAAATTATTTTATCGCCAGAGACTGGATGTAGATATAATTTCAATTTTACAAGAATGACTTTAACAATTTTTTATGATAGTGACATACATATTTACTATTAGAAAATATATCAAATTGGTCTATAAGTACTACATTAATGAAATTCTGAAATATTTTCTGTAGCATACCCAAAAGGTATTTGTATATGGCTATTTTAACACATTATGTGTTTGTCTCAGTAACAGTGCTCTGTACCACTTGCATTAAAGAAAAAAGAAACAGAGTTTGAAATACATCAGTCGATCCGCATTTAAATTCGGTTCTGAGCTGAACAGATACTTTTTATATAATATACAGAATGTGATTCAAAAATGAAACTATACAATATGGAAAATATATCTTTAGTACAATAGTACTTGCGTGTGCAAATTTGTTATACTTCTTTCTATTTCTCTTATTCATTGGAAACACGTACATATTCTTTTTTTTAAATCCCAAAACCTTCTTCCAATAAAGAAAGAAAATGAAGGCATCAATAAAAAATAATTTTTTATGATGCTAATTTTAAAATAAAATCGTGAAATAGTTTCAATTAAGTTTGCAAGAAATGAATAATTCCAAAATGCATAATTGTAATATAATTTTATTTGGGATATTATTATATGAGAAAGATAAATTAATAATATAACAAGTGCTGTATTAATAAGTAGAAATAAAGCTATAAAGAACTACTTAGAAACAGAATACGAATTTCATAAAAATATTTTTTCATATCTTTATTTTATAATTTTTTGCATTACAGCAGAAGTTTTAAATTAATACTGTTAATACTGTTAGTGAAAGCATCTATCAAAATTTATGTTTATGATGATTATTTTAAAAGGATATTGTGAAATAGTTTAAATTAAGTTTGCAAGAAATGTATAAGTTCTCAATGCATAATTGTAATATCATTTTATTTAGTATAGTATATGAGAAAATTAATAATATAATACAAGGGTTATACTAATGAGTACAAATAAATCTAAAAAAAAATCTAATTAAAAACAGAATACAATTTTACACAAATATTTCATCATATATATATATAACTAGCCGCCACTGGCGACCAGTTTGGTCTCCCTTAAATGTATGTTAAACATTGCAACACGTTACATTTATTCATAATTTAATTTTCCCTTAATCCTTCGCCAAATCGGAAGATTCTAATAGACAGATCATGAACTTTTGCGATCATGGTAGCATTTCGCATATTTTTTGGGCACAAATGTCACATACGCACGTTGGCGCGATTCCCCCCCCTCACCCGCCAATTTGGCGAAAACTTTGTTATGGAAATTGTTGTTTATTTACTTTTATTTTTTATTTTAATTCTATAAATTATTTTTGATATGTATATCAATATTTATTTACATCAAACTATCATTTATTTATTTTTATTCTTTTTTTTAATTATGAGTATTTTTGTTAGCCGGGAGCAGATGATAATTCGCCAAATATCGTTCCCATCTCCGTCATTCATACTACAATTAATTTAATTTTAAATTATAAACCTGTCACTCATTTCATTTAAAATACTTAACTTTAATCTAAAATGCTTATCTCTATAATAAAACCGTATGTCATGTGACTGTCCTCAACAGTTCCGGGATGCCGCTTCACTGTTTCATATGCCATGCAGCCATTTTTATTCAAAATTATTTTTTCTAATAAAACTGCATAAAAGTTACATTTTTAGAAAGATCGTTCAAAATAAATTAATATTTGAGAGATGACTTACGTTCAATTATGTATACATTCTGCAATAACTTCAGTTTCAATTAGGTTCGCTGTTCAAATTCTCTATCCATGAAAGTAAACAACAACAACAACAAAAAAAGATTCATTCGTTGTGAACGTTTAAAATATTAAACCATGAATTTTTGGACCGCTGCCTGGTGTAAAAAAAAATAATCAGCACCAGTGAGACAGTCAAAGTTTACCATAATTTTGTTCCATACAACTCAACTTCCTTCGGATCTTTTCTTGATGTAAGTTGAACTCCGTGGTTGAACTCATGTAATAATATTTAATGGATCAAATTTCGAAACAAATTGTCAGCTTTTATTTTTCGTGTGTATTAATTAGAAACGATATTTTAATTTTGAAATCAAATGTTTTGATTTATGATAATATTTCTTATTTATCTATTTTCTATTTTAAAGAAAAATGTGAACGTCATGTATTTTAAATTGGAACAGCTGTCACGGACGCACCAGGGTTGGCGGAATTTTTGTTTTGCGCCATTTTGGCGAGAAAATCCCATTTTCAGGTACCTATTAGAGATTACTAAAACAGCATATACTTTTATTTTATTATGAAATAGTTTATTTTATATTAAACACACACACATAATGATTAATTTATTATAAAGTGGGTTAAGCGGTTTTTGTCAAGAAAGATGAAATACATAACAACAAAAAATATGCGAAATGCCACCACGATCGCAAAAGTTCTTGATTTGTCTATTAGATTTTTCCGGTTTGGCAAAGGATTAAGGAAAAAAATAAATTATGAATAAAAATAATTTGTTACAATGCTTAACATACATTTAAAGGCGACCAAACTGGTCGCCAGTGGCGGCTAGTATTACATAAATTTAAAATACTTGACACTTTTCATTTAAAAGAGAAAATAAATAAATAAATAAGAAATAATATCATAAATCAAAACATTTGATTTCAAAATCAAAGTATCATTTCTAATTTGTACACGCGATAAATAAAAGCTGTATTAGCGATTTTAAAAATGCTAAAAATCTGATTCATTAAATATTATTACATGAGTTCAATTTACGTCAAGAAAAGGTCCGAAAGTTGAGTTGTATAGCACATAATTATGGTAAACTTTGATTGTCTCACTGGTGCGAATTATTTTTTTGACGCGAGGCAGCGGTCCAAAAATTCATTCGCGGAGAACTTGCTTTGCGAATGATTACCTCCATGATTTAATATTTTAAATGTTCACGACGAATCAATCTTTTTTTTGTTTACTTTTATGAATAGAGAATTTGAACTGCGAATCTTTCGACTGAAGTTATTGCAGAATATATACATAATTGAACGCAAGTCATCTCTCAAATATTAATTTATTTTGAACGATCTTTCTTAAAATGTAACTTTTATGCAGTTTATTCGAAAAAATAATTTTGAATAAAAATGGCCGCTTGGCATATGAAAAAGTGAAACGGACATCCCGGAACTGTTGAGGACAGTCACAGGACTTACGGTTTTATTTTAGAAGATTTGCTGCATTAGAGAAAAATCTTTAAATTAATACTGAAAAAATTTTGGTATGATATTACTTGTTATATTTATTAATACAAATTACCCAGATATATTAATAAATTAAAAAAAAATATTTTGTTTAAGATTATATTTTTTATACGGAGGATAAAAAATGATTTATTATATTTTTGTCTATAAATTATTACATTATGGCAAAAAATATATAAAATCTTAATACTCCGAAACAACCACAGTATAAGATTTTGGTGCCACATTATTTGCTTCCTGAAAAGAGTTGGCAGCGAAACAACGAAATAATACTCTCCACTTTAATATAAAAAATACTATCCACTTTAATATGTTTTGGTCCAGTAAATTTTTTATACAGCATGGTATATTTTTAAGAACTCAATGATTACATTTTAAGAACATATAAATTTCCTCTTGTCAACAACAAAATTGGAAGTTCTTTGAAAAATGACGTAAAGCAATAAAATATTTGCAAATATTTTACGATCAAATTCTTGAACTATTTCCTCGCTTGCAATGCTGAAAGAAAGCTATAAAATAGATAATTGCCCACGTTGATGAGTAAAAGATTTTAAAGCGAAGTAATGCAGTGAAATTGCTACACTTGAGACTGCAGGAGAAAAATAAATTTACTCTTTAAAATATAAATTTACTCTTTAAAGTTTTTCATGTTTAATACGTATGCGTAAATGGAAATTTATAAAATAAATATCTAAATAAACGTTTAAAATATATCTAACTAATACCATACTCTTGGTAGCCATATAAAATGTACTCTTATTAATATTTTATAAATTTACATTTTAATATATATTAGAAATGCATTTTATCTTATTTTACATATTGGAATAACAGTACACTTTTTCAACTTTTATCATTTGATTTATTGCTGGTACCCATATAAAATGTACTCTTATTATTATTTATTCATTTACATTTTAATATACATTATAATTATATTTTATCTTATTTTAAATAATTGTCTAACAGTACACTTTTACAACTTTTATCATTCGATTTATTATTCCTTGAATATGGATAAAATGTACACATACATGCATACGTAAGACATATAAAAGATGTCCTTAATCAGACACGTGAACTATTCTTATTATTGTTTTTGTTGTTGTTATTATTTTTAATGTACATTTACTATTATTATTTATTATTATATAATTTTTTTTCGAAACAAAATAGACTTTCTTCAAATTACAGTTTTATCAGAATCTTGTATGTTTCAAATCGTCGGGATTTTATGTTATTGTATATTTTATTTCACTAAATTAATACTAAATGAAAACAATATATATCTGGAAAACAATACTAACGTTTTCTAATATCAAAAGGAACGTTTTCTGTTTTGCATTTGAAATTAGTTTGAGTAGCTATCATATACAAACGTTAGTTCTAACACTAATTTAAACAAATAAAAAAGAACATTTTTCATTACATTACAGACATTAACATCGTTGAAAATTAAATTACATTATTTTTGAAGATCGTCCAATAAATAAAATGCATTTTCTTAAATCATAAGTTAAACACCTGCTCTTCAGATTTTTAAGTTACGTGATTCTTATCAAACTTTGAAACTACTCATTTATAACATTTTTTAAAAACACAAAAATTTTAAAATAAAATTTACACATTAAAAATTTCTATATTTTGGCGGAACTTTTGACACTTAAATTTCAAAGAAACTTATAACCCGGGTCGGAGGTTCGTTCGGTTATTGGTTTATACTATTCGATGTACAAATTAAGGGAATATCCGGTGCGTGCGTAGCACGACTGGTATACGTTGCCGAATGCAACTGGTACCTGGGTCGGAGGTTCGTTCGGTTAGAAGGATTATCTGGAGTGCGTAGAACGACCTGTATACGGTGCCGAAATCAGCGGTCACCCAAGACTGAAGTTCGTTCTGTTCGAGGTTTTCTACAATTCGAGGCCCCGATGTAAATTAGGGGCCCGCTAGCGGGGGAAACCAGCTAGTTTCTTATTAATATTGGTTGAAAATAAAGATTATTCTCATGTGTAACGAAATTCTATTTTTTTTAATATTTACCTAAATCTTGCATAAGTATTTTAATAAAAATGTTGGTTAGTAGCACATTATAGTGGATTTTAAAATATATCGAGATAATAAAAATATAATAAGTCAAACAAAAATCTACACAAGAATCAATCAGTTAAGTGATTTAAAGTAAAAGGTTCAGTCCAAACCACATTATTGGATATTTATTTTCTTTGTATTATTTACAGTTTCGACCTATTTTTAGATATTGTTTTATAGAAAAGCGCATTTTATAGAAAAATTTGAAGTTATGACGTTCTGGTTTTTAAGTTATTTACCATAGAGTCAACTATATACATATATATTTACATTATACTACCATTTACAGATATTAAAGACAAATTTCACATATAAAACCAATGTACATGTCATTTACAAAGATATACGTTACTTTCTTCCAAACAGGACATGTGTACGTTTAAAAACATTTATATGTGCTAAAAAAATATGTACTTTCGTGGTATAGAGGCCCCCAAGGATAAATCGCCAAGCGAGCAAGATGTATCGCCAAATTATAAAGCATAGATGACATTATAGTAATGTATGATGTATGTAACATTTCTTGAATATATGGCCAAGTTTTACTTAAAT
Organism: Maratus michaelseni; assembly: GCA_963931845.1. NCBI lineage: Eukaryota > Metazoa > Arthropoda > Arachnida > Araneae > Salticidae > Maratus > Maratus michaelseni. Next base: position 297,608,380 of record OZ007589.1, on the reverse strand, counting down.
CTGATGCATATATGATGTATGATGTATGATGTATATGACATGTCTATAAGACGCATATGATGTATATATGACATATAAAGACGTAAATAATAATTATATAATGATGTATATGGTGCATATACGAGTATTTAGAGTGTATATATGCGTATAGATAATGCATATATGGGGGTTAGATGAAAGTGAAGTAAGTCAAAAATTTGAAAAATCTGGAAAACCATACTTTTACTGAACGTATATTAATTTCAGTTCAGTGCAACAGTCAAATAAAACACAGTTTACTTAAGGAGTCACTAGATGGCTAAACAAATTGGACCACTGAATGCAACGGAAATACGACAAGTTTCACAGAAATCTTCTTTTCTCAAATTACTAAATAATGACTTATTCCACTGTCATTCTAACCCCTTATATATAAGCTTTGCGATGATCTTTGCGATATCGTAGCTGCAACCTTGGCATAATGAAAATTGTGGGGGTCGCTATAACACGAAGTACTTTCACCCATCGTTTTGGGCATCTTCAGTTTTACCAATCTTCGTCATCGCCTCTTGATTCCATTCTAACTTTCCCAGTATTTACAAAATTTAACAAATTGCGCAATTTCTTGTCTATTTTTCGAAGATGAGTAAAATTGGAGATGCTCAAGACGATGGGCGATAATATTTTTCGGCACATATAAATGTTTTTAAAAGGACTGACTTCTCCTATTTGGAAGAAAGTAACGTATATCTTTCTAAATGACATCTACATTGACTTTATATGTGAAATTTGTTTTTAATGTCTGTAAATGATAGTGTAAAGTAAACATTATATGTATGACGTACTGGAGTATCTGCTACTATCAAATTTAATTCATCAATTGATTTCTTATTGAAAATTCCGAATAATTATGATGCCTAGTTATACATTTTAATCAAAATTCAGAAAAAAATAAATATTATACCTATACACACAATATTTGCCATTTATACAAGGTTTAAGTACCCATAAAATTTGTTTTTTATATACTTATATTTATCAGGATGTTTAAAGTTTCAAATAATTTGGCCTGTATAAAAAACATACAGGGTGACTATAATTAACGTTATAGTAGTCAGACTAATTTCGAGCACATTCTGTTTGATGGATTTCGTTGAATCTTGGTATATACGTCACATGGACCATCGGGAAGAGAAATATCCAATAAAAAATAGTTCAAATTTCGACCACCAGGTAAAATATTATATATTATATTTTTCGCATAAAAAACCGGAAACAAAAAATGGAAATATAAAACTTTATTTAATCACAGCATTTGTTCAATGTGCATTTAGTTTGTGTTAATGACATGTTCAAAACGTGTTAAAACATGTTCAACAGAAAGTTAGCATAACACGACAAGTCACTTCAATTCCTCAAGAGTCACTTCTTGCTTCTGTTGAACATGTTTAACATTCTTTGAACATGTCATTGACACAAACAAAATGCATATTGAACAAATTCTGTCATTAAATAAAATTTTATGTTTCCAATTTGTGTTACCGGTTTTTTATGTGCCATTTTTTTCTCGATGGTCGAAATTTGAACTATTTTTTATTAGATACTTCTCTTCCCTATGGTCCATATAACGTATATATCAAGTTTAAGTGAAATCCCTCAACCTGAACGGGTTCCATATTGTTCTGAGTAGTCTAATTTTAATTAAAACCACAATGTACGATTTTCTGAAATATTGAAAAGTAATACGATCCATAAAGTTTTTAAATAGCTATTATATTCTCTAATAAAGAATTTTCAGGAAAGGTTATTTATTTTATTTAACATCAGTGGTACTTTTCAATTGAGTTTAAATTATGATAAATAAAAGAAGCATATAATAATTAAAACAGAAATCTACTCAGGTTCTCAGGTCTGCTCATCTACTCAATAACCAGTGTTATTCATAATACACTAAATTTTATTTAATATTTATATAATTTAATATTACAACATATTAACATATTTTAGTTAATATTTCAAAGAGAAAACAATAAAATTTGTAGAATACATTTGAATTCTAACGCTTATAAGTATTACTTAGGAATTTGGATTCATGGATAAATTTATTATTAGAATTGTGATAATACGTCTTTCATATGAAACAGCACCGACAACACTTGCTATAAATCATATTTACATAATAAAACTTCGTAAGAAACAAAGTAAATAATTTTTTTTCTAAGTAAAAAACTCTTTCTAAACTAAAGAAATAAATTCATTTAGATAGCTTTCAATACAAAAAAGTATAAAGTTACCAATTGCAGCCGTTTGGAGGAAAGCAATTCTAGAAAATTTCGGTATATTTTCACCGATCATGACCCCCAGACCAAAAAACCACCCTCCGTTGAAATGTTGATTTATATATATAGATATATCCATACATATCTGATCTATGTAATATGATAGCACTCGTATTTATAAATCAATTTCAATGAAACTAATTGTGTGTATTAAGCTCATCAATGTCTCGACCGAGTTTGTTGGTCAACTTGGTCCGCCATTTTGTTTCAAGATGGCGGCTATTTAAAAATTTAAAACTAAAATAAATATACAAAAAAGTTAAAAATTCAAATTTATTTTTTGCTTAAGTGTTAGGCCTTGATACAAGGATTCCGCAGTGTTTTTTGTTTTATCTCTCTCTTAAAAAACGGCTGAGATACAGCAGTTTGAAATTCTAGGGTGGCAGACATTTTGAAACAAGATAGCACATTACAAAAATCCAACGATTAATTTATGAGTTGTAGTGAACGCGATTTCTCGCAAATTATCTTTCATTGTTGTAATCATTTTCCCAATCATACGCATAAAACTATATATTAATATCCGTTAGCGCCAAATTCTCGCCAAATTTGGCAACCGAAATAAGTCTTCATAAATGAAGCCAACTTGGCTATAGTTGACTAATTTGGCAAATTTCTTATTCAAATTCAGTATTAACGAATGTTCTGTAATTGGGTTCTTTGCATTTTAATTTGCTGTTTCGAGTAACATTAGCTCAAATTTTAAAACGAAGATATAGGAAAGCTACCTTTCCCTCCCGGTACAGACCGGAAGGACTTTTTTACTTTCTTCTATCTTTACAAGAAGAAAGTATTGGATTCATGAAAATTTTTGACTTCCGGTTTTCAACGGATTTATACGTTTTAGAAGGTCCTGAACAGGATTTGACTGTTTTTAGAAAATGCCTGTCTGTGAGTCTGTGACTCTGTCTGTCTGTATGTGACAAAAAAATTTGTGGGCGCTCTATCTCAAAAACTAATGCACGAAATTTAATAAAACTTTATATTAAGATAGTAAATGACATAAATTGGTGCTGATTAGTGTTTGGTGAAAATTGCCCGACAGGTGGCACTGCTATGCTGCATTTTTCTCGATTTCTGCAATAGCTCTATCTCTAGAACTAATGCACTCATTTTCATCAAACTTCAGATTCAGTTAGACCTTGACATAAATAGACGCTGATTGCGTTTTTGTGTAGATATCCCAACAGGTGGCGCTGCTATACCACTTTTTTCCTGATTTTTACGATAGCTATATCTCAAGAAATAATGCACAAAATTTAATAAAACATTATATTCAGTTAGTTGCTGATAGAAATTGGTGATGATTAGTGTTTGGTGAAAATCGCTCTACAGTTGGCGATGCTATGCTGCATTTTTCGGGATTTCAGCAATAGCTCTGTCTCAAGAACTAATGCACTCATTTTCATCAAACTTCAGATTCAGTAAGGCCTTGACATAAATAGATGCTGCTTACGTTTTGGTGTAAATAGCTCAACAGGTGGCGCTGCTATGCTACTTTTTCATTATTAACATGATAACTATATCTCAAGAACTAATGCACGGATTTTCATCAAACTTCACATTCAGGTAGACGTTGACATAAATTGCTGTTAATTAGGTTTTGGTCTAAATCTCCCAATAGTTGGCACTGCTATGCTGCATTTTGCAGGATTTACACGATTTTAGCAACAGTCATACCTCAAGAAGTAATGCACGGAATTTAATAATACTTTAGATTCAGTTAGACAGACCTTGATATAAATTGGTGCTGATTCTTTTTAGTGTTGCGAAACCTGTATGAGATTGAAGAAAGTTTTGGGATTGGCACATCCGACTAGTTTTCTTTTGTTTTTCTTACATTTTCCCTTTTAGTTTTTTAATTTACTTCTTTTATTTTATTTTAATTTGTTTATATTCTTTCATTTCCTTTTCTTTTTTCTTTTTGATAATTTTTCTATCATTTTTGGCAACTCTTTCCATTTTTGCATGTTCTCCTCTGTGATTGGTATTTACCTTTCAACTCGCGCCATCTGTCGAAATCTTTCTAGGTTCACCTCTCTGCCCTTCCTGTTCATTTTTGACCTTGTCCCCTTTTACGGACACGTGTTTACATTGGCTGATGACGGGCTGTTAAAATTTCAAACCCGAAACGCGTCCTGCGTGTTCTTTTGTTTTTATGGTGATTCTTACAAAGTTTTATTATTTAATACGTCATTCATTCTTACTATATTTCAAACTCATATTAGAAAAAATCAGTAATTCAAGTTTAATACAAGTTTTAAACTGATAAACGTAATTTATTGCCTACATATATTTCTCAAGAAATGTATATTTAATTTTTTTTAATCTGAGGAAATAAGTGATTTTTCCTGAAATACTAAATAACAGTAGCGTGATCATTTTGACATTTTATAAATTTCCTATTTTTAAAATTTTGAAGAATTTACCTGTCAGAAGTAATGCAGGAATTGCTACAAAACAGTCTTAACTTTTTATGATGTCGCTCATCAATAAGTATTTTTTATGAGATGAGTCTGAGCATATCTTTTCATCTTCTTAAAGTTTTGAGATGACTTTTTTAAAATTTCGCTGGATGAATTTCTTTAAACTTCATATGAAAACCCCTTTGATCGTTGGTATTTTTCATCATATGATTCAGTGAATAAAAATTCTTTCGAATCCTTTCTTTCGAAGTCTGAAAATCCATAATGAATTTTTGAGATAGACAAATTCATTATCAATATCTCGATAAAACAAATAGAAAAGATACTCTACTTTTAAGAGAATATAAAATAATTTACAATTAATTAACATAAAAGAAAGATTTCATTTAATAAAAATTAAATTAAAAAATTGAAATAAAAATAATTATGCATATAATTTCCAAATAGTTACATTTTAACGAGAAATTTGTTTGTATGTACAAATCAGTATGTGCAAAAGCTTATTGATATATAATACTGAAAAAAAGGCACCACCCCCTACTAACTCTGATGCAAATCGTCCTCCTAAAATGTGATTGGTACCAATCGTTTACAAATGACGTCTACTAACGTGTAGCTTTTATAAGAGAAAAAAATTAAACACAGCTGATAAGCTTTCAATTTATTTTTATTTATATTTTACATAAAATAAATGATGATATACTAGATTAAACTTTCTAATTTCTTAACTTCGTGAAGGCTACAATAGTTTAATTTCTTTCTTTACGTTTCCTTTAAAAAAAAAGTTGGCCAGAAGAAAAATAAAGAAAAAGGAACAATACGTGCATTTTAATCCTTAGATTGTCCAAGGAAAAAAACGAAACTAGCCATTCGACTAAAAACTGTGTTTTCATTGAATGTATGTTTAAAACAAATATGCTTAGGGGGTCGTCTTCATACTGAAATTGTACAGTACTCACAATACAAACACATAATTTCGACATCATATTCGGCGTTTTCGGCACATTTCATCTTATGATATCAAACGCGAAGTCATTCAGTAAAATAGCTTAGAAATTATGAAGGTTTAAAGTTTTGAACTGCTAATGTTAAATTCGTTTGTAATCTCTGCAAAACCGATTGCAATGCGGCCAGTTTTTTTAAACATAACTCAAAAAGTACTTGACGGAATCAACCGTAATTTAGGATTCACATATTTCGAGCTTGTAGTTATTGATTTATGCTAAAATATTTATACGTTACAATTATTTTTTGTTAGAAAATATATTTTGAAAATATCAATTTTTATTTTCAAATTAAAGTTCGCATTAAAAAATTAAGCATTTGATACAATGCCAGTATCAAGATGACCTCCTAAGCATTGAATAAAAAAAAAAAAACATAAATTGAAAAAAGACCTGTTGAATGGCTATTTCCGTTTTATTCTGGGAGAATTTGGTGATTAAAATGTATGGGGAGTTTTCGTTTATACACTGCTTCCAATACAAATAGCAAAAAAGCTAGCGCTTGCAGCCATTCGGAGGAAAGCAATTCCAGAAAATTTCAAGATATTTTCAAGGATCATGACTCCCATATCCCAAACAGCAAGTGTATAGGACTTACCAAGGTCTCGACTGATTTTGTTGGCCAGCTTCATCCGCCATCTTTTTTCAAAAGTGTGCTACATAAAATTTCAAATTCAAAAAAAATGTAAAAAACAAACAAAAAATTCAAAAAGTTTTTAATTTAAGTGTTCGACCGTAAATAAAGGATTCCGGGCCATTTTATGTTTCCCATCTATTTTACAAAATGACTGAGCTATAGCAGTTTGGAGTTTTAGGGTTTCTAACATTTTAATAGAATCTGTTTTTTGTCATGCTGTAGCACTCGTATTTATGAACTGATTTAGATGTGATTGAGTATGTGCACAGGACTTACTAAGGTCTTGATCGAATTCGTTGACCAGCTTCATTCGTCATCTTGTTTTAAAATGGAGATTCAAATAAAGATTTCAAATTTTAAAAAGATGTACAAAAGTATTATAAATCCAAAATGTATTTTCCCTTTAGTATTCGGTCTTCATACAATGAATCTGGAGCATTTTTTCTTTTGCCTCGGTCTTAAAAAATTTGCTGAGATGCAGCAGTTTGAAATTCTAGAGTGGCTAAATTTTCCATAATCAGATTTGATGTATGAGCTTTATATAACATGGTTCCTCGCAAATTGACTTTAATTATTGTAACCATTTTCGTTGCACTTATACGTTTAAAACTATATAAGCATATCCTCCAGCATCAAATTCTCGCCAAAATTGGCGGTACTTGGCGAAATATGCCCAAGTTAAAAAATAAATCGTAGAAAATGAAAAACAACAAAAAAACCAACTTAAATATACACGGCCAAAATAAAGGGCTATAAATGAAGCACTATCACTAGGCAATAAATGACTTGGACATAGGTGACTATTTTGGCAAAATTCTCATTTAAATCCTTACTGAAGGAAACTGGTACTGAATCTCTATAATCGGGTTTCACGCATTTTAGGTTCATATGTGATTGAATAACATTAACTGAATTTTAAAGAAAAAGGAATAGGGAAGATTTCTTTTCATCCGGAAACAGGCCGGATGGATATATATTTTTTTTTTGTGACGGCTGTATGTACATACGAGTATATTAAAAATATCTCATTTTACATATTAATTTCTAATTGTTTTTAATTGATGTAACATTAGTACTTAATGCATTTAAATGTTTTAAGATTTCTTAAATGTACATTTATTTCAGAATTTAAAGAAAAAATTCAGCCGCTATAATATTACAAGGTATTTATTATTGCACGCTTTTATTTAACTTAGTTTGCTATCTGCCGGTCTAGGACAAATCTTGCAATCGATGTATGATCCACTTTCTTCAAGACGATTTTCCTCAAATGTTACACTCGAGTTCATTGTTGATGACAAAGCAATATATAAATAAAGAATTAATAAATAAAGAATTAATAAATAAAGAATAAATCGTACATTATCAGGGGTCAGGCTCCAAAGGCAAAATACCTTTTTTTTCACTGACCAGAAATATTATAGAAATAATTCAAAGAACAGTGATGCTGCAAACAGTACATTTACAACAATAGAATCACAAAAATTGTTAAAACAGTGAAATACATTTTGTGCCAATCTACGCTTGCTAAAATACAGCAGCAATATAGTTTTAACTATATAACGGTTACATTAAAGGTTAGAATAAGGAAATTTTCAATAAAGGCATGTTACTTAAATTTTCTATATTCCATTTCTTATTCTAACTTTTCTCTTTGCTTTCATTTTTATTTAAATTTACTATTTAAATACATACTCTGGTAGGTTTAGTAATTTCCCTTTCTTGACAAGTGTATGAGGGTGTATAGGGTGATTCTTTTATTCAGTTTTGCCTCAAATAACTGCTAAACCGAGTTAGCTACATTCATAAATGGGACTAGTTATAGTAAACTGGTTAAACACTTTATCTGACAGCTTCTCCTAGTAGAATATCTGTGCAGTTAGCGTTTCTACTTCAAAGTTTGTACGGGATATGGAAAAGGAGTCATTACAAAGTTGTGATATAATCTAAAATGGTGTCATATGTAAAAATAACTTTATTAGATACCTTGAAGTGTAATTTTTTTGCGTCCAATCACCAGCTTAAATAAGCCACTTATTATACGAAGAAATGTGGAATTATAAAACAGATGCACATTTACTAATACATTTAACAGATGTAATCAAGGCACATTTTATTTTAATAAGAAAATCAAGTTAAGTATGTTCAGTGCGTCCAATGGCACACTTTTGCATCCGATACAGGGAACAAACTACAATCGTGTAATTTCCCTTTTCCCAATATCTCGTACCATTTTCAACATAGGAATACTAACATCGAAGTTTGGTACAAGGGAGCGCAGCAAGATACATGATAGTGCAGCGCACATCATTTTATTACACCTCGACATCACGATTTTCGCATTATCTAACTCAGTTCATCAGTTAGTTTAAGCAAAAAGGAAATAAGGAATCACTAATTAAATCGGAATTAATTTCGCTAACCCTGTATATAGTCTTACAACATTGGAAATGTGTAAGTGTACATGTTTAGTAAACTTTCGTAAAAAATACACCAAAATACGATATTAAAATACGTGAGATGAATAAAGAAAATGAATAGTCTTAATCTACAAATCTGTTTTTACTTCAGAAATTATAATATTAAAAGAAAATGTGAATGTTTATTTGCATATGTATATAACCGTTTAAAATACTAATATATATATATATATATATATATATATACCGGGTGTCCGAAAAGTCTGGAAACGGTGAAATAACTCGAGAAATATACATCAGAGTGAAAAACGGGAAAAAGCATGTTCAATATTTTATTATTATTATTATCATGTTCAATATTTTATTATATCTCAGATTTCAAAGTTGCCCCCCTTTCCCGCCCGGGGGGGAACTTTCATATCCCTAAATAGATTCTTCAAAAATATTGAACATGCATTTTGCCGTTTTTCAATCCGATGTATATTTCTCGAGTAATTTGACCGTTTCCAGACATTTCGGACACCCTGTATATATATTAGAAAATTATAATACTACCCGAAAATGTGAATGTTTATGCGCATATGTATATAACCGTTTAAAATATTAACTAATTATCATATATATATATATATATATATATATATAATGTGCGTCTAAAAAATTCAGTGACTTCTCTTCAAAAATAAAGTAAATAAAGTGAACGAAATATTAAAAAAAATTGTCTTTATAGCTCTTCAAATAACAACACAATTTTGACAATGTTTGTGAAGTTTCTGGAGACTGGCAGTGAAGGCTTCGTTCGGGATCGCTGAAAGCAATGATGTCATATGTTGTTGATTTTCCGGTACATATGCAACGTGTGGGCCTTTCGTGACTCGCAGTCTTTTATGACTTCCGATTACGAACAAGTATTTGTCGCACTTGCTCGAAGTTGTCTGGGGTTGTGCTTGTTCATGGTCGATCCGAACGCGGCTCATAACAGGCTCATCAATAATTTCCTTTCCGTCACTGAAAGGACATGCATTTTTTACACGTTGGTTCCGATTCGTACACGTACATCAACATTGCAATTGTCAGCGTTGCCTTTTCGCCCAATTTGCAGTAAAATTTGTTTTTTTATGTGTTGTTCCATTGCATTTGATACAACGTGTCACACCGACTCCGTTTGATTGGCCCAACGGGCAACTATGCTTGAACATAGTTATTTATACGACTGGAGACACTTCTTCACATGTTTTTATTACGTAAGCATGCACGCGTTCTTGTACCGAGTTGTTATTTAAATATCGGGCTATTAACCAAATATTTTAGAAGCACCATGTGTGTGTCTATATACGTGTGTTGTATATTCGAGTATAATGCACCTTAAAATTTGTAAAATTTGTAAAATAATAATAGAATACACTCTTCATAATACAATAAGTATTTCACTAAAACCTAAATATTATTGCGCTATTTTATATCAGCTAGTAAATTGTAATTAAATTTTTTATATATATATATAGGGAAAATAACAAACCTTACAAAGCAACAACTATTATAAATTATTTAATGCGTTTTTTCTGCTTTAAGGTATTTGAGTCTAAATAACAGATTCCTGTTTTAAAAGATGATAAGTAAAAAAATTAACATATACAAAAATTAAATTAAACATAAAATATATCCTTATATTCTATGAGAAGCTATTTATGGTGTGTTTCGTTTTGAATATAATTCTAATTTATTTTATGAATATTTCAGTTTATAAGTACACTAGCAAAACCCGCGGCTTTGCTCGCATAATTCTTGAAAAATGCCTAGTGGTATTCGTTGGCCTATTTTCATTAGAGGAAATTTTACTGCCACAGATAATTCAAAAATTACTAATTAAGCCCCACTAATGTCGAAAAAAATCGAAATTTTAGACCTTTTTTCGCTCTTTCACAACCCCCCTCTCCTGTGGTAGTGTCACTGATATAAAATATAGCCTATGTTACAGCAGGGACTGTTACCATCACTTTTGAAAATGGTTCTGTAGTTCAAGAGATTCCATAGAAATTGTAATTTAGAATGTCTTTAGACCGTTTTTCGCTCATCTCACCCTTTTAAATTTCGATTTTTTTTAGAATTTGTTCTTGGATAGCATTTACATTTTATAAATAACTACCATGCCAAATTTCAAGTTTCTAGTTCCTACAGAATAAAAAAAATCGAAATTTTAGAATGTTTTTCGCTCTTGCCGCTCCCTGTAGTAGTGGCACCGATATAAAATATAGCCTATGTTACAGCAGGGACTTTTACCATCAATTTGCCACCATCACTTTTGAAAATGGTTCTGTAGTTCCAGAGTTTCCATAGAAATTTGTAATTTAGAATGATTTTAGAACGCTGTTCGCTCATCTCACACTTTTAAATTTTGATTTTTTTTTTTTTTAGAATTTGTTCTTAGAGAGCACTTACATCTTATAAGTAACTACCATGCCAAATTTCATGTTTCTAGCTCCTTCAGTATTAAAAAAATCGAAATTTTAGAACGTTTTTCCCTCTTGCACCCCTTGGGAGTAGTGGCAGCGACATAAAATATAGCCTATGTTGGAGCAGATACTGTCACCCTCAATTTGCCACCATCACTTTTGAAATCACTTCAGTAGTTCCAGAGATTACCCGCTACAAACAAACAAACAAAAAAACAATCTTTACTACTTTATAATATTAGTATAGATTAAGCATAAACAGCTTTTTTAAATAAAAGCTATAAGTTTTGATTTGCCTTTTCCTCTACAAATTGCCCATTTATTCCATTTTGTTTTGATTTATATAAAATATTAGAAATGGCGCTTAGTTAGGAAAATTTTTAATACGTCTAATTAAAACACAATTATTTTTACCCTACATAAGTTCCAGATATAAAAACAAATGTGAAAGTATTATCATTCAAACACTAAAATTGAAACACAAACGATTATAATAAAATTATTAACACATCTTATACAATACTACTTCTTTACAAAAAGCCAAGAAATATTATATCATTTTATTTTGTATTTATCAAAAAAAATAACATTTCTCTTATCAGAGTACAACATTTCTAAATTTAATTTTTCGAACGATAGTAATTTAAACTGTAATAATGGCACTCTCTGTCATCCACTATCATTAACAGAAACCTTTAATGTGTTGGTTTATTTAATAAAAAAGTTATTTCATTTGAACTTTTTTCTTAGTATTGTGACATATTTAGTTACGAAACATAAAAGTTTTTTTTTTTTTTTTTTTTTTTTTTTTTTTTTTTTTTTTTATTTATACTTTTGATATAGTTCATAATTTAAATACAATAAATCATTATAATTTTTTTAATTTAAAATTAAAATCACTTTAAAAAATGTACTTCAAGAAAGTGCACTCTAAAACATTTTTTTTTAAATGAAAAACTGTAAAATAATGCATTAAAACTTGTATTAAAAATAAATTTTTGTTGTGCAAAAGCTAATATTAGAATGAAATTTGAGTTATTTGAGTATTTGATGTTGACATTTAAGTATAAGTTAAGGAAAAGATTGTTAATATCCTCCTAGATTTGTTATCTGTCTTTCTATCTATTTTTCAGTCGGTCTATTTATTTTTTCTATGTACCTATCTGTTTATATATTTATCTATCTGTACAAGGTGATTGTGAATAGCTATTCAATAATTTTTAAAGAGATCAGAAGCACAAAACAAGCCGTCAATAACACAGGAATATGGTGTTGAAACCACTTATTTAGTAGAAAATACAAGGTTTTCTATTCTAACCAAAATTGAGTTAATAATATTGGGTAAATTTATTAAACATCAAACTTTCAAGAAAAATTGTTATAAATGTCATAAATTCAAGAAAAATTCTTTAAAAGTACACTATACCAATCATTGACACCGTATGCGTTAACAACTACAGTCCAAAATATGGAGCCAGAGGTCTGTCCAAACTTTTTTCACAGGGTCCTGTTTTTGTGAAATTGCGAACAGCTTTTTATATTTGTGAAAAATCTAATCATAATTTTGTGAATTTGAAATGGTCGTTATATTCAGGTTCTTGTTTATGCATTTTTAAGATGATATATGGATATAAAATACATATATTTTCTTTATATATGTAAAAGTGACAGGTCAGATTTTACTTTTAAATGATTAATTTGTGAAATGTTTGGTTAAAAGATGGAAAAATTTTGTGAAAAATCTATTTTCAAGACAAATAATTTTGTGAAGGAGACTGTTTTAGGGAAAATAATTTTGTGAAGGGTCCTTTTTTGAAATGAAAAAATTTGTGAAGCGTCCTTTATAGGACCCAGTTTTTTCCTAAACAATTCCTGGGAGCATCAATTTTTGTACAATTTGGGTGTGGATACTGGGCTTTTCTAGCATAAGTATTGATGTTAAGAAATTTTGCAGAAGTCAAGGTTAACCTTTCAATTTTTTTACAATATCTTCACTTTTCTCAAAGTAATTAATCAAAACCCGGGTTGAGTTAGAGTGGAACACACCGCATTTTTCATAGAATAAGTGGATTGCGATTTTATGTTCCTATGTTATTCTTATGTAATACTTTTGTTTTGTCCATGGCATCTCTTCAAAATGTTAAAGAGATGTTCTGAATTACTCTCTACATGTTTATCTGCAGGTTGTTTATAGACAACGTGCACAAATTTTGAAGGAAGGTACAGCACAAAACAATGAATAATTTTATATAAAAATCAGGTACCGCAAACAATTTATTTAAAAAAAAATACAGGGCGTCTCAGTGCAATTCTAACCAAGCTTATTGTTAAGAAAGTTAAATATAATGAAGATATGCAAGCGAAATTTGCTGCAGACTTACTTTCCTTTGGGTAAAATGTTACGATATCGTGCGAAGTAGTGAAAATGGCTACCATACATATTCAAATCGTGCTAAAAAAGATGCATTGTTTCAGAATGTATTTCACATTATATACCACATTCCTTTAAGAATTATCATAATGTCAACTCCTGTTACACAAAGCAACGTATGTCTGTTTAGAATGTCTTAATATGCTTTTAATAGATATTAAAATTATGAACAAAAATCCTCGATCTTGTTGAAGTGAGACCTCCTGTATATTACGGAACTGGATGTCAATAAAAATTGTTTATTGTAGTGTGATGTATCTCCCCACAATGTCTCTAAATGTAGTTTTCGAAACCCCTGTATATAAAACATTCTAATGAAACTGAAAACGTTCGTAGTTGAATGATCGTAGTTGATTGGCCTTTAAGAGCCTACACTAGTCATGCGAAGAAACGCGCAAGCTTATATTAAGTCTATGGGAAGGTTATTGTCAGATTTCTTGCTCGCATTTTAGTTTTTTTTTTCTTTTGCATAGGATATTCGATCTCTAACGTTGCAAGATTTTACCTTTCGATTTTGGTTCAAGTTTTTTTATATAAGGGTACTTTCAATTTCAAAAACCGGTTTCAAAAGGTTCCAAAACTTAAAATGTCCAAAATAATAAATTGCATTATGGTTTACATAATTGCTAAAAAATATATTGAGAATGCATTATGTTAACAAAGAGAATATTTTTAAAAAGAGGCTAATTGATAATGTTTGACAAACGACGTTCATTTCTTTCATTACTTTTATTTCACGCACACTGTGAGTATGCCTGTTTGTGCATAGTGGCGTTATTAAAAAGCTATGCGCTAAGAGTCTGCTGTTAACTTAGAAAGTGAAAAGTCACATTTAATTAACAGAGATTTAAATAATAAACATCAACACAACGAACAGACTTCAGACATATTGAAACATTCATTATTTATTATTTAGGGATAGAAAAAACATATCAATATATATATATAAATAAAGTTTTATATCTCTTAAAATATGTTGATCTTATGAAAACGACGTTCGGTCTTCGATGCATATTGAATATCGTATTTTAAAACCGGTGTATTAATGATTCTTATAAAGAATTATTTTAAACGTGAAAGTAACTCTTTTAGGTATATTAGTAAATAAACCCAGCTTAATAGATTATGATTTTTTAGAAAAAAATACTTAAAAAAGAAAATTTCTTTATAAGATTATAATATTAGTAAGAATTTTGGGTAATGTGAAAATATCTATCACTCAAGAATGTCACGTTAGAATTCCACTTATTACATGATAGAAATATACCTTGTTCTTTGTAATACTGTGTTGTTAAATTTTTAATTAATGCTGCGAAAATTTTTTAATGCATTAGTCGTGAACTACACTGTAAAGAAATCCAGCGGAAGCTTCTAAGCAGATCTTAAAGGAGGAAGGACTTACAGAAATTCCGATAAGAAATAATTTGTCAATTTTCTAAGAATATTGATTTTTTATTGTTGTTGTCAAGTTTGATGAAAAATTTTCTATAATTTAAAAAATATATAAGCATAATTTTACAGGAAAATGTATTTGGACATCCATTTGATAATTATTTCTCAGGGACGTTCCCGGACTTTCCTACAGTATATGTTAATTTCTAAAAGACTAGATAGTGTCAATGAATAGAAAAGCGTACTATATTATCTAGACCCAATGTGTTTAATAAGAGACATCTGCGGTAAAAATATATTAGAACACGCATTACAATTTCCTGTTAAAATACATTAAAATATGAATAGTCTTGCTGTTGCTAAAATTTAATGTTAGCATTGAATTAAAAGTCAATTTCTTGAGAGAAAAACGCTAGTTTCGCCCGCTAGCGGGCCCTTCATTTACATCGGGGCCTGGAATCTTGTAAAACCATGAATAACATAAACCTCGAACCCAACGAACCTCCGACCCGGGACCTCGCTGCCTTTGGGAGAATTTCTATAAAAATTTTTAGAGATAAAGCTTTGTCTATAATTTTAGACTCATTATTCACATTCATACTCATTTTCCACATGCATATTATTTCTGCAAAATAATCTAAATCAGATGAAAAAAATCCAACTTGTCGCTGCTGTGATGGATAAAGCATCATAACCATTGAAATCAGAAATCAAAATTGAAACAAAGATCTTTTACGGAACAAAAATCTTGTCATCAGTTATATCAATTTAGACTTTTCATTGAACTTATAAATATCTGTCTGCATTTCATATACATTGTCCTGATAGAATATTTAGACATTACAGATCACAAGGATTTACAAGAAATTGTTTAAGGATAATCATATTTTTTATTGAGTAACTTTTATTGATTTCTGGATATATCTACAACATTTATGTTTTGGAGATATCTAGTATTTTAAGATGAAAAAAATTGAAACGTGAAGGTTGATTTGGATAACAATAACAAAAAATATTAAATTTTTTTAAAAAGTGTTGAATTAGTTTTGAAATGAAAGAAATAAATCAAATATTGACAATTTCTGAACCGCATGAACTGACACGATTTCATACCCGATGATGCATACACACACACACTCACACACACCACACACACACACACACACATATCTATACATATATATGATTCATATATCTTATTGAATATTTAATTATTTTAATACATATAGTCAACTTTTAATAAATAGTAAAAAAATATTGTTTCACCATATTAAAAATATATACTTTTTAGAAAGATGATATAAATGCATAGTTTGCACAACCGTTTTAAGAAAATAACTACATGTGAAACAGTATTTTTTTTTTGTCAAACAAAAGAAATGTATTTATCTTTCGCAAAACAATATCATACTATATTAAATGCAATATCCATTATATTCAAATCAGACTATTTTTTAAATAAAAAGTCCTCGAGAGAATGACGCTTAAACAATTCATTAATCTTTTTTTTTACGATTCTTGAAAAGAACATGTTCATCACGTTAATTTAAGAAACATTATCCTAAAAGAAAACTATACGACGGAGTTTGCACATAATTAAACTTTTTTAATGTAAACATTGAAATTTCCAAAAGATTAATCTTAATTTCTATTCTTTGAAAATAACTATACTTTTTTGGTAGTATATTAGATTTTTTATTACTTCTAGTTTTTTTCTACTCTGGGTATTCTTTTTATTTTTTAGTTTATGCTTGAAATTCATTACAAAAGATTTTTATTTTTATTTTCAACTTGTTACTTCTAAAAAGAGTATTTTCATATAAATGAATATGATTGAAAATATGATGGCGTTAATACTGGATTTACTTTTCGAAGAGAAAATGGTATTATTTGGATTAGTCATGTTGTTAAGGTCTACAAATACGCATGTTATCTAACAATGCAAATTACCGAGTTTTGTGGAAATTCTTTCTCTACTACAAATCACATATATACTGTACATATACACTACGCATTTGCAGGATAACCATAATTAAATAGCAAATGTTTGACTGACTCTACAAACTACACTGTTATAAATATTTCTATGTCATTTGATATTTATACTGTTTTGGTTTAGAGCAGTTCTTTCTGAAATATGGTACGCTTGCCAGTACTGGTAGGAGACGCTTCGACTACTAATACGCAAAAGTCTGATACTGGTACTTGAAATGAAATACAGCATAATATTATGAACACGAAAAAGAATTGCATTTATCAGCCTAGAAATTTTTGAAAAAAATTTAATGCTATTTGGGGATTGTAAGCGTTTTTTTCTTAAATGTTTGTTATAGCAGATTCTCTGAAATCCGCACTTGGTGCTTGCGATACAATCAGTACTCTAGAATTAAAAACCTGTAATTGTTTTTTTTTAAATTTATATGGAAAAAAATAAAATTTGTTGTAAAAAGACCATACATATACATCTAATTGAAACACAAGTGGGTATATCATGTTCAACTACAATGAGTATTAGCTAAACATTGAATGAAGTATTATCCGATCACGTTAAGTTGATCGATGCGTGAAAAAAATAAAGATGAATTTATTTGTTAATGAACATGACAGCCACAATAAGTAACTCGAAGAAAGTACCTTTTCATTAACTAATGCACTTTTTTCATTATTCATGTCTGTTAGTTACGATCTTTCCCGAAGCATAGCAAAATCTTTCAAAATCATCAGCCAATGTATCGTGGCCAGAGTATACTAACCCAGCTTTAGAGTATATATATTTTGAAATATTGGACAGCTATTGAAAGAAAATATATTCATCAAACAAAGCCAATATTTTGCCGTTGATGAATTTCATTAGATAAATTTTCAACATAAAGTGAATTTCGTCCTAAATATCTCCCAAAATGCAAGATTTCTGCATGATTGGAATTTTATTGTAACTATTTCTAACATAAAAGCAATATCTGGGCAATATTGGGATTTTATTGTAAGTATTTCTAATATAAAAACAATATTTTATACATTACATTGGTTATTTTTACAATAAAGAAAATGTTTATCAATATTGATTCAGTATTGGTTTGCTTTAAAATATTTGTCCTATTATTGAATCGGTATTGGTTTGCTATAAAATATTTGTCACAATATTTAGTCAGTATCAGTTTACTACTATTTAGTTAATATTGTGAATCTTTAGATACATTATACATTCATGCAATTAATTTTTGATTTATTCGCATTTATTTCTATTGTTTAATTTTCGAAATATAGTGTATTATTATTTGCTCACATAAAGATTACTGTATGTCTTGTTAATAGCTTATTGCTAAAAACAAGATTAAATTCAATAACAAATGTGCTCTTTAGTGCATAAATGCAATAGGTTACACGAGTTACTGGCTAAAAGCCAAAAGCAAATCCTATTAATGTGCGATAGTTACTAGCATTATATCTAATGAACGATACCTTCTGGTCTCATAAGCTAAACGTGCATCAAACGAAATCCCCATTGAATTACAGCCATTTATGATGGAATTTTAACGGTATCATCACCTAGCAAATGTGTTAGACACAATTAATGAAGCTTTAAACTTAGATGAAAAATAAAATACGTTCATAAAAGATAACGAAATAAATTGATGGATAGTTTGTTGATTTTTTTTTTCAATAAACGAAAATAAGAATGATGATATAATTTAAATTTTATTTAGGAAGGTGATTTTAAATAAATATTATTTTAATTCATTAAAACAATACATTTTAGTGCATAAAAACTCATAAACTGCATGGTTATATACCGGGATATAACAATTTGAAACATAAAAGTACATAAAAACATAGAACAATCAAATTATTTTTAGATTTAATAGGCAACTATTTTTCAACTATAGTGTGCTATCTAAAAAATGTATTTTAATAGATCTGATTTTTTTTTTAGGGATGTGTAAAATATTTGAATTATTATATTCTGTTTGTACAAAATGGCTCAATTTTCTACGAAATTTGAATACGGTTTTTTATATAGACTTAATTTTTTTTTACGTTACACTTGCTATTTTTGCAGGTATACATCTTGGTCAGAAAAACATTCCTCGCATATCGAGTCAAACAAAGACAATCAATAGAATTGTAAACTATCAATAATATTTTTTATTTAATATTTTTTAAATGAGAAAAAAAATAAAAGATGGTAATTATGACTAGTAAAAAATTTCAACGCACATTATATTCATCATGACACCTAATATTTCATTCACAGGGCTATTAAAATACACATACCATCATGAACATACTATGATCGCAACTAAATCAGTTATAAAGCGTTCAAATATTCAATACAGTTTGCGTTTCAACTATATATATAACATCATATTTGAGAAAAAGTTCTCCAAACCTTACTTACGTTACAAGAATTTCACAATTATTATAAGAAGAGCTGTAGAATTATCTTCGTTACAGAGTTGACTTTTTTTCCTCCTAAAATAAGATATCTCCTAAAATACACATACCATCTTGAACGTACTATGATCGCAAATAAGTCAATTATAAAACATTCAAACATTTAATAGCATTTGAGTTTCAATATATAAACATCTTTAAGAAGAATTTCTCCAAACCTTACTTACGACACAAGAATTTAACAATTATTATAAGAGGAGCTGAAGAATTCTCCTCGTTACAGAGTTGACTTCTTTTCCTCCTAAAATAAGACATCTCCTAAATTACGTATTCTCTTCGTTACAGAGTTGACTTTTTTTCGTCCTAAAATAAGACATCTCCTAAATTACACATTCCATCTTGAACGTACTATGATCGCAAATAAGTCAATTATAAAACATTCAAATATTTAATAGCATTTAAGTTTCAATATATAAACATCTTTAAGAAGAATTTCTCCAAACCTTACTTACGACACAAGAACTTATCAATTATTATAAGAGGAGCTGAAGAATTCTCCTCGTTACAGAGTTGACTTCTTTTCATCCTAAAATAAGATATATCCTAAATTACACATACCATCTTGAACATACTATGATCGCACATAAGTCAATTATAAAACATTCAAATATTTAATAGCATTTTAGTTACAATATATAAACATATTTAAGAAGAATTTCTCCAAACCTTACTTACGACACAAGAATTTATCAATTATTATAAGAGCTGCAGAATTCTCCTCGTTACGGAGTTGACTACGTTTCCTTCTAAAATAAGATATATTTAATAATAAATATCAAGATTAGTGTTCCTTCTATGCAGTGATGAAATCGGAATCTGTTGTTTATTTAAACTGAAACTTACGAGCTAAATAAACTTCATGAGCATTGTAAACTGATATTATTATTTCATATATATATATATGTGTGTGTGTGTGTGTGTGTGTGTGTGTTATTGTAAATAATATAACAATTTATATTTTTGAAATATTCAAAATATACATATAATAAGTATATATAATACAAAATATACATATATAAATAACATTAATTCTATATGTAAACACCTAATTTGTAATATCATTGAATAATAATGTAAAGTTTCAAACTGGTAGTGTTAAAAAGAGAGTACCGAAAACATTCAAATTTGATCCTGGAATGCTAAAATTATATACCAAGCACTTTTCGAAAAAACTGAATTTTTGCTTTATCATATGTTGTGTTCTCAACTAAGAACATTCTAATACTTACAATCAGCAGATAAATATCGCAGAACTTGATGAAATGTAATAGGATTTATGAAATTGATATTTGATAAAGTTAGGATATATATAACTTATAATTTGTTATTGCATTCAATTCTTAAACGCTCTATGAAATAAAAAGATATTAAATGTAAAAAAAATGATGTGATGAATACTTGCATGCATTATGCAGGGCCTACCAAAGATTCCAAATAACCTTCTCTCTCTTTGAAACGCGTCAGCATTTTGGAAAACTGCAAAACACGTATGAGATGTAAACTTCCCAGCTGATCGAAAAAGTCCGGGAAAGGATTCGAACCCGGCATCCCGTGGCTGAAGCTGCAATGCTGTACCAACTAATCAATTCCGGACGAATATGGCTGAACAAATTCACTCAGTTAATCTTAATGATCATAGCATCTGGTCTGATTTTCTGTATCAGAACAACAGAATAAATCACAGGTTTTTCGCCCAGTTAAGACTACATCTCATATGATTTCTTTACAAATTTGAATAATTGTGTCAAACATTAAACCAGTGCAAAACACATATCCAATAAATTTCAGAAGGTCACATTTAGTTAATTGTATTTCAGTAAGGAGGTATAATAGAGGGCTTCTGAGAGGGCCCAAGTTTTAAATTTTCAATATTAACACCTAATTTGGACATCACATTTGGATTCATCGGAACAATTTACCTTAACATACTAAACGAAAAAGCATTCTGCTAAGTAATTTAAGAATTATGCAGATTTAAAGTTTTGAATGACTAATGATATATTCATTCTTAATCGTTGAAAACAGATTGCAATCCGTGTATTTTTGTTTAAGCATAACTCAAAAAATGTTGGGCGATGTGTACTGTAACTTTGAATTCGCATATTCGAAGCTTCCAGAAATTGATTTAAAAAACAATTATAGGTTTCAACTCGTATTTCTTTTTAAATTTAATATAAAAACATATGCATTTTAGCAATTGAGGTAAAAAAAATACGAATAGTCATCTATTATTTTTCTTAACAGAAATCGATTTCTTGAAGCTTCAAACATGCGAATAAAAAATTATTGCTCTAACCGACAAGTATGTTTTTAGTAATGTTTCAAAACTACTCACATTACATTCTGATTTGCAATGGTTTAAATGAATTTATGATTAGAAGTCCCAAATTTTAGACCTTCATAATTCTTAAACTATTTGGCCGAAGGACTTCTAGTTTGGTAGCTTAAGATAAAATTTGCCGAAACATTCAAATATGATGTCAAAATTAGATATTCATATTGATAATTTCAGAGTTTGGTACAATTTCAATATAAAGAAAACCCCTAAGCATTTTTAAAAATTTTAGTATTGAACTTCTTATTTTCCATGGGCAACCTATATTCCCCTAATAAGATCCCAACTAACACAGAACTTGCGGGCCACTGATGGCTACGTTAGCCTTGGCCCAAACTAGTAGATGAGGGGCCGCAATCGTTTGCCGTAACGGCAACTTAAAAAAACTGTCACGCCGGCCACAATGTGGCCGCAACAGAATTGGCCATAACTACATTAAGATGCCCATAATTGTGCCACAAGCGGTTAATCATAATTGACGGATAGCCTAAAACTGGCCACAGTTATACTTTAAGTGGCAATTATTAATGAAAACTAGCCACAGTTTGGCCATTAACGATCATCGTGAATAAAATCTAGCCAGAAGATCGCCACAGCCATGCCACCTGCGTTTGTTAAGAATAAAAGCTACCCCAAAGCTGGCCATAAATGTTAATTTATTGGTCATCATAAATGTAAACTAGCCTTAAGCCAGCCATCCACATACCATCAATGCTATTCATTAATGAATGCATGCCGAAAGCTAGCCACTTTGTTGCCATGAATGGGCATCATTAATGTATGCAAGCCGAAAGCTAGCCACTTCGTTGCCATGAATGGGCATCATTAATGTATGCAAGCCGAAAGCTAGCCATTTCGTTGCCATCATTAATGAATGCAAGCCGAAAGCTAGCCACTTTGTTGCCATCAATGGTAATCATTAATGAATGCATGCCGAAAGCTAGCCACTTTGTTGCCATGAATGGGCATCATTAATGTATGCAAGCCGAAAGCTAGCCACTTCGTTGCCATCATTAATGAATGCAAGCCTAAATCTAGCCACTTTGTTGCCATCAATGGTAATCATTAATGAATGCATGCCGAAAGCTAGCCACTTTGTCGCCATCAATGGGCATCATTAATAAATGATAGCCCAAAGCTAGCCATATTCATGCCACTATTAGATATCATGAATGGAAGCTGGCCAGAATTATACTTTTTATGGTCCTCAAAAAAGTAAAGTTGAGCAAATCTCCATTTTTACTCCTTTGGCAGGGACAATTTTTTTTCTTTTTTTAAGTTATTTTAAACTTTAGAATCTAAATTTACTGGTCCATAATTTTTGTCTGAAAACTCTAAATATTTTATTCAAAATTTGAAAAAAAAAAATAAATAATAATAATCTATTGGAATATTTTTCTTAACAAGAGCTCATAACACCAACCTGACTTTTATGCAAACATGTTTCACTTTATTATAATATTGTTCAGTTAAAAACTGCAATGGTGTTATAAGCACCCCATATTAAAAAGGTCAAAATACAATAAAATCGAAAGTGCTTCAGATCTTGTATAGAATACTTTCAATCTGGAAGCAATAATATTTTTTTTTTTTAAAGTGTCCCAATGGAGGCAAAAATTGGCCGTATCCACTCATCTCATTAGATCGGAATAAAAGGCCATATGGTTATGATTTATTTTTTAATGTTATTCTGAAAAAGTTGCAAAAGCCATAATTGTAATTAATAAAAAAAAAAGTTGTAAAATAAGGTGTAACACAAGGTGTAAAATATATATTGAGCGTTAAATTACCAATGATGGTGAGAATACGAAAAAAAAAACTAATTTTCTTCAATTTTTAATTAAATTATAGGTTTAAACATTCTATTCAAAGGAGTAAATTTTTAAGTAGTTTCAATTTATGTTTCTTCAAGCTAATTCACCAGGTGGATTGTCCAGCCAGAATTTCCATTGAAAATTGTTATCTAATGATTATATGCAACATCCCTTTTTCGAAGCAAATAAAAAATGTATAATGTTAAATGAGATACCATATGAAAGGATTTTCAAGCGACTTCTGACATAGTACACTCACATTTCTTTAAAACATGTATTTTGGTTAAAATTGCAAGTAATAAATTAAATAGGCATTGTTTTCAGAAATAAAATGAAAGTTTTTCCTCAAATTACGGTTGCCACAAAAATTAAATTCCACAACAATGATTATAAAAAAAATGTTCAATAAAGATAAAGTGGACATGGTTGCTGCATGGGTTTATTTTATATTTATGATAAAAAAGCAGAATTTAAATTCAAACGCTCAATTTTTTTTTTTTTTTTTTTTTTTTTCAAAACATTATGTCACTCTCTAATGTAGTTAAAATACAATTTATATATATATATAGCTCTTGATATTTTCAGTCAGTTTTTACTGTAAAGTATGAAAGAATAAATTGGATTATATTCTGGCTTTATTTTTTTTTAGAAGTTTAAACATGCATCTAAAAAATATTAGATATTGCTAAAAAATATTAGGCTGCAGTGTGAAATCTTCACACAGGCCCACTAGTATATATTATTTCTGTTATCAACATCCCCTTTTCTCAGAAAATATGAAATGCACAACAATGAACGAGATGCCATAAGAAAGGATTTTGAACCAGCTTCTGACATAGTGCACTCACATCTCGATAAAACATATTTTTTGATTAAAAATTGCTGTAAATTAAAAATTAAATCTGCATTGTCTTCATAAAAGAAATGAAAGGCTTTCCTCAAATTAGTGTAGCCACAAAAATAAAATACCACATTATATAATGCATAAAATGATTATAAAAAATAAATACTACAAAAAAGATAAAGTGGGACATAGTTGCTGCACGGGTTTATTTTATATTTATGACTAAAAAGCAAAATTGAAATGCTCAATTTATTTTTCTTTGTCCCATGTTTTTTTCCGAAACAGATGATGTCATCTCTAAAGCAGTTAATTAACTATAGATATATATATTTTTTTGTCTTTGCTATGCTCGATCAGTTTTTACTGTAACTGTGATGGAATAAACGAGATGATATTCTGGCTCGACTAATGTTGTTTGAAGATAGTTTCAGTCCTTAATTTTCCTTTACAAGTTTAAACCTGCATCTAAAGAGTATTAGATATTGCTAAAAAGTATTAGACTGCAGTGTGAAATCTTCGCATGGGTCCACTGGTGCTTTTATAATACAATTTCTTACCTGGATGTTTCTTCCAATTATCCAGCTTGAAAATAAAACAAAAACGCAGGAACTCTATTTTATAAAATTGGTAAAATGTTGACATTACTGATCATTGAAATTTAAGAATTTTTTTTAATGATGTAACTATATATATATGTAAATTAGGTCCGTTCAAAAAATGTCATTTCACTATCTTCATCTCTTTGGCATATATCAGAAAAATGTAGCAGTATTCCTATAAAGTAATGTTTTAGTCTGTTAAGGACTCTTCCCCCCTTTATACACATCATAGAACAAAATTTCAATGTATATATATTTACAAAATATTACTAATTGACAGAAAGCCAATTGTCACTATTTTCCTTCTTATGTAAATCTTAAAATTTCTCTTATTAAATAAGTTTAATATTTTTTCAAAATAGTAGTGGCAGTTGATCTTCTAGAACACGGCAAGTTCACCATTCATACACTAAATCTTTTTTTTTTTTTTTTTTTTTTTTTTTTTTAATGGACTAAACATTACTCATAAATAATAATATATCATTGTTTTTACTTTTTAAAAATTAGCAAGTAATGAGTACTGAATATATATATATATTTTTTTTTAATATATTACCAATAAAGAAATCTTTAAAATATTTTTCCTTCCAGCAGGAGGTATGTGACTTTTTGACTAACAAAATTTCAAACTGATTCATACAATATTATGTACATTAAAATTTTAATCTCAAGTTCTAATGAGATTATGATGAAATTTTTATTAAAATTTTCAAAAGTTTTTATACAGCAAATTATTTTTAATACCTGATCTCCAAGCAATGCTAATTTATAATCAACCAACAAAAACAGTTTATCAGTTTTTAAAATATAGCCTACATAAAACACTTTTATTCAATTATATCTTAACCTGTAAAAAGAAGGGGGAATGTTCTCAGAATGAGAAAGAAGGGGAAAATATATAGTACATCTTTTTTAACATCATCACTTGCATAAATAAATATATATATTTAAAAACACTAGAACTGAATGCTTTTTTTTTTCATATAAATTTTATTTTTCACAACAAATGTAAAACAAACCAACCAAAAAACATTTATTTATGTATTTACAAGATGCTCAAAATTTATCAGAAATATTTTACAAGAAAATTTAATCCTGTTACAATTAAATTTCTGATGTTTCTTAATTTAAGTTTATAAACAAGAGCTGAAAATCTACAGTCATCTTCACAGAGAACTTTTTTCTTTCCAGATTTTTATTCTTCTTCTTCTGAAAAACAAAAAATAAATTTTACAAAACAAAATTAAAATGCCTTACTTTAAAAACACCACTTATTAATTAGCCATT
This sequence comes from Maratus michaelseni, assembly GCA_963931845.1. Classification (NCBI taxonomy): domain Eukaryota; kingdom Metazoa; phylum Arthropoda; class Arachnida; order Araneae; family Salticidae; genus Maratus; species Maratus michaelseni. The sequence goes on along the minus strand of OZ007589.1, from coordinate 297,581,965 downwards.
TATAAATATAATCGGAACAGAAATTATAATTTAAAAAAACTATTTACAAAAAGCTTTGTAGTTCAAGTTATTTGTACAAAATGAAACTATTTTATTGCAGTATACCTATATTTGCTTTTAACAAAAACTCATGAAAGGGCAGCGTTGTCAAATGACACCTAATTCCTTTTTTTTTTCTAGGTGCGAAACTGCATTTCATGGTGGCAATTTTATGTTATATCATATTCTCTCATTTCTTTTTGCAACCATGTTAACAATAATATTGTTTCTATTTTTATGTGTTAAGAGCAGGGGGGGAGGGGGGGGCTGTATATATTAAATACTTTATCTCTGTGTTAATCACTAAAACAAAATAAAAACAGGCTTTCTATAAATTCTTTTGAATAACTTCAAATATATAAATTCATATTCTTTACATATGATGTATGGGTGCTCTTTCTGTTCATTTCATAAAAGTCGAATTGCTCACTTTGTAAATGTTTCTAGAATTTGTATTTCTAGAAACCAGCAGTTCTTTATTTTCTTCACTTTATTTTTTCACATAACATTTCCTTCAAAATGGCTTTGTAAAGTAGGAAAATACATTGTGTACCTTATTTTTTCACATAACATTTCCTTCAAAATGGCTTTGTAAAGTAGGAAAATACATTGTGTACCTCCAAGCTATAAATCTGATATTATCACTCATAAAACGATAGCATTTCAATTCTCACCGTAATTTAGTTCAAAATAAGGAAAAGCAATTTTTCAACTTTTCCCCGTCAAAGTTAAAAAAGTAAAATTTAAATTAGGTGGGATATAATATATCCCACCACGCCTCAAAGGGTTAAAAGACAATAAAGAAAAAATGAAGTTACTTTGACACAGGGTTGGGTTTCTTCCCGAAGAAACTGGAAGAAATGGAAAAAACTGGAAGAAACCAACAGAAAACAAAACAGATGCTCAAAATTAAAATATATTAACTATATAAAAGAATTAAATTCAAAACCTAATTATATGAAATTTAAATTGGAAATTAATTAATATTAAAAATATTATTTATGGAAAAATAAGTTATTTTTTAATAACAAACTTCAGGTTCAGCAGGTATTTACAGGTTATGTTTTTTACAACTTTAGAGGTAGGGGATATTTTTTTATTGTTTATATAATTTCTGTAAAAAAAAAAAAAAAACCTACCAATTCCTTATTTATCATATAAAAATGCAATATTTTAAAAACTATTGTGCAAAACTTAAAACAAACAAATTTGTAATTATGTATACTAGCATGCTGATTTAAAAGATAAATGTTCTGAAAATAAACTCTACAGGGATAAGAATTTTTTTCATCTTTTGAATTCATCCATTCTAAGTTGAGAAATTGATTGCAGCATCTTAAAGCTAAATTACTTCTGTTTTGTTATACAATGTTGCACTGTAGTAAGGAAAATGGAGATTTTAATGAAATCCTTCAATACAGTAATTACTGTATATTAGTTTCCTTAATAAAATGGGCGTAAATTCAAAGCACTGTCTTTTATTTAAAAGAGTTTCATTCTACAATAGGTAAATGATCCACATACTATTTACTACTGGTTACAGAAGTTTAAATTATATATATTAAAAAAAATGTGCCTCTTTTGAATTGAATTACCTTTAATTGATTTTGTGTATTTTGGATAAATTTATTTGGTACATTTCCATTATACCAACACCATTGTCGTCACCAAGTGCAATAATTGGCACAAAATGAAATTCATGTGAAAGGATTCAATTGGAAAAAAAAAAAAAATGCTGGCACAAAATTGAGCATTTAAAAATATAACATTTGAAAATTACAGACTTTCACGAACTATTTTATTAAATCGACACGAATATAGACTTAAAATAAAAGAACAAATAAATATTATATGATAAATTAATAAAATTAACTCAATTTAAACTACAGGCATAGCATTGTAAATGTCTCTTAGCATTGCAGTAAGCATTTCACTTTTTGAATGAAGACTTTCATACTTTTTTTTTTGTATCCAAAGTCCTGAAACAATTTTATTGCAGCGTGCTCATCATCTGGTAAATGCCTAATGGTAAAATCCACATTAGTGTCAACAATAAATATAAGTTACTACTTAATATTAAATATTTTCTATTTGAAAAATAGCAAATTAAGATGTTTTGCGAGGTTACAGAGTAAATTAAGTAATAATAATAATTAAAAAGTGTCATGTTCAATAAATAGCAAATCACAATGTTTGGCACGGTTTGCAATAAAAATATTTACACGTTCAGGGTTGAAATAAATAGCACATTAGCATACATTTTGGCATGGTGTTAGAAAAGTCCCATTTATTTTATTCAGGTACACAATGATTGGAAAGCTTTAGACAGGTGTGTGATCTTGGCTAAAAAACTGGTGTAATTATCAATTTATCATACATAATTAAATTTTTATAAGTCTAATTAAATTTATGTAAGGTTATCTATTAGAAAATACATTTATTTTTATTGTATTTTACAAAGTTGTAACTTATATGGTAAATTCTTAAAGAAAAACAGTTTCTTCCATTTTTTCCACTTGGAAGAAACCTATTTCTTCAGGCCGGTTTTTTCCACTTTGGAAGAAACTTGCCAACCCTGCTTTGACACATCATAGACAATCTCTGACAAACAGATTTTTCCATTTTAATTTTGTTTTTTTAACAGTTAAAACTGTTTTGGCCAATAATTCAAAAATTTTTAGTAGCATTTGGGGACTCCTGAAAATCGGGGACCCTGGGCCCGTGCCCCGAATGCCCTGCCCATGACAGATATATAAATTTCTCTATTTTTAGCCGCAATCGATTGACAAATTTAGCAATTTTTCTCATGCGATCTTGGAAGAATTTCGCTATTTTTTCCCATGACTGACTGAATAGTTTCGTGATTTTTCCCGCAGCTGACTGATGAATTTCAGAATATTTTCCTGCTACCAATTGCCGAATTGTGCAGGGAGGGAGGTTTTGCGACAAATAAGCAAATTTCCCAATTTTTTTCCTACAACAAACTGCCGAATTTTGAGATTTTTGAATTTTGTAATTTTTCTTGCGACCAAGTGACAAATTTTGTGATATTTTACTGTGACCAATAGACGAATCTTGCGATATTTTCTCATGACCGATAGATGATTTTTGTGATATTTTCCCGCTAAATTTTGGTGAAATTCGCGAAAGCAAATTCTTGCGAATCCACAATAATCAGGGCACATTTCCAGCTATATAAAAACGGGCAGGGCGCATTTACAACTATAAAAAAATGGGCAGGGTGCTGCGCCCTCTCGAAAACGTCTAGGGGAAACACTAATTACTCCAATACAAATATTGCCACAGTTATTTTATTCTAAAAACTTGATATTTGAGTAATTTTAATTTATTTTCAGCAGTGAAATTAACTCGAAATTATTGAATAACAAACATGTGAATTTTTACATTGCTAACTAAGCGTAACCAAGCTTCCAGGCTCGAACATATTTCACACTGTCAGTTTTACGCTTAGTTAGCAATGAAAAAAAAATCACCATTTTTATTACTTGATATTTGATTTAAAGGAAAATTTAAAAACATGGATTTGAACCTTCAGCTCCTCTCCAGAATCTTACATTTGCAAAATATTTTGGGCAAAACATAAGAATGTTTTAAAAATACCTTGAATTTAAATATCATTTTTTAAAGTTTCTTAAGAAAAAAGGGTCAAAGAAAGTATTAAAGAAGGTCCCTTTCTCCAAAGAATCTGCTTTATTTTTAATTTGTTAAAAATTATACATTACATATAATCAAAATCCAAATTAATTTATATGACAACATATTAAAAAAAAATCCTTAATTTAGAGGTCAGAAGATTAAATAATTTTATCACCACCTCCCTTCCTCTTCTACATACATAGCATAAATTAAAAAAAATTATTTAGCATAAATCTGTGTAATCTTAAGTATTGTCAAAGTTCATGAAAGTCAAAAACCCTGTTAACAAAAATTATTTGACACATTTCTGCAAAACTTTAAAAAATACTCAATCTTTTTCTATTAAATTTTACATTTCAAAAATTTAAATTAATTTAATTTTTATTAAATGTAAGTCCAGATTAGATGCACTATATTTCCAGAGGTGTCACAATAATCACAAAACTGAAATCATCACTCTTGAAACAAATATTAAAACATTTAAAGCAAACATTTTCTAAGCACATGAGCTGAAGCATCAAAATTTTGAGTAATTTGAAGGACCCATTGTACAAGATGTTTACATTTCATGAAACTCTGCTAAACTGTTTTAACAAACTGTAAAATAACAATTTTGAATAAAATAATTTTAATAAAAATGAACAATTCCTATGCAATATGTAATAGACGAAGATTTTTTTATGATAACTTTTTGAATACAGTTTTGTTAAAATATTACAATTTAACTAAATTTTAATATGAAAAAGTTTACAAAATGATTTTTTGGCCATTTAAAAGATATCGCTAAATTTATCAGCCAATCGTGGTAAAAAATCTTAAAATTAGTCAATGGACTGTTGGGGAAAAAAAAAAATTTCGGTTAATGTACGCGAAGCGTACATACACAAGTTACTGACCACGGCTGGAATGAATTTCGTGCATTCTACAGATTGCTGTACAGCGAGTTTCATGCGTCCAGTGATGTTTTTTTTCGGTTAATGTACGCGAAACGTACATATACAAGTTACTGACCGCGGCTTGAATGAATTTCGTGCATTCTACAGATTGCTGTACAGCGAGTTTCATGCGTCCAGTGATGTTTTTTTTTCAGTTAATGTACGCGAAGCGTACATACACAAGTTACTGACCGCGGCAGGAATGAATTTCGTGCATTCTACAGATTGCTGTACAGCGAGTTTCATGCATCCAGTGATGTTTTTTTTTTCGGTTAATGTACGGCAAGCGTACATACACAAGTTACTGACCGCGGCTTGAATGAATTTCGTGCATTCTAGAGAATGCTGTACAGTGAGTTTCATGCGTCCAGTGATGTTTTTTTTCGGTTAATGTATGCCAAGCGTACATACACAAGTTACTGACCGTGGCTTGAATGAATTTCGTGCATTCTACAGATTGCTGTACGGCGAGTTTCATGCGTCCAGTGATGTTTTTTTTCGGTTAATGTATGCGAAGCGTACATACACAAGTTACTGACCGCGGCTTGAATGAATTTCGTGCATTCTAGAGATTGCTGTACGGCGAGTTTCATGCGTTCAGTGATGTTTTTTTTCGGTTAATGTACGCGAAGCATAGTCAACCGCGTCTTGCATGTATTAGAAAAATGAAGAATATCGAAATTTTCCTCAATTATAACGTGTGTGGTGTGATGCAGAGAATTGACTATTTATAGAGTTTTTATGAGAATTTCTTTCATGAAGTAAACGTTGATTTTATTCCGTTTTGTGACAATTTTCAAGTTTAAGCCTTATTTTACTAGAAATTTTTTAATTGTTAAAGGTAATAAATTATTAAACTTGATAAATATTTCAAAAAAAATCATAGAAAAAAAAAGATAATTTGTAAAAATGGATACAGATGGAAGAAAAAAGCTATAAATATGTAAAAATAGAAAAAATTTGATAAAAGTATGTAAAAATGGAAATATCCGGAGGAAAAAAATAGCCGAAAATTTGTAAAAATGAAGTATCCGGAGGAAAAAATAGCTAAAAATTTGTAAATTGAAAAAGCTAGAGGGAATAGATAACTAAAAATTTTTTTAAGTGGAGAAATCTGGAGGGAAAATAGTTAAAAATTCATAAAAAAAAAGGAAAAATCCGGTGGGAAAAATAGTTTAAAATGGAAAAATTGGAGGAAAACATAGCAAAAAAATTGGAAATTCGGAAAATATGGTGGCAAAAATAGCTAAAAATGTGGGAAAATATGGTGGCAAAAATAGCTAAAAATGTGTGAAAATTGTAAAATCTGGAGGAAAAGTAGCTAACAATTTGTAAAAATGGAAATATGATGAGGAAAGAATAGTTAAAAATTTATACAAATGAAAAATACAGAAGAAAGAAATTAAAAATATGGAAAAATCTGGAGGGAAAAAAATGGCTAAAAATTTGTAAAAATGGTAAAATCCGGAAGAAAAAATAGCTAAAAATTTGTAAAAATAAAAAATCCAAATGAAAAAAATAGATATTTTTTTTAAAAAAATTGAGAAATTTGGAGAAAAAATTGCTAAAAATTTTTTTTAATTGAAAAATCCGGAGGAAAAAGTAGCTAAATTTTTTTTTTAATTGAAAAATCCAGAGGAAAAAGTAGCTAAAAATTGTTTAAATTGAAAAATTCGGAGGAAAAAGTAGCTAAAAATTTTTAAAAATTGAAAAATTCGGTAGAAAAAGTAGCTAAAAAATTTTTTAAAGCGGAAAAATCCAGAGGAAAAAGTAGCTAAAAATTTTTAAAAACGGAAAAATCCGGAGGAAAAAATAGCTAAAAATTTTTAAAAACTGAAAAATCCAGAGGAAAGATAGCTAAAAATTTCAAAAAATGCAAAAAAAACAAAGGAAAAACATAGCTAAAAATTTATAAAAATGAAAAAAAAAGTAAAAACATAGCTAAATATTTATAAAAATGAAAAAAAAAAGTAAAAACATAGCTAAATATTTATAAAAATGAAAACAAAAGAAATAAAATAAAAACGTAGCTAAAATTTGTAAAAATGTAGAGGAAAAAATAGCTAAAAATTTGTAAAAATGAAAAATAGATGAAAAATAGCTAAAAACTTGTAAAAACGAAAAATCCAAATGAAAAAAGTAGGTTAAAATTGAAAAATCCGGAGGAAAAAATAAGGTAGAACTTTTTTTTATGGAAAAATCCGGAGGAAAAAATTTGTAAGAATAAAAATATCCGGAGGAATAAATAGTTCAAAATTTGGATAGAAAAATTGCTAAAAATGAAACAATACGGAGTGAAAAATAGCTAAATAGTTTTTTAAACGGAAACATCCGGCAGGAAAAATAGCTAAAAATTTGTAAAAATGGAAAAAATCGGAATGAAAAAATCGATAAAAGTTTATAAAAATTGAAATATCTGAAGGAAAATATCGGTAAAAGTTTGTAAAAATTGAAATATCTGAAGGAAAATATTGGTAAAAGTATGTAAAAATCGAAAAATGTGACGGTAAAATTTACTAAAACTTTGTAAATATTCTTAAAACGAAATAAAATCAATGCTACGTTCACGGCGTACTTTGTGAAAGAATTTGCTTGACGATGTGTGTAAGTAATAAGTCGTCTGCCGAAAAGCTCGTGTTCCGATTGGGTAGAATTCGGAGGTTGCCGATTTCTCGGTTGGCGCGCGTCGTTCCTTGGCGTGCGTCAAAAAAATCGCCAAATCGGGGACCCTCGCTTATTCGAGGATTCTGCCGAAAAATATTTTAATAGCTTTTTTTTTCTATAACTTTTAAGAGTAAAAAATAAGTACATTCTAGCTGTAAAAAAAGGTTAAAAAGTGTAAATTTTACACTTAAAGTGCAAAGGTTGGAAAGCTTTGTAAAGAGCTTTAACGTTTACCAACTGTATGCAGCTAAAATACAAGAGTGCACTTCTATTTTATGAATGTGTGAAATTAAATTTACTAATGTAAATTGATCAATACAGACAAAATTTGGAGCCTATTTAGGGGACCATCCCAAAATTCTTCCTAGTAAAGCAGGTCCCTTCACAATATACCTTTTAATAAACAGGATCTCTTCCCATTTTTTTTTTTAAATAACACAGGCAACTTAAAAAAAATTGAGTTTTAAAAAGGAAGAAGTCTTTAAAGACAAATTTGTTTTTGCATGTGGGGTAGCAATACTTTTAAAATCTGGAATTTTCTGAATTGACTATTTTATAAACAATCCATAAAAACATACTCTTCATTGTTAATTTTTATTTTATGTTTCAAAATGTGTAATTTGCAAACAAATTGAAAGGAAAACTTTAACAGAAGGACTTAAAGAAGTTATCAATAAACGTTTGGTTCAAATTTGAGTAACTAAATTTCATATTCATTACAAAATGTTATCTTTCACAAAAAAAAAAAAGAATAAATTTCACACAAATAACTTTTACTTTTTTCAAAATGGGCCCTAAGATAAAAGCCCTGCGTTACAAACTGAGTAAATTGACAACTTACCTTTGCTTGAATGCCAAACGAGTTTATGCTGCACAGTCATCTCTGCTGCCATCTCTGAACTGCGCCACCACAGTTTCCTGAAAAATATGAAAATAAATTGTAATAGGTTGCAATATTAAGCATTTATCATATTCAACTAGAAAATTAAAAAGAAAAAGTACAACTGATTAATGTATATAACTGATGTCAGTGAATCATTTTCTTCTTCTTTTAAATCAAAACTTATTTCAACATGCACACACACATAATTTGCATTAAATAAAATGGCATCTTATCTAAATATTGCTATGGGGAGGAAAAGAAAAAAAAAATTACTGAATCAGCCACACCAGCAGAAGTGCTGTGCACTTAGACTGTTTTAAATTTTTACACGCATATGCACTATAGCGCTTTTTACTGAAATTATGGTACTGAAAAAGAAAAACACTGCAGAACATAATATAAAAGATGGAGATAAATTATAGTTCCAGGAAAGTAATTAAGGAAGATAATTGATACAATGTTTGGTACTTTTCGGTTAGCTGGACACCAGTAATATATATACATGTATGTACTTGTACACATCATTGGCACCTGGCTAACCGAAAAGTACCCAATGTTTTATTTAACATAAAATTAAAAGTGTAATATCAGACAGGCTCTCTCCTCTTAATATTTTGGATGGGTGTAAAAAAAAAAAAAAAAAAAAAAAAAAAAAAAAAAAAAAAAAAAGTGTAACAGTATAGTATAACAGTGTGCAACTATTTTGGATTCCAAGAAAGAAATTGCATGCTTTGAGAGTATGTTGTCACAAACACAGAAAGAAAATTTCAGACTCGGGGGAGATGAGGTTAAAAAAAGGCTTAAAACAAGTTTTAAAAAGGAAGACGTCCTTAAAGACAAATTTGTTTTTGCATGAGGGGTAAGGGACGATGCAATACTTTGAAACAAAAAAAGGTACATTTCGGTTAGCCGGGCGCCAGTGATATATATCAACATATATAAATACATAATGTATATACCTATATATGTATATACATACATATATGTATATAAATATATGTATGTATATATATGTATATGCAGACATATGTGTATATACATAGATATGTGTATATATAATACATGTATATATATCACTGGCGCCCAGCTAACCGAAATGTACCCAAACAAATTATGTGCTTTCATTAGGAAAAAAAAACCCCATTAAAAATTAATCTGGTTTGTTATTAAAAAAATATTTACAACATGAAAATATATTAAAAGCAACTGTTTATAAAAAGTTTGGGTCCTTTTCTGCTATACCAACACCATTGTCGCTAAGCATAATAATCGGCACAAAAGAAAATTCACATGAAACGAATCATTTGAAAACAAAAATAACATTGTTGGCACGAATTTAAGCACTTAAAAATAAAACGTTTGAAAATTGCAATACAAAATATGCACTTAAAATTAAAGAACAAATAAATATTACATAAGGTAATAAAATAAAACTCTATTTAAACTACAGGCTTGAAATTGTAAATGTCTCTTAGGATTGCTGTAAACATTTCTTTTTTTGAATGAAGATGTTTATGAGTTTTTTTGATAAAAACTTTTTTTTATGTATCTAAAGTCCTAAAACAATTTTGTTGCCGCTTCTACATCATCAAGTAACAGCTTAATGGTAAAATTCATTTCAGTGTCAATAATAAATGCAAGTTATAATTTAATAAATATTTTCTATTTGAAAAGTAGCAAGTTAAGATGTTTTATGAGGTTACGATTAAATAATAATAATAAAAGATTCACGTTCAATAAATAGTCCAATCAGAATGTTTGGTACAGTTTGCAATAAAAAATTCTTTACACGGTTAGGGTAGAAATAAATGGCAGATTAGCGTATATTTTGGCATGTGTTGGTATAACAGAAAAGTACCAAGTTGTGTTCCTATTACACTCTGACTCTGATAAGTGGAATTTAAAAATTAAATCAGATTACTTAGCTTTTCGGCTAAACCAAAACATTTTGGGCACTATTGTCATGACTAATTAAAAATCACATTAATGAATTAAAAAGAAATTACCTACTTTATTAAAATCTTAAAAATAAAATGAAATTTTGCAAATGGCCATTAATTAGTACATAAAATTCGAAGTTTTCTATTACTATCAAAATAAAAATATGCCAGTATCATCAGAAAATACAGAATATATATATATATTAGTTAATTAAAACCAGATCTTAACATATGAGTATAATTTCACTGAAAGACACTGGAGCTGTAAAATATTACTTTCCGCTTCCTGACTGGTTTAAAATTGTCAGCAATAAAGCAAATTATAAAACAGGCAACGGAGAATTATGAAAAAAATAAAAGCTGAATTTTTATTGGTTAATTTTTTTATAAACCAAAAACTTCTGAGATTGTTCATTACGGACACATTTTACTCTGATATATATATATATAATTACAATCAACTTATTAATAGCATATTCAGGGCAGATGTAAGATCAGTAAAGAACTTTTTTTTTTTATTCGCTTCTGTAGAATTAAGTCGCATAATAAGCAAAGCAATGCAGTTAATTTTACACAATTGCTGATGCTTTTTCTCAGCTTTCTTTATCTTGAACTTAAATCTGTCCCTGAGAATGATGAAAACTAATTTTTAACTAACTCTTGGAATAATATAGAAAAATAATCTTACCTAATTAGTAAATCTAAATATCCAAAAACCAGTGAATGACGAGACTTAGACATAGACGACGCCACGATGCAGGAAAGGAAAATGTAAACAACGCTGCGATGTGCGATGACGCTGCCAAAAAGACATAAAAATCCCTACGAGACCGCAGAAAAAAAGCTATATTTCAATAGATTTATTTTTTTCAAGGTTTTTTTTTTATCTTCAAAATTTCTCATACAACATTAAATAATTTTAAAAGTGGAAATTTTTCAATGCTGATTATTACAAAGCGGAAAACATTTAAAAATATATTTACAAAAATCCCCACTGGGAAAAAAAATGTGTTGGAAAAGGGAAATCTTGTTTCATCTTTCCCTGCATTACTCCCGGCTTGCCGTGTGAAAGGAGTGGGAGGGGGGGATCGGTATTTGGTATTATTGCTTATTTAAGCTAGTTAAGATTTTTTTTTTCTTTTAAATCTAAATTTTGGAGTGTTTCAAAAAATGAAAATAACTTATTTTTTGGAACTGATTTATAGATAATATACAGATAATATAAAATCACCGCCCCCCCCCCCTCCAAGAAAAAAAAGAATTTTTTTTTTTTTTTTTTTTTTTTTTTTTTTTTTTTTTTTTTCGTTTAACAGTAACTGCTTTTTGGTAAAGTGGCATTTATTTCTTTTGACAAATATTTTTTCATTGAAATTGAAATTGAAATAAATTCCCATTTATCATTAATTTTTTTAATATGTTTATATAATATGTATGTCTAAAGATTGCAATATTCATTTTCATTCTAGGTGCTCACAAAAAATATTCATTTAAAGATATTAATGCATACTTTAAAAGCAAAAACATTAACAGTTTTTATGATTTTTTTTTCCATAAAAACTCTTTAAATTAAAGAAGGGTACTTTTTGTGTATTTTTTATTGCATAAAATATTTAAATGCAGCATATTTTATCGTTTCACATAAATCCAGGTTTAAAATAACGAAAATCATCTTATAAAATGTGAAGTAAAGATACTTTTTATTTCTTATAATAAAAATGTCGAGAAGATTATACTGGGCCACTGACTTTTAAACAATGATAGATTTGTATATCTTGGCTGCAAACGTACTTTCATTCGCTATTGGGCACTGAAATTGCATTAAGTTTCCCCGCCATTTGCCCGTTAACGATTTGGCGATAGACATCCGGTGTGCGGGCGCTTCAGTTAAAATACATTAATGGCTGGATACAAATTGCCGCAAACTTTTTTGGCCACAACGTTTACAACAGGTGGCCAAAAATCTCGTGTTTGCTGGGATGTACACCTCTCAAATTTATTGAACACATGCTTCACAGTTTTCAAAAATTCTGACACGTTCCCAAGATATAGAGGGACATTTGACGAAACCTTTATATTAGTATTAGTAATTTTGAAGTTCCCAGTTTTATTCCTGTTAAACGAAGAAATATAGTGCATTATTGTATGCTCACACAAAAATTAGCGCATGTCTTGCTTTTTGGTGCTAAAAGTTATGCTAATTTCCATAATCAATGTTATCTCTACTGCATGAATTTAATGGATTATACGAGTTATTGGCGAAAAGCCAATAGAAAATCCTATTAAACTGCGATTGTTACTGGTATTAAATCTAATGGATGATACTGTCTAGATTCACCAGCTAATCGTGCAACAAAAGGAATGCCCTGAGGAATTACAGCCATTTATGTTGGAATTGAAGCTGTGCCATCACCTGGAAAATATATTGAACGAAAGTTATAAAGCTTTTTAATTTTGATGAAAAATGAAATATGATCATAAAAGTATACGAAATAAATTGATCGTATAATTTATTGTATTCTTTTAAAAAGGACAAATCCACTGATAAAGTTTGAAATTTTTTTAAAGCTGATTTAAAATAAATAAGTTGGCTATCCGTCTATTGAAAAAATATGTTATTTCATAAAGCGATTGTAAAATGTTTGTTGATATACATAAATTTATAAATATATATATTATCTATTAGAGCTGTATTGAATTTTGTAATTTTCATGATATCTGGAGAAGTTGAATTTTTTAATACTGTATAAGGGATTTCGGAAATCGGGCAGCAAAGATAATTTAATGTATCACTTAAGCCCTATATTTTTGTATATTTGTTTTGGACTAAACTCTTATGATGAAGACATGTATTTATGTTAAGGCGGAAACACGAAATCGGCCATTTCGCGAACTTGCCAATTTCACAGTAAATTGGCAGGCCAATTCGTGGTTTAGTCAGCCAGTTTGGAAAATGGCTAGGGGCGATTAGCCGGTGTGCGAAGTGACTAAGGGCGGTCGGCAAGTTTGCAAAATGGCTAGAAGCGATCAGCAAATTCGAAAGGAATAAGTCCTGAGCTGATTTTGAGCGTGTGCACACTGTAATTTTTTAGTTTTCTATATCTTTGACAACTTTTGCTGTCACTGATGTTTTTCTTTCAGACTGTTTGCCTTTGTCGTTTTCATTAGTTTTTTTTTTTTTTTTTTGCTCTCTTAGTTTTAGTAGGTTTTATGATTACTGATTCTGACTCTGAAATATCACTAGCAGAAGAATCAACGTATCTCTCTGCTGTGCCTATTTCCCCGTCGGGAATAAGTGTAGAAGATGCTGCGAAATGATGGCTTTTAAAAACATGCCTGTTAGGAGGCCAAACGCTGCTTCTTTTAAAAGCTCGGGCGGCGGTTTCAACGGTTGCTACTCTGTTGTAAGTGATAGTTAAAAGCTTGGGACTTGCAAACTTGTTAGACGGAAACCTTTATGAGATCGAAGCCACGATTCTTGTGCCTCTACGTAATACGCATTTAAAGGTTTAAGAAAGGCAACAACTCTCGAAATCCATTACTTACTTTTCAAATTTATGATCGTATATTTGGTCCAATTTAAGCAGCTGAAATTGGTCCAATTAAGGTAACTGCGCCAACTTTTAAAACAGATATTCTCAAGGCTAAGAACAAAGACGAAAGCGAACAAAACCGTATGAAAAATATACGCAATAAACACATGAATTTAGATATTTATATGAAAACATAACAACTTAACTTAGTTTTAAAGTATTCTCTTACGTTTAGTAGGAAACAATTAGATCAAAACAGCTAATTTAAGGTTTTTCAAAATTGTCTGCAAACAGAACGTGAAAGGCGGGTGCTTCTCCTAATAATAAATGACGTCATTCTAATGAGTAGGATTTCAGCGGTAGGTGGCGTCTCTCTCTATAAATAACGGCAGAACTCTAGCGGTCCATTTAAAGCGGCGATTCAAATATGGCTAATCTTCCCTAATATTAACATTTTACGTTTTATTTTGCACTTGGTTTTATTTATTTACTAGCAAGCTACGCCCGCTACGCTGGTCAATTTCTCTTAACGAACCTTTAATCAAACAAAATATTGACATTTCATAATTCAATTTTATATTTTAACAGAATAATAAGGATACTATAATTTGTGACTCGTGCTATAGTCAATATACACGTCAGGACACGTCGCCCTTATCATTATCTTTTTACGCGTGAAGGTTTCGCTATGGTACTCTATTGTGAAATTTGGTAATTTTAGAAATTCAATAGTTGAAAAATCGCAGAATCATTAGATCATTTTTCTTTAGAAATTGTTCTTAGAGCGCATTTAGATCTTATAAATAACAATCATGCCGAACTTGAAGTTTCTAGCTCCTTCAGCATCGCAAAAATCGCAATTTTAGAACGTTTTTCGCTTCTGCACCCCCTTTGGGGTAGTGGCACCGACATAAAATATAGCCTATGTTGGAGCAGGGATTGTCACCATCCATTTGCCACCATCACTTTTGAAATCGCTTTAGTAGTTCCAGACATTCCATACAAATTGTAATTTATAATGTTTTTAGAAAATTTTTTGCTTATTTCAGCCTTTTAAATTTCGAATTTTTTTAGATTTTGTTCTTATAGAGCATTTAAATCTTGTAAGTAACGACCATACAAAATGTCAAGTTCCTAACTCCTTCATTATTGAAAATATCATAATTTTGGAACGTTTTTCGCTCCTGCACCCTCTGCGGGCAGTGATACCGACAAAAAATTTAGCATATGTTGGAGCAGGAACTGTCACCATCCATTTGCCACCATCACTTTTGAAATCGGTTCTGTAGTTTCAGAGATTCCATAGAAATTGTAATTTAGAATGTTTTTAGAACGCTTCTTCCTCATCTCACCCTTTTAAATTGCGAATGTTTTTATAATTTGTTCTTAGAGAGCATTTACATCTTATAAGTAACTACCATACCAAATTTGATACTTCTATCTCCTTCAGTACACAAAAAATCGAAATTTTAGAACGTTTTTCGCTCCTGCACCCCCCTGGGGGTGGTGGCACCGACATAAAATATAGCCTATGTTGGAGCAGGGATTGTCACCATTAATTTGCCACCATCACTTTTAAAATCGCTTCAGTGGTTCCAGAGATTACCCCCTACAAACAAACAAACAATCTTTACTACTTTATATATTAGTATAGATAAGGGGGAATTAGCCCCTTGTTCCCCCCCTTTATACTTAACCAATGAATCCCGAAAACTAATCAGAGATGCGCCTTAACACAGTGAACCTATAAATAAAATTTGAAGGAAATGGGATAATTCTGCATGAAAAACCCATTTACATAAATTAAGGGGGGTATTAGCCCCCCGTTCCCCCCCTTTATACTTAATCAATCAATCCCGAAAACTAATCAGGGAAGCGTCTTAACCCAATGAATCTATAAACAAATTTTGAAGCAAATAGAATAATTCTGCATGAAAAACCCATTTATATAAATTAAGGGGGGATTATCCCCCTTTCCCCCCCCCTTTATACTTAACCAATCAATCCCGAAAACTAATCAGGGAAGCGCCTTAACCCAGTGAACCAATAAACAAAATTTGAAGGAAAACGGAATAATTCTGCATGAAAAACCCATTTATATAAATTAAGGGGGGGATTAGCCCTCCGATCCCCCCCCTTTATACTTAACTAATCAATCCCGAAAACTAATCAGGGAAGCGCCTTAACTCAGTGAACCTATAAACAAAAGTTGAAGGAAAACGGAATAATTCTGCATGAAAAACCCATTTATATAAATTAAGGGGGGGGGGGATTAGCCCCCCCGTTCCCCCCTTTATACTCAGCCAATCAATCCCGAAAATTATCATGCAAGCGCCTTAACACAGTGAACCTATAAACAAAATTTGAAGGAAAACGGAATAATTCTGCATGAAAAACCCATTTATATAAATTAAGGGAGGGAATTAGCCCCTTGTTCCCCCCCCTTTATACTTAACCAATCAATCCCGAAAAGTAATCAGGGAAGCGTCTTAACACAATGAACCTATAAACAAAATTTGAAGGAAAACGGAATAATTCTGCATGAAAAACCCATTTATATAAATTAAGGGGGGATTAGCGCCCCCCCCCCGATCCCCTCCCTTTATACTTAACTAATCAAACCCGTAAACTAATCAGGGAAGCGCCTTAACTCAGTGAACCTATAAACAAAATTTGAAGGGAAACGGAATAATTCTGCATGAAAAACCCATTTATATAAATTAAGGAATTATAGGAATTAGACCCTTGTTCCCCCCATTATACTTGACCAATCAATCCCGAAAACTAATCAGGGAAGCGCCTTAACTCAGTGAATCTATAAACAAAATTTGAAGGAAAACGGAATAATTCTGCATGAAAAACACATTTATATAAATTAAGGGGGGGGGGAATTAGCCCCTTGTTCCCCCGCCCCTTTTATACTTAACCAATCAATCCCGAAAACTACTCAGGGAAGCGCCTTAACACAGTGAACCTATAAACAAAATTTGAAGGAAAACGGATATTTCTATGAAGAGTTATCGCATTATGTACGTACATACATACATACAGAACCGGCTGCCAAGCTCTCAGGGCTTGACAGCCAGTGTGATAACTGAAAAATCGCAATTTTAGAACGTTTTTTGCTCCTGCACACCCTGGGGTTAGTGGCACCGACATAAAATATAGCCTATGTTGGAGCAGGGGTTGTCACCATCAATTTGCCACCATCACTTTTGAAATCGGTTCGGTAGTTCCAGAGATTACCCCCTACAAACAAACAAACAAGATTTACTCCTTTATAATTTTAGTATAGATTTGTTTATTTATTGCATACTTACAGCAAATATAAAACTACTTTGTATAATGTTATAGATTTTATTTTTTAAATTAAAGAAAGCAAAATAGGATTACAAACTTGAAACTATGACTTTTAACTATAATTGGACTACACAGTGTAGAAAAAATTCTTTATAAATTATTTTACAAATATAGTAAAAATTACAATTCAATTCTGTAGAATTCCGCTTACATCCGTTCTGTCGTGTCAGCGTTCGCTCACGACAGATCCTATGTAAGCAGGTTTTCACTTTTGGAGCAAGTGGATTTCGAAGTAGGATAGCTTCGCAATAGCCCATATGTAACAGTCTCTTGGTATATTTGAGACGCGTGAAGCACCAGTAAATATTTATCGACGCTGTAAAACGCTTCAGAAATTATTACAACATTATAATATATAAAATCCTAATAAAAAGACTTTATGAAACGATTTTGTGAAACTAATTTATGAAACGACTGATTAAACGAATAAAACGAATATATGTTAATTGCGGGATTTGTAGAACACTGACGGTAATGAAGTTTTAGTATGTTGTTACAGTCACCTACAGCATAGTTTTATCAAAGAAAGTGTATATAGCATTTACAGTTATTTTTCAGGTCCGCACAAAAGAATACGAATATATGAAACGGATATATGTTAAATGTGCGATTCGTTGAACACTGAGGAAACTATATTTTTATTATGATGTGAGCAGTGTGTAGAGCAGAATATAGATAACAGTCAGACAGACATCAGACAGCAAACAGCAGACAACAGAGCAAGGAAGCAGACAGGCAACAAACAGACAACAGGAAGACATACAGCAGACAGAGAACAGACAGACAGACAGCAGACAAACAGCCAAAAATGTAGACAGACAGTAGATAGCAAACATTAGACAGACATCCAGATAGGCAGATAGGCATACAACAGACAGAGAGTTAACAGATAACAGACAGCAGACCAACAGAAGTCAGATAGCAAACAAAATGTAGACAAACAGATAGCATACAAACAGCCTACAGAGTGTTGACAGACAACAGGCAAGTTCATGCCGGGCAGGGTGGCCTACCATTTTCCTTAAGCTCCACTAGCCCCGCCCGACAGACAACAGGCAGACAGGAAACAGACACGCAGACAACAGGAAAACAGGAAACAGACAGGCAGACTGCAGGTAGCCGACAGACAGATAGAGAACATGTAGCCAACCGATACAATGTAGACAGTCAGACAAACAGAAAGACAGATTTCAGTCAGACAGACTTCGAAAAAAAAACTACGTATATTGCATCCGTGAACTAGATGGAGGCTCCGTAATGACGGCTTTATCTGCAGGAGGTAAACTTACAATTGCTTTGCTAGAAGGGCGACAAAATAGCCATACCTATGTGCACCTGTTAAAAAGCCATTTGTTGAACTAGGGTGAAAAAAGTGCCGGCCTTAGCTGTATTTTTCAACAGGACAATAGCACTTTTCACTCTGCCTAAGACACAAAGATGGGGTTCGAAGATAACAAGATTAACACACTTAATTGGCCAGCCAATATTGCGACCTAAATCCCATGGAGAGCGGGATATTATAGTCTGCAATAGATACAGAAAAAACGGTCAAATTGTCGAGTATAGTTCGAAAGCAGAATTAATGTCTCCCATTTTTGAGGCATGGCGTGTTTTGGGGAATCGACAAGTTCGAACTTTGTAAACTCTAGGCCACAACACTGCACTGAAGTTATCAAACACAAATGAAGAACAATTGACATGTAATATTTCTATAATTTAGAAAAATCTTTTCTGTTCTTATCATTTTGCTCTTATTGCATATCCAGAGGAAATGTAATTTAATATATTCTAATAATAACAATTGTTTTTCAATGTTTTCTTGATGTTTACCTATTTAGTTTGATAAAATTAATTTATATGGTTTATATGTGTATTAATAAAATGTATTTATTATTTAGTGAATTAAATGACCGTTACTATTATTTTGAACCTCGCAGTTTGCACTTTTAAGCTTTCCACTTCCATACAGGAAGTACGCACAAATATACACCCATATATAAATATATATATGTACGTCTGTATAAATTTGCATAGTACCTGTATGGAAGTAAAATCTTAAAAGTGTAAACTGTTCTATACAAATAATATTATATATATATTTAATTATTCATAAAAAAAATGTAAATTAAAGATTAAGTAAATTACTGATAAGTGATGTTTTCACAGCGAACTTTTTTTACTGTAACATAAACTATTAACAAGCAAAAAATGCATGTGTCAAAAGTAGCAGTACAATTACTAAAATTATGTATGATATCACAAAAAAAAAATCTAAACGAAAAGCTATTTAAATAATTTTTTTTTTTGCTTTTATCCATATTAGAAAAGTGAATGTCAAACTCATGTAAAATTAATTTGAATCACGTTAAAAAATATTTTAGCGTCTTTAGAAAAGAAATTAGTTATACGCAAGAGAGTTCATTTCAAATCCAATAATACAGAGATTGTGTTTAATCTGTTAAAACTAGATAACACTATCAAAGTGTACGCTTTAAAAAAATGTATTCTTTAAAGTGAAAACTGACGGGGAGATTAAGCTTGTCAGAATAACACAATGCTGCTGTTGAAGCACAAAAATCAATTTATATTATTTTATTAGATGAACTTTTTTTGACACAAAAATTTCCTTGTCTCTTTTTTTATATTATCTAATTTTTAAGTCAATACTTTCTTTGACAGCTTATTTTATTAAATTTCTATGTATTTTATCGCAGAACTAACTCTACTTTTATTTTTCTACAAAAATAATACTATTAGAAAAATATTTGAGCCTTCAAATTTCAATTTAAATATTTTAAAAATTCTAAATAGAAAAAAAATCAAACGAAAGAATTTTGTCATCAAAGTAAATGAACATATGTACACTGAGATAGCAATTTTTACTGTCAGGTGTGATTATTTTATGTTACTTTGGTTGTTGTTAGGTACTTTATGATATTTGAAACTAATTTATTACAATATAACAAAATGTGTTTTTAGTTGTGACTGAATATATCCTCCAATTTTTTATTTTTTTGAAAAAACAATCTCATTTTATTAAAAATCATTTACAGTGGTGGCCAAAAGTTTGGACATTTTTTGAAAGTTTCATGTTTTTCAACTTTGTGTGCTTGTAGAATATATTAATTTTCACTTAAATACAAACGTTTATATATCAAATTGAAGGTAATTTAATGTAAAATTTAATAATAAAAACAGTATTACAATATCTGTATTACAAAAAACGTTATGCTGATTTTAGTAGAACAAACAAACACAAATCGTTTTGAATAAGGACGTGCTTTGTAATAAAAGCGTACTAGCCAATCACAAACATTGTTCTGAGGACCAATCAAATGTCTGTAACTATAGTTTAGGTTATTTGGATGGTAAAAGAGTTATTGTTGTGGAAATATTTTGCGGAATGATGCATACTAGTACAATTAAATAGAGTATTGCTGTTTTTGAATATTTAAATTCCTTTTTTTTAATTAAACTAGTTTTAAACAATGTCATCAACAAGAAGAACTAATCGGACATCTACAAAAAGAAGCCGAATTGTCATATTGAGAAAAAAATGGCCTCTCTTATGCTGAAATTGCAAGACAAGTTGGTGGTTCAGTGACTTGTTCTGGTGTACGAAAGTTCTGTTTACGTTATGAAAAAACGAAATCAGTGGAAAATAAGGCCAAATCAGGTCGAAAAAAATGCACATGTGCTACTGCCGATAGAAAAGTTAAACGGCTATGCCTTTAAGATAGAAGAATTTCATCAGATGCCATTAGATGTGAAATGAATGCAGCGGGTATTGCAGTAAGTTCAAGAACAATAAGAAGAAGGTTATCAGGATTTGGACTACAAGCTAGAATTCCAAGAAAAAAAACCATATTTAAATCAAAAGCAATGCAAAAAACGACTTAAGTGGGCAAAAGAACACATTAAATGGTCAGAAAATCAATGGAAGCAAGTAATCTGAAGCGATGAGAGTAAAATATCGCTCTTTGGTAGTGATGGTAGAAAGTACGTGAGACGTAGAGTAGGAGAAGCACTTCATTCTGATTGCATTGACTCATGATTTGGGCATGTATGTCTGCAGATGGTGTGGGCCAAATTCATGTGATTGATGGCATCCTGAATGCCAAAAAATACATCGAAACTGTCCTGGAACCAAAATTGATACCTTCCATCAGGGATCACTTCCCCAACAACGCACCATTTATTTTTCAGCAGGCTTCAGCTCCATGCCACACACTGTTAAAAATTTGCAGCAAACTGTCCAGTCATTTGACCGTTTTTATAGAAAACGGTTACATAACCGTAATTTAACTCTATTCTGACCATAATATAGGCAATAATATGGTCAGAATAGACTTAAATTACGGTTATGTAACCGTTTTCTATAAAAACGGTCAAATGACTGGACAGTTTGCTGCAAATTTTTAACAGTGCACAGCTAAAGTATGCAAAGCATGGTTTCAAAATAAAGGCATAGATATATTACCATGGCCAGGAATCAGCCCTGATCTCAATCCAATTGAAAATTTGTGGCGACGTTTGAAAATTCTTGTACGAAAAAACGTCTATCCAATAAAAGACAACTTATTGAAGCTATAATTGATTCTTGGCACCATGTGATGACGAAATATGAACTTCAAACACTCGTTCACTCGATGAAAAGACGCTGTGAAGCTGTCTTAAAAAATAAGGGTTATCCTACTAAGTATTGATTGTGTAAGTATCACTTTAAAAAAATGCAAATCTAAGATAGATCTTACTATTAGTTGCATAACTTTTTTTGTAATACAGATATTGTATTACTATTTTTATTATTAAATTCTACATTAAATTACCTTCAATTTGATATATAAACGTTTGTATTTAAGTGAAAATTAATATATTCTACAAGCACACAAAGTTGAAAAACATGAAACTTTCAAGAAATGTCCACACTTTTGGCCACCACTGTATATATATCTTTTTATTTTATATGCAAACACGTGGATTGGCTACGACTTACATTACGTAAAAATTGTAGCTTTTCACTTAGTGCTTACTGTCAAAAAATTAATCAGTCTATGTTAAGAAGATATTTGAAGAGATTGTGTGTGCTGTGAAATTATAATTGAAAATAAAGTTTTAACGAAGACGTTAAATTTAAAAGGTATGATTTGCGGGAAAATATAGCAAAAGTGCCATCGGAAGAGATTTTAGAGTTAAAATGTGGCTCTGTTCGATATTGGTGCAAACAAAACATTAATTTAGCAGAGCAAATAGAAATATGAGAGCTTTCCGTGTTTTCAAAATTAGGAAAGTTCTTAAATAGAAGAGAAACTAATGAAATGTCTTGAGAAAATTCGAAATGATGTTTGCACTATATCGTCAGAAATGTTGAAACTATTTTGAAAAAAATATTTCGAAACAATAGTTTTAAATATTAATTATTTATTAAAATATCATAACTATCATAAACAGAGTCATTCCTTTAAATTACTCTCGAGTTTTCTCTCAAACAAATTAAACACCAATAAATACTTAAAATACTCATACGTTCGTTACGTACTCTCTGCTTTTGACACCAAAGAAATACAGAGATACCTGCATAAATTACGTCAGTAAATACGATATTATATGAATGCTTATTAAGCTAACATTTAGGTAATATGTTTTTAAGGCGATTCTCAAATGACCTGCTCAACAACGCGAAATTTTCTGACACCATTTCTGACCCATTTTTAAACACAAAAGCATAAAATTGGCCTTCCTGACTATTGAAGCGATTTGGAATTGAAATGAGTTTCCCAGTTTTTGATATGTAAATTACAAATCGAGATATAAGCAATTCGCGTCACGTGTCACATACGGAGATTCGGTTCAGAACGCCAACTTTGACAGTATTTTCTGAAAGATCTTTTGCATTTACCAAAAAGTGGAAAGTGCCTTTCGATTACATAGTTTCTGAATAAGAATACCTGTTAATTTCATGCCTTTCCGAACAAAAAATAATTAAAAAATATGTCTGTAAGTAGCAATTTGGATTTCAGAACAGCCTTAAGGCACATCAGTAGGTAAAATTTTGTACAATATCAATTTTCAGATTTTTACGTTCTTGAATTTTTAAGTTCTTGATTTATGCCCATTAAATTGATACCAAATTTACCTCCTTAATCGGTTTAGAAATTTGAAATATTTCCATCTGGGAAAGAAATATAGCGTAGATTCAATCATAAGTCTTCCTTAGGATGTGTTTGTAACAATGCAGCCTATATTCACAACAAACCGAACAAAACATGAAAAACTATTAAAATAAGTCATAGATCCAGAGAAATATACAAGAGCTACTATGAAAGGTCTCGACAAAGACGTTTCATAGTAGCTAAATAGTGATAAAAGCAAAACAGGTACTTTTCCCGCAAACAAAAGCTCCAAGTATAGAAAAAAATACTTAAAAGAAAGAGAGAAGAAGATAATCTTCCAAACAATCCTGAAATTTTAGTGTATGGTGCTGGTAAATTTTAAAAAACCGTGATTATTTGCTGAAATCATGTTTTTATCAAAATGCGATTTTTTTTATATTTCAAGTACTTTTTCTCAAAAACTACTGCTTCAAAAGAAATTTTTGTGATATGTTCCTCCTTAGTTTAAGTCTTTGTATTTTTATAATACTTGGGTTTTTACATTTTTTTGTAAAATGAAAAAGTAATTTTTTCTGCATTCTTAAAAAAGGACTATTCTATTCTACATTTTTTTAAGCAATCCAGAGATGTCATTTTAAAAAGCTCATTTAGCGGAATGTCTAACATATTTTGTTATATCTAAAATATTTCATATGTCTATTTCAAATATGTTCGGAGGAAATGTACATCAAAATTTCACGATTTATTATTATAAGCCCTGCCGTCGCCCCTTAAAAAAATAAAAATTAAAAAACAAACACCGCATTTTTTTTATTAAAATAGAACATCGTATACAGTTACTTCACGTAGAAGTAAAAAGTTTCTAATGACGACTGTAAACTAATCCTAATCCTAATAATATTATAAATCTGATTGTGCGCAAATGTTAGGCTGAAGCCAGCGTCAGAATGAAGCCTTTAATTATCCTGTATCTTTGCATATAAGTTGATTATAACCCTCAAATGAACATAGAATGGTTTTTGTTTATTTTATTTCAATATTTTTCTTAATAATTCAAAATTTCATTATTTTCATAGAGAATAAATGGACATTTTTTCGTATATTTTAAAATGGTTGGTTGGTTTGGCCCAAAGGGCCCGGTTTTGCAGCTTTTTTTAAAATGGTTAAATTTATTTTACCGTTGCTAATACTTTATCGTTGCCAATATAAAATAAAACCCCTGAGTAATAATTTTTAATCAACAATTTATTTTCAAGTGAAAAATTTCCACGTGAAAAATGAAAAGGAAATGAATTATTTAAGAATTAAACAAAATATGAAATGATGTCATATTAGAAACAAAACGTGCGTTTTCAAATATTTGATAATAATACAAAGTGCATAAATACGAGTAAGTATGGAAAGCAAGCTAATATGATGTCATATATAGAAAAATAAAACAGATTTGTTTTGATGTTGAAATAAAATGATCTTGGGTTATCAAATTATTTGTGATTAATTTCTCTTTTTTTTTCTTTTTCTTTTTGACATGAAAGGAATTATTTTAAATGTACGTAATATATGTATTTTAAATGTATGTGTTGTAAATTAAAGTTCTGTGTTTTAAATGAAATGAGTGAAAGATTTATATTTTTAATGAATTTAATACGAATGATGGGATATGTTGGCGATTTATCGTCTGCACACGGCTAACATAAAGATACCATATTTTTAATTTAAATTTTAAAAAGTAAAAAAATAAAAATAAATAAATATATATCTACCCTATATATATAAAATCCTAATGAAACAAATTTGTGAAACGATTTTATGAAACGAATTTATGAAACGAATTTCTGAAACGACTGATTAAACGACTGATTATGTTTCAGGGCTATTTTTAATAAAATATTAAACGCTTGATGGTGAAATTAATACCAATTGTCCATAAAAATCCGCGGATGTCAAAACTGGTAACAGAATTTTGAAATTGGAATTAGTTTTCGAGATATTAATTTTTTCTAATTTTAATAACATTTCTGTAAAGATGGCAACTAATTACTCAGTTTTTTTGTGACAAAAAAAGGGAAATTTTTTTTAAAGGATCCCGATAGGGATTATTGATTTCTTTTTATTCGTCATTTTCAAATTGAAATTGAATTTATCTTTTATTTCAATCGATAATGAAGACAAAATTGTGATTAAATTATGTTTTTTCAGGAAAATTTTAAAAAATAAAATCACATTTCTATCGTCAGGATTCAATCGTCTGTCAGCATTTAATTTAACTTATAAACTGAAAATATTTTGAATAAATTCGTCCAAATGACGTCATTTATGTAAACGCAAAAGAAAGGGGAGAAAGAAATTAATAGTAATTGTTATTTATTGATATCATTTTGTTAGTTTTTTGTAAAATTTAATTAAACGAATTTATAAAATCACTAATTCGGATATTTAAAACGAATATATAAAATAATAATTGCCCAACTGAACGGAAGGAGAATAAAATATCCTGCTTGGTTTTCTTTCCAATTTTAATGAGAATATGACATCAATTATGGTAAAATGACATTTATTCCTTTCTCTCTTTTATTGGCAGCATTGAAAAAAATGCTCGCTATACATTAGAGAAATGCTATTAAAGTTTAAAACAAATGAATATTTCAGTAGCATTACTTTTTTAATAATGAATTATATGTTTACACATAAATAACAAAGCCTTGACGAAACAGAGAAAATAGTCTTGACGGAAAAGGAAATTTGGCAACATACTTTCTGTCAACCTATTCACTTCGTCATTTCTACAGAAGCATTTTTTCAATATTTATACAATTTGTTTAGCGTAAAATGTCATTGATCCTATTTTATATATAATCAGAAGTAATTTGTATAGAAAAAAACAATAATAATATACGTATAATTAAAATACGCATGTAAACAAAAAAATCGCAAATTTGTTTCCATGGCTGCTTATGTATTTTGGCACCAAATCTCCATTTCTGATGCCCGATTTGCGCCAAGCTTTTAAAAAAAGCGTCAAGACCCCTATAATAGAAAAGCACCAAAAGTTCATTGGGTTTGTTTGTATAACTTTTGGCAACAAATCTATGTATATTAACGCATCTATCCCTTTTTGAAGCTCGAATTACGCCAAACCTAAAAGCAAAGGATCCTATACTAGAAAAGTACCCGATTTTCTTATGGACACTATTCAAGTGACATAACATGGTGTAAAATTATCGCGGATAGCAAATTTGTTTAAATATCTCATCAATTGACGCCGAATAAATGCAGGCATGCATGCACAAAATATTTAATTAATTTTGTATGATACATAATTATTAGAAAATTCGTATATACATATTAATTAAAATAAATAATTTACATATTTAAAATAACATGAAAATATGCATGATGGTGCACTAAAATAGAGAGAAAATTGAAACCTGTTACTGAAAATGTCTATAACATAGTACTTTTCCATACCGTGGTTTTTAATGTTATTCACAAGCAGATGGAATTTTTCTCATCCTTAAACACAAAAGAAGAATATATACAGATCGTTGTTATAAAAGTCCGAGAGGTAGCCACAATTTAAACCTAACCATTTCATACAAGCTGGTTTTCAAGTTGTAATTGATTTTACTCATCAATCCCGAAAACAGTCGTCAGTTGTCGCAACAGCTGTGTATCAGGCCATGATAATCAAAAAATGCCCCATTAAAACGTTAAAAGCATGGCAACCCAATTACAGATTTACCAATATTTTTAAAACAAAGCACGCTGTTATGTTTTAGAGGCCTCGAAGTCTGAGCGGGGGTAGCTCGCAGGGGGTAGGCCCCCTAGTATATATATATATATATATATATTGGATGGCAAATGTCAATGATATGCATCGCAAAATTATCCGTATCGAAAATCAGAAAATCTTAATAAAAATAACTATTTTTTAAAAGAAAGTTGCTTTTCTCATAAAAGCTAAATATTTAATATGATTGTGTCGAAGTAACAGCATTTTTCCTCTATCATTTTCCCACAATCGAAGCACATTTGTAAATCGTCATTTCGAACCGGAATTTAATTTTACATTTCTTTTAGTTTTAAAATAGAAAAACTTTGTTGTCGTTTTTAAATATAGCTTTTCTTAAAGTTGTTTCATAATAGATTTTTGTAAAGTCTTGTAGGATAAGAAAAATTGCATAGATTTTAAAGCAATGTTTAAGTAAAATTACAATATTTTTTAAACTTAAAAAACAACAATGTTATCGAAAATAAAATCGATTTTACCAACAAATTCGCGTAATGCAAAAGCAAAGAAGAAATCAAAAAGTAATGAATCTTTTCTTCCAGCCGAATTGTGTAAACTTGAACAAGCCGATCGTGCCAATTCATAACATTATAAAAGTGAAAGCGCGTTCTATATAGTAGAATTTTTTTACATATAGGTAGAAAATTTCCTAGAATAACAAGGTTAGGGGTCTGTAATTAAATCCATAGTCACTGGAATATTTTTTAACACAATTATTTCAAATTGGTAAAGTAATCATACAAACACATACATTTTCTTATTGCTTCATGATGGTTCATACTTTAAACCTGAATTGCGCGGTCATGCCATTGTCGTTCAATTTTTATTCCTAATCCTAATCGTATCCTATCCTAATCCTGATAATAACTTTAAAGAATATTCTTTGACACGAATAAGTAAATTAAATCAATATCCATAAATGGAATGAATGGAAAATAGAATAAATAGAAATGGCAAAATAAAATAACAAGAAAGTACATTTATTCGACACCTAACCCTAGAGAAAGCGTAAAAAATTTCAAGCGCATGAAATAAATTAAAATAATCCTATATATACTAACAAAAATATGTAAATTTAGATAATCAGATTTGTGTCGTCGGTATTTATTTGCTAATAGTGTTCTTGACGCGATAGAGAAAATATCGAGGTTAAATTGGGCAGAATTTAAAGTACTTTCTAGCAACCTTTATTTACATTTTAGAATCGCATCAGATTGTTATATCTTTGTGAAATATCTATCAATGTATAAAATCCACAAGCAGTTTGTTCACTATTTACACCACTTAGCGTGAAACACTTAATTTAATATATACATAAACAAGATAATGTAGTAAGAAATATATAACATATGTCTATGCAAATAAACAATATAATAATGCCCATTTAGCAATGCACACATATACAAATTTTACACCCCACCTAAAATGCACTGCTGTATAGAAGAATTCTGCCAGTGTTGCTTTTCGTTTTACGAAAAGGATTCCTCGATTTTCACGATTTTACTGGGTCCTCCTTTTTTCATTAGTTGCAGTTTCATTTTCGCGATTGTATATATTATTTGGCATGAAATTTCGCTTTTTTAAGACTGGGTTATGTCAAGGCCCCTATAGCAAACAAATACCGTATGGTCTCCTATAAAATGTGATAAAGCTTTGGTTAATTATATATGTTGTTAATTATCAAGTGAAATGTTTTGCTAAATTAATGCATTTATTCTTTTTTTTAATGTTACGTGAACGAAGTCACGGGTAACAGCTAGTAATATTATAAATCTGATTGTGCGCAAATGTTAGGCTGAAGCCAGCGTCAAAATGGAGCCTTTAATGATCCTGTATTTTTGCATACAGATTGATTATAACCCTCATTTGAATATAGGCTGGTTTTTGTTTATTTTATTCAAATATTTTTCTTTATAATTCAAAATTTCGTTTTTTCATAGAGAGTAAATGGACATTTTTTTCGCATAATATTTTAACATGGTTAAATTTACTTTACCGTTGCTAATACTTTATCGTTGCCAAAACTAATTCAAATTCCGGAATAATAATTTTTAGTCAACAATTTAGTTTCAATTGAAAAAATATTCACGTAAAAAATAAAAATGAAAAAAAAATTAAAGAATTAAAAAGACGATTAAATAATATTATTAGAAATAAAATGTACTTTTTTTTAGTTTTTGATAATAATACAAGGTTTCAATATGAGTAACCATAGTAAACAGGCGAATATGACGCCATACATCAAAAATAATGCGGATATCTTTGATTGGTGAAATAAAATGATCTTGGTTTTTTTTTCTTCGCTTTTTTCTTTTGTATGGTAATAATTCTTGGCGTTTTACCGTCTGCGCAGGGCTAATATAACTATACCGTATTTTTTATTTAAATTTTAAAAAAGTAAAAAGAATTTTCAAAAGAAAATGGTCAGCAAATGTCAATAATATGCTCCGCAAAATTATCCATATCGAAAATGATGTCATGGATAGCGAGAAATATTTATTTTCATTCTTAAAACTAAAAGAAATAACTCGATTACCTAAAAAAAATGGCGAATGTTAATAGTTCCATTTTTGTGGATAAAAACTAAAGATTTAATATTGTTTCGTTAAAGCAACATAATTTCCCCTATGCCAGTACTGAAATTAATTGCCTGGAAAAGAAAATTAACAAGAATTATGTTATTAAAAAGGGATTTCTCTGCGGGAAAAAGAGGCGTCATATTTGAAATAAAACGGGAATTTTCCAATGTGTTTTAAAATGAGTGTGAATCAATTCCTTACATTAATAATACAAGGATAAGTAAGTATAGAAAGTAGATGAGTTTCACGCCATATTTATAACGAAAAATTTAAATGTTTTTTTATCTATACTGATTATTAAGCATGAATATCCGTTATATACAGATGAGAATTTTCTGCTAAAAATCGCATCATAATTTTAAGAAAAGGAAAATGAACACGTATCTATGTTTGTATTTCGCAACTACTCCTCACTGTAAAAAATTGCTGCAGTAAAATTACTGCAGCAGAGATTCCAGGCAATGTCCATAAGAAAACCGGTTTTGTGACTAGATAAACGAGCTTTGTTATTAGATAAACGGTTTTTGCCCGTAAAAACATGAAATTTACTGAAATGGACCGTTTACCTTGAAAAGGGGGCACTTCCCGTAAAATTACGGCAGCAATTCACGGTGAATGCCCGTGAATTTACAATTTTCATTTACACTGCCAGAATATCGAACGAAACGTGATTTACTTTATACCGGTTATCATTGATCCGAGGATGTTACACAAACTGTCAAAATTTAAAAAATTAAATTAGATGCCAAGATTTTTTTTTCTTTTTTGTTAATTTTAACGAAGTTTCTCTAAAAACGGAAAGTAAATTACTGCATATTTGTGTATAAAAAAAGGAGAAATAAAATAGATCTGTATATTTTTTACACCATTTTCTCATTAAAACTGAAAAACAGAATTGATTTTCACTTTGAATAGATGGTGAAAACTGAAACCTTGATTTCAGTAAATTATCCGAAAAATAAGAACATATTTTCACATATTCAAACTTCATGAATCAATTTATTCTGGAGAACAAAAATTGCCTGTCAACATACTGTCATTTAGAAAATAAGATTTGTTTCAGCTATACATTAAACCAAGGAGGCAGAACTGAATTTAAAGAAAAAGCATGTACTATTTCCAATTAATGTTTTTTTGAAGGATGGCTGTTAAAACGTTTCACAAAGGCGTTAAAAGTAAAATTGTTTATCAGGTAAAATTGACATTTGTTTTTACCCAATTCGTCTATTTCCACGATTTTATTTGGCCCTCCTTTTTGCATTGGTTGCAATTTCATTTTCGCGATTATTTGGCACAAAATTTCACTTTTTAAAGACTGAGTTATGTCAAGGTCCCTATAACAAAAACATACCGTATTGTCGCCTATGAAATGTGATAAATAGTTAGTTAATTTTAACGTTTTTAATTATCGGGAGTGAAATATTTTCTTAATTAATGTATTTATTCTTCTTTTAATGTTGCCTGAACGAAGTCACGGGTAACAGCTAGTGTACAATAAAATTGTAAAGTATGTCTATAGTGGTAGATTTTGCGTCAATAAATATTTTATATGTATGAATGTATATTTCTAACAAGCGTTTATATATTACTTTTTAAAAAGTTCCTCTAGGCAATAACTATACTGCCGGCTGCCTTGAAAAATGACAGAAGGCATTAAATGTGTTTAAATATTTAATGATCAACTTCCGGCATTATTTCCTGCTTCTCTTTGTTGCTATTGAAACGCACAATAAAACAGAATTATTGACTTCCAGTACTAAATAAATTTTTCAAACTGCGAAAATAAAGTACGAAAGAGGAATTTAGCTTTACACAAAATTTCCCTTTTAATGTTGGTTTTGTTTTGAGAAATAAAAATGTAAAATACAATAAAAGTCTATCGTCTGTTTTAAATCAATATTCACCAGGCAACTTTTGCATCACGATTCGGTTTTTGTAAATCCAAATAGCATAAAATTATTCATTTCTACAACTATATGCATGAATGTGTATATTTATAAAAGAATTATGTTAATTTATATGAGAGCAATATTAGATATTTTGCTGAAATATTCAAACGAAATATTTTTTAGTCAACCTACATTGCCGAGCAAATACAACTTAAATGATTCGAGAAGCAGTTTTCGGTTTGGAATCTATTTATATTTTTTGTATTATAACTATGTAATAGTTCTATCTCTAGTAGCTTTGGAAATAATTTAATTAAATAAAAGATAAAATGTCACACTTAGAGATATTTAATGGTGTGTTATATCTTTATTATTACGCGATTAATTGTCCTCGAAGGAATTGCATTTGTGGGTTGTTTGAATATGAAAAGAACTGCTCTTGTATATTAAATAGAAGTAATGTTCAATGAAATCTGTTATATACTATTAAGTTTATGTATAAGAAATATGTTTTAAAAACTAAAAATTGAATAATAAACACCGTTAAAGTTTTATATGAAAAAAAAGGCTCATATAATTATTTCATATGCAGGTCAAACGTACTGAATGATGTCTGAAAACTAATGTACTATAAAATTTAAAAGTATTTTCACAGCAATAGTTTTGCATCAGTATATATTGCATTGCCTGAAGATATATTTCTAAGAAGAGAGTATAAATTACTTTTTAAAAACTTCCTCTTGTCAGCAACAATACTGATGTATCTTGGGGAAATGACAGAAGACATTAAATGTGTTGAAATGTTGAAATATTTAATGATCAACTTCCGGCATTATTTCCTTCTCCTCTATAATGTTGTTGAAAGACACAATAAAGTGGAATTATTGCCTTTCAGTACTAAATAAAAGTTTTCAAACTGCAAGAATAAATTGAGAACTTGAAATTTCAGCTTTGCTCAGTAATTGGCTTTTTAAATGTTTCCTTTTTTATTGATAAATAAAAATATTTTAAATATAATGAAAGTAAAACTCCTCTCTGTTTTAAATGAAGTTTCACCAAGTAACGTTTTATCATGATTTGTTTTTCGTAAATCTAAATAGCATAAAATTATAAGATCCTACAACTAGTATGTCTATGCGTACGTATGT
Source organism: Maratus michaelseni (assembly GCA_963931845.1). Taxonomy (NCBI): domain Eukaryota; kingdom Metazoa; phylum Arthropoda; class Arachnida; order Araneae; family Salticidae; genus Maratus; species Maratus michaelseni. Next base: position 297,549,438 of record OZ007589.1, on the reverse strand, counting down.
ATATTTCTTAAAACATTGAGTTAACTCTTAACTGCTAGTGGCGGTCTCACAGACAGCTCCTTTTTTTTTCAATATTCACAGTTCAATTTTCAATATTCATAAATATTCATCATATTTAACTTGTAATTTTCAGTTTAACTATTAGTAGTAGTGAAATCTGGTTTTGTACCATTGTTTTGCTTTAATACTACCACTAGAGACGTCTGAATCAGGGAATCAATATATTCAAAACGATGAAGAACGGGGCTGCGAAAAAGTTATTTCTCTTTTACCGATGGCAACGAGTGGTTTATTTAGAAAATGAAACCTGCTAAACCTAACTTTAGCCGGCTTTATCATTGTGGTGTGAAATATTTTTCCTATTTGTCGCAAACTATAAGATTTATGATTACAATATTTTGATACAGTAAAACGCTAAGGTAAATTTCAGCAAAAAAGCGTTTATTTCTCTTTTGCCGATAGATAAAACGCCAAGGTACGTGGCGGCGAAAAAGTGATTATTTTCAATATAATATGTGTGCACATTTTTTTAAAAAACAGTATCCAGTTACTATTGTGGGCACACAAATTTTTTATATGCATGATGCTGAAAAAATACCTCGGATTTTATGTTTCTAAATGGTGCCCATATCTTATGATGTCTCTATATATATGTTTATTTCAAAGTACCCAGTCCTACATGATGTTTTTATGCATAGTATTTGTACCTATAATGCTGAAATTCGTATATTCTAATATGCATATATTTCAAAGCGTAGACACTAGAGCGCAGATGCTCTTCGCGGGATCAGCAAGTTTTAATTATAATAGTCCTGTACATAAAGTTTAGTAGAGAAACAGTGTGCAATGAGTTAATTTAGCCTTTTATTCATGTTTCTATTTAGTGGTCTCACAGTAGCAATGTGACAATTTCTGCCAAAACAATTAAGGGTTATTTTATATGACAGTAATGCTACATGTTTATCTGAAGTATTCACTCCATATTTTTTGTCATCTCACATTGCCCAACAAATGCAAATTAAATGATTCAATGCTTGGAATCTATTCTTACTTTAAAAAATGAATATTTTTTATGACTATAGTTTGTTTATTTTAAGTATCGTTTTAATAAACGTCTTAACGACTCATAAGAAAAACTCTTGTAATCATTACATATGGATGTTAAATGTTTGTTATAACGTCTGAAAATTAATGTAGAAATATTTTTTTCCGATACTTTTTACGCCAGTAAACATTGTACATGCCTGAAGATATATTCCTAAAAAGCACTTATAAATTATTCTTTAAATGCTTCCTCTAGTCAACAACAATACTCTGCAGTCTCCTGGGAAAATGACAGACGGTATTAAATGTGTTGAAATATTTAATTATTAACTTCCGGCGCTATTTCCTTTCTCTCGTGTTGTTTAAGGACGACAATAAAACTGAATTATTGCCTGTCATTATTGAATAAAAGTTTTTAATATGAGATAATACAGTGAAAAAATATTCGATTTTTTTTTTAGAAATTGCTTTAAAAGAAGTTTTATAAGACATTTTCTGTAAAAAAAATGTGGAATCTTTTTTTTAATGAATATTAAATTTGCTGCAGATTTATTTCTCTTATGATAATTAGAATATTATTTATAATTGGATTTTTTGCACAAAACATTTTTCATGATGAATTTTTATTCATGTTTTATAAGTTATTATTACGCTTTCGCGATTAAACTTCCCGATGTTAATCTTCACATAAAATATAGTACAGTTTCTAATGTTTTAAATAACATTTATTAGAAAGTGGATATTTACAATTTAAATACGGATTGCTGTAAAATTATGCGCACAAAGCGCATGGAATCCCGTTATATGTATCGACATTTTAATGATATATCGACACAAATCTCTCGAAGCCCATTACTGACATTGTACTTAAAATTCGCAGCTCTGCACGGTCTGTCTAAGATGCTCGCTTTAATGTTTTAGAAAGCGCAAAGTACATAAAGCCCCGTTACAGTGATGATTGTATTAATGATTTTCGGAGGTGAAGAGCGCAAATTCCAATTATACTAATCGCAAGAGCTTTTAGACTATCCCATTTTTTTTAACATTTTACCCGGAATACCCCCTTTCCCCCTTTGATAACTCTAGGCGGGTCTGACAGCACTTTATTTTATGTCTACTGACTTTATCCGTTTAGCTTGGATATATATTCTCAAGAAGCACTTATAAATTACTTTTTAAAAACTTCCTCTAGACAACAGCACGATTGTCGTCTCCTGGGAAAATATCAGAAGGCATTAAATGTGTTGGAATATTTAATGATCAACTTCCTGCATTACTCCCTCTCACTCACTTGTGCTGTGAAAAGATAGCAATAAAATGGAATTATTCCCTTCTAAGGCTGAATAAAAGTTTTTAATCTTAGAGAATGGAATGGAAAAAGAAAAAAAATGAATTTACTTAAAAGTAGATTTTTCAAATCAAATATATTTAGAAATGAAAAATAAAAATAAATTCAGAATAACATCTATTCAGTATTTGCAAAATGTATACAAAATAGTAGAATAGTAGACGTTTCGCCAAGCAACACGCAAGGCATCATCAGTACAAAAACAATCTATTGCATAACAAACCACTGAACAAATCAAGGACAGTTGAAGTTATTTTAAAAACAGATAATATTCATTAGGGACAGAACGAGCTTCATTGAACGTCTGCGATCGCAATTGAATGAACCAACCCTCAAGGAGTAATTGATCATGGTAGCTGTTCCTGATTTCAAAATACTGGCGTTCGCAATTAGCGGGATGTGATTCGTTTGAAGTGAATGCTGGACAATTTTTGAATTCAAATTACTATTTTTTAAATCACTAGGCGAATTTGAGGCGAATTTCCAATGATCTACCTGTTTCACCAATGTAGACACTATTGCAATCTTTACAGGGAATAATATAAACAACACCGGGTAATTTAGACTTATCATATTGAAATTTATGCTTAGTGAAAAAGGAACTCATTTTATTAATTGGTTTAAAAGAAACCCCAATATTGAATGATTTTAGAATGCCAGAAATTTTTTCAGAAATGTTCTTATAATAAGGGATAAAGATAAAAGAGTTTGGTTTACTACGTTGAAAAGGGGGGAGTAGAATTCACAAAATTTAAAGTATTTTTAAAGATTTTTTAACAAGACCTATAGGATAGCTATTATTAACCAAATCGCGATAAATTTTACACTTCTCAATTTCAAAATCATTACTGGAACTGCAATATCTAATGGCCCTGAAGGCTAAAGTCATAATAACGGCTATTTTATGGCTGAAAGGGCAAATTGAATTGAAATTAGTATATTGACCAGTAGATGTAGGTTTTCTGTAAACAGTAATGGTGATAGATTCAGAGGTATCAGCAATGTGTCTGCGGACTAGAATGTCGAGAAATGGTAATTCAGCATTATTTTCAATTTCAACAGTAAACTTAATAGGGTCACCAATAGAGTTAGACATCGTGAGAATATTATTTAAATCAGCTTCTTTCACTAGCAAAAAAATGTCGTCGACATAACGTCTCCAAAAAAGAATACGTGAACCAAGTTCAGAATTAATCTTATTTTCAATATTCTGCATTACAAGTTCAGCAATTACAACAGAGAGGGGGGACCCCATAGCGGTACCAGAAATTTGACTATAAAAGCAATTATTAAATATAAAACAGTTTGAGGTCAAACAAAAACTAACCAATTCAACAATCCCCTCGACGTTAAAATCAGTAGGTTGTGTCGGAATGGGGCAGATATCTTTAATTTCTTTACAAACCAGATTGAAAGGGATTGAAGTAAAAAGCGAAACAACATCAAGAGAAGCCATGATATAACCGGTAGGGAAAACAAAACTCTGTAAATCATCAAGAAATTTGTAAGGTGAATTAAGACTATAACTGGAGTTAAGCATAAGAGGTTTAAGAAGCGCGGATAAGTAACTAGAAAGATTATATAAAGGGGAATTAGAAAAATCAATAATGGGGCGGAGTGGGATAGATGGTTTATGAATCTTTGGTAACCCATAAAAGCGAGGGACTAGACCGGTGTAACATTTCAATTTCGAATGAGAGTTAGGGGGGATTTTCTTAAGTTTTTCAAATTTGGAAATGATAATGTTCATCTTACGTTGAATGAAAGGAGTTTTATCTTTCTTAAGTACCGAATATGTATTTACATCGTCAAGTAGTTCATGAGCCTTTGAATCATAAGCATCCCTATCCATCACAACAGTAGTTCTACCTTTATCAGCTCTCGTAATTACAATATAACTGTCCGATCTCAGTCTCTTGATAATACGCAAAGAATCATCAGCACCTTGATTTGTTCAGTGGTTTGTTATGCAATAGATTGTTTTTGTACTGATGATGCCTTGCGTGTCGCTTGGCGAAACGTCTACTATTTCGTATTTTTAACTGTTTTTAAGTATATTTTTTTATAAATTTTATTTTAAGTGTACTCATGTCTGTCTTAAAATATTTTATTTGGTGTTTTTAATCTATTCAGTAATAGAAACAATTTTTTTTTACAAAATTGATACGAATTATATAAATTAATCGAAATAAATAATTAAAAAAAATATTTTTTTTTTTAAAATAAGAATAAAAAAAATCGTAAAAAGAACCCGTAAATATGATAAGAGGTATAAAAGCATTTTTAAAAATTTTTCTTCGGTAGAAATAATTGCATTATGGCAAAATACATTAAAAAAAAATTTCCAATTTGTACCCTGAAATACAACCGTAAATAATTTTGATATCAAATTATTTGCTTTCTAAAAAGTTGACAACGAAACACTAAAAAAAGTTAACATGTTTTCGTGCAATGAATTTTTTACATCACAAAGTATATTTAAAAAAAATATTTAACGATTTAGAACAGTCAAATTTTCTCGTCAAAAAGTGCTTTAAAAAATGGCGGATGGTATATTTAGTTTTTTTTTTATTGCCCAGTTCTTGGCCTATTTCTTTGCTATCAACATTAGTATCATACTACAAAACAGTATAATTATTTTTACTTTAAAATAAAAGTTTTTAAACCGATTGGATACAGTGACATTGGCTATACATAATATTTCAGTGATCTTTGATTTTACTTTTGAAGCTTTAATTTGTTTAAAGTTAATGTATAGAAACAAATTTAAAGGGGATTTTGAGATATATGTATATGATTTTAAGCATTTAGAAACTGTAGACAACTTAAAATGTTAATGAACTGTAAAACTCTTTAGTTTTATATTATTTGCCCTTCTGTTAATTTATTAATAAATAGTTCAGGTCATGGCTATAACTATTTCTAAGATTTCACTTCATTTATTTTGTAAGAATTATTTTATTACAATAATCATATTTATGATTAGTGTTGAATTCAGGGAGTGGCCGGGGGGGGGGAGGGTACCCCTTCATCGGAGCATTGAAATGTCCCCCCAGAAGGTTTGAGATTTTATGCTTATAATGGTTAAATAGTGCAATTTTCCCCCGGAACTCTGTAATCCCCCTCCCCGGAGCCACAGAAATCCCTAACGGTGAAAAATGTCTCAATTCAACACTGTTTATGAATGTGCAGATTTCGCATTCGAGACATGAACCACGTCCCTCGACCTACAAACCAGTATCCTATACCAACAACAATACTGCAACATTTCTTCAGTCTTTTCATTATCTTCTAGCGAGGTGGATGCCGACTCCTTACATGAAATACTGAACATGGGCTCCATCTTATCAAATGAACACTTATCACCGTAAGTAGAACACGCGGTAGAGTCCACGCGCACCTTTCGTTTCTCCCTATCGCGTCATCTAGTACCCACCGGAATATTTTCACTTGAATTCATAAGATTTTGTGACTTTATTAATATGACATAATTATAACTTTTTTTAAATGCACTTATAATTATGTTGTTTATTTTCATGTATTATATATTTTATATATTTTTAAATTTATATATTATCAACATTTATCTATAATTTATCTATATATTTTCAAAATCTTGATTTAATGCTCAAGAAATATAAAATTGAAATAATAACATTTTTGAAAGACCGTATTTTCAGAGCGATATTAGATAAATGTATGGGAAGATTTTATTGAATAAATACTTGGGATTGTTTTTCGAATTTGTAAATGTTTAAAATAATGGATAAACGGGTTATTAGTTTTCAGTTCGTAAACTTATAATAAAAAATCATCTCTTCTTGACATGTCAGCTTCTAGAATGCTTACTGCAGATTCCTCATTAGGTTTATTGGGATTTTCAGTATCTTAATTTAATAGGATGATGTCACTCAATGTGGTCGTCTCTTTCTCAGAACAATTCCCATTGGTAATCGTTACTTTTTGAGCTGCGATTCAGAAGTATAAACATTATTCTTTGGATGACAGCTGTTGGTAAGGAGTGGTCATAACATTTGACAAAGGAATTTATAATTTGACATACTTTCTGTAAAATAAATAAATATACAATATAGCTCTTTATTGCACCTTGCAGACATGAGATATGAATTACGTACAGCTTGTAATTTAGCATACATGAGAGTTACAAATGCAAACTAAAAAACTTTCTAGAATGATATAAAATAAAATCCGATGACACGAATAAATGCGCATAAATAATAAATCTTAAGGCTATACTCTGATCATTCAAATTTTACCATGCGTATTTTGAGTTTATTGGTGTGTTGATGAGGTACTAAAGTATTTAGGACATAGAATCCATCATTAATCGTTCTTATAAATTCTGGCACGTGTCTGTTCCCTGGCAAAATATATTCAACGCAGATGAGCAATGTTTCTTATACACTCTGTAATAATAATAATTAGTAAAATATCATGATATTGAAAAACTGTTTCTTTAAGAGATATGACCCTCTCCCCTTTAGTTTATAATCGGTATGTTATAGTAGTTTTCTGAATCAATAACTTCTTTCAATAAAGCAGATACAATACAAAATATTCTTCATGAACATTAAGGTGGTTTGCCCATTCATATCGTTTTAAAATTTCAGCAAGCTAGTTTTAATTCAGTTTTCTCTTTCGTAACATTTTTCAAACCCTTATATTGTTTCTGCATATTCTTTAAATAAAATTTAGTCGATATTTCTCAAATATATAGGCATTATTTAAAAATAAATCTAAAAAAATGATTTAATTTTTTTGATAAAAAAATAGGCACAAAATATTAACTTGACTACGTTTTACAATAACTGATTGCAACTTGCAAAATAACATATGTTAAAATTTTCTTCAATGATGAATTGAAATAATTTAAATACACACAACTTCCATTTATTAGAGTATAACTTTACAAAAAAGCAGTTAACTCTTTCGTTGTTTAATTTTAAGACAACACTGTACTTTAGGCAAGAGCAAATTTGCTTTTGTGGTAAAAATTCGATAGTGTATTATTTCTTTCATATTTTCTATCGAAATTCCGCAGTTTAATTTCATTGATCTTGTATGAGGTGCATATGGTGAATTATAAGCATTTTTAAGAATATATTGTGAGTTTTCACTTTAAGGAGGCATTCCTTGTGAGTGTAACGATCATTTCCTCCGAATATGACGCTATTTCCGATCTCAGGAGTATACATCTGCTTACTCATAAATATTGTTGAATTTGGACATTTTTCTACGAGGGTGGATTTTCGCAAATCCGGTGGGAATGGGATTCTAGACTTTTAATAAGTGTAAAATCACATTCCTTCCGTCAGGATATTTCAAAGCTCCGGGGCAGGAGGGAGGAATGCCCCCCCCCCCCCGGAACAATCCCTGAATTACACACTGATCATAGAATAAAGCATGTGCTTATCTTTCTTGATTTTAATGTTCATGAAGGGTTTGCAATCATAAATGACGTTTCTAAATCAATCTTGAAATTATAAGTAGCTTATAATAATTTAGTGTTCTTATTAAACTTTCTTAAATGAACATGTTATGAATATCTGTGCTTTCTGATATTTAACCTTTTGTTTAAATTTTAAGTAGTTACATGCCAAAGTCCGTTATATATAATATTATACCACAAGCAATTTAAATATTAAAAAACACTTAAAAAATAAGAAATAGAATACAGCAAAAAATGATGATACTAACATTAAAAGTAACACTCGTTATTGCAAAAAGAGATAAGAGAGGAGGGCGATAGAGTGACCAGATACAGAATGTACTGGACATTGGCTTATAAATGGAAAACGGAAACATACACAAATGGGGGAATGAAAATCAAAAATTGAATTATGAGCACGTACCTGTTTAAATAAAATCCAGAAAAAGAAGAAGAAGAAGAAATAAAATATGTGATCAAGATAAGTTAAATCAAATTGGGGAAAAAAAGTGAATTAATGAAATATTTGTGAAACTTTAGCAGAATTGTCGGGTCCAAATTACTACATCCTCAAAAATGTACGATTTCATCCTTGTTCAAGCTATAATAAGTTAAAATAATACAAGAATTGGAGAATCGCACATTATTAGACTAGAAAAGGAAATAAAATAAAAAGATGAAAAAATTATCTCTATGAGTTAAACCAAGTCATCACATTGGCTTAAATATCTTGATAAAACATAAATAAGGAACAGTGCTGCTATCTAGTAGCAATTAAAAAATGAAAATCAGAATTATTCATAACAGGTGGATAAATCTTACAAATTAAAGTATGTATTTAAATTAAGTAACAAAATTAAGTTAATAAATTAACAAAATTAATGTCTATAATGAATATAGGGAAATCACAAATTGAGAAAACCTCTGTCCTAGAAATGCATAAGCGCATCCAACTTATGGGGATTACCGAGACATTAACGAACGTTAATGAAAACACGCTTTACATAAGTCTGTGTCGGGTCCGTTTAATTAAATTCATCATATAGCTACTTAAATTTTGTTATAGATAATTTATTTTAAAATATAAAATCTTATATATTCTGATTCTACTGAGACTTATCCAGAACCAAACATGTTATTCGTTGGATTGACTAGCTAGTATTACATAGTTTCAACAAAATACGTCTACGAGAACAGTCTATGCATAGGTCTGTGAAGGGTTCTGTTAATTATATTTATTCTGATAATGATTAAATTTTAATATATAGAATTAATTTAACAATGCAAAATCGTAAAATTTATTCTATCGGTACTGTTATATCCAGCGCAAAAGTTTAAATTTAATTTCAATATAAAATAAAATTATTTTTTATTTTAAAAAAAATGAAGAGGTTTTCAGCAGATTCGAAATAAAATTAAATTATTGTAGAAGCTAAAGAAAGCTATACGATTTTTATTAATTACAGTTTTCAATGCGTCATTTATAAAATTAATTTTTCATTACTTGATGTCTCTTTTTTCTGATCTTTTTTTACATATTAAAATTCTTTTTCATTTGAGAATATCTTATTTCAGGATAAGTAGAAAGTATTTCAATTACTAGAAAATTTTAAAGGATGTCCTTCCAGAGAAGCAGTGCCATTTTTTTTAATTCAATAATTTGTTCCTATAAAATACGAAATTAATGAGTAATGAAAGAAAAGCAATTTCATTCTAATTAGTACGTAATTGTTTTTATATTTTTAAAAGTTTTGAAAAAAAATTTTTAAGAGGAAGGGAAAAAAAGTCATTTATTTTGTATTAAGATTAATTATTAGCACTTTAAAGTGTTATTATGAAACATTGTTAAGAAAACAATAGGTATTATAACTGTAACAAAATTCTACTCTAAAGAATAATAAGCTACGTGTTTTACAATATAGAAGCTTTATTTTTCCAAGAAAATACATTTATACTTTAAAAATATTCTTAAAAAATAATTAATTTAAAAAAAAATCTAGTTTCTAGAATTAATTGAATTAATTTTTGGTCAAATATATTAAAATGCAAAAGTGTAAGGTTGATTTTGATACTTTTTCTAAAAAATCATAAAAATCAGAGAAAATATTATTGTTTCTAATTTACATGCGAATTGTATAAATATTAAAAGTATTCTTTTAGGTCTTTTCCCATTAAATATTAGTTTTAATGCATAAATCTAAATAAATATATAGTTTCATACGATGTGTAATAACACTATGATTAATACCGTATAATACGGCTTACATTTAAATAAATCATTTTATCTTAGTTTCATCGTTTTTAAAAGAAATAACAAAAAATTTTGAAGTCTTATGCATGATTTTCTGGCTTTAGGTTTGTATGACATAATGCATCAATCCTAAGCATTTTTGTATACAGATGATTAAGACTATATCATTTTTAGACGTTTCAAAATCATTTCAAACTTTTGACGGAATAATATTTTTTATATCATGTTTTAAATTTCGGATAATGTAGGCTTTCGAATTGAAGTTTGTTCTTCATCGTAGAAGACAGATTATTATTTATATATATATATATATATATATATATGCATACATATTATTATTATTTTTTTAAGTTTCACAATAAATTTTGATGCTTTGAAAGTCCCAAATATTTCATATATAAATCCTGAGCAAATGAAAAGACAAATATTTATTTTATAATCTGAATATTAAAAAAAAATCGTTATAGAAAGTATTCAAGTGTATAACAAGATTAAAATTAAAATTAAAATTAGTATTAAAATTAAAAAATCAAAAAACTCGACTGCGTAAAAAACGAAATAAAAATGGAGCTTCTGACTGTAAAATAGTCTGGGAAACATCGTTTTCATTTTGAAAGACCTATCCAATGATATGCCACTCAATATGATGCGTAATTTTATTTTTTCGTCTCTACACAATTTTTTTATTTTATGGCCGCCATTTTGAATTTATGAAAACAAAATCTAGCCTATAAGTCTTCATTTTGAAAGGCCTATCCAATGATATGCCACTCAATATGGTGCGTATTTTTTTCATCTCTACCGCCATTTTGTATTTTACGGCCGCCATTTTAAATTTATGAAAACAAAACCTAGGCTATAACCATCGGACGGTTAAGACGAATCGATAGAGACCTCATTCATTAAAATCCACCCAGCCGTTGGGATGTTGCGAGGTTATATAGAAATCCACATACATAGCCAGATACCTGTCAAACCCTTCTAGGCAGTCGGGTAAAAAGAAATTTAAGGCAAATAAAAATTATTTTGTTTTGGATTGTTAAACGTTAGATAAGAATCCAATTAGCTGATTTATATACAATAGTATTAATTACTACTGAGTTATTCTAATCTAAATAACTTAAAATAGCGGTTGTAACAGATATATTATGACATAAAAACTTTTAAATTAACATTTTACAAATAAATGAATCTTATTTGGATTTTGTATAGATATAGTAGGTTGAAATATATACATATAAATATATTGAATCGTCTTTCAGGTTATATATATATATATATATATATATATATATATATATCCAGTAAAAGACAACACGGAAACATCATACACAAATGGGGGAATGAAACTTAAAATTCGAAGTATGAGCACTTACCTGTTTAATTAATACCCAGAAAAAGAAGAAGAAAAAACAAAATACATGATCAAGATAAGGTAAATCAAATTGGGAAAAAAGTGAATTAATTAAATATTTGTGAAACTGTAGCAGAATCGTCGGGCCCAAATTATTCAAATTCCTCAAAAATGTACGATTTCATCCTTGTACAAGCTATAATAAGCAACAATAGTACAAGATGTGGGCAATTGCATATTATTAGACTCGAAAAGGAAATAAAATAAAAAGATGAAAAAAGTTATGTTTAAATATCATGATAAAACTAGAAATAAGGAACACTGCTGCCATTTAGTAGCAATTCAGAAATGGAAATCAGAATTATTCATAATAGTTGGATAAATCTTACAAATTAAACCAGGTACCTAAACTAAGTACTTAAATTAAGTTAATAAATTAACAAAATTAATGTATATAATGAACAAAATTTTAAGAGGTATGAAAGTATATTAATTAAATGAATGATTAATAAAATTGTGTATAAAATATAATAAAATTAAATTAAATAAATGAAATTATTCTAAGACAGTGCACATTATATCATAAATAATAAAATAAAATAATAATAATAATTAATGGGATGAAGGAAGCAATTAAAAAATACATATAATATTTATATTAAAGTAAGATGATCGATGAAGTGATTTAGATATGGCATTGTCCCACACAAATCGAAGAAGTAAGTTAAATATCAATAAATGATATTAAATCTGTATAAAGTAGGTGACATGAAATCTGTTAAAAAATAAGAAGTACATTGAATCAGCAAAAGAATAACAAGTAATGAATGGAGGCATTATGAATTAATAACACTCTCTGTCTTTTTCGCTTAAAAAAAAAATCCATGGCGCATTCCATACACTACAACCACCCCTCCATATTCCAACATATACTAACCGTCGCAGCTGTTTTGTTATATTTATTTCCAGTTATTTATTTTTACTTTATTTTATCTTATTTTTATTTTTATTTTTATTTTATTTTTTATTTTTAGAAATATAAAATTACGCAATGAATTTATCATATATATATATATATATATATATATATATATATATATATATATATATATATATATATATATATATATCTGAGGCCAGTTGGTATATTTAATGTTAGAGAATAATTATCAGTCAAATGAGTACGTCCTTGTTGACCAGTTCACTTCCATACAATAGTAATTTAAAATTTAATACTAAAAACGTTTATGAATTTAATTAAAAAATATTTCTAACAAGCTTTGAAATTTTAAATAAGAGAAAAATTACAACCGTTTCAAATTTCTGCCTAATTCAAATAGATTTACTACGTAGAATCTTAATTAAAAGATAATCAAAAAGAAATATTGTAGATATTTTCCGTGATATTGTAATAAATATGAAAATAGAATAATATATTAATAGATGTAATTTTTTTTTATAATTTGGAATTAATCGTAAAAAAATGGAGATCAGTGAATATTGAACATACCCACGTTACCAGCTGGTACTGCTAATGTTGGTGCTATCTAGGTAAGTGTTGATTCGCTAGCAATAGAAATTTCAAATTTAACATTAAACGGCACTTGTGCATAAAACCTGAAAGAGAATAGTAAAACTCTATATCAAAATTTGATTCCGGGTATTTCGCTGAATAAACATTTATATTATAGCAGGGTTCCAAAGAGGTGCGTTGCGTCGTAAAATGCCATATGATAAGACATTAATGTACTGTTTTTATTTTGGTGGAACAGCAAACAAAATTGAAGATACAGTTGGGGAAATTATGAAAGAATGATTCCGATATATATGGAATACCCGATTACTTTTTAAACATTTTTATGGGAGCTACAGAAACTGATATAAGCAGTTCTTAATTTTTGTGTTTAATTACATTATTAGAATAGTAAATTTCGATGCTGACGTGTTGAGTATACTTATAGTCTGAAAAACAAAATGGAAAAAAAATGCATAACGTAAATAAGAAAATGTCTTTTTTTAAGTGTATAATTTATTTCGAATAAAGTAATTATTTTAATTAATTTTTAATTACAAGCAAACAGCACAAAATACATCGTTTTTTTTTTTTAAATTTAGTATTAGTTTCATGTTTTATACATCCAAGCATTTAAGCATATATTTATTCAGTAGCTGGTCTATCGAGCTTCACTTGAACCAAATAGAAAAAACTCTTTCTGTAATTGTTTTCCTGGGGAAAGTTCCGTAATTGTGTCCAAATCTAATTTGCGCAGTTAATATAATTTTTATAACTCTCATATAGTTAAAACAATATTATTGCTAGGCCCAATATTCATTTTTCGTACCTCTTGTTTGATGCCAGAATTGCTTGCGGATATCTGATTACGAAAAATAAGCCATTTTCTCTTTGCTAAGAGTGAGTATCTATAATAATAATATAATAAATTGTTTTTTTTCCAATACGTCATACTATTTGCAATATTTTAATGTTTCATTTTAATGTTTTGCAGTTCTGATGTATATATATATATATATATATATATATATATATATATGTTTTTCTTTCGGATATCGCATGAAAACGATTTTTCCCGGATTTAATTCCTTGGAAGATCGATTTCAAGACACAAAAAAACCTACTCCGCGGTTCGCAATGATAATCGCTAGAGATATTTTCAAAAATCCAAAAATATTAAATAAACAAAAATTGCTCGTTTAATAGTACAAAATAAAGAACAAATCCATCACCTTGAATTGATATATTTTAAATGTTGAAGTTCTTAAGAAGTTTCATGACATCATGTCTTTGTGTACAACTTTTTAAATTCTTATGCGTGTTAAAATGTTTACGAAGATTGATTATATTTTATTTATTTCTTTAAAAAAAAAGAACTTTAATCGACCTGAAATGTTATTTGAAAATAATAATAAAGTTTAATGTTCGTTGCGGAATGATTTCAAAATGTTTGTCGTGTAAAAAATTAATATATATATATATATATTTTTCTACAGTAAATAAATATGAAAAACAAAAAAGAGGTTTCTTTAGAATTGCATTAAACACATTACACATTTTGAAAAGTTATTCTTTTGAATAATGTACGTGAACATTTTGATTATATTTTGTATATTGTTAATAAAATCAATCATCGAAAATGTAGAAATACAAAAAAAAATTGTAAAGCCAAAAATACGTAAATCAATCATTCTGAAAAGAAAAATTTTTACTTTTTACTACATAAACGAGTTTCAAAATGTATTTAGTAATTAAATGAAACATACGTTTTACAAAAATAAAAATAAAAAATAAACCAAATCAGTGTGAGTACTTATCTAGATAGGCTGCAAAGAAATAGAATATAGGAGTAAGACATAATCCGACATCGTAATGCAATCAAGCAGTTCTTTTCGAATTCTTAAATCATATGTAGATAGATAAAAAATAGGAGATATGCAACAACACTATAAACCGCAAATTTCTTCCTAACAATGGAACATGATTTTCACATTACCCGGACATATTTTGGTGCGTAATGTTATCCATTTTATTCCGGATGAAATGTATACGAATTTTAGTAGTGCAAGAATAGTGTTTTGAACATCCTTTTCGTTAGTTACTACACTGTTAAAAATTGTGTGCTGCGTTGAACTAATTTTTGGTGCTACTTTGCCTGCAGCGATAAGATGGTGAAATGTCGTTCCAAAATTTTGATCTTTGTGTCGACCGGACCTCCAAATGTTGGAACAATGTTAGAACGAGATTTCACCGTCTTATTGTTCAACAACTACAGCGCCAAACGTTGGTTCAAACCCAGCACAAAATCTTTTACAGTGTACATATAAACTGTACAATTTAGGGTTACAATGTTCAACATTTATCTAAAAAAATAGTATACATTAGATATCGACTAATATCATGAAGTAGATAGACCGTAGACTGTGATCGATCCCATAATATTTAATATACAATTAGGGTCAAATATACCTATCCATATGTGTTAAATAAATTTTCGCTGCTATTCTACAACAGTCAAAACCCACAAAGTAAATATTTAAACATAACAATTTTATTAATTATATTTTACTACATCCAGCATTAAATCTGAGCTATTGCAAATGATTTTCATTTATAGAAAATTCCACTTTAGTTCAATTGAAAAAACTAATTCACTATATTCGTTAAAGTAAAAAACAAGATTTTTACATTGGGCATACATGCTAATTTCTGTTTTTTTTTTCAAGTAAAAAGATATATGTTTTAATCCAGAAAATGTATTTAACATAAAGTGTATGATATTTATATTTGATTTAATGCATGAATGAGCATTTCAGGTTTATGTGTTCATTTGACTGGACAAAATGAAAGTTGCGAGCTACACTTTGGAATAACATTTATAGGAAATATTTTGCTAAAATTTACGTAGTGATGAAACGTTTTATGGGTGTTCTTGCGATTGAAGAAAATTAACTATAACAAACGATAAAACTGACATTAATTTCAATTATGAAAAGTGCATGCTTAATTTGTATTATCAATACCTAAAATTTTCTACAAAAAATAACAACAGCGGGGTGCAAAATGAACGAGACAAAAACAAAAAAATCAATTCGCAAATATTTGTGTTAATGACAAATACATGGCATTTCAATTAATATTAAATAAATAGTTTAAAAATTTATATATAAATATAAATCTATTTTAAAATATGTATTTTGCAAAACGTACACTGGGGCAAAATGACATGAACGTAGTAAATATTTCAATACCAAGTCTCGTTTTTGGCGGATATTTCTGCAAATCTTTTAACAAAGCATTTAAAAGAGATTCTGGGTGCATTCGTTAGGTTCGCAAAACTTTTTGATGATAATGAGATTAAAAATGTTTTTACTTTTAAAGAGGCCAAATTCTAGCTTATAACAACATCGGAATGTCAATGCAAAGAATTCCTGATAAAATTAAGTGTTCAAAAGAATGTTTTTTTTTTTTTTTTTTTTTTTTTTTAAATTTCTTACTGAATCCAACTATATTATGTTTTCAGAGATATCCTCGAAAATGTACTGCAAAAATATGCCCACCCCCCTATTTCCGAATCAGTTGAAACTAAAATTATGAAAAAAATTAGGGGTAGTTAGGAGTTTATTTACATTTTACAGGAAAACTATAGTGATTATCCTAGATCACATAGTTTTGGAGAAAATCGTATTTCTCCATTACACACTAACTTTACTTTCCGGGAATTCAATAAGGAAATTGAGGGGCGCTTGAGGTACCTATCGACGCGGAATCATTCAAGAATTGTTTATAAAGTTTTTCGAAAAAAAAGTCATTAATTACCCGCTATATTAATTAAAAACCTACCTAGAAAAATGCGGCACAGACCCAGGTGGTCTAGCAACATTGGTATATACTTTCGAAGCGTGCTTAGCTGAATGCCAAGTTTAAACTTGTTACAAGGTCTTTGTTTTAGGTAACGCAACCTATAGTAATAAAGTCAACGTTTTTCATTCCAATTGAATTGAATTATGGAATGTAATTAGTGAAATATAATTCATAGAATAATTCTAATACATTAAAAG
This sequence comes from Maratus michaelseni, assembly GCA_963931845.1. Classification (NCBI taxonomy): domain Eukaryota; kingdom Metazoa; phylum Arthropoda; class Arachnida; order Araneae; family Salticidae; genus Maratus; species Maratus michaelseni. The sequence goes on along the minus strand of OZ007589.1, from coordinate 297,532,418 downwards.
TAAGTCGTTTTGAGACAACAATATTTTATAGCTTAGTAATTAGTGGTATCAGTAGTTAGTAATTCTTAGTTTGTAATTTATAAATTTATTGTACGGTACCCTTTGTGCGCGACTAAATATCGCACTGGACCGATTATTTACGTAATAACCATAAAGCAAGATTGTAATTTTTTGTAAATAATTTTTGCAGCCAATTAAAATTTATATAAGTACAGTTTTATAGTTTTCAATCATTATTAAAAGGATTTTAGTTTAGAAAACAAAATATATTTACAATTTTAAAACTATAAAAAAGTATGGGACCTTGTTCAATATCTATTGGAATTAAAGAGAATAAATGATGGTTTATAGTTATGTCATATTAAAAAAATAAAATTAAATTAAAAAAAAGCATTCTACCAGTAATTTGTCATTAAAAAAAATAGTAGTTTTAACCGATTATTGCAGTTTTTCGAAAGTCGGAAGAACTTGTCTAAAAGATAATAAACCCTAAAACTCCTGGGGATCGTTTGATAAGTTAGAGAAAATTGTATTTGAAACATTTTTTATTTATTTAGCTTTCTTTTTCAGTTCAGTATTTTAAGCTACATTTTTTGAGAAAGTTTCAAGTATAATAACAAAACTTTAGATAGTCTTTTCAACTGTCCATATCAGATTCAAATGCAAAATTCAAATTGAGGTAATTATCCAAATTTTCTACTTCGTGTGATATGAAAAAGATCATTGTAAATTATTTTCCTTTCTTAGGTATGCATTTTTCTAAAAAAGTTTATTTTTCAAATGTGTTTTTTATTACGCTTTTGAAAAACATAGTTGAATGTATACTTAAAAAGTAACTTAAAGGTAACTTAAAGTAAAATACAGAAGAATGCCACAACGAATCGCTTCCTAATTTCAATATGTCAACATTATGCCGCAGTGTGTAGAGTATTAGAATTTTGTCTACCGTGAAAAAAAAATATACAAACAAAATTATTTTTCAACCGTTTACAGACATTAATCGGAAATATAGTCTATTTTTTTTATTAGACTTTTTTGCCTTTTTAAAAATAATCTCCCAATTGAAAAAATTATATTGATGAAATGTGCAATTTATTTTGTTACAATGTAACAATTTTTATATAAGGATAGTTAACTGATAGATAGTCAACAGGTTGTAATATTGCAATAGTCATAGATGTACATAAAATGAGACTAAAACAGATTTTAGGATAGAAAATTATTAATCATGGTGCGAATTCGTACGCTTTTTATTTAGATATTTGTAAGTATTGGTTATGTAGTCGAAGAGGATATGCCTAAAGATATGATTCCTCAGTGGCAGATGACAGAATAAAACTTACTAGAAAATATATTAAAATGTTAGATCTGGAGTTCACCATGAGTGGTATTTTTTGACACGTTTTGTGATGAGGGCCAAGAAAAATATAGGACTCTCCGCCTGAATCCAACCGTTCACGAAATTTGGACCCATTTCTTCCGTGATGACAAACATAGAGAAGGGAAAAAGCAAAATGATAGCTCCATCAGAAGCTAGGGCCTCACTTTATTCATGCTAATCTTTAATTAAAGCTAGGATATCGGTAGTTATTTAATCTTTAGTTAGAACCCATGGAAAGACCTTTCCAACAATACAACTTCTGACAAACGCGGGACTCTTTTTTTTCTCTTTTTGTTTAATACGGCACTTAATAGTATATTAGGCCGTATCTCCTTAACGTGTGGAGTGGATACAGAAGGGTAGTTCTTTTAATTTTGCTTAATCCTCATAGCAAGAACTTTCCAATGATACCACTTTTGGCAAATTTGGGTCTCTTTTTTTATTTTTTTTATATACAGGGTGGTTATAAAGATACTTTGCAGATATATGCATCTCTAGCGGCTAATCCGTACAACAAACCGAAATGAAATGTGAGATATAGTTATTTGAGTGTATGCACTAGAGATTGCGGTGAACAAGTACAATGGAGCCTGCACGGTTACGTTTAAAGTGAAACAATTTCAAAATTTTCAAATGACAACACCCATTTTTTCCATCTTATAATGATTAGCGCAATTAAAAATTATAAATACCGTTGCAGCAATGCATGTAACATGAAAAATGGTGACGTATGACACATGCAAAGAACAGCATTCTAAGCAAATAGTCGCAACAAAGAGACGAAGTGCACATCCACCAATGATAAAACACCATACACAAATCATCGTTTGTGGAAAACCTATAAAAAGCAGTGCGGAAAATTTGCAATATCCTTAAAACTTTTTTCTTTTCATCTCGTCACTACTGCTTTTTGTTGTTTGCAACGCAAATTTTTTGCGTGTGTACTACATCGCTACATGTACCGTTCCAATGTAATTTATTGCTTTTTCACGTTATGATTATTTCACGTTAGTCAAACCTGAAAGAAAAAGTAAAAAAATGCCAGTTATTAGCGAAAAAATCATCGTTATAATTTTTTTTAAACATCTTGAATTTTAAAGTTAGATATGAGGTTTTTTGATTACTTCAGCTGTTGTATGATAGGTTAGATTTTATTTTAAAATTATTAAATTTGTCAAAGTTTCAGTTTGGAATGGAAATATTTTGTGAAATGACTATTTTTATGACAAACAATTTTGGGATGTGTCCTGTTTTAAGATAAAAGTTTTTACGAAGGATCATGTTTTCCAGGTACTATAAAATCCTGTTAAATATTCTTAAAAGCAGCCAATTTTCTTCCTAAATACAGCTTTCATTACAAACTCTGTTAGAGAAAATTCATCTTTTATATATATTGCTGTAAAAATCACTGTTCTATTATATAATTTAATTTTTGAACAGGGACATTTCGAAATTCTTTTTATAGACAGACTTCATTTAATATATTCTTTATAAAACGGTTTTACCAAAATTTATATTTTGGGAAAATGTAGCTATAATAAGAAAGAAACAAATTTATGTCACTCGTTTTAATCACTGTATTGCTGATACTAATATAAACGAAAATAGCATCTTTATTTAATAAACTAGAACATTAATATTCTATTTAAAGGTACATATATGCAATATAATATCATTATTACTTCGCAATGTATTTTCCCCGAAGGAAGTAGACTTTAATATGTCGGAATATGATAAGAAATTAAGCTTTTCTGTAGAAAAGGTAATTCTTAGGCTTTCAAAACTTTCTGCATTATTAATGAATATTGCGTCTTGCTCTAGTGATTCTGTAAGAAGATTTATTATTATTGCAATTATTGAATTTAGTATGAACTTATAAAAATCTATTCTCGAATTTCTCTTCCTTACTAATGTCTTTTATACATAAAATAAGCAAGTGAAGTAACTTATATTAATATTTTAGTAAGTTAATTTATGGAAATATTTGACTGGATTGTATTTCCTTCATTAGTAAAAAACAAACAGAAATGAATGTTTTTTTGTTTTTGTTTTTTGAAGATATATGCATTAAATATATGCATTTTAGTTAAACTTGAAAATCTTTTAAAAATCTATTAAAAATGTAAGCAGTCATTTAAAAATTCTTCTTCTTCTTTTTTTTAAGTATAGCTGAAATAAACATGGACGTTTGTTAGATAAATGATATGAATAACTTTTTAATTTATTTAAAGATTAATGATGATACTAGCTGGCTTCGCCCGCTAGCCGGCCCCTAATTTACATCGGTGCCTCGAATCTTGTAAAACCTCGAATAAGATAAACTTTGAATAAGATAAACCTCGAAAAAGATAAATCTCGAACTGAAAGAACCTCCGACCCGGGTCCCTGCTGCCTTCGGCACCGTATACCGGTCGTTCTACGCACGCACCGGTTAATCCCTTAATTTGCACATTGAATAGTACAAACCTCTAACCGAACGAACCCCCGATCGAAAAGATATGTTGTTCCCCATTTCAATAGCAAAATTGTATTTTAAAAAGAAAACCATCTCTGACTGGCAAGCCATTTGGGACTCATGTAATAAGGGCAGAGATACCTATAAAATTATAAATAAAGTCGATCCAAATTATCTCTGCAAACAGCCAACACTGCCGTATTATCTGAGTAACCATGGCAGTTTCCCACAATACTTACATAAAATAAGAAAAAGAGCCTCACCTAGATGTCCATGCGATAAAGCAGAAGGAGATGCAGTTCACTACATATTCGGATGCTGCCCTCTTATGATCCATCACTTCCCTTTTGATAAGAACGAAACTCTCAGATATAACCTTCGTAATATCATTTTCAATCCTTCAAACTCTCAAAAGTTAAAAGAGAATTATAATATTCTCAATAAAAATTTCTCTTTCATTACGAAAGAATTTAAAAAAAAAAAATGACTGAACTGACCATTGACTTTCTGAACTAAAATACCATAAATTTAGGACATTATGAACTTATAGTACTTCGAAAATATTTTATATTTAACTTTCAATTTGCAAAAAATTGTTATTTTTTACCTTTTATATTTTATTATTGTTATGTAATTATATTCATTGTTTCAAATCTAATAAACAGGCGCCTCCTGCGGTGGGGGTTGGAACGGATGGGTGCTATCGGTGCCGGATAGCGTTTATTTTTCCCCTCGTGGACTTATTGTTCCTATACCTCACGGGTGGCTGTCCACGAGTGGGTGATTTCGGTCCCCGCTGCCTTCGGCACCGTATACCGGTCGTGCTACGCACGCACCGGATAATCCCTTAAATTGCACATTAAATAGCATAAACCTCTAACTGAACGAACCTCCGGCTCGGGTCCCCGCTACCTGCAGCACCGTATAGCAGTCGTGCTGCGCACGCGCTGCAGTATACGTTAGTTCCGCCTTCCACCACCAGGTGGCGCAATCTGTTCATACGATCATCGAACCTCCGACTCGGGTCCCCGCTGCCTTCGGCACCGTAAACCGGTCGTGCTGCGCACGCACCGAATAATCCCTTAATTTGCACATTGAGTAGTAGAAACCTCTAACCGAACGAACCTAGGACCCTGGTCACCGCTCCTTTCGGCACCGTATACCGGTCGTACTTAGCACGCACCGGATAATCCCTTAAATTGCACATCGAATAGTATAAACTTCTAACTGAACGAACCTCTGGCTCGGGTCCCCTCTGCCTGCGGCACCGTATAGCAGTCGTGCTGCGCACGCACTGCAATACACGTTAGTACCACCGCAAACTGTTTGTACGATCATAACTGAAATCGTTAAGGCTTTCGATGTCGAGTCGAATGAGCCATACCCCGTCGTAATCCGGGCCATAGAAACAGAGATAATAAAACGCCCCCTGTTGGTGAAAAACGAACTAAAACCGATAAGCTCTAGTACCCTCTATCGATGTCGAGTCGATTGAGCCAAACCGCGTCGTGATGTGACCCATAGAACCCAAGTTGGCTGAAAAAACCTTTAATTACACCTTCCACCACCAGGGGGCGCAATGTATTCTATACGAACATGACCGAAATCTGTAAAGCTATCCATGTCCAGTCGAAAGAGCCAAACCCCATCGTATTCGGGCCCGTAGAACCCGATTCCCGGAAGCACACCCTGGTGGTAAAACTTGGAACTAAAATATGTAAGGGCTATCAATATCGAGTCGAATGAGCCAAACCGCGTTACGATTGGACTCGTAGAACTCGAGATATTGTGAAATCAAAATATAAAATCTGATATTATTATTCGAAAAGAGTGGTATAAACTCAGAAACTATAAAAAAATGTTATAGAGGGTCCTTATTACTTTAATTATAATGTTTGGAAGCAGTTTGGTGGAAATCCGAAACATACTTTCTGAGTTATAGAAACGAACCATAGTTAAGAGAAAAAAACCGTGCCCATGGTGGTTAAAAAATGAACTAAAATCGGTAAGCTCTATCGATGTCGAGTCGAATGAGCCAAACCGCGTCGCAATGGGACCCATACGACAGGAGATATATTGAAAAGAAATAGATAATTCTTTAGCTTTTTTTTTTCCTATACCAAAATCGGGGTTTCGCTAAAATAAAAAATTATGGTCCGAAACCGAAAATTTTTTACCTGGTCGGCACTGTAATAGAAAAAACTAATTACGCGTAATGCCGTTTAGACATCTTAGCTGAAAATCTGGGAATAGTGTTGCCTTTATGTCTGGCATTAAACATACTTGTTTAAAAGACTGTAGGAAAGCGATGGAATTAATTAAAAATTAAAAATCGTTTCTCGTAAACTAATCATCCTAGCTTAAACAAAAAACATATTCTTGATCCTCACGCAAAAAAAAATTTAGGATGCATGATTTTCAAATCGGTAAAAGCAATATTTTGAAAAAAATTATACCCGGCTCACAAAAAAGAGAAGGTTTTCGTTTTGAAATATTTCCTTGTCTGAAAATATCCGGTCACGTGTCGTTTTTCTGCATAGGTTACAAATGATTAGAAATAAATTGCTTCATTAACCGGTTTTTAATTGATTTCTTCCTATTTTACGGGCCGATTCCTACGAGCTTTTTTTTTGTTGAAATCAGGATTTTTTTTTACGTATGATGGCCGATTTGGGTGTCCACAGATTAATTCCTTCATTGTTTTTCGAAAAGGGACTGGAAGCGATAGATGGAACCTGTCACGTGAATTTGCTCTCACTTCCTTCCAAACATTTGTATCCCCCCGTCCGTCTGCGGTCTGGCACGGAGAAGAAATGATTTCGTAGCTGTGTCTGCAAAGAATTAAAAAATTATTTTTTATCGATCGATTTTTAAAGAATTTTTTCGGTTCTAATTGTCGTTCGGAAATTATTTTTCGAATTTATGAAACCGGACGCCGTCCTGGTTCCGTCCGTACCACTTCCGAATTTCTGGCCCCCCGACTTCCGTAGATACGGGTCGGTTTAAAAACTCGTACTACAGTTTGTGGCTTAATTTGCTCTCCGGCAGCGCTGCCTTCACCGACCGGAGAGACTGGCAACCCTTTTTGGAGGCGAAAATTTTGCGGTTTTGAATTCTTTTGCAAGTTAGGTTTCGGTCAGTAATTAAAACAGTTTTGTTAATTAATAACTCCTCGAGTCCGGGTCGGACTCCCGACACTACGAATTTTTCGGTACTCGAGCGCTCTCCGTGCGTCGCCTAGTCCCAAAGCCTTTGCGGGTACAGACACAGAAACACACGCACACACACACACACAGACGTTCACCGACATTAATAACTATCCGATTAACATATTTTGAAAATATTTTGAGTTTATCTCTCGCTGTTTGTGTACAAATTTAGCAAATACATTGAAATAAAACACACAGGGAAAATTGCTTTATTAGAAACACCTACACCAAAATTTGAAGTAAACAGTTATAATTTTAACATTTTTTTATCCTTTATTTTATTCAGACTAATGAGGAAGGCATTTATTTTAGCTAAAAAGGCTTATTAATGAAATATGTTTATTTTAAAATTACACTCTGATTTCCAATAATAGATATGCACAAAAATATGACCGAGGCATAAGAAACGTTTCAAAATCTAATGTAAATTGAAGTGAAAACACATTTTTGGTTGATCTTATAATATCATGATTGTTTTAAAATATGCACTTCGTCAAATGTCGTCTACTTGTCATTAATTTTCTTGTGTACTTTCATGAAATTGTGCATAAGCGTGTAGAGTGCAAAGCTTAGAGTCAATTATACCTGCTTTACTAACTATAAATTATTCATGAATCTATCTCCAAAAATAAACACATTTACGAAACTTAAAAAGAAACTTAACTTACAAAACTTAACTTTATTTTTCATGTACCACTATGTGGGTTTTAAAATATGGCTCAATAATCCGACAATTTAATTTGTCAATTTGGCATAATACAGTATAGAATAGTAAACGTTTTGTTGAAAGAAAGAAAATCATCTTTTATTTTAGGAAGAATATTATTTCTCTTTTGACGCACAGGAACTCTTTTTTTTTTTTTTTTGATTCAATTTTAGACTATTCACAAGAACCAACTAAACAAGAACTAAACAACTGCACAATGGTAAATATTTTCATAAAAATGTGTTGAATGACCATCTTTCTAATTTAGAGTAAGGTAAAGCTAGGATAGTCTGCGCACAATTCAAAAGAATAGCAATAAAAAATCTAAATATTAATTTTTTGCTAACCTATTCATGAATAATTTTTACTTCATTTGTTTCTTATGCATTTCCATTGCTATTTTGTTGTTATGTTGCAATTTAATAGAACAGTTGTAATAAAACCAAGGAAGTTATTTTGCGCAATCTGTCCTTACAGGGTTGATGTGATTGCGCACATGGGTAGGAGAGATTGTTACTAATAATAACTACAATTAAATTGTTAACAATAATAATTACACTTAACTGACATTGTTGTAAGGTTTTTGTGAACAAATATTATTGTATTAGGAGTGAATATTTCAACCTAATCATTAAAGAATCAGAAACAGGAAATAATTTTAAAAACGATTAAAAAATTTTAATTAAAGGAAAAAAAATTAAAGAATGAGAAAAAGCAAGTCCAGATAAGATTACAAAGTAAAATTATGTTACTTAATAACACGTTTAACTTAAAATTATTCCATTTTCATTTTTCATTTTTTTATGCAAATTTACCAATAAGCTGCGTAAACTCTCCTCGCATGGAAACTAATGGGAACACTGCGCCATCTCTCCTAAGTAGCAGATGCGCAAACTCTCCAATTTCGGTAGGAGAGATTGCGCGACCTTTTATTTAAACATGACCTCTTCTAAAACGAGCCGTTGATTTTCATATTGTTAGTCTAGATTAGTAACTTATGAGAAATCGTTTAAGTTTAAAATATTTTGTACTATTGACATTGTATAGAAATTCTGATGAATAGCTATGAAAATTCAAGCACTTACTTTGGGAAAACAAAACAAAATAGCAATACTTTATCTTAGATGCTCAAAGTAATCAACGTGCACTTTCAAGTAGACACTCCACTACTGTTGTTGTACAACTACCAGGAGTCGCTGCGCGCTCACTCTACTCCTTCCCCCCGAACCTCTATGTGCGCAATCTCACCTACCGCGCCATCTCTCCTTGCTTTACCTTATCATATAAATATTCTTCTTGAGCGAAATGAGAATCAATCTAGTTGAGCAATAGAAGAATGGTCTAATTAAGCCAAACAAGTACCCAGGAACTGGTGTTAATTTAGTACATCGCTGCGAGAAAATTAAACACTTCCATAGTCTTAATATACATGTTTACATATAGAAGCAACTATAAAAAAAATATTTATGTTGTCTCTAAAAATACCAAATATTAATTATATTAAGGAAAGCGTAAACTACTTATAATAAAATTCGCAACATAAGACAGATAATGAAAGTTGAAGCAAATTATGGATACGTGACACAATAAAATATGTCTCACAAGAATGATATAATGAATAATATTTCAATGCATTTAAAAAAATTAAAATTAAAATTATTTTATCGCCAGTTAAGAGACTGGATAAATCTATAATTTCAGTTTTACAAGAATGACTTTAACAATTTTTTATGATAGCGACATACATATTTACTATTAGAAAATATATCAAACTGCTCTATAAGTACTACATTAATAAAATTCTGCAATATTTTCTGTAGTATACCCAAAACGTATTGCATATGGCTATTTTCACACATTATGTGTGTGTCTTAGTACCATTCAATAAATACTGTACTCTGTACCACTTGTATTAAAGAAAAAAGAAACAGAGTTTGAAATATATCAGTCGATCCGCATCTAAATTCGGTTCTGAGCTGAACAGATAATTTTTATACAATATACAGAATGTGATTCAAAATGAAATTATATAATATGGAAAACCTATTTTTAGTACAATAGGACTTGCGTCTAAAAATTTGTTATACTTCTTTCTATTTATTCTTTGGAAAGACGTACAGATTATTTTTGTTTTAAATCCCAAAACCTTCTTCCAGTAAAGAAAGAAAATGAAGGCATCAATAAAAATTTATTTTTTTATGATGCTTATTTTAAAAGGAAATCGTGAAATAGTTTGAATTAAGTCTGTAAGGAATGAATAATTCCACAATGCATAATTGTAATATAATTTTATTTGTGATATTATTATATGAGAAAGATAACTTAATAATATAACAAGTGCTGTATTAATAAGTACAAATAAAGCTATAAAGAACTACTTAAAAACAGAAGATAAATTTCATAAAAATATTTTTAAATATCTTTATTTTATAATTTTTTGCACTGCAGCAGAAGCTTTAAATTAATACTGTTAATACTGTTAGTGAAAGCATCTATCAAAATTTAGTTTTTATGATTATTTTAAAAGGAAATTGTGAAATAGTTTAAATTAAGTTTGCAAGAAATGTATAACTTCTCAATGCATAATTGTAATATCATTTTATTTAGTATAGTATATGAGAAAATTAATAATATAATACAAGGGTTATACTAATGAGAACAAATAAATCTAATTAAAAACAGAATACAATTTCACACAAATATTTCATCATATATATGTATATATCATCATCATACATATATATATATATATATATATATATATATATATATATATATATAATTTGCTGCATTCGAGAAAAATCTTTAAATTAATACTGGAAAAAAAAATCTCTATAATTTTGGTATGACATTACTTGTTATATTTATTAATACAAATTTCCCTGATATATTAATAAATAAAGAAATATATATTTTTTAAGTTTATATTTTTTATACGGAGGATAAAAAATGATTTATTATATTTTTGTCTATAAATTATTACATTATGGCAAAAAATATATAAAATCTTAATACTCCGAAACAACCACAGTATATAATTTTGGTGCCACATTATTTGCTTCCTGAAAAGAATTGGCAGCGAAACAACGAAATAATACTCTCCACTTTAATATAAAAAATACTATCCACTTTAATATGTTTTGGTCCAGTAAATTTTTTATACAGCATGATATATTTTTAAGAACTCAATGATTACTTTTTAAGAACATATAAATTTCCTCTTGTCAACAACAAAATTGGAAGTTCTTTGAAAAATGACGTACAGCAATAAAATATTTACAAATATTTTACGATCAAATTCTTGGACTATTTCCCCGCTTGAAATGCTGAAAGAAAGCTATAAAATAGATAATTGCCCACGTTGATGAGTAAAAGATTTTAAAGCGAAGTAATGCAGTGAAATTGCTACACTTGAGACTGCAGGATAAAAATAAATTTACTCTGTAAAATATAAATTTACTCTTTAAAGTTTTTTATGTTTAATACGTATAAGTAAATGGAAATTAATAAAAAGAAATATCTAAATAAACGTGTAAAATAAATCTAACTAATACCATACTCTTGGTACCCATATAAAATGTACTCTTATTATTTTATTAATTTACATTTTATATATATTATAATTCCATTTTATCTTATTTTAAATATTTGAATAACAGTGCAGTTTTTCAACTTTTATTATTCGATTTATTGTTAGTACACATATAAAATATACTCTTTTATTATTTTATTTATTTACATTTTAATATATATTATAATTGCATTTTATCTTATTTTAGATATTTGTCTAACAGTATACTTTTCGCAACTTTTATCATTCGATTTATTATTCATTGAATATAGATAAAATGTACACGTACACACATACGTAGCGATATAAATTGTGTTCTTAATTAGGCACGTTTACAATTCTTCTTATTATTTTTGTTGTTGTTATTAATTTTAATGTACATTTACTATTATTATTTAATATTATATATATTTTTTTCTCAACAAAATAGACTTTCTTCAAACTACAATTTTATCAGATTCTTGTATGTTTAAAATCTCCGGGATTTTATGTTATTTTATATTTTACTTTTTATATTATTTCACTAAATTAATACTAAATGAAAAAAAATATTTATATCTGGAAAACAATACTACATTTTTCTAATATCAAAGGACATTCTTTAATAGAACGTTTTCTGTTTTGCATTTGTAATGATTTTCAATAGTTATCATATAAAAATATTAGTTCTAACACTAATTTTAACAAATAGAAATAAATATTTTTCATTACATTACAGACATTAACATCGTTGAAAATTAAATTACATTATTTTTTAAGATCTTCCAATAAATAAACATACATTTGCCTGAATCATAAGTTAAACACCTGCTCTTGAGATTTTTAAATTACTTGATTCTTAGCATACCTTGAAACTACTAATTTATATCATTTTAAAAAACATAATTTTTTTAAAATAAAATTAACACATGAAAATTTCTATATTTCTGCGGAACATTTGACACTTAAATTTTAAAGTAACTTATAAACTATGTTAGTTTGTGGCAATCAAGTAAAAATTAAAGATAATAACAATTAGTGAAAACGTATAACGAGATTTTTAAATTACTTGATTCTTAGCATACCTTGAAACTACTAATTTATATCATTTTAAAAAACATAAAATTTTTTAAATAAAATTAACAAATGAAAATTTCTATATTTCTGCGGAACATTTGACACTTAAATTTCAAAGTAACTTATAAACTATGTTAGTTTGTGGCAATCAAGTAAAAATTAAAGATAATAACAATTAGTGAAAACGTATAACATAATTAGTGTGAAAAAACACAGTGAGCATCATCTGCAAAAAAATTCACTTATTTCTATTCGATCGTGCATTAATCTTGTGTGATTAAAGATCGAACCTTAATATCTCAATACATGTCTTTTCATTGCACAGGAATGTGAAATATCCCACTGATCATGATGATAAGGCATTAGTTTATGATGCCACTATAATGGTGTTACATTAATAAAGAAAAATGTGTTACATCTAATTTCATCTAACGCGAAATTGTATATTTAAATTTTTTTGTTTCCCGTCTGGGAGTATGTGATGGATTTTTGAAAAAACTTTCTAACACTTTATTTAATTTACAAAATTATGTCAATAAAAATTAGAAAAGATAAATATTTCGTCTAATAGCATTCATCTTATTAAAGTATGAAAATCCCCAGGCATAAATTAAAATAAAACCCATTGAAAGTTTGTAAATCTAAGATTATAAAATTTATTTTTTAATTTGGAACTAGTAAAACTGTTTTACAGTTAATTTAAATAATTTTATAATAAATTACATTACTGAAAATGCAATATAAAAGCAATGTGACCTATTTCCATTTTTCTAACACACAGCTAAGTTCAAATTCATTTCGATATAAGAGCATAAGTGAGAAAATGTTTAATTGAAAAAAAATATATATTAAAAGAATGTGAAAGAAGAATTAAATCCCAGCATATGATAAAGAATGCATTGATTAATTTAATTATTGTTAATTTAAGTGTTTAATTTTTTATTTCTGGAAAAGTTTCCCAATCATTTAAAAACCATTTTTTTTTTCATAAAAAAAAAATGCTTTGTAATTTTAAAAATTTATTCAAGGCTGCCTATTGGAATTTTTTTTTCTTGTTTTTGAAAATATAAAAGTAAATCATAAAAAGTAGAAAAACTGACAAAAAAATACTTTTATTTTATTCTTTCCAATCTTTCTATATACTAATATTTATTTAACTTCACATATTTTTGTTATAGCCCGAGAGACAGCGTCACATTTTGACAACTACCGTATTTACCCGCGTATAGGTCGAGAAATTTTGGACAAAAAGAGACTTTAAAGGTGGGGGGGTCGACTTATGCGAGGGTCCTTAATTTTTTTTTTTTTCAGAGTGGATTTCATCCGGTTGTCGAACATTAACAAAGGGTTTAAAAATGCGTGGAATCAAATTCCTTCCGAAATGATTATAAAATCGTTCAAGAATTGCTGCATAAGCAACGAACTAGACGGCACAGAAGATGATGCCATTTAAGAAAGTAATAACGACGAGGAAGAATGTTGCGATACAGAGATTGAAAACGTGTATCATGATGAGCCGATGACGACGAAGGACTTATGTGAAGTGTTTGGCGAGTCCGATATTGAATCGGATCTCGAATCAGTTTAACTTTGTATATTATTATCTTCATTATTGTATATTTAGTACTTTTTCTTTCAGGTAATTTCGAATAAATGTACAAAAAAAAATAATAATAATAATAATAAAGTTCCTTTATTATTGTATATTTAGTATACTTTCTTTTTTTTTCCGGTGATTTTGAATAATGTATTTTGAAAAAAATCAAATTTATTGATCGGAAAAGTGGGGGGTCGACTTATACGCGGGATTTATAAAAATTCAAATTTCTTGATCGGGAAAGTGGGGGTCGACTTATACGCGGGATCGACGTATACGCGGGTAAATACGGTAATTTTAGCGTTTACAGTTTTGCTACATATGATAAATTAGATGGTACGCCAGCTCGCGCACTACTACGGTGTGTTTATATGGAGACTTCGCAGAGTTTGCTGCAATGGGAAATGAATGGCTATCCGATTACTGATGTTACCCCAAAATAGAGACATTATTAGAATCAGACAGCCATTCATTTCACATTGCAGGAAGGGGGGGGGTGTTGTGTGATATTGCTATGGCAACCCCCTCCCCTCCCCCACTTCGCTGGTACGAAAGCTGACTGACAGTTTCGTTATTTCTTTGGTAAGATCTAATCTAATAATATATTTAGCAAAAATAATTAAAACCAGTGGACACGTACGAGAATTTCGCACTGCAGTCTAATATTTTTTTGAAGTATTTAATACGTCTGAGATGCAGGTTTAAACTTTTAAAGAAAAATTAAGGATAAAAATATATGCTAGCAACATTAATCAAGATAGAATATCATCTCATTTATTCCATCAAAGTTACAGAAAAAAACTGATCCAATATAGCAAAAGCTACGCGCGTGAAAAAAAAAAAAATTAACAGTCGTATTTTAACTGTATTAGAGGATGACGCCACTCGCTTCGAGAAAAACTTACAAAAACCTTTCATTTCATTAAAGAAAACAATGCTGATTTAAATTTTAATTAACTGCAGTTTTGCTTCGATCGATTGATGGTGTTTTTTTCTTCTAAACATTTCAATTTTCCTTTTTTTTATCATAAATATAAAATAAACCCGTGCGCAGGTATCACACTTTATACACGTATTACGTATTCTACGCATTATATATTACGTAAATGGTGTTCTTATTAGGTATGCCACGGTTTTACTATTTATTTCTTTTAATCATTTTTTAGCATCACATATTGCGGTATTTTATTTTCTTGTCAACACTAATTTGAGGAACTTTTCATTTCATTTATTAAAACAAATGCCGATTTAATTTTTAATTAACAACAATTTTCAATCAAAAAACATGTTTTAACGAAATGTAAGTGTGCTATGTCAGAAGTCTGTTTCAAATCCTTTCATATGGTATCTCATTCGTTGTTCTGCGTTTTGTATTTGCTTAGAAAAAGGGATGTTGACAGCAGAAGTAATATATAGGATTGATTGCCAAAATGTGATGCATTTTACCTGACTTTTTAAGGTGTTAAAGAGAATTTAATAAATAAAAGTAGTTTTTTGTTACATTTATGGTACAATCTTTTTTTAAGATAAGAAAATATGCGATAATTATTCTCATTCCTTTTAGAATATACTATTTCGGACTACTCGAAAAAAATTATAATTATACTGGCTTTTTCAACACACTTTCCAATAAGTAAGTTTTTTCCTAAAAAGTTGGAGAAAAAAATAATAAACTGTAAAAGAGCTTCTTTTATTCTTATTTATAAAGAGTCTTTGATGATGAATAATAGCTATTTCTTATTAATATTGATTGAAAATAAAGATTATTCTAATGTGTAATTAATTTCTCTTTTTTTTTTAAATATTTACCTAAGGTTTGCATAAGTATTTTAACAAAAATATTGGTTCGTAGCACTTTATAGTTGATTTTAAACTATACTCCACATGGACTTATATATGATGCATATATGATGTATATATATATGACATGTCTATAAGACGTATATAATGTATATATGACATATAAAGACGTAAATAATATTGTAGAGGGTGTCTATACGAGTATTTAGAGTGTATATATATGCGTATATATGATGCATATATAAGCTTTCCGATGATCTTGGCGAAATCATAGCTGCAACCTTGGCATAATGGAAATTGTAGTGGTCACTATATCACGAAAGTACCAAAAAGTATTTTCACCCATCGTTTTGGGCATCTTCAGTAAACCGATCTTCGTCATCGCCTCTTGATTCCATTCTAACTTTCCCGGTATTTACAAAATTTAACAAATTGTGCAATTTCTTGTCTATTTTTCGAAGATGAGTAAAACTGGAGGTGCTCAAAACGATGAGCGAAAACATTTTTTGGCACATATAAATGTTTTTAAAAGGACTGACTTGTCCTATTTGAAAGTAACATATATCTTTCTAAATGGCATATACAATGACTTTATATGTGAAATTTGTTTTTAATGTCTGTAAATGGTAGTGTAAAGTAAACATTATATGTATGAAGTTCTGGAGTATCTGCTACTATCAAATTTGATTCATCAATTGAATTCTTATTGAAAATTCCGAAAAATTATGATGCCTATTTATACATTTTAATCAAAATTCAGAAAAAAATGTTATACCTGTACACACAATATTTACCATTTACACAAAGTTTAAGCACCCATAAAATTTGTTTTTATGTACTTATATTTATCAGGATGTTTAAAATTTCAAATAATTTGGCCCGTATAAAAAACATACAGTGTGACCATAATTAACGTTACAGCACTCAGACCAAACTGAAGCACATTCTTTTTCGTGGATTTCGTTGAATCTTGGTATATGCGTCATATGGACCATCGGGAAGATAAATATCCAATAAAAAATAGCTCAAATTTCGACCACCAGGTAAAAAAATAGTACATAAAAAACCGGAAACAAAAAATGGAAATATAAAACTTTATTTAATCGCAGCATTTGTTCAATGTGCATTTCATTTGTGTTAATGACATGTTCAAAGCGTGTTAAAACATGTTCAACAAAAAGTTAGCATAACACGCCATGTCGCTTCAATTCCTCAAGAGTCACTTCTTGCTTCTGTTGAACACGTTTTAACATACTTTGAACATGTTATTGACACAAACGGAATGCATATTGAACAAATGCTGTGATTAAATAAAGTTTTATGTTTCCACTTTGTGTACCGGTTTTTTATGTGCCATTTTTTCTCGATGGTCTAAATTTGAACTATTTTTTATTGGATACTTCTCTTCCCCATTGTCCATATAACGTATATACCAAGTTTAAGTGAAATACCTCAACCAGAACGGGTTCCATATTGTCCTGAGTAGTGTAACTTTAATTATAACCACAATGTATGATTTTCTGAAATGTTAAAAAGTAATACGATCCATAAAGTTTTTAAATAGCTATTATGTTCTCTAATAAAGAATATTCAGGAAAGTTTATTTATTTTATTTAACATCAGTGGCACTTTTCAATTGAGTTTAAATTATGATAAATAAAAGAAGCATATAATAATTATAACAGAATTATACTCAGGTTCTCAGGTCTGCTCATCTACTCAATAATCAGTGTTATTCATATTGCACTAAATTTTATTTAATATTATTTAATATTTTAACATATTTTAACAAAGAAAAAACAATAAAATTTGTAGAATACATTTGAATTCTAACGCTTAAGATTATTACTTATGAATTTGGAATTATGGATTAAATTATTATTAGAATTGTGAAAATAAGTCGTTCATATGAAGCAGCACCGAAGGAACTTGCTATAAATTTCCTTTACATAATAAAACTTTGTAAGAAACAAAATAAATAAATCTTACTAAAAAACTTTCTTTCTAAACATAATAAATAAATTATTTTATTTCTTTTGTTTTTCTTGCGTTTTCCCTTTTAATTTTTTAATTTACTTTTTTTAATTTAATTTTACTTTTTTTATTTTCTTTAATTTAATTTTCTTTTTTCTTTTTGATAATTTTTTTATCATTTTTGGCAACTCTTTCCCTTTTTGCATGTCCTCCTCTGTGACTGGTGTTTACCTTTCAACTCGCGCCATCTGTCGAAATCTTTCTAGGTTCACCTCTCTGCCCTTCCTGTTCATTTGTGACCTGTTCATGTGTGAAGTTTTGGGATTGGCACATCCGACTAGTTTTCTTTTGTTTTCTTACATTTTCCTTTTAGTTTTTTAATTTACTTCTTTTATTTTATTTTAATTTGTTTATATTCTTTCATTTCCTTTTCTTTTTTCTTTTTGATAATTTTTTTATCATTTTTGGCAACACTTTCCCTTTCTGCATGTGCTCCTCTGTGATTGGTGTTTACCTTTTAGTTAGCGACACCTGTCTCACGCTTTGTAGGCTCTCCTCTCTGCCCTTCCTGTTCATTTGTGACCTAGACCCCTTACGGACACGTGTTTACATTGGTTAATGACGGGTTGTTAAAATTTTCAGTCCGAAATGCTTCCTGTGTATTCTTATCTTTTTATGGTGATTCTTACAAAGTTTTGCTATTTAATACTTCGTTCATCTTACTATATTTTAAACTCATACCAGAAAAAAAAAATAGTACTTCGAGTTTAAGCCAAGTTTAAAACTGATATACATAATTTAATACTCACACATATTTCTCAAGAAATGTATATTTAAATTATTTTACTCTGAGGAAATAAGTGATTTCCTGAAATACTAAATAACAGTAGCGGATCAATTTGACATCTGTTTTATTCTTTTATAAATTTCATATTTTTAAAACTTTGAAGAATATACCTGTCAAAAGTAATGCAGGAATTGCTACGAAACAGTCTTAACTTTTTATGATGTAGCTCATCAATAAGTATTTTTTATGAGTTGAGTCAAGATCATATCTTTTCATCTCCTTAAAGTTTCGAAATTACATTTTTAAAATTTCGCTGGATGGATTTCCTTAAACTTCATATGAAAAATCCCCTTGATCTTTGGCATTTTTCATCATATGATTCAGTGAATTATTCCTTTCTTTCGAAGTTTGAAAATACGTAATGTTTTATTAAGATTGACAAATTTATTATCAATCTCTTGATAAAACAAATGGAAAACATGCTCGGCTTTTAAGAGAATATAATATAATTAAAAATTAACTAACAGGCAAAAAACATTTAATTGAATAAAAATTAATTTAAAAATTTGAAATAAAAATAATTATATTTATAATTTTCCAAATAGTTATATTTTAACGAGAAATTTGTTTGTATATACGTATGAGTCTGTGCAAAAGTCTATTGATATATAATACTGAAAAAAAATGGCACCACCCCTTACTAACTCTGATGCAAATCGTCCTCATAAAATGTGATTGTTACCAATCAATTACAAATAACGTCTACTAACGTCTAGCTTTTATAAGAGAAAAAAAATAAACACAGCTGATAGGTTTTCAATTCATTTTGCTATATATTTTATATAAAGTAAATGATGATATACTAGATTATACTTTCTAATTGCTTAACTTCGTGAAAGCTACAATAGTTTAATTGTTGCTTTCATTATGTTTCCTTTAAAATACAGTTGTCCAAAATAAAAAAGAAATAAAAGAGAACAAATTGTGCATTTTAATCCTCAAATTGTCCAAGGAAAAAAAATCGGAAATAGCCTTTCGACTAAAAACTATATTTTCATTGAATATATGTTTAAAACAAATATGCTTACTGGGTCGTTTTCAAACTGAAATTGTACAATACTCTGAAACTTTCAATACAAACACATAATTTCGACATTATATTTGGTGTTTTAGGCACATTTCATCTTAGGATACCAAACGCGAAGTCATTCAGTCAAATAGTTTAGAATTATGAAAGTTTACAGTTTGGAACTGCTAATGTTATATTCGTTTGCAATCTTTGCAAAGTAGATTGCAATGCGGCCAGTTTTTTAAGCATAACTCTAAAAATACTTGACGGAATAGACCACAATTTTGGATTCACATATTTAAAGTTTGTAGTTATCGATTTATGTTAAAATATTTATTGGTTAAAAAATATATTGTCATTTTGTGTTAGAAAATATATTTAAAAAAAAAATATTTTTTTTTAAATTAATGTTCGCATTGAAAAATTCTGAATTTGGTACAATATCAGTATGAAGACGACTGCCTAAGATTTTAATTAAAAATAAACATTAATTGAAAGAAGACATATTTTCCTGTCGAATAGCTATTTTCGTTTTATTCTGGGACAATTTGGTTATTAAAATGTATGGGTTTGTTTTCACTTTTAGATAGCTTCTAGTACAAAAAGTAAAAAAAGCTACTGATTGCAGCCATCGATTTGTCTGAATCCAATGTCTAGGAGAATTAAATGGCTGAAAATTTTGTCTATTAGGCTGCACACTATATCAGTGAATATTAAAATTGGCTTGAATAGGTTTATTTGGTCTTGTAACAGCAGGGGTGGAAACTTCCATAAATTGCTTTACAAGTCTATACCACTTTGTTGTACTGTCAGGATGTTTAACAATTAGATAATTCTGATATTCTGGTTTTAAGCCAGCTGTTAGTCCTTGTAGTAAAATAGTCTCACATAAATGTAACTTTCTGCCAATTTCAACCTTTTTATAAAAATATTTTTCTTCTAAGTTACTCAAACTATATCATTTCATAGCTGATAATTCAGAAAATTTGGAAATATTTACATTAATACATTTTTCAGTTAAAATATCAGCAGTTGTTTTTATATTTAGTACGGTTGAGACATTTATTAATATAAACATTAAGAGCTGCTCCTTTTAAATTCTGAGAAATATACTTAAATTTCCAATGTACATTTTTATCTTCTTTTTCACACACATTATCAGAATATTTCAACTATGATTGAATTTTCATCCATGAATCGGGATCGAAAGCTACAAATTTCGGTTTCGTCATGGTTTTATTCTCATATATATTTTTATAGATATATAAATATATATATTTTTTAATTAATGTTCATATATATATATTTTTAATTAATGTTCGAATTGAAAAATTCTGAATTTGGTACAATGTCAGTATGAAGACGACTGCCTAAGCTTTTAACTAAAAATAAACATTAATTGAAAGAAGACATACTTTCCTGTCGAATAGCTATTTTCGTTTTATTCTGGGACAATTTGGTTATTAAAATGTATGAGTTTGTTTTCACTTTTAGATAGCTTCTAGTACAAAAAGTAAAAAAAGCTACTGATTGCAGCCATCGATTTGTCTGAATCCAATGTCTAGGAGTATTAAATGGCTGAAAATTTTGTCTATTAGGCTGCACACTATATCAGTGAATATTAAAATTGGGTTGAATAGGTTTATTTGGTCTTGTAACAACAAGGGTGGAAACTTCCATAAATTGCTTTACAAGTCTATACCACTTTGTTGTACTGTCAGGATGTTTAACAATTAGATAATTCTGATATTCTGGTTTTAAGTCAGCTGTTAGTCCTTTTAGTAAAATAGTCTCACATAAATGTAACTTTCTACCAATTTCAACCTTTTTACGAAAATAATTTTCTAAGTTACTCAAACTATATCATTTCAAAGCAGAGAATTCAGAAAATTTGGGAATATTTACATTAATAAATTTTTCAGTTAAAATACCACCAATTGTTTCTATATTTAGTACAGTTGAGACATTCATTAATATAAACATTAAGAGCCTCTCATTTTAAATTCTGAGAAATATACTTAAATTTCCAATGTACATTTTTATCTTCTTTTTCACACACATTATCAGAATATTTCAACTATGGTTGAATTTACATCCATGAATCGGGATCAAACGCTACAAATTTTAGTTCCGTCATGGTTTTATTCTCATTTAATTTAATAAAAAAAGAAATTCTGTCCTCTTTGAGAAAACCTAATCTTAAAAACATAAAATCTAATTCTGCGTGAGCGCTCTTCGCTTAAAACGAGCTGACAGAGAGAGAGAAGGGATTTTACCGTCGAACTGAGTGTAATGCTTAGAGGGTTAAGCAACAGTAGCCGATTAAAATGTAAATCGAAGACAAAAAAACAAGATTACACTCTAATTCCTTTATTTAAGTCCAATCACCTTTAAATGCCGGGGGTGTGGTCTCTCTTAGGAAATCTCTATGTTGAAATATATTAGAAATCTACGAGATATCTGATTGCTCACTACAACGCCAGCAACATTTTATTTAAACTTCATAATACATCTCCATTAATTTTTGAGATCCTTGTCATATTTTTTCATTGACTGCGGGATGGAGCTAAAGAAAATAGCAGAACACAACATATACATATATATACATGTATACAAGGTGCGTCTAAAAATTTCAGTGAATTTTCTCTAAAAAAAAGGAAATGAAAGATTTAAACAAAAAGTCTTTATAGCTCTTCAAATAACAACAAACTTTTGAAAACGTTTGTGAAGCTTCTGGAAACTGCCAGCGAAGGCTTCGTTCGGGATCGCTGGAAGCATTGATGTGATTATGTTGCTAATTATCGGTACATATGCAATGTATGGGCCTTTTGTGATTCTCAGTCTTTCATGACTTTCGATCACGAGCAAGTATCTGTCGCACTTGTTCGAAGTTGTCTCGGGTTGTGATTGATGAGTGTCGACTCGAACGCGACTTATCATCAACAGTTTTTTTCCGTCACGGAAACGTTTAAATCAGTCATAAACACATTTTTTACTCGTTGGTTCTGATTCATACACACCCACACCCAGAAAAGGAATTGATTAAAACTACTAAACATGCTTTGTTGAATACATTTTGGCTGTTTCAAGCAATATTTTTAGTTGAAGTAAAAAAATGGTTTTGTTGCATGGACAAAAAAATACTGTTAACACTCTTACAAAATTTTAACAAAATTTCGTCAACTTTACTTGAATTTAAAAAAAATGTTTTTTTAATTTTACAATAATTTTGTGATTTAAATTTGTATTTCCAGGAAAATTTTGTTGTTTTGCAAAATGTAAATTGCTGTGTAGTATCCATAACTTTCTCGCGTAACTTGGTTTATTTGACTTATATAGCTATGAAATTAAAGTTTAACAAAATTTTTTGATTAATTGAACCTTTTTTAATTGGGACGGACCAATGTAGTTTTAAAAATCCCTTCTCCCATTTATTACTTTCTTCTATCTTTACAAGAAAAAAGTATCGGATTCATGAAAATTTTCGACTTCCGGTTTTCGACGGATTTTAAAAGGTCCTGAACACGATTTGACTGTTTTTAGAAAATGACTGACTATGACTCTGTCTGTCTGTCTGTCTGTATGTGACAAAATTTTTGTGGGCGCTCTATTTCAAGAACTAAAGCATGAATTTTAATAAAACTTTATATTCAGTTACTTCTTCATATAAATTGGTGCTGATCAGTTGTTGGCGTAAATCGCAAAAGAGGTGGTGCTGCTATGATGCATTTTTTTGCGATTTCTGCAATAGCTCTATCTCAAGAACTGATGCACTGATTTACATCAAACAACAGATTGAGTTAGACCTTCACATAAATAGAAGCGGATTACGTTTTGGTGTAGGTATTCCAAATAAGTGGCGCTGCTATGCTACTTTTTTCATGATTTTTACGATACGTATATCTCAAAAACTATTGCCCAGAATTTCATCAAACTTCAGATTCTATTAGACCTTAACATATCTAGCTGCTGATTACGTTTTGGTGTAAATAGCCCAAAAGATGGCGCTGCTATGTTACTGTTTTCATGATTTCCAATATAAATATATCTCAAGAACTAATGCACGGATTAATGTTTAATTCATTTTCAGGAGTGAATTACGCCTGTAATTGCTGAATAATAACCAGTGAATTCTTAACTCACTTTTTTTCAAGCGTAAACCGTCAGAGTGAAAAATGTCCCAAGCCGGGAATCGAAACCGGGTCCTCATAATAGCGCTCTGAGACTCTATCACTGAGTTACAAGGAACGATGTCCCAACTTAGCATTTCTCACTCTTATATATGTCAGACTGGCTGCAACCGCAGAAGATGTAATTGTCATCATGAGCACACAAATTTATGCGGCAAGCTTGACACGACAATACAAAGCCCAGAATACGGCAACACAGTTAATTTTTAATTCATTTTTTGCAGTGAATTACGCCTGTAATCCTTGAATAATAACCAGGGAATTTTAATCTTGCTTTTTACTTTCTTGGTCAGCGTTGCCTTTTACCCCAATTTGTAGTAAAACTTGATTTTTATGTGTTGCTCCATTGCATTTTATACGACGTCTCACATTGACTCCGTTTGATTGACCAAACGGGCAATTCTGCTTGAACATGAATGTCTCAATGAAGGACCGCTCTCTGCTTGTAAAGCTTTATTACAAGAACGGTGATTCTGCAACAGTAGCTCTGCAGAAGTTCAGGACCCTCAAGGGTATTAAAAAAGGCGTTGGACCGATGACTGTCATGGGTCTGGTGAAAATGATGAAAAAATTTGAAAATACAGGTTCGTTTGACGTGCAGTCTGGTAGAGGAAGGAAAAGATGTGATTTTGCGGTACTTGAAGAAGTGGCCACAGCAGTTCAGGAGGAGTCGAGCGGTGGTGTGCAACCATGCAGTTCACGGAGAATTGTCCGAACATTGGACATGCCTGTGAGCACGGTGCATAACATTCTACGAAACATCCTGCAATGCTAACCGTACAAAATTTACCATGTGCAGGAGTTGTTTCCTTCTGACCTGTCAGCAAGAGAGGGTTTTGCTTTGGAATTTCTTGCTCGCATGGAAGTGGAAAATGATTGGCTGTGGAAAATTCCGTGGAACGACGAAACCCATTTCCATCTGACGCGATATGTCAATACACAGAATTGCCGAATATGGGCAACAGAAAATCCACTCGCAACGAACCCAGTACCACTTCATCCTGCAACGGTCACTGTGTGATGCGGATTTACCCTATCATTTATCGTAGGGCTATATTTTTTCGAGGAGACGGTTGATTTCGGTCCTGTTACCGTTACCGTCAATGGTCAGCGCTATGAGTCTCTTTTGCGTAATGACGTCATTCCAGCTCTGCAACAGCGTGGATGTCTGGATAGTATCATTTTTATGCAAGATGGCGCTCCTCCGCACATTGCAAATCGAATGAAGCAGCTGTTGAGGCGGTATTTCGGAAATGATAGAATTATCAGTCGTCATTTCCCTACAGCCTGGCCGGCCCGATCACCTGATCTTAATCCGTGTTATTTCTGGCTGTGGGGTTATCTGAAAGATGTTGTGTTCAGTACTCCAATTGCCAACGTAGCTGAATTGAAGACACGCATTGCGCAAAACATTCTGAACTTCACCCCGGTGACGCTTTGATTGGTTGTGGAACATGCTGTTTCCCGATTTAATCTTGCTGCACACAACGGTGGACAGCATATTGAACATGTTTTGCGCCAGTCTTGCGAAACTTAAAAACCGATTAGATGGATGCTTTTTATGAGGTTTTGGCCTCAGGACAATTAAAAACCGATTGTTCCCATCCGATGTGATACGACCAATGCCGTGGTGGATGGGCTTACGTAACTAACAGTATCACACCTGTACAGGACAGTTGGTTTATCGTGTAACTTACGCCTTAGCTGTTGTTTTAGGATTTGTCATTTGTAGTCGAAATTCTGACGCTTACAGTGCCATCTGTCGCTAAAATTTGGCGCTTTTTTTTCTTTTGGTTCATGTTCTATCCCCCTTCTTTAATAATACGCCGTTCAATTTTGACGTCATTCTAATCAGTGGTTCTTTTTTAGAGCGTTTTGAAACTCAAACTTTAATTACAATCACCCTGTATATAAAAGATTAAAATGGCACTTGTGACTGTCAATGTTATAATGTGTCTACTTAAAACACAATTATTTTTACTCTATATAAATTACCAGTATAAAAACAATTATGATATTGTGGTAGCGTGAACACATGTATATATAATTAATGAAATCCATTTATCGTTTGAAACGAAAAAAACTTTATTTTAAATTAACATTTAAAAAAATATAAGTAAAAAAATCCGATGAACATATCCACGTTGTATAAGCATCATTTCAGAAACAAACCTTTCTGACCTCCGCTCAAAGCGAACCTCTCTCTAACCCCTTCAACATCCAACTGCCGTCTGCAATTTCACTTCCTAGGGGCTTTCCTTGCATTCCAGGAATTTCTGCAGAAAGCATTCTTTCACTCCCACACCTGCACCAGTCTCTTATCTCCCGTGGACAATGAAAGACCCCAATCTCTAGTTCTATTTTTCATTCTTAGGAGATTATCCCATTTCTCCAAGTAAGTGTTTATCCGATTCACTTCCACCTGTCAACCTTCTGTATAGTACTCTTACTTGAATAGTGACAATTCACAAAAGGCCTTTCATTCGTAAGGGATTATCTTTATCTTCCAAGCATGTGAGCATGTGAAATTTTCAACATGTCACAACTCCTCCCCCCTAAGGAAAAATTTCTGCAGGAAATTTGGCATATACATGAATACAATAAGCTCCTTCAATCAACTTCTAAAGAGGTCAAAGCATAAAGGAATTTAAAATAATACACGAAATCCCTATAGAATACAAACACATTCCTATACTCAGTATTTGATAGACTACACTGTCAATAGGATTTACTATAATCCCTTACCTATAATACCTAAGTATAATTCCAGGAATAATTTATACAATTGATGACCTAAGAAACAATTTTGAAATACTTCACATACATATAATACCAAATACAGATTACACTTTACATGACTCTAACAAAAAAAAAATAATAATAAAAAAAAAAATCTATATACAACACAATGCCTAAAACGATTCTCTTAAAAACTTGCTTAAAAGCCTAAATTTAGACATTTCTACAAACAAAAAGAAAGCATACTAAATTATACAATTATTAAATTAATGAAGTTTTACTATTACGAAAATAATATTAAGCATTAAATGATAAATAAACACAATACAGATATTACAATAATGAGTACTCCCAAATTTAGAATAAACTTAATTTAGATAATTCTCCCGAAAACCAATATCTATATTACTTCTATCAGAAAATCTTTTTGACAATAATTTTCGCCTCACAACTTCATAATCATGATTTTTCCTTTCAAAATCTTGTTTGATTTCAATAAATCTTTCTTTGTGATCCGTTTTAAAAGAAGAATGCTCCATTCTTTTTAACTTTGATTTCTTATTCACATCTACTTGACCTTTAGCCCCCCAATTTACTCTATTATTTTCCTTCATCCTAGAGTTAAATTTACTGGCCACAGTCATAGATGAACTCAATTTCTTTCTAATTCTATTTCTAACATGTATAAATCCCATACTACCGACAAAATACCTGGGTATATTTACATCATGCTCAGAATTCTTTTCCCGAAATTGACCTCCAATACCTGACCTTTTATCACCATCCTTTTTAGACGCACCCTCTTTTGTATCGATCAACTTAGACCCTTTTTCCAAATACCTATCAGTCACGTCTTCCATTGAATTTACCTCTATCTCATTAACAGACTTATTATCCCTTTCACAGATTTCATTCACAACCATTTTTCTAACAACCCTTTGCTCATGATCGCTAGATAATCTGAGGGTTCCCTGCCCATTTAATTCTCTTTGATTCCCCACTTGTTTATACACCGAATTTTGCTTTTCCATATTTCCTAACTTTAATAAGTCATAAACAGCTGGTGTTATAAGGGGCGGAGAATTTAGTTTTCTCACAACTGCAACCACCACATTTTTTTCAACATACTCTTTTTCATCTTCTATCAAAGCAATCGGCACGGTCACCAAATCCGCTTTTTGTCTATTTCCGAGGGCCGGTATAAGAAAAACATTTCCCACTTTCTTAGCACTCCACGGAATGTCTTTAGCATCAAAAACCGCAATTTGCGCACCTGTGTCCTTAATCGCTTTTACTTTCTTACCATTCACGCATAAATCAACCATAGGTAATTCGGTTTCCACACCTTCCTTATTATTTACACTTTTCCCATCACTAGTAACAATCCAAGCTATGCTTTTATCCTCATAATTAGATTTACTTTTTAACAATTCAGGACAATTTGGTCTGATGTGACCCACGGCCAAACAATTATAACAATGGACTTGTCTTTGCTTTTCAAAAGCATTGTCCTTCTTAAATTGATCAAATTTCCCACACTCTTTCGTATTCTCAAATTCCAATTTTGGTTTAATTTCCTTTCTACTTTTAGAATTAAAGCTGTCTTTTTGCTTATCCTGAAAAGATTTATTTTCCCACGGTTTTCTATCCGACCTGTTAAATTCTCTTCTTATACTCTCAAATTTATCCGATTTTTCCGCAAGTTTAGAAGCAATCTTTATTTCCTCCCACTCATCCATAAATTTTTCTTTTATTTCAAAAGGGACACGTTTTTTCAACTGTTCCGTGAGCATTAGTTCTTTTAAGGATTCAAAATCCCTCACTTCTAATGACTCTAACCAATTATCTAGATAACCTCTTAACTCATAAATCAGATCCACCCATAATTCACCAGATTTTCTTTGATGAGTTTCAAATTTTTGTTTTAAGGCGCCTGTACTTAGCCTAAACCTATCTAACAAAACTTTCTTTACATGTTGAAAATCATCACATTTATCTGCTGGTTGTTTTACAATAATTTCGGCAATATCAGAAGGTAACAAAGGAATTAATTGACTGACCAAATCTTCCTGAGAAATTTTAGCTTTCTCGGCTTGCCTTTCAAAAATCATAAAGAAAAGAGTTATATCAATTAATTTAGAATCAAAGCGCGGAACTAAATCCTTTAAATTTACCTTAGGAGTTCTATGAAAATCTACATTTGATTCATTAGATGAAACACTAACAATATCCGCAGAATTTTGAATACGCAATTTTTCTAATTCAAATTGCTGTTCTTTTTCAAGCTTTTGTAATTCAAGTTGTTGCTGTTTTTCGAGTTTATCTGCCTCAAGTTGTTTTTCAAGTTTATCTAACTCAAATTTCCTAAGTTTATCTTTTTCCTCTTGCTCAATCCTATCTAATTCAATTTGCCTCTCTCTTTCTTTACGATCTTTTTCGATTTGTTTTTCCTGCTCTTTCCGCTCCGCCTCCTGTTCAATAAAATATTGCAATCGAATTTTAGCGAAACTTTCATCATAATCCTCTGCATCTACGATAGCCTGAATTATAGCTTTATTTCTACACGTTTTTGACACACTGGTCTCAAATTCCTCTGCTAATAACAGCAAGACACTTTTATTATATTTTCCTAAATATTCTGCCATATTTTCCTCCAAAATATAATAAATTTCAAAATATCAGATATATTCAATTTACAATAATACAATAAACACAGAAATAGAATTTTCTTCACTATACGTATAATAATGTATTCAAAAACGACACAATTTTAATATAGCAAATTCTCATGCAACAGTGACGTCTTTCAAACTGAGTATATCCCCCAAAATAAATTTTATACCCAACAGTACAGTATAACATGAATTTATTTTGTAACATTAATCATAATCATCCACAGTATACCCATAAAATTAAGCTATAACTTTATTACTGTAAGAAATAAAATGTATATAAACAAAACTCTTATTTCCAAAAGTTTTATACAAAACTATGATTAAAATACCCTGATTAATAATCTCAATTAATCACTAACAATTTACTATACCCCAAGTAAATTTTAACATATACATAAGTATATAATTTTCTTAACCCAATATTATACCAAACAGATACCAGAAAATCAACAAACATAAAAATTCTAACTAAAATTTAAATACCAAATTAATAACTTCCCTAGAATTCTTAAATTTCACATAGAGTTTTGTTCCCCAAAATTAAAATTTATACACAAAATTCAATTTAAAACAGACCTCTATAGAAGATTTCATAAAAGAGCTTACCTTCAGATGCAGATATTTCCTCCACACTGATACCAGGCTTCCAAGCACTATTAAAGATGGCACACACAGATGTTTGAAGATTTGAAGACACTAAATTTTGCTGATGAGGCACTAATTGCACCTTAGATCCGTATGTAGACAACTTAGACGGTACGCCGCATATCTTCATTCCACTGGATATATTAAGAAGCACAAACACGTATCACCAAATCTATAGTTGACTGTCCATACACTACACAGCTTTTGTCGATAAAGTTTTTTTTTTTTTTTTTTTTTACTCGTTCTCTGCTTGCTAGAACTCCGAGAAAAAACCACGACTCCAATTATACTTCAAAACTCCACAATTCTGCTTATCCGTTTTCCACTGGCTCATCATCTGTTTAATCAGGTTAACGCATAGATCCGTAATCTAATTTACTTTAGATCACAGATCCCACCGCTGCCACCAATTATTTATATATACTATACTATAGCTGTGGTAGCGTGAACACATGTATATATAATTAATGAAATCCATTTATCGTTTGAAACGAAAAAAACTTTATTTTAAATTAACATTTAAAAAAATATAAGTAAAAAAATCCGATGAACATATCCACGTTGTATAAGCATCATTTCAGAAACAAACCTTTCTGACCTCCGCTCAAAGCGAACCTCTCTCTAACCCCTTCAACATCCAACTGCCGTCTGCAATTTCACTTCCTAGGGGCTTTCCTTGCATTCCAGGAATTTCTGCAGAAAGCATTCTTTCACTCCCACACCTGCACCAGTCTCTTATCTCCCGTGGACAATGAAAGACCCCAATCTCTAGTTCTATTTTTCATTCTTAGGAGATTATCCCATTTCTCCAAGTAAGTGTTTATCCGATTCACTTCCACCTGTCAACCTTCTGTATAGTACTCTTACTTGAATAGTGACAATTCACAAAAGGCCTTTCATTCGTAAGGGATTATCTTTATCTTCCAAGCATGTGAGCATGTGAAATTTTCAACATGTCACAATATTATTCTCAAAGAAAGACTAAGATTAAAACTCAAACAATTATAATAAAATATTAACACACCTTATAAAATACTATTTCTTTATAAAAAGCCAAGAAATATTATATCATTTTATTTTATATTTAACAAAAAAAATTACATTTCTCTTATCAGAGTACAACATTTCTAAATTTAATTTTTCGAAGAACAGTAATTTAAACTGTAATAATGGCACTCTCTGTCATCCACTATCATTAACAGAAACCTTTATTGTTTCAGTTTATTTAATAAAAAAGACATTTCATTTGAACTTTTTTCATAGTATAGTGACATCGTTAGTTACAAAACGTAAAAGTTTTTTTTAATACTTTTGATATATCACTTCATAATTTTAATTCAATAAATCAATCTAAATTTGTAGGTGTATGAGGCAAGCAGAGTTTGCAGAATAGCACGACATAAGACATTTATTTACAATTAAACGAAGACAAAATATATACACCTCGTATGAGACTGAGCGCCAACATCTTTCTTAAAGTAAAACAACTTCTCTCGCTTCCGGAGCATCATCATCGTAACTGTACGCGCATGCGCCATATGTGCGGAGAGGAGAAAATGAACGTTGTTTTCCAACAATTCCCCCCTTACAACTTGCATTTTCTTAACAAGGCATTAATTACTCTCCTATTATGCAAATATTATATGCAAATTACAGAGAAACAAAATATAAAATTACAATTACATACAGTATATACTTTAAACCTATATGGAAAAAGGATACAGAATAACATTGAATGTTTTTAAACACTTAGTCCTATTAAATCACAACATTTCTTATGTTTATAGGCACTTAAAGCTTTTGTTTAAAATGTCAGCTGCCATATTTTCAGTTTCTAGATACTTAACTTCTATATCTCCATTCTCATATATTTCGCGCACAAAGTGATGGCGAATGTCAATATGTTTTGTGCGAGAATGATAAATTGGATTTCTTACTAATTTTTGAGCAGACTGATTATCGCAGAATATTAAAGTAAGTGCAGACACTATTTCAGGAGAAAGTTCATTTAAGAACCGTCTGAGATGTAAAGTCTCTTTAGCAACCTCTGATAAAGCCATATATTCTGCTTCAGTCGTGGATAATGCAACAGTTTGTTGTTTTCTAGATTCCCAAGATATAGCACCACCGGCATATTTAAAAATGTATCCAGTATAGGACTTTCTATCATTGACATCTGAAGCCCAATCAGCATCAACAAATGCAACTAAGGACTTAGTATCACGTTTAAAAATCAGTCCTTGATCTTGAGTACCTCTTAGATATCTTAAAACTCTTTTTGCAGCTATCCAATGAGGTTTACCTGGATTGTTGTTGAATTGACTTAGAAAATTCACAGCATGAGTTATATCAGGTCTTGTTGCTACTGATAAATACATAAGAGAACCAATTAGTTGACGATAAGGAATATTATTCATTTCAGATTTTTCTTCTTCAGTTTTGGGACACATATCTTTAGTAAGCTTCACATTGTTATCAAAAGGTGTAGATATTAATTTTGATTCTTGCATATTAAATTTGCTCAGAATATCGTCAATATACTTCTTTTGAGTAATTTTAATACTGTCCCCGTTTTGCATAAATTCTATGCCCAAACAATAGTGTAACAAACCTAAATCTTTCATTTTAAAAGATTTGGCTAATTCATCTCTAATATATTCATAATCTTGTTTACATTTAGTAAGAATTATGAGATCATGAACATAAACAATGATAATAGCTTCAATTGGGGATTTAGAAAAATAAACACATTTATCAGCATTTAGTGATTTAAACTTCATTTGTTTTAATTTTTCATCTAATTTATTGAACCATTGTCGACCTGATTGTTTTAATCCATAGAGAGATTTTTTTAATAAACAAACTTTGTCAACATTAGATTCATATTTAAAACCATCAGGTAACTCCATGTATACTTCTTCAGTTAAATCACCATTTACATATGCCATAATAAAATCTAATTGATAAGCTGCAAAACCATTTTGAATACCATAAGCGATCGCAGTTCTGATCGAACTTAATCTGGCTACAGGCGAAAAATTTTCTTCAAAATCAATTCCTGGTTTTTGAGAACACCCCTTTGCAACTATTCTCGCCTTAAAATTTTCGATTGACCCGTCTTGTTTATATTTAGTTTTTAAAACCCATTTACTTCCTATAATTTTCTTATGTTTTGGCCTATCAACTATTTGCCATGCATTTTCTTGCATTAAAGAATTAAATTCTAATTCCATTGCATCTATCCATTCATGTTTAAATGGCCCGTTTAAAGCCTCAGAAAATTCCGGACATGAGTCAGAAAATAAATTTTCCATTACAACTTGGGATTTTTCTTCTATTGGAATTATCATTTTAAATTCTTTCCTGGGTCTACCTTGTTTACCAGTTTTTATGTTTCTCGGCCGGCCGCGCGCTCTTGTAGGGAAAGAAAGGGGGTCGGAAATTTCATCCGATTGCATATCAACATCACTGTCGCCACAGCTGTCTGGTTCATTTTTGACGGGAGGAGAAGATGTTTCTGATTCTTGCCTAATTGTTTTATTTTCATTATTTTGAGAGAAGGGAAAAATTAATTTTATTTCACTGTTTGAAGGTAAATCGTTTTCAAATTCGTTAATAAATCGGACGTCTCGGCTTATAACAATTTTTCTGGAATTCTTATTCCACAGCCTGTACGCTTTTGATTCATTTGAATATCCAACAAAAAATATGCTCTTCTGATCTAGGATCAAATTTTCCTTTACTTTGTCTTTTATTTAGTACAAAACATTTTTGCCCAAATATTTAAAAATATGATAAAGTTGGCTTGATGCCAAAAAATACTTCGTAGGGTGTTTTGTTATCGCTTAAACGTCGCGAAGGACAGCGATTACGTATGTATACCGCACAATTAATGGCTTCGGCCCAAAAAGATTGTGGGAGATTGCTTTGTAATAGTAAACACCTCGCCATTTCAGCTAAAGTTCTATTGGCGCTCTCTGACGTACCATTCTGTTGCGGAGTTAGTGGTGAGGAAAATTCTCGTTTTATACCGCTTTCTTCGATATATTTATTAAATTCTTCTCCGAAATATTCTTTACCATTATCCGTACGAAGAATTTTTATTTTCTTTCCTACACGGTTTTCAACTGCTGCTTTGTATTTAACAAATGCATTTTTAACCTCATCTTTGGTTTTAAGAAAACTGACTTCAATGTAACGTGATTTGTCGTCTATAAAAGTAACGAAATATCGCGATCCTCCGTGGGATGGAACTCTCATAGGACCACACAAATCTGAATGTATAAGAGTCAATAAATCGTCACTTTTAAATTTTGATTCTTTAGGAAAAGAACGCACAGTTTGTTTACCTTGAATACAAATTTTACAGCCTTTAAGAGACTCATTATCATTGAAATTTAAATTTCTAACCATATTCTTTGATTTAAGTCTTCTTAAATCAGACTCATTTAAATGACCTAATTTAAGATGCCATTTTAGAAATTCACTTACCTCTGCTATCGCAGCTCTCTCGATGCTTCGGTATACGTAATACAAATCCCCATGACGGACAGCATGTACTAATGTAAAACCATTTGGTTCGATGATTTTAGAAAATCGTTCTTTAAAAATCACTGAACGATTATTGGCTGTTGCTTTAGATGTTGAGAGCAAATTACACTTTAATTCTGGAACACACAGAACGTTCTTGAGTGTGAGTTTAGTAATTCCACCCCCGTTAGGTACTGTAATGAAAACTGTTCCTATTCCTGTAATTTTCGCTGTTTGATCAACTGCAAGCTGTATAGTAGAATTCGTACGAGGATGAAATTCTGTAAATAAATTTCTATCTTTACACATGTGGGATGTACATCCACTGTCTAAACACCATGCAGAAGGCTCTTGATATTCGTCAT
This sequence comes from Maratus michaelseni, assembly GCA_963931845.1. Taxonomy (NCBI): domain Eukaryota; kingdom Metazoa; phylum Arthropoda; class Arachnida; order Araneae; family Salticidae; genus Maratus; species Maratus michaelseni. The sequence goes on along the minus strand of OZ007589.1, from coordinate 297,497,669 downwards.
TAAATGCCATACTAGTCGGTTTTTCATAATTAGTGGCTATCATCGATCCTTGATTTCCTTTATTTAAAGATGTAAGCTTTTTATCAGCTATTTTCTTTCTACATTCGGAAGCTTTGTGCCCCATTTTCGAATAATAATTGCACTTGAAATTTCGGTAACACCTTTCCGAGGAAATTTTTTTATTTGGATTCATTTTCCATTTTTCATTCTTCTTCTGTTCTTGATTATTTCTTTTATTTTCTATATAATATGCGTTGTGTGAATCTTGAGTGGATTTTCCTTTCCTGGCATCCCATTCTTCTAGCATTGTAATTTTCAAAGATTCGGGTTTAGGTAACTCATCTCTAGGTTCTATAGCGCATCTAAAATTTTCGAAGTTCTCAGGAACACTATATAGAAGTAGAATTGATAATAAATCATCCGCGATTTCTATTTCCATATTTTTCAGTTTATCAACTATTTCGAAGAAAATATTTAAATGATCAGGCATCGTTTCATTTATGGACATTTTTCTAAACAGAAGTTGTTTTAACAAAGTTGCTTTCTTTGCGGGTCCCCTCGATTCATAAACATCTTTTAGCTTATTCCATACGGCACTTGAAGTCGTACAATGCTTTATATGACTCAGTTCACTAGGATTTATAGAAATAATTATATCTGCACGAGCTTTTTGATGAGCTTGGAGCCACTTCTTTTCTTCGGCGGTTCCTTCAGCCGGTTTAATTTCTTTATCAATTACGTAATCCCAATGATCATTTTTGATTAATACGGCTTCGATTTGAAGCTTCCAGCTATCAAAATTATCTTTTCCGAGCTTTTCAATTGTCGTTACATGAGACATAATTATGCAGAGTCTCTCACAGCCAGAAATAATGCAAATGATAAACAGAATGAAGAACAAGTCTTACTTTCGATTAGGCTTAAGAGTTCCAAATCCGAATGTTCGAATTAAAAATAATTTCTGCTAATTATAGCGCAGTGGAATAGCGTCTCTGGTTCCATAACCATTTGTAGGTGTATGAGGCAAGCAGAGTTTGCAGAATAGCACGACATAAGACATTTATTTACAATTAAACGAAGACAAAATATATACAGCTCGTATGCGACTGAGCGCCAACATCTTTCTTAAAGTAAAACAACTGCTCTCGCTTCCGGAGCATCATCATCGTAACTGTACGCGCATGCGCCATATGTGCAGATAGGAGAAAATGAACGTTGTTTTCCAACAAAATTTGTTTTAATTTAAAATTAAAAATCACTTTAAAAATGCACTTCAGAGAAGTTGCACTCTAAAAAATTTCATTAAAATAATACATTAAAATTTGCATTGAAAATAAATGTTTGTTGAGTAAAAGCTAACATTACAATGCAATTTGAGTTATTTGAGTATTTGATAATGACATTTGATTAAAAGGTAAGGAATGTATTTTTAATATACTCATAGATTTGTTATCTGTCTTTCTATTTATTATTTAGACGATCTATTTATTTTTCTATGTACCTATCTGTTTATGTATTTATATATATGTACAAGGTGATTGTGAATAGTTATTCAATAATTTGTAAAGAGATCAGAAGCACAAAACGAGCCGTCAATAACACAGGAACATGGTGTTGAAACCACTTATTTAGTAGAAAATCAAGGTTTTCCATTTCAACCAAAATCGGGTTCATAACATTGAGAAAAGTTCTTATATTATTATCAAACCTTACAGAAAATGTTTTAGAAATGTCAAAAAATTTCTTGCTATATTATCAAGAAAAATTATTTAAATGTACACTATACCAATCACTGAAGCCGTATTCGTTAACAACTACACTCCAAAATGTTGAGCATCAATTTTTGCAAAATTTGGGCGCGAATACTGCACTTTTTTAGCATAAATATTGATGTTAAGAAATTTTGCATAAGTCAAAGTTAACCTTTCAAATATTTTTTACAATATCTTCACTTTTCTCAAAGTAATTAATCAAAACTCGGTTGAGTTAGAGTGGAACACACCTCAATTTTCATTGAGTAAGTGGATTGCGATCTCATGTTCTTATGTTATTCTTATGTAATATTTTCGTTTTATCCATGATATCTCTTCAAAATATTAAAGAAAAATTCTGAATTACTCTCTGTATGTTTATTTGCAGGGTGTTTTAGACAACATGTACAAATGTTGAAGGAAGGTATAGCACAAAACAATAAATAATTTTGTATAAAAATCAGGTATCGCAAACAATTTATTTAGAAAAAAATACAGGGCGTCTCAGTGAAATTCTAACCAAGCTTATTGTTAATATAGTTAAATATAATGAAGATATGCAAGCGAAATTTCCTGCAGACTTACCTTCCTTTAGGTAAAATGTTACGATATCGTGTTAAATAGTAAAAATGGCTACCATACATATTCAGATCGTGCTGAAAAAGAAACGCATTGTTTTAGAATGTATTTCAAATTATATACTACGTTCCTTCAAGAATTTTCATAATGTCATCTCATGTTACACAAAGCAACGTAAGTCTGTTTTAAATGTCTTAACATGCCTTTAATCGATATTAAAATTATGAACAAAAGTCCTCAATCTTGTTGAAATGAGACCCCCCGTATGTTACGTAACTGGTTTTCAATAAAACTGTTTATTGCAGTGTGCTGTATCTCCCCCACAATGTTTCTAAATGTAGTTTTCAGAACCCCTGTATATAAAACATTCTAATGAAACTGAAAACGTTTGGAGATGAACTATCTTAATTCATATCTTGGTTTACTGCCTTTAACAGCCTACACTAGTCATGCGAAGAAACGCGCAAGCTTATATTAGGTCTATGGGAAGGTTATTTTCAGATTTCTTACTCGAATTTCAATATTTTATTTTATTTTATTTTTTTTGCATATGAAAGCTGAGGTCGATCTCCTAACGTTGTTGGTTTTTACATTTTCGATTTTGGTTCCAGTTTTTTTTTTATATAAGGGTACTTTCAATTTCAGAACCAGTTCCAAAATTGAAAATTTACAAAATAATAAATTTCGTTATGGTTTACATAATTAGTAAAAAATTTATTAAGAATGCGTTGTGATAACAAGGAAAATATTTTAAAAAAGAGGTTAATTGATAATGTTTGACAAACGACGTTCATTTCTTTTATTTCTTTTATTTCACAGACACTGTGTGCATGTCTGTTAGTGCATGGTGCCATTATTAAAAAGCTATGCGCTAAGAGTCTGTTGTTAACTTAGAAAGTGAAAAGTCACATTTAATTAACAGAGATTTAAATAATAGAAATTTAAATAATAGTATGAAAACGACGTTCGGTCTTCGATGCATATTGAATATCGTATTTTAAAACCGGTATATTAATGATTCTGATAAAGAATTATTTTAAACGTGAAATTAACGGATTCAGGTACATTAGTAAATAAATCCAGCTTAATAGATTATGATTTTTTAGAAACAAAATACTTAAAAAAGAAAAATTATTTATAAGATTACTAAGAATTTTGGGTAATGAGAAAATATCTATCACACTATCAGAAAAAATATCATATGTTAGAATTTCTCTTATCACATGATAGACCTTGTTCTTTGTAATACTGTGTTGTTAGTGTTTTAATTAGTGCTGCGAAAAATATTTCAGGCGCTTGTTTAATGCGTTAGTGAATACTGCTAATTGTAAAGAAATCCAGCGGAAGCTCATAAGCAGATTTTAAAGGAGGAAGGACATACATAAATCCCGATAAGCTATAATTTGTCGATTTTCTAAAAATATTGATTTTTTATTGTTGTTGTCAAGTTTCATAAAAAATGTTCTATAATTAAAAAATTAGAAGAATAATTTTACAGGAAATTGTTTTTGGACATCCAGTTGCTAATTATTTCTCAGGAAAGTTCCTGGACTCTCCTACAGTATATGCTAATTGCTAAAGTCAGATAGTGTCAATGAATAAAAAAGCGTACTATATTATCTAGACCCAGAGTGTTTAATAAGAGACATTAGCGGTAAAATATATTACAACACGCATTAAAATTTCCTGTTAAAATACATTAAAATATGAATAGTCTTGCTGTTGCCAAAATTTAATGTTAGCATTGAATTATGTCATTTTTTGAGAGAATTTCTATAAAATTTTGAGAGAGAAAGCAGGTATTTTCGCTTGCTTTGTCTATAATTTTAGACTCTAAGTTTTAAAGTATTCATTTTTCACATGCCTATTTTTCTGCAAAATACTCTAAATTAGGTGAAAAAAAATACAACTTTTCGCTGCTGTGATGGATAAAGAAACATAACCACTGAAATCAGAAATCAAAATCGAAACAAAAATATTTTTTACAGAACAAAAATCTTATCATCAGCTATATCAATTTAGACCTTTCATTGGACTTAAAAAATCTGTCTGTATTTCATATGCATTGTTCTGATAGAATATTTAGACATTACAGATCAGAAGGATTTACAAGAAATTGTGAAAGGATAATCATATTTTTTATTGATTAACTTTTATTGATTTCTGGATATATCTAGAACACTTATGTTTTGGAGATATCAAGTATTTTAAGATGAAAAAAATTAAAACATGAAGGTTGATTTGGATAACAATAACACAAAATATAATTTTTTTTTTTTAAGTGTTGAATTAGTTTTGAAATGAAATAAATAAATAAAATATTGACAATTTTTGAATCCTATGAATTGACACGATTTCATACCCGATGACACACACATACACACACACACACACACACACACACACACACACACACACACACACACACACACACACACACACACACACACACACACACACACACACACACACACACACACATATATATATCTATACATATATATGATTCGTATAGCTTATTGAACATTTAATTATTTTAATACATAGTCAACTTTTAATATATAGTAAAAAAATATTGTTTCACCATATTAAAAAAATATACTTTTTAGAAAGATGATATAAATGCATAGTTTGCACAACCGTTTTAAGAAAATAATTACATGTGAAACAGTAATTTTTTTGTCAAACAAAAGAAATGTATTTATCTTTCGCAAAACAATATCATACTATATTAAATGCAATATCCATTATATTCAAATCAGACTATTTTTTAAATAAAAAGTCCTCGAGACAATGACGCTTAAACAATTCATTAATCTTTTTTTTTACGATTCTTGAAAAGAACATGTTCATCACGTTAATTTAAGAAACATTATCCTAAAAGTAAACTAGACGACGGAGTTTGCACATAATTAAACTTTTTTAATGTAAACATTGAAATTTCCAAAAGATTAATCTTAATTTCTATTCTTTGAAAATAACTATACTTTTTTGGTATTATATTAGATTTTTTATTATTTCTAGTTTTTTGCTACTCTGAAGAATTTTTTTATATTTTATGTTTATGCTTGAAATTCATTACAAAAGATTTTTATTTTTATTTTCGACTTGTTACTTCTAAAAAGATTATTTTTATATAAATGAATATGATTGAATATAGGATGGCGTTAATACTGGATTTACTTTTCGGAATTGAAAATGGTATTCTTTGGATTGCCCCGTTGTTGGCGGTACGCGTGTAATCGAACAATGCGAATTACTGACTTTTGTCGAAATTCTTTCTCTACTACAAATCGCATAGATACTGTATACATTACGCATATACAGGATGACCATAATTAAATAGAAAATGTTTGACTGACTCCATAAATTACACTATTATAAATATTTCTGTGATATTTGGTATTTATATTGTTTTGGTTTAGAGCAGGGGTTTCCGAATCATGGTACGCTTACCAATGCTGGTAGGAGAAGCTTTGGCTACTAGTACGCAAAAGTATGATACTGGTACTTGAAATGAAATACAGCATAGTATTATGAACACAAAAAAAGGTTGCATTTATCAACCTAGAACTTTTTGAAAAATTTTTAATGCTGTTTGGGGAGTGTAAGCGTTTATACTTAAATGTTTGTTATAGTAGATTCTCTGAAATCCGCACTTGGTGCTTGTGATGCAATAAATTTTCCAGAATTAAAAACTTGTAATTTTTTTAATTATTTGAATGAAAAAAATAAAATTTGTTGTATAAAGACTGTGCAGATCTCTAATTGAAACACAAGTGGCTCTATCATGTTCAACTGCAGGGAGTATTGGCTAAACCTTGAATGAAGTATTATCCGATCACGTTAAGTTGGCCGATGCGTGACAGAAATATAGATGAATTTATTTGTTAATGAAAATGACAGTCACATTAAGTAACTATCAGAATGTACCTTTTCATTAACAAATGCACTTTTTTCATCATTCATCTCTGTTAGTTACGATCTTTCCCGTAGCATAGCGAAATCTTTCATAATCATCAGCCAACGCATCGTTGCCAGATAATACTCACCCAGCTTTAGAGTATAATATTTTGCAATATTGGGCCGCTATTGAAAGGAAATATATTCGTCAAATAAAGCTAGTATTTTTCCGGTAATGAATTCCATTAGATAAATTTCAAACGTAAAGTGAATTTCATCTTAAATATTTCCCAAAATGCAAGATTTCTGCATTATTGTAATTTTATTGTAAATATTTCTAACATAAGGGCAATATCTGGGCAATATTTGGATTTTATTGTAATTCTAATATAAAAACAATATTTTAGGCAATATATTGGTTATGTTTGCAATTAAGAAAATGTTTGTCAATATTGGGTCAGTATTGGTTTGCTTTAAAATATGTGTCCTATTATTGAATAAGTATGGGTTTGCTATAAAATATTTGTCACAATATTTAGACAATATTGTTTTGCTATTATTCAGTTGATATTGTGAATCTTTAGATACATTATACATTCATACAATTAATTTTTGATATATTCGCATTTATTTCTATTGGTTAATTTTCGAAATATAATGTATTACTATTTGCTCACACAAAAATTACTGTATGTCTTGTTAATAGCTTATTGCTAAAAGCAAGATTAAATTCCATACCAAATGTTCTCTTTAGTACATAAATTCAATAGGTTACACGAGTTACTGGCTAAAGGCCAAAAACAAATCCTATTAATGTGCGATAGTTACTAGTATTATATCTAATGAACGATACCTTCTGGACTCATAAGCTAAACGTGCATCAAACAAAATCTCCATTGAATTACAGCCATTTATGATGGAATTTAAACTGTATCATCACCTAGCAAATGTGTTAGACGCAATTAATGAAGCTTTAAATTTAGATAAAAAATGAAATACGATCATAAAAGATACCGAAATAAATTGATAGGATAGTTTGTTACATTTTTTTTCAATAAACGAAAAATAAATCGGTGATATAATTTAAATTTTATTTAGAAAGTTGATTTTAAATAAATATTTTTTAATTCATTAAAACAATATATTTTAGTTCATAAAAACCCCTAAACTGCACGGTTATATACATAAATATAGCAATTTGAAACAGAAAACTACGTAAAAGCACACAATCAAATTATTAGGTTTAGATTTAATAGACTTATATTTTTTCAACTATACTATGCTATTTAAAAAATGTATTTTAACGGATATGATTTTCTTTTTCAGGGATGTGTAAAATATTTAACTGAATTATTATATTGTGCTTGTATAAAATGGCTCAATTTTCTACGAAATTTGAATGCGGTTTTTTTAAATAGACTTCAAATTTTTTTTTTTTACGTTACACTTACTATTTTTTCAGTCATACATGTTGGTCAGACAAACTTTCCTGGCATATGAGTCAAAAAAAGGTGACAATTAAATTGTAAACTATCAATAGTAATTTTTATTTAATATTTTTTAATTGAGAAAAAAAAAAGATGGTAATTATGACTAGTAAAAAATTTCAACACACACTATATTCATCATGACACTCAATATTTCATTCACAGGGCTATTAAAATACACATACCATCTTGAAAATACTATGATCGCAACTAAGTCTGTTATAAAGCATTCAAATATTCAATAGAGTTTGAGTTTCAATTATATATATAACATCATATTTAAGAAGAAATAGTTTCAAACCTTACTTACGCTATAATAATTTCTCAATTATTATAAGAAGAGCTGAAGAATTCTCATCGTTACAAAGTTGATTTATTTTCCTCCTAAAATACACATATTATCTTGAACATACTATGATCGCAAATAAGTCTGTTATAAAGAGTTCAAATATTTTAATAGCATTTGAGTCTCAATATATAAACATCTTTGAGAAGAATTTCTTCAAATCTTATTTACGATACAAGAATTTCTCAGTTATTATAAGAAGAGCTGAAGAATTCTCCTCGTTACGGAGTCGACTACTTTTCCTTCTAAAATTAGATATATTTAATAATAAACCTGAAGATTAGTTTGTGCAGTGATGCAATCTGAATCTGTTGTTTATTTAAACTGAAACTTATGAGCTAAATGAACTTCATGAGCATTGTAAAGTGATATTATTATTTCATGTATATATAAGATAGGTGAGCCAAAGGTGGCCATAGTTAAGCTTTGAGGATTTTTCTTAAATTTCAGGTTGGGGTGTGTGGCTGACTTTTTGTTTGTAAAATTTTACACGTATCTCTCACATATATCAAATGTACTTTTCTTTGTAAAATAAAATTTAATTACTTATATAATACAATTTCAGAATTGTAACTTGTGGGCCAACTTTGGAGCATAGTGTACCGAATGTGGCCCATGTATTGAAATCACTTTTAAAATTTAAAAAAAATACTCAGCAAACTATTTTTTTATTATGCTCTGATGAGCCTTTCTTTCTTTTGCTATCTTTCGAATTTTCTTCTTAACCTTCTTATTTTACGACTCGAAAAGACCTTAAGCACTTTTTGTGCACGGTAATTCAGCGATTTTCTTCTGGGAGGTACTGACTTCTTTAGACTGATCTATGGTGTTAACAATAAATGGTAATAAGTTTGTTCAGATATTTATGTAGAAATTTTGAAAATCACCCTTACTACACTGATTTCCAACTTTATTTTCTAAAGTGACCACAATGGGGACGTGCGTATGATCGCCATTTGCACGGCATAAAATTATTAATCTGATAAGTTTTTTAGAATTGATGTAAATGTGGTTAAAGAGAGGGAAATAAGCTTTCAGAAAACGTATCATAAACTTAAAGTTCTATAAATTTAAACACGTGTAAATTAAAATAACTTCTTACCTGGAAATTAGAACTACTCCTCAAAAGTGAAATCACTTCATAAAATGTCGGAGGATAAAGGTAATTTCTTTAAATTTGGCAATGTGCACTGCAAATACATGATTGATAATGCAGCAGCACCATTTTGTGATTAAAAATTAAATGAATTATATTTTTGAGGGTTGGGCTACCTTAGAAATACTGGTCACTTTTGGCTCGCCAACTTTATATATTTAAATGTTATTGTAAATAGTATAAACATTTATATTTTTGAAACATTCAAAATCTAAATGTAAACTGCCAATTTGTAATACAATTGTAAAAGAATGTAAAGTTTCAAACTGGTATTGTAATAAAGATAGTACAGAAAACACTTAAATTTGATAGCGGACTACTAAAATTATACAACAAACACTCCTCCAAAAATAGTAATTTTTTGTTTTTTCATACGTTGTATTCTCCACTAAGGACATACTAGAACTTAATGAATGTCACAGAACTTGATGAAAAAAATAGGAATTATGAAATTGATATTTGATGAAGTTACGATTTACATAACTTATAATTTGTTTATTGCATTCAATTCATAAACGCTTTATAAAATGAAAAGATATTACATGTAAAAAACTTATTTTATGAATACTTGCATGCACAATACATGGTCTTCCAAAGATTCTAACCAACCCTCTTTATCTTGAAAACGTGTTGGTATTTTGGAAAACTGTAAAACAACAGCCGAATAAATTTCAGGGAGCCCACATTTAGTTAAAAATATTTCTGTCAGGAGGCATAACAGAAGGCCGCTGAGAATGTCCAAGTTTTAAATTTTGAATATTCACTCCTAATTTGGACATCATATATGGATTTATCAGTACGTTTTACCTTAACTTGCGAAACGGAAAGCCATTCGGCTAAGTAATTTAAGAATTATGCAGATTTAAAGTTTTTAACGACTAATGATATATTCATTCTTAATCGTTGCAAACAGATTGCAATCCGTGTAGCTTTTTAAACATAACTCAAAAACTGTTTGGCGATGTGAACTGCAACTTTGAATTCGCATATTTGAAGCTTCTACAAACTGATTTAAAAACAATTATGCGTTTCAACTCATATTTCTTTTTAAATTTAATTTAAAAACATATGCATTTTAGCAATTTAGTTTTTAAAAAACATGAATAGTAATACATTATTTTTTTTAGCAGAAATCGATTTAATTAATCTTCAAATATGCGAGTAAAAATTATTGTCCAATCCAACAAGTAGGTTTTGAGTAACGTTTAAAAATTACCCGCACTGAATTCTGATTTGCATTAGTTTAAAATGAATTTAAGTTTAGAAGTCCTAAACTTTAATCCTTCATAATTCCTAAACTATTTTGCCGAATGACTTCTAGTTTAGTATCACAAGATAAAATTTGCCAAAACAGTCAAATATGTATGTCAAAATTGGATATTCGTATTAATATTTTCAGAGTTTGTTACAATTTCAATATAAAGACAAACCCTAAACATTTTTAAAAATTTTAGTATTGAACTTCTTATTTTCCATGGGCAACCTACATTCCTCTAATCAAATGTGCACCGCTCAAATTTATTGAACACATGTTTTACAGTTTTCCAAAATTCTGACACGTTCCCGAGATAGAGATGGACATTTGACGAAACCTTTATGTTTGTTTTAGTAATTTTGAAGTTCCCGGTTTTATTCCAATTAAACAAAGAAATATAGTGCATTATTGTATTCTCACACACAAATTAGCCCATGTCTTGTTAATAGCTTTGGTTCTAAAAGTTCTACTGAATTCCATACCCAATGTTATTTGTAGTACATTAATTCAATGGATTATACGAGTTACTGGCGAAAATCCAACAGAAAATCCTATTAAATTGCGAGTATTACTAGTATTAGATCTAATGGACGATACCCTCTAGATTCACCAGCTAATCGTGCAGCAAAAGGAATGCCCTAAGGAATTACAGCCATTTATGTTGGAATTGAAACTGTGCCATCACCTGGAAAATATATCGAACAAAATTTATAAAACACTTTAATTTTGATGAAAAATAAAATATGATCATAAAAGTATGCGAAATAAATTAATCGTATAGTTTGTTGAATTCTTTTAAAAAGGACAAATCCACTGGTAAAGTTTGAATTTATTTTTGAAAGCTGCTTTAAAATTAATAAGATGTCTATCCGTCTATTAAAAAAAATATGGTATTCCATACAGATATCGTAAAATGCATGTTGATATACATAAATTTATATAAATATATATAATTTCTATAAGAGCTGTATGGAATTTTGTAATTTTCTTGATATCTGATGAAGTTTAATTTTTTAATGTTCAGGGATTTCGGAAATCGGACAGCAAATATAATTTAAAGTATCAGTTAAGCCTTTTATTTCTGTATATTTGTTTTGGAGTAAACTTTTATGATGAAGACATGTGTATATGTTACGGCTTAAACTCGAATTCGACCAGTTCGCGAACTCGCCAATTTCGGAGTAAATTGGCTGGTCAATTCGTGGTTTAGTCAGCCAGTTTGGGAAATGGCTAGGGACGGTCAGCCAGTTTGCGAAGTGGCTAAAGGCGGTCGGCAAGTTTGCAAAATGGCTAGGAGCGATCAGCAAATTCGATAGGGTAAGCCATGAACTGATTTTGATGGTGTGTTTCACGCTGTAATTTCTACTTAACCAATTTTAACATTTCTTTAATGAAAGCTGTTTATTTGTAGATGAGACCGCAATTATCTTTTTTACTATTTTACTTTTAATTTAATTTTAAATTTAAGTGTTTTTAATGAAATTTCTGAAAAATGATGACAACTGTGTTACTTACATTGTTCCAAAGAAAATGAAATAAGAGGATAATTATGATTAATTTTAAATTTAAGTGTTTTTAATCACATTTCTGAAAAATGATGACAACTGTTTTACTTACATTGTTCCAAAGAAAATGAAATAAGAGGATTATTATGATGACTGGGGACAATTGGTCAAAGTTGAAAGTGCGAAGCACAAAAGTCCCAATTAAAGAGAGGGGCTCCGCTATAGTAATTACCGTTTTAACGGTTAGTGGACGCGTAGTGCACAAGCCTCATTATAGAAAGTACCTCTTATTAGCTTGTTCGATCAACGTTTTAACAATTTATGGACACAGCGCGCAGAGAGATCCATTTCTGTTTAGGAAACTCGTTATATTGATTGCCGTATTAACAAATCATGGCAGAGAAGTGCACATTACTGTTTTTAGTGAGCATCATTGTTACAGTGAATATTTGATTAAACACAAATGAGAGCAAAAGGCACAGGATGCCACTGTGATAAATATAGAAACTGATGCAGTAGGATGATTATGCGACGCTTACAAACGTAAATAACATAATAAAGAAAGGAATTTTAGCTTTCAGAGATTTCAAGGCTTCAAAAGAAAACTTTCTTCATTAGAAAAAATGGGAGGAGTGAAAAATAACAAGACCAAAGCACATGTTCTAATTTTAATGTGATTGTGTTTTTCTTTTTGTTGATTTATATGTATTACATATTACTCATAACACTAATTTCACGCACACAAAATACTGTATATATTTACTTGTCAACTTGGGCACTTGCAGATCAAAATTCAGGAATTGGCTTGATTTTTTATCAGATTTAACTGTAATCCTATTATTTGTTTCCTTTTAAATAGAGAATATAAACGTGAAATAAACTAAACTAAGATTTGATTTTCTTTATCCAAATCTCATGTGCAAAACAATTTTTAAGCATATCAGCTTAAAAAGCAATACAGAAATATAACAACACGTATTAAAAATACAACAACACATATTAAAATTAAAGAAAGCAAACGGTTTATTTATTTTCTTCACCAAGGGGCTCTGCTCTCTGAACCTATATAATTTTTTTTTAAATGTATGAACATAAAAAAAATACTAAAATTGTCTTCAACGCGGGAAACGGGGGCAGGGGAGGGGTTCTAACCCCGTGATGTCCTATCCTCGATCGTCCTATCCTATCCGTGATCCCTATCCTCGTCAATTATTTTAAAACATTTGAAAATAATAAATTTTACTCTAATTTTCAAAATCACAAGAGGAAAAAAAATCATAAAATTTGGAAATCCAGGGTGCGGCAATTGATTCCCCCAAACACACGCCCTTCCGGTAGCCATTTTTCACAAAATGTTAAATAAATAAGAACTAGATAAGATAGTACACGTCAAGATTTGACGGTAAACAATTTGAAAGTTCCATTAGAAATATGATTCGATTTTTAATTCGTTTCTTTTAAATTAATTATGCAATGAAAACTTGAAGAAATGTTATATGGTGTAAGCGACTCCTACGCATATAAGACGATAGATGGCACTGTCAGTCCAACCTACTAATCTAATGAAGTGAAAAAATTGTAAACTTGTAATTTGTAAATTATATTTGCTTTTAAGCAAGTGTTTAACTAAAAATATTAATTGAATGGGTCGGGCATTTATTTTTATTTGCTACAATCTCATTTTAATTTTAGTATCAATATTAAGAAATTTCTTTTTTTTTTTAATTACGCGATTTTTAAAATTTTTTATTAATTTTACTTTTATCACCCTGACAAAAAAAAAAAAAAAACATTAACTTAAAATTTACTGTTTGCCGTTAACGATTTGTAATATATATATTTTAATTATTTAATTTAATTTCACATTTTCATACATTTTTTTATGTATTAAACCATGGATATCAAGTTGATTTCTTTTATAGTTCTTATATTAACATATTTCCTCTCCTTTTTTTACTCCTTTTATTTCTTTTTACGAAATATAATCACATACTTTTCTTAGTATATAAATCTCTTGATAATGGTCATTCAAACTGTAACTTGATAAAAGTTTAGATGAATTTATTTAATCGATAACTACATGAAAAATCTAAATAAAAATATTTAAATAATTTTAATGTAAAATTAGTAATTTAAAAAAAATATTGTCAAGTATTAAATTTAACATTCCATAGTCCCAATATTTTGAAAAAATAACGATATTTAGTATTTTCTGAGTTTTTATAAATTACGCGGTCTTTAAACTACTTTAAAAACTCGGTCTTTAAATATATATATATATATATATAACTTCTCCGCTTGAAGTAACATATTATATTACTGAAATTAATTGTTTTATAGCAATAAAATAACATAAAACGTTTTGTCCGGAGTAGGTATCGAACCTAAGATCCCACAGCTTAAAATCAGAGTCTTAAACCACTCTGCCACCTCTTTCAGATTGACGCTAAAACTGAATACTTTCTAGATTTAATTTCACGAATGCGCGAAAAGGACGAATTTTCGTTTTAATATACAGGGTGTATCTGAAATGCTTCAACAATCTTAGAGGGATGATAGTACTCATGAAGACGATTAAAAAATACAATGTTACATGGGGTCGCAAATGACGTTTAATCCTTTCAGGGGCAGTGGTATGTTTATGAAACCACTTAATTTTAATTCCAAAACGCCACAATGGCACCAGAATTTTGCTAAAATCTTTTCCATTTACTATGTATGTGAAATATAGCCTTTTTCTTATTTACGAACATTTTTTTTTTTGTAAATTCCGGTGCCAACATTTTAGTACTAAAACTACTTTGCCCCTGAAAGGCTTAAAGGATGAAAATCGAGAAAATGCGTCTGGAAATGGACAAATTGAGACAAGAAAGAAATACTCCAGAAAATTATTTATTGCACAGAATAGGTACAACACAGCTCGTGATGTCCAGAGAAAACAAATATTTTACAACAATTGTTCAAAGTGTCGACCGCGGACTTTATTACACACAGCGTGTCCGGCAGTCGTTGCTCCGTATATGTACTCTGTGTTATAATGTCTGCGGTCGACACTTTGAACAATTGTTGTAAAATATTCGTTTTCTCTGGACATCACGAGCATTATTTGTAAATAAGAAAAAGGCTATATTTCACATACATATTAAATGGAAAAGATTTTAGCAAAATTCTGGTGTCATTGTGGCGTTTTGGAATTAAAATTAAGTGGTTTCATAAACATACCTCTGCCCCTGAAAGGGTTAAAAGTCCTTTGCGACCCCATGTTCCACTGCATTTTTTGTTCGTCTTCATGAGTACTATCATCTCTCTAAGTTTGTTAAAGCATTTCAGATACACCCTGTATAGGATGTTTTGAAATCAGTCCAGACAAAACACATGGCTTCACCTCAGATTAGTATATCTATCTATCTATCTATCTATCTATCTATATATATATATATATATATATATTGTAACTAATATTGATTTTGGACAAGTGATATTTTCTTATATGATACATTAGAAGAATTTTTTTTTTCAAAAAACATATAGAATAACCGTACATAATGTTCATGTAAAATACTATACAAATACGAAGAATGCAATACTCACAATAAATCCGCTGTATCAAAATAAGTCTCAGGGGCGAAAAATTATTCATACGAACAGAATATTATCGTCGCAGGATTGAATGTTCCTGGTAAGTGCACGACAATGTCGCTTACCGGACAGCCTTGGATCACCACTTCGTATACTGGCCAGGGATTTCCGGGCATTTCCAGAATTGGCCGGGCAAAGACCGAAATACACTCTTCATTTCATGGAAATCGCTATCTTGGCCAATTTGCGAACTGACCAAACTTCAGGCTCTGACCGTAAAATATAGAAGTACATATTTACAGGGCAAATGCGTGAATTTCTGTAGTGTGTGCGAAAAAATATTTGATGCCGTTTGATTGACAATATAAGGAAAAAAGTTTCACTTTATACATGAATTATTAAAACATATTAAAATAAATGCATGCATACGTTATACCTAATGTGGTAATTTTGAGTCTACAAGACACAAGACACAAAACTGTCATTGTGTATTTACTTTTTTTTTATTTAAATAAAAAGTAGTTGAGAAAACATTTCTTCATTAACATACATTTTAATATGTTAAAATGAAAACTGGTAATAATTATCAATTTCCAATACTTAAATTTTTAGTGTTATTGAAAATATAGATGTAGTTGTAATAATAAATGTTTTACCGATAATATTTTAGAGCCCATGTAAGTAATATTAGAAAAATTACATTCATTTAAGCCATTGAACATTTATTATGAACTATACGAAGGAATTCAAATTATAATCACCTTAGATGATAATCTTTAATTATTTAATGATATTGTCGTACAAAGTTTGTTACATTTACAGTTGATTCACAATAATGAACGCCATAAAGTAATTTTAATTACCAAATTCAAAATTAGTCTCTGCTGGAGTTTAATATAAAAACTTTGGAGTGAAAAGGTATGAAGTAAGTCTTGAATGTTTATCAAACAGAGTCAAAATAGGAAACGGATTGGTCAGTTAAGTAACTAAATGTTTTTTTTTCTTCATATAAAAAATAGCCTTTCTTTACAAAATAACTGCCAAACAGTTTAATCTTAAATATTGTTATAGGATTAAGTTGCTCAATAACGAAGACACAACTCTAGATTTATTTCTCTGTTTGAAAAACCAAACTTTCCAATGACAGTCTAATAAAAAATATAGCAATATAAGTTTCCATGCTTATGTCATAGAATATATGTTATCAATAATATAATGTGAACAAGTATCGCAAAAATGTGAAACTAAAGTAAAAAGTGCATGAGCAATTTTTTTAACTGTCGTATTGATATGTTTGGTGAGTTACTATTGAAAAGTCATTAAATGAATCGGTTATTTTTGAAAGGGCACAAGTGACACTTTTGAAATTTTACACCAGAGGTAAAAAACTTTTTATATGACAGGAGTTTTGTTTTTTCGATTCTTTGGATTGTATATTAGGAAAGATAATAAAATACATTTTGCATATGCTTTTCAGATTACTTGAATGAAACGGGAGATTTTTGTGATGTTTTTTCAGTGGACATGTGTCCTTTCTAAATTAAACACAGGTAAACTGAGAGTTCAATTAGTGTCTACATGAAAAATCAAACTTTAGCAAACAATAAGTAAACAAAATAGTGCAAAACATTGAAATATGCCTTTGTAATTTTTGTCATTGAAAGCTTTACTCTGCACTGTTTAGTGTTGTAGTCAGTCAATTTACAATGCTGTCGTAGAAGGACTTTGCCTCTACACTTACATATTTCAGAACTTTTTTGATATTTTCTGTTTTTTGTTAATAGGGTTTTTGTCTTCAAAGGCTCGTTCATTTGGAAAACTGATACAAAAAGTGATTGGGAAAAGAGCAAATATACAGATTATGTGTCTTTATCTTAAATAAACGTGTTTTTTTTATGTCCATAACAATGAATGGAGTCCAGTTAGATATCTGCTCTTTTAAAACATATTGCGGCTAACCCAGTAATTTACATTTTTATCAAATCATCAATTTCCAAAAAAATCTGACTTGTGCCCTTTCTAAAATATATGATTCAATTATCAAATCGGAAAATATAGTAAAGTAGATAATATACTGACAAATCATTTCTAATGCAAAGTTAAAGAACTTTAAACATTAAGACTGAACGATAGCACAAAGTCTTTCCAAAATGTTATCTATACAGTATCTTCACATAAACGCTTGCATTATAGCATACAAAATGCTTTCAAAAGGGTGCATTACGTCATAAAATGTTATATGATAAGCTTTTAACGTAGTGTCTTTATTTCATCTAAACAGATAGCAAAAATTGTACAACCTTGGGAAAGAGCAATACTATCCTTTTATAATACAAATACGTGATTCATCTTCATTTATTTTTACAGAAGTTACTAAAACTTATTCAAGGCATTTTAAAATTAAATGAATATTTAAGCTAGAATATGATGAATATCGTAAGAAATCATAGAATATATATATACATAGAATACATAGAATATAATCATAAAATACGACATACAAATTAAACAAGAATATTCTTTAATGAAATTTTAAAAGAAATCCTCTAAAATTTTCAACGTTTATATTTTTTCTGTTTTCTGTTCTTCTCTTTTCTGTGTGTCAATTTAAAATAAAGTTCATATTTATAGAATTAATATGTTTCTAATAATTTTAATTTTGGTATTTAAAATATTCCAAGTTAATTTAATAAGTTATTAACAAATTAAGATATAAGAAGAGCATCTTTTTCTAATACAGTAATTCCTTCATAACAGATACACCAAAATATCGCTTTTTTTGCGAGATCATAGTGCCCTCATTTCTCACATTTGTGCATGAATGAGACATTCTACCATTTCTTTAAGTTTCATAAAGTATATATGAATCGCTGGGAATCAGATATTTATGGTTGTTTTTACAATGCTATGTTAATGAGGTAACTGTGGTTTTGTAGTTGTATATATAGTGCGGCAGTAGATGCAATCGAAGGATTAGGAACGGATCCAACCATCATATATATGAGTTCTCTTGTGATATTAAGTCACGTGTTAACTTTAAGCGCAGTTTTCTACTAAGAGTTTTGATGAATGGTCAGTTTTGATGAATGGAGCTTATGCTTATCTTCTGCACATAAAATCTACCCGCTTCGCTGATAGTTCTCTTATTACTACAATAAGTATATTGTTGTTTTTTAAATCTGTGGCATGATCATCTTTCAAGAGAACATCCTGGAAGGGTATGTCACAACTGTACTTGATTTTGCTCGACCATCACGTTCACATTTTTAAATTACAATACAACACTCATTTTTCAGGTGAGTCGTTGGATGTCCTCCTTTACTATAACGTCAGTATCTTCTTTAAGTACATTTGGTTGATTACTTTGTCTATACTGGTGAGATGATTTTAATTCAAGAAGATAGTTAAATTTATATCGTTTTCAAACTTTCTGCCACTTTAAATAATATTTTAACATTAAATAATATTTAAAAAATATAATACGTTTTAGAAACAATTTTTGGTAACGATATTATCTATAAGACGAATGAAACAGGAAAATCTGTTTTTAAAATGCCAAATTTCCGATGCTTTGTATCAGAAAATGAAATGAAATAAAATATCAAGTTTATATACAGAGTGAAACGTTATACTTAAACTATTATTTTTAAAAGAACAGTAATTTAATTTTGTTTTAATCTATAATAATAAAAGAAAGTTTCGTTCTGTGTGTGTGTGTGATGGCTAGCGCAATCTACTGCACATATAGAAGTCTGAAAATGTTGGTGAGGACAGTCAAAGGCAGGTCCTGAGGCGTGGATTTGTAATTTTTTTATACTAAACCGAGATTTTAAATAAAACATCATCAAAAGCAAACCCTTTTTTTCAAAAATCGGCAGACGTGTGTGCATAACTAAACTATGTATTTCTTTCTTTCTTTCTTTCTTTCTTTTTTAAAGCTTCCTTTGACCAAACTGTTCGGGATACGGAAAAACTAAATATATATTATTAAAGTTCGTACTTTTATGTCTTAAACGTTGCAATCAGTTAAACAATATATTGTTGTTAACCATTTAAAATTTTTTAAATGTCATTTTCGCGCTTGACATTTCTCTCCTTAGGGAAACGCAACCCAAGGCCGCAATTTTAGAGGTATTGACAAACAAAATACATATTCTTAAATCTGAGACATTCTTGTTTTCTATAGTTTAATAGGTTTTCAAAAATATGAATGTTAAAACTTTCAAAAACATTGGCAATCACAGGTCACTTCGCGCCTACCGGAGACGATCTATTTTTTTAAACAGTAATCCGGTAATCCTCCGTCAACCTCAACTCGCAAGTTAGGCCTTAACTCTCTGTTTTTTTGTGAATAAATTTTTTAAAAAGAATTTTACTGTAATGCTATTTTTTTTTTTTAAAGAAACATAACCGTATCAATATTTCTAATCTTTGGGCCAAATTTTGTGAACGAACAAAACCATCAAATCAAAATGGTAATTCGAAATTCCTTTGAACTGTTTATTTATCTAAAACTTAAACACAAGAATGCACTTTCAGTATTCGTTTTTGATTCGTTTTTGAAAGCTAGTGGTAAGTGAGGACAGAATTCATCAACATGATTACTACGTCATATGATAATTTTGGCCAATCAGCTATACACATTTCAACCTTAGGTTGACTAACCCGAAGCCGAGTATCTGGAATCTGAAGTTACCGATGAATTCCAAATATTAACCGGCGCACAGTGGCGTATTTGAATAAAAATCCTGGCCAAAATTACTTTTAATATGTTTTAAAGTTAAAACCATTACTGTTGGCTTACTATTTGTAAATACACTTAATTAATGTTATACATACTTAAATGTATGTATTTATTAAAAATAAATAAATATATAATACAATGTTTGCTTAATTGTTTACTGTTTATAACAGGAAAATAATTGTTGATAGGTTTGTTTTATTTAAAAGTAATGTTTAATTAAATGTTGTTAATTTTACTACACATAAATTTTTAATTATTTATACAAGCCAATGTATATAACATATATATATATATTACTTTTTTAGTATTTAGCACAGTTGAGTCGCTATAGTATAGAGATGCTGGTTTTTGGGTGTTTTTAATAGATGTATACAATCATCTCAAAAAACCTTGATATCTAAAAATGGCAACAATATGCGGAACATTTTTAAACAAAAAATTGCCTTCAAAACTTTAACCAATGCTATTATAATTCAAAAATGCTCCGACAAACCGCGACACAGCTTTAGAAACCTTGAACATATTAGATAATATATTTCAATAAATATAATTCGATAAATTAGATCGAAAAACACTTAAAAATAACCCATTCTCAAATTTAATTATTTTTATTATTTGAAGTATACATTTAAACACATACATTTGTAAGTATACATTTAAACACAATAACAAAGCTGAAACATATTAAAAAAGTCTTATCACAAAGAAACTTTCACTTCAACTGAGGCTAGGAACCACCGTATATGAGTCATACCCCAGGAATAGACATAGATACACCAGTTAATCAGCTATTATGAAATATGCTTTTTACAATTGTTGAAATTTTTTTTATTTCTGCCTTTTCGGGCAGGATTTTGCATAAAATACTCCACTGTGCGTCGGTTTGATTTGCTAACACGAGGCGGAGAGTTGAGCTCAACAGAGAGTTGAACCGCCAGTTGAAGGTTGGTGGTGAATTAACCAGTTAAAAGTAACTAAACGTCCGTATATCGATAAAATCTTTTTAGGTCATCTCGGAACACTGCATTTACAGCACCTACAAAAATTTCGAAACGTTTGGATGTGTAGAAGTATTTAAAAATATTAAAATCTAAGAAATTGTAGATAAAAACGGCAAAACGTAAGCTGTTTCGGCGGGGCTTCGCTCGGCTTTGGCTTTAGTTTTCTGTACTAAATCTGCATATTTTTTCATGACATTTTAAAGAAAACACAGATACTGTTATATTTATAACCGATTAGAATTTTAGAGAGCTTGGACGATGATAACTTTTTTTTTTTTTTTTTTTTTTTTTTGTTATGTTAAAGGAACAGATTTCAAAACAAAGAAGCGAGAAGATAATATATTTCTTTTACAACTAGAAAATAATATTTTTTCACAAAATTTGTACACGGGCTGCAAAAAACAATATTTTAATAACCGATAAATATTCCACAGAGTTCGGACACCAAGAATTATTTTTTTAAACTATGAAACTACCATACGTGAAAAAACAAGAAAATGTCTTCTTACGTGAGCTTTACCACTAAATATCAATTTTTTGTTGCAAATTGTTCATTAAAAATATAAATTCCTATAAAATTGGGTTAAAGATATAAAAACATACAAATTGGAGGATATTTTAAGGTTAAGATCACGGGCCCGGCCAACGCTGGGTTTGTAAGCTAGTCAATAATAATAATCATCCTTTAAAACCTATTTTAGAAAGATCTGAAGAATTCTTGAATGTTAGTAAAAATATGAGACACATTTATACTCAAATTTAGACGTATTTATAAATATTAATGCATATTCAGTTTATGCATTTCATTTTTTATAAGGCAATTTTATTAGCCATTTCTAAGAAAATATTTACTACTAAAGACATCTTTCAAATAAGATTTTCTCCGTAAAAGTATTTGAATGACAGCTTGTATAAATCCATAAATTCAATAGTGATATATAAACAGGGAAAATAAAAAAGAAATGTTTTTAGAAGTGTGAGAGCTGTAATATCAAAAGTGAAAAATTTCGGCTCTCTTTTTATTATACGAAATATTGTTATTTGAGATCAATTGAATTGGTTCAAACTGTGATGTGAAACCGATTCTTCAAAACATTTTTGAGGCAGATAATAAGATTGTAAAATTAAATCTTGTTAAACGTAGTACAAAAGAATAATTCTGCGTTTTTTATTATGGAGGACAATGACAAAAAATCGTAACAGAATACATTTATTTTTGTTGTGTAAATTAAATGAACGAGCCAGAAAGAAAACATGATAGAAAATTATATACTTTTGCCTTGTTTAGTGTAAAAAGGTTAAGTATAATTTTCAGGCCATATAAATATTTTAAACATAAAAGAAAAATTAAGAATGTATTACATGATAGTGTTTTCGGAAAAGTTATTACCCATAATATGAATGAAATAGTAAAATCTGTTTTCATAACGCAAAATTCAAAATTATTTGTCTCATTTATAGTAAAATATCAAACTATTCTTTTTAAATAAGTGTTTTATTATAAGGTAACATAAAATTAGCATTTTCTTAAGGAATAAAGTATTTAGAATATTGTCTGTAGACTTAAAGTGTGAAAATACATTGAAATTAAAATAGGGAATGACTGCAGTGGAGATTCCAAAGTTAGCCTATGTAACTCTGAACTATATTCACTTTAGACGTCAAATCAAGTGTCAAAATATAAAGATGCAAAATTACTAAATCTAAAACTAACTTACATACTGAATGCTGGCTGCTCAAAGTATATCCAAAAGGGTCTCGATGTCGAACATTACTGTTGCTGAAAACAATTTATTAGCTCACAGATTCAAAACATGAGTAAAAAGGTCACTAAAGGCTAGCAACTCGTGGTAGCCGCAAAACTTTATTGAAACTATGGTGAAATTCTTTCTTACCAAAAACTAGTCGTTGGGCGGCCGCCGTAATACTAACCCGTCATGGAAATGCATAATTTAAAATATAAAATTAAAACATGTGTAAACTATTTATAAAACGCATTGCAATTCGAATAAAATCGTGGCTTGATGACGTCATGAAATTTAAATGCTCTATTACCGAATTACGTGAAAGAAACATCCTTATAACTCCAAAATTGATAATAATATTAACTAATGGTTTACTGCGTCAGATTAAGCGTTTCATTTCCAATTAAAATATGTCTTTGAACTGAAATTTGAATGAAATACAGGGTCATGAAAAATCGAAGAGTGTGGCAAATAGGATTACAAATATCTCGGCAACTAATTATCCAATCAACTTCATTCTTTATGCAAAATTTCTGTTTTGTTTATTGTCTTTTATATTCATTCCTTAAAATAAAGAATTTCGAAAATTTTTATATATCTTTTATCAGAACGAATATTTTGAGAGTCCGAAAAAAATAATTCCGGATAATCGAAGTTACTGAAATTCAATAAGTTTCTTCCCATTATTACATACTAAGTACATACCAAATTTCAAGTCTCTATCTCAATTTGTTCGGGAGATAGAGCGTTAACACACACAGACACACAGGCAGACGGACAACAAATATTTTATTTCTAAAAATACATTTTTCGGAATCTCCAGTGTCTGAAACGTGTAAATCCGGTTTTTTTTCTTACTTTAAGACTTACCCTATACTACGTATGATGGGTAAGTAATAGCGGATTCACTCAGCTAGCTGCAGCCTTCAAATCAATCGGGGCATGTGGTGAGATTCAAATCTCGGAAGACAAGAACACCGGTATTTTATTCCTAGATGATACAGGGCTAGACCCAATATCCCCCAATACTAAATTTCAATCCCACTTTTCTACCTCGCAGATTTAACATCATGCTTTAATTAGCATAAAACTACTATGAAATCCACGAACTGCAGATTCTTAGATACCCGAACTCACTTGAGAAAATGAAAGGAAAATGAAGAACAGGGGTATATTTTTCCAAGTATACTTTCGACGATATCTCAGAAAATATATTATCTAAATAAGTAACTTAATTATTATCTATTAACCGACATTTTTTTTCTATATCATTAGAAAATATCCTTGGATGATTCTGCGTCGATAGATATCTCGAGCGCCCGTCATATCCCTCGCTGACCGCCCGAAAAGTAACGTTTGTGTTCAACAGAAAAATGCGTTTTTTTTTTAACTATGTTATCTAGGAAAATCGCTATAGTTTTCCTGCAAGGTTTAAATAAACTCCTAAAACTCCTAATTTTTTCATAAATATTATTTTCGGTTTATTCGGAAATAGAAGGGGGGGGGGGGCATATTTTTGCAGTGCATTTTCTATGATATCTCAGAAAATATAATACATAATATTAAAACAAATATATTTTACAGTTCGGTATTACGAGATCTTTCACACGATACCCCACGCGATATACAAAAAGAAAACTTTTTTTTTTTCAAGTAACTTAATTAGCTCCCAAACTTTTTCCTAAACATATTTGTGAATGGCCAAAATATAAAAATGTGTGGGTAAAAGGGCTTTATAACTTTCCCAAGTTTGAACTTCCCATGTTCCATAGTTTACGAGAAAAATGGCAGTGACAGACGGGCGGACAGACACAGGAGTGATCTTATAATGGTTTCGTTTTTACTTTTTAAGTAAGGAAGCCTAAAAAGCATCTGAAACAGCTCTCAATGCTAGTAAAACAATGGGGAAAATGTTATTCAAATTTAAGCATATTTCTGAATGTCAATACATATTTATTTATAGTTTATGCACGTAATTTTCCTATCAGATAATTTCTAGGCTGATATTCTAGGAAAATATTTACTGCTAAAGACATCTTTCAAATAGGATTTGCTCCGTGAAAGTGTTTGAGTGACAGCTTGTAGAAATTCATAAATTCAATAGTAAAATAAGAAATATGAAAAGTTAACAGCAGGTGATTTTGGAGTTGTGAGAGCTGTAATATCGAAAGAAAAAACACTTTAGTTGCTTTTTATAACACAAAATATTGTTAATTGTGATGTATTTATTCCCGTGTATATTGTAATTCCTTATAATTTTTTTGACCAATGATCAAAGAGTAAAAATTAATAATGTTAATCGTGGTAGTCATTAATGATTTTATTTAATTTGTGGTCGTGAACAAAGAATAAACTTAAAATATTTTATGGTAAATTTATTTTTAGCTTTTAGAGTAAATGAACGTAACAGAAATTAATTATTATAAATTTTTCTTTGTTTTATGTTTTGAAATTCGTTATTTTAATTTTCTTTTACCAATAACAATAGTCATCCTTCGATAATATCTGTATAAGATTTCCTGAAAAACTGCGACAATGACTTAATTTTATAAGTGTATTTGTCGTAACTTTATAATTTTAAGAAATATTGTTATGAGGTATAAGCAATTTGAAAAATAAACTGATTTAAAAAAAAAAAAGATATGAAACAGCTTAAAATGTCAGTAAAAATATCAGATAAATTTGTATTCAAATTGGGAGATATTTATGAAAGTTAATTTAGATTTATTGTTACTTAAAGCACTTTATTCACCTGTATGAAAATTTATTTGATTTTATAAGAAAATGTAAACTATAAAGACATATTGCACAAAGCATTTACTCCGTCAAAGTTTTTAATGACAGCTTGTATAAATCCGGAAATTTAACAGTGATATAAATATACGAAAAATTAAGAGGGGGTGAGAGTTGTAATATCGAAAATGAAAACTTTCTTGTTGCTTTTTTAAATAAGAAATAATCTGATTTGTGATTAATTAAATTGCTTGAAACTTTGATATGAAATTGATACTTTAAGGAATGTTTTAGGCAGGTATTCGGAAAGAGTAAAATGTATTCCATGAGTTTATAAGAAAATGTTAATTATAAAGACATATTGCACATAGGATTTACTATGTCAAAGTATTTTATGACAGCTTGTATAAATCCGGAAATTTAACACTGATATAAATATACGAAAAGTTAAGAGAGGGTGAGAGTTGTAATATCGAAAATTAAAACATTTTTGGTGCTTTTTTTAATAGAAAATAATCTCATTCGTATTAATTAAATTACTTGAAACTGTGATATGATATTGATACTTTAAAGAATGTTTAAGGCAGATATTCGGAGAGAGTAAAATGTGATCTTGTACTCATAAGTAATTTTATTTAGTTTGTAATATATATAAAGAAATAAATATAAAATAATTTAAGAATAAGTCAATTTTAATTGACTAAAATAAATGAATAAGATAGAGATAAAAGATGATTAGATTTTTTAGAAACGTTGAAATTTTCCGTTTCTCTAGTATTTTCAATGTCTATACTTATTTACACTCTGATAATATAGTTAACATAAAATTATTTTTCCATCTCTCTAGTTCTATATTCTTCTTTAGAAACGTATTTATTAATTTCAATTGTTTCATTGTATATTATTATCATGGTTCTATTTAATTCAACAGGTTTTCTATATAACAAATTTGAATCTTTTTTCTTCAATATTTTAATCTAGCTTAGTTTACTGGAAGATTTTTATTCCTCTTTTAATTCCCTTTTGTATTGTGCGGTGTTTGAGTGGGTAAATTCTCCCTCTACCCTTCCCGCTATTTTTAAAATTCTGACACCAATCAAAGCATCAAAGCGCACATCCAGATTACTCCTACATTAGCATCATTTCACCGCAGCCTGCTGCGAGATAACTTTTATATTTCTGAATCTTCTGATAACATCTCCATTCACTGTTCTCATCTAGATGTGAAGTAAACGTGGGCATTACGCTCCACGTAGGCATTCTTCAGTAACCGTCTTTGATCTTTGAGCATTCTTTCATTTAACCCTCAATGCATTGACATATTTATATTGGTTGGAGTGCTCATCCCGTCGTTTCGATAGAATCTAATACTTATTTGCTGAGAGTGTTTACTCTTTGCTTGCATAACTACTCACTGTTCACATCAAATGAAGCAGGCAACTAGTTTCTCTCCAGAGGCGGCTCATCAGAAGAGAAGAAGTACTGGAGTCTTACCCTTCCTTGGTAAAATGCTTTAAAATAAACAAAAGTAGAAGTACAATATTTCCAATATAAATGAAATTTTAAAGTCGTAGAATGAAACTGTTCATTGCATTGTTAAAAATAATCTATCAAAAGACCGCGAGAAACAACAGAACTGTATATATTTATTTTTTGGAGGTTACAGACGGAGACTAGTAATGAACTTTCGCTGGTATCACCATTTAAATGTAAATAAATTCGTCGAAGTAGGAAGGATTGGAGAGATCCATTAAGTGCCAATAGCGGATGGAGGCTTTTCAATATGTAGCTTCCAGATTATAAAACAAACGACAATGATCGCCTTCCTGGCGTCACAAGTCAATCTAGCATTTATGCATTCTCAAATTTTCATACCCTACCTGATATATAAAAGAGGATTTGTTTATTTATTTATAGGTTTTCGAGCTGATTTTTGTGTTCGTAGCATTCTTTTTTAATAGTTTCCTACAATGAGGACGTCTGTGAACCAGTGCAAAATGAATTTAGCTGAAGGAACTGCTGGTAAATATACTATTTCTCCTTTAGCGTAAATTCCATTTTTCCTTCGAACCAACACACTGTGGGACAAAATCCCAAAAAGCTGGCCAAAAGTCGAAAAATAAAGTTACTATTTCGGGAATTTTGATTATACAGTTGGCTAAAATAATGTTTGGAGGGTCAGAATCTGTATTTAGAAAAAGGTTTTCGCGTTTCCCTGACAACATGCATCATTTCAAAAGTGACGCTTGGGAAAGCATCATCTGAGGTGAACAAAGAGAGCAAAACAGCTGTTCTTCTAAACACGTGCTACATTTTCCCATATCAATCAATTTTAATTCTGTAAAATGGATCCACACGATGATGGTGTGTAAATTATTAGCATGCATTAGAAAAATTATATTAAGCGCAAAAAAAATTAATAGTGTCATGATTATTTTTTATTAAAATATTTTTTTTAAATATTATTTTTTTCAATTCCAAAAAGGAGAAAGTTTATAAGTTCCACAGTCTTCCGCGACGAAATTTAAGGAGATAATGTCCTGAACTATTATCTAATGAATAATAAAAAAACCAGCTGCCAAAAGCTGTCATTTTACATTTCGTACAGGGTTTTGCAACAATAAGTAGAAATGTCACTGTTTACTTACCCATCATACGTAGTATAGAGTAAATCTTGTAATCGTTTTAAAAATAGAAAAAAAAATTTGATGGATTTACACGTTTCAGACACTGGAGATTCCGAAAAATATATTTTTAGAAAAAAAAAAAATGCCATCCGTCTGTGTATCTGTGTGTCTGTGTGTCTGTAAACGCTGTATCTCCCGAACCAATTGAGATAGACACTTGAAATTTGGTATGTACTTAGTATGTAATAATGGAAAGAAGCTTATTAAATTTCAGTAACCTCGATTATCCGGAACAATTTTTTTCGGACTCTCGAAATATTCGTTCTGATAAAAGGTATATGAATTTTTGCGAAATTGTTTATTTTAAGGAGAGTATATAAAAGACAATTAAAAAACAAATTTTGTTTTAAAAATGAAGTTGATCGCATTGTTAGTTGCCGAGATATTTGAAATCCTATCCTAATTTTTGGCCTATTATTGGCCTATATAATTTTGAAATCCTAAATTTTGGCCTATTTACCACACTCTTCGATTTTTATGACCCTGTATTCCATCCAAATTTCAACTAAAAGGTATATTTCAATTGGAAATGAGACGCTTCATCCGACGCAGTAAACTCTTAGTTAATATAATTATCATTTTTAGAGATATGAGGATGTTTCTTTTACGGAATTCAGTAATAGAGCATTTAAAGTTGATGACGTTATCAAACCCCGATTTTATTCGAATTGCAATACATTTTATAAATAGTGTACACATGTTTTATTTTCATATTTTATATTATGCATATCATGATGGGTAAGTATTACGGTGTCCCCCAATGACTAGTTTTTAGTCGCTTCAAAAATTCTGAAATTGTAAAAGAGTAGTGCAGGTTTTAAAAGATGATTTTGTTGTCAGAGTTGTTGTGGTCTTCTTATAAAGCTGAGTGCCAGCAGTTCTTTGTGCAAAGTTATTTTTCCGAAAATGTTCCGAAAATTCATTTGGCATCTCTCTACCGGGATATTATATTATTTAAGAAAATAAAATACGATAATGGAACAGATTAAAAAATTGCGTACTCCATTAAGAAGCGCTTTTACGCGAATTGCTAATTTACTTGAGAACAAATTAACTGATGAAAATAAAGATATTGAAGAAATTGAGATTTTATATGCTCAATTAGGTGAAAAATGGACAGATCTACAACCAAAAGAAAAAGAAATGTTAGATCTTCTTTTAAACGATAAAACATGTTCTCAAGAAAATTATGATAAGGAATACGAAGGTTTTAGCGTGTATGAAGAGAAATTTATTAAGTTAAAAACGAAAGTTCAAAAGATTTTAAAGGTTTTTGAAACTGAAAATATCACGAAACGGAAGTTTAAACTTCCTAAGATAGATTTTAAATTATTTGGGGGAGATATTAAGGAGTGGTTGGCCTTTTGGGCTCAGTTTGAAAAAATACATAACGATTCTGAAATCGCGAAAGAAGATAAATATCAGTACTTGTTACAAGCAACGTTAAAGGGTTCTAGGGCAAGAGAAATAAATAGTCGAGTCATACCCCGCTACTGGTGATAGTTATGAAAATGTTATTGAATGTTTAAAGGCTCGATTTGGTCGTACTGATATGTTAATAGAAGTATATATAAGAGAAGTGCTCGCTTTAATGATGAATAATGCTACAGGAAATGGTCCAAGAATTCCTCTTTATAAATTATACGACAAAATTGAAATCTATTTAAGATCATTAAAAATGTTAGGTGTTTCAAGCGAACATTATTCTGCAATTCTTTATCCATTGATTGAATCGTGCTTACCAGTTGAAATATTGAGAATTTGGGAAAGAAACTTAAATTCTATTACTTTAAATTCAAAAGACGAAAGTAATAATAAGTTAGATTTTTTGATGAAATTTTTGCAGCACGAAATCGAAAGTGAAGAAAAAGTCCGTTTGGCTAGAAGTGGGTTTAATTTAGTAAATGTAAACAAAAATATTTATACAGTGTCAAATAGGCGAGAAAGAGATATTTCAACGGCTACGGAATTACATAATTCATCAAAAATGAAAAGGGAAACGTGTATTTTTTGTAAAAAGTCACATTTAAGTAACGAATGTAGACATGCTAATAGTTTATCTCATAAAGAGAAAAAACAAATATTAATGAAAAAAGGGGCTTGTTTTAAATGTTTAGAGATAAGAAAACACATATCACGTTTTTGTAGAACGAAAATACCACCCTGTGATTGCGGTAAATTACATTTCAAAATAATGTGTCCAGCAAAAAATGATAATGAAAACCCGATTATTGAAAAGTCAGATATCGAAAGTAAAAAAGACACTGCTTTATCCAATAAAACAGGTACTCGTCGCGTACTTTTACAAACGCTTATTGTCCGTCTTAGATGTAATAATAAGATGAAATATATAAGAATATTAATTGATTCAGGTAGCAGTAAATCTTATTTATCATCTTTTGCATTGGCCGAGATGGGATATGAATGCATAGGGGAAGATAATTTGACACATAGTTTATTCGGTGGCACGGAGACTGTATTATCACATAAGAAATATTTGATCAGTCTGAGCGACTTCTTTGATAATTATCGCTGTTGTGTCGAAGTATTAGATCAAGAAAAAATTTGTTCGGACATTCCTAAAATTCCTCGTGGCTCATTTATGAGTGAAATTAAGAAACAAAAAATCTTTCTCTCTGATTTGAATAACCAGGTTGAATTGCTATACGAGTATTCACCTAACGAAATTCATGGGCTTATAGGAGCTGATGTAGCAGGTAAATTGTACACCGGAAAAATCAAACAATTGATTTCTGGCTTAGTATTAATGGAAACACGTCTTGGTTGGACTTTGATGGGAAAAACTGACCTATGTAACATATCCGATAGCACAAACAGCGTGATGTAACTTCATGTAAATGATGCAAAAATTTCAGATTTATGGCGGCTAGACACACTTGGAATTCTCGATCCTGTCGAAAGCGGAAACAGACAAGAAATAGAAAAAGCATCTGAAGAGCATTTTAATAAAAATATAAAAATAGATGCAGAAGGAAGGTATGAAGTGAGCCTCCCATGGATTGAAAACCATCCTCCCTTACCAACTGGTCGAAAAATCGCTGAACGACGATTAAGAAATTGTGTTGAATCACTAAAGAAAACTGAAACATTACAAGAGTATGAAGATGTATTAAAAGAATGGATACAAGAAGGCGTTATTGAAGAAGTTAAAAACTCCTGTAATGACAAAAGTGAACACTACTTGCCACACAGAGTTGTGATCAAAGAAAATTCTACCACCAGAGTTAGACCAGTCTTTGATGGCTCAGCTAGACAAAAAGATTCACCTTCGATCAATGATTGTTTAGAGAAAGGTCCTAATATCGTAGAGCTCATTCCGACTATATTATATAAATTTCGATTGAAGAAAATAGGCGTGATTGCAGATATTCGAAGAGCCTTTCTACAAATTGGTTTAAATGAGCGAGATAGACCATTTCTGAAGTTTTTATGGTGTGAGGAAGGTGACCCCGAAAAGTTCAAAATTTTCCAGCATAAAAGGGTTGTTTTCGGTCTTACATGTTCGCCTTATTTACTTGGTGCAACTATCCGATATCATCTGAAGAATGTGCCTTCTAGATTTAAAGAAACAGCAGAGAAGTTGTTAAAGTCTTTTTACGTAGATAACTGCGTCACTAGTGCTGAAAACTATGAGGAGCTTGAAAGATTTATTGAAGAATCCACAATTATTCTCCAAAATGCTAAATTTGATCTTCGAGGGTGGGAGTATAATCTCAACAAAACAGAAGCAGAAAACTTCCTGTTATTAGAAGAAAAGAATATTCCAGTTTTGGGACTGATGTGGAATGTAAAATCTGATACTCTGAAAATAGATTTACGAAAATGTTTTGAAGACTCTACTATTGTAACGAAAAGAACAATCCTGAGTGCTGTTCATAGAATTTTCGACCCCATTGGCTTCACGTGTCCTGTCACCTTGGGGCCAAAGATTCTCCTTCAAGAATGTTGGAAATTGAGAGTTTCGTGGGATGCTGAATTGCCTGAATCTATTACCAAGAAATTTGAAAAATGGCGGAAGGATGTCTCTAAATTAAAGGAAATAGAAATCCCTCGATGTATTATTTCCAATTGTGAAGCGCCAGAAAATCTTTCTTTGCACATATTCTGCGATGCAAGCAAGAATGCATATTCTACATGTATATTTTTAAGAAGTGCGACTGAAAATACAATATCTTGTCAGCTTGTACAGGCTAGGTGCAGGGTTGCTCCAATGAAAACCATTTCTATTCCGCGATTGGAACTACTTTCCTGTAATATAGGAGCTAGACTGGCACAAAGTGTTATACACGATCTTCAGTTGAAAGATATCCCGAAATTTTTCTGGTCTGATTCAGCAAATGCTATATATTGGATCAAGGGAACTGAAAATTGGGCTCTTTTGTTTTCAATAGAGTTAAAGAAATCCGATCTTTGACAGAACCTGATAATTGGTATCACATCCCTGGATCATTAAATGCAGCAGACCTCCCTTCTCGTGGTTGTAATGCAGAAACTTTAGTGAAATCGAAATGGTGGGAGGGCCCGGAATGGTTGCGAAGACCGGAAAAAGAATGGCCAAAATCTAACGTTGTTCCTGATTTCAACATAGTATATTCCGAAAAGAGAAAAACTGTTGTTAGCACTACGAAGAAGAATCAACTGAAAAAATCTATAACAGAATTTCGTCGTATGACAAACTGATCAGAACTATTGCTTGGATTTACAGATTTTTTACTAACTGTAAAGTGGAACGTGCCAACTGGATTTCTGGACTCTTAACTATAGAAGAAATAAATAGAGCTGAAATATCGTTGTTAAAAATAGTACAAAAGGAATCCTTTTTAGGAACTGAAGGTAAACGCTTAAAATCACTTCAGTGTTATGTAGAATCGAATGGACTACTTAAAGTAAAGACACGTATTCTGATGAGAGAAGATAAAAGAAATTTCCGAATTCCGATACTGTTACCCTGTAGCCATCCATTTGTGGAAATACTTATTCGGACAAGACATCTTAGTTTAAATCATGCTGGTACCGAGATATTGATGAGTAATTTAAAAGAAGACTTTTGGATTTTGAAATGCCGGAAGACTGTTAGGAAGGTAATTAGAAACTGTGTACCATTAGTAAAGGTAAAGATGAAAGGCTGCGAATTTCTACGTCCTGTTCTCAGATTGATTCCTCTAGAAGTAACCCATGAAAGAGGTACTGAACTCCATTCTATAGTTCAGTCGAATGATAAAGAATGTTCTTTAGATCCTGCTCCTACCAAACCGACGATAAAATTGACTGGTAAAAACTGTTATTTAGACCCTGCTACGAGTAAGCCGATGATCCAACATTCTGTTAAAGACTGCTTTTTAGATACTGAATCTACTGAACCTATTTTCCATAAAGGTGCTAGTGACTCTCCTGTGGTGACTGTACCTGAAAACGATCCCGATATGGTCGTTTATATAAACCCAAAGTAAAGTTTGAGTTTCATTGAATTCGAAACTCAAAGGTGGGAGTGTGTTGCGTTTATCGCTACTTCCATGGTTTTAATTTAATCGTTTCTATTTTGCGCCTCGCGCAGACGATGTTTTTCTGTTGATAAAAAATGGATCTGTCTTAGAAGCTTTATGAATGAACTAGAAAATGTAATACGGAATATAAGATGTAATATTTATAATGTGCGCGAAAAATGTTGTGTATATTGTGTTCGTGATCGTCAATATATTTGTTTGTGTGTCTACTTTGTGTAGATTCAATTATTTTTTGAACAACATGAACATTTATTCTCAAAAAGTTAGAGTAATTTAAGATATCTTATCTCCCGAAAGAGGACCGTTTAGGTAAGCCTAACCTATTCTTGTGTTCTAGTTTTATGATATTTTAATTTTGAAATGAATATGGATACCTTAATATCAATATAAATAATATTGAAGATAGAATTTTACAGATAGGGACAGATTCAATATTATTTTGGATCTAATATATAAATAATATATAATAAATAAAATCGTTCTTGTTTTATTGACGTGTATTCTAAACAAGAGTTTTGTAAAAAAAAAGGGGGGGGTGGTAATTAAAGTGTGATACAATTCTCTTTGTTCTCTTTGTAGTGCTCGGGCTCAAAGTAAAAATATTATTTATTTACAAATTGAAAAAAAAAAGAACTCGCTATTTGAAAAACAAGGTTGTAGTCTAAGTTTCTTAAAATGTTTTACAACCCTTTGAAAATCAGTTTGAAACAGAAACGAGTTGTTATTGATAAGAATATAAAGAGAAATATTCTGTGTGATTTGTAAACCTTTGCATGGTTGAGATTATTAATATAAAGAAACCGTGGGCTATCCTATATCTATCCTCGCTTTTTATTTGACGTTCTTTTCCGGAATTACCGGGAAAAGGTGTTCATGTCTTTCTGCCGCAGTTGTACAATGATATTTTAAAATAATAAGAATTTTATGTTTTGTCAGATTTCTGCCAGTGGTTGTGTATAATTAAAAAAGTTGCAATTTAAACCGATTTTCAGGGACATGAAAATCACGAAACGTTGTCATGAGGGAATGTTTTAAATTAATACTATTTCTACATAAGAAGAGATTTTTAAATGAGAAAATTATTCTTGTGAACAATTTAAAAATATTATTAACAATTTTCTACTGCATGTTTTCAGTATCTATACTAATTCGCCATTTTTGCTTTTAATTTTAACTTTTGAATCGTAATTAGCAGTCTTCAAAGCACCTGTACACGAAATTTCATATAAATTGAATAGCTTTCAAAATTTTTAGTCCGCCATATTGGATTTCCCATTTTGTTTTTGTTTTTTAAATTTTAACTACGGAATCGTAATCAGCATCCTAAAAAAAACCTGTGTACGAAGTTTCGTCCAATTTAAATAATATTTTCATATTTTGGCCAGCTTTTCGGGATTTTGCCCCTCTGTGCAAATCCTCCGAAGCATGAGAAAAGCCAAATAAATAAGATAAATGAGAAAAGCCAAATAATAAAATGTTGGGCGACCTACCCCTTTCCCATTCTTAAAACGTATAAAAGGAGAACAGAACTTCCATTTAAAACCATTTTTATCTGTTATATTTAAAAAATAGTGTAATAAGTGCATTTTTCAGATAATGTTTTTTTAATGATTGTAAAGGTTTTTTTGCAAATAAACCATATACGTTGTGCAAACACGTAACATCTTATTTCAATAACACGTGCCTTTAAATTACAGCTGTGATTCTTGTCCATTAAATTAGTGCTTTGGTAAGTTGTAATAAAATGTGGGCGACCTACATCCTTCCCGAAATTTTCCCTTCTTAAAACGTATAAAAACAAGACAGAACTTTTATTTAAAACCATTTTGGTCTATTATATTTAAAAAATAGTTTAATAAGTGCATTTTTCAGATAATGGCTTTTAATTGAATTTTTTTTTTTTATAATAAACCATATATTTTGTGCTAAGACGTAACATCTTTTTTTCAATGACATGTGCCTTTAAATTACAGCTGCGAGCTTTGTCCTTTAAATCAATGCTTCGGTAAGTTAGAGGGATGGTGCGGAACGGGGGGGAGGAGCTTTTTTTGCTCTCGATCATAGCCCCCTATCGGTCGCCACTGCTCCAAACTGGGGTCGTGTTTTGTATTCATCATATGAAGAAAAATGATGAAATTACTTCTGTATAAACATAACTTTCTAAGTTTATTGAAAGTTTGCCCTTTACATACAACTAGAATTTGTATTTTAATACTTAAAAAATAATCTTAAATATATTAGAGATTAGAAAGTGATTTCACGGAAATAGTATAATAAATGTAAATGAACTAACGATGCAAGTATTTTTCAATAGGGTAATATATTGACTCATTATTTTTTCATAAATAAATTTTGTTTAAAAACTCACATATTTTAAATAATGTTTCTGTATGTGAAAAAGAATAAAAATAATCTTTCTTAAAATGTGCAGGTTTTTTTAAAAGCATTTTGTATTGAGAAAAAAAAAACTTCCATAAATTTACATCATAATTGACATAGTTAAGGGAATACTTTTTTCCAAAATATTATTAAGTTGAAGAATCAGAAGTGAATAACTTTTAACAGTTATTTCAAAAAGTTATCCAAATTAGACAAAAGTCTCCTAACACAACTTTATATGTTTATAGTAAATCGGAATAATGTCATTTCCTATACTTAGAAAAAATTCCAAAAAATATTGCAGAAAATTGTAAAGTTACACTGAAATTGAATTCAAAGAGAGCAGAGAAAGTAAAATTGGGAATTTTGATCCCATTTTAACTGTCCGATATACTATTCTGATAGTTCACAACCAATATAATCAACATTTTAATTTATATATGCATAATTTGAATTACAGCAAAACTTTAGATACATAACATGTTGGAACGAAAATATGAAATAGGTAATATTTCACTATGCCCCATTCGCATTCTAAGTTGTTCAAACTCAATGATTTGTTTAATAAGAAATACTTTTAATGTAAATCTTTAAATCTTTATGTTTATTTGTATACGCGTCAGTTCTCATTAGAAAAGTAAAATAATATTTTCCACCAACAGAATATTAATTCACGATTTCGTGTTATAGTAGGCCATTTTAGAGTGTCCTTGTATTTTAAATGTGAAACACGTTCTTTTTTATACATTAATAATATTAAATAAGACCATCCAAGAGAACGTAAATATACATTTGAAAAAAAGGTTCTCTAATATATTAAAAGCTTAATGATAAATCATAGTATTTAGCTGATTCAGAATGTTACTAAATTCACGATTGTTTAAATGCATAAAACATTGATATTCATGTGTTAAGTAGAATTCTCAGGAATTTTCTCAGGAATTCAGAAAATTCAGAAATTACTCTAATTATCAAGTTTATATTTCTTTCTTCTGAATTTAGATTAGAATGTATGCATTCCCTGCCCCCACAATACCTTTTATTAAAATCATACCAAGATTTTGATAAATTGGTTATAACATACAGATCATCATCACTATTGACAAAACTGCAAAGGAAAATTTAGCTTCATTAGTATAAGATTTATAAAATAATGCAAAACAGTTTTAGCAGTAGAAGTTATCGAAAACTTACATGTAACCAGAAAAACTAAAATATGACATGAATTGTTTCTAAAATGAAAAAAATACACGAACTATTGCATTTATATCAACACTGTTCTGTATGGCAATCTCCAACTTAATCTCTGATTAAACAATGCGAAAATGACTGTTCGAAAATAGTGGTGTTCAAATTTAAAGATTTTGCACGTTTTATTACAGTGTGCTGATTCAGAGGGTCACTAAATGTCCGTTTGGTGAAAACCATAAAACATTAATATCCATATCTTAAAAAAAAGTACGCATGAATTTTTCTTTACTCTAATTATTTTTATTAATTATAAATACTGAATATATTTTTTAAAATCTAGATCCGAATGAATACATTCTCTGCCGCAATACACAGTTATTGAAGTCATACGAAGATGTTATGATAAATGTGTCATATAATATAGCTCATCATCACTATTGATAAAACTGCAATGAAAAAAATTGTTTTATTAGTTTAAGAAGTATAAAACAGTGCAAAAAAGTAACATCAGTGGGAGTTTTTAAAACTTATGAAAATCGAATACTGATGAAACCGAAAAATAAAAGTATGACTTACATGATATTTTACTGTAATGGATAAAAAAAATTTTGTTCAAGTTTCACTAAAATAACTTTTTTAATTCAAATCATTTTAAATTATATAAATTTACTTATTGTTTTTAAAAAGCCTCCGAAATCACTTTTGCTATTTTTTAAAAGTATACATTTTATGTTTTGAGTATTTAATACTTTGCAAAATCCCAGTTATCCCACATCTACTAAATTTTATAGCAATATTAAATGATGGAAGTTAATTATATTTGAATGAAATTTGATTAATTTACATCTATTCGGTAAAATATAAATTTTATTACCCGATTTTAAACATTATTTACTGTACAGTAAAATATGCAAAATAAAACTGTTTTCACATAAACTTCTGCGAGACATTTAAAAAAAATTGAAATGATATTATGCCATTGAAATGAGTGTTATTAAAATTAGCTTTTTGGAATTCAAACTAGTTCAAACTATATTAATTTATGTATCAATTTAAAAGAAATTTTTGAAAATAAATCTTTTTACTTTTTTAAAGTAAACTTTTTGTGCATTTAATATGAAAACAATTTACAAAATTGTATATCACGATCTACTAAAATATATCACAATATTAATAATAAAATTATGACATTTGAAGTAACTTTGATAATTTTAATCTAATCAGTTAAAAATATATTTCATTTTCCCTCTTTAATTATGCTTTCAAATTGTGGCATTAAACAAATTTCTCATAAACTGAGCAAGGACTTTTCTTATTGTTAGTTCGAATTTTGCAAAAATAAGAGGGAACCAATTCAAATAATATTAATTTACTAATTTATAAAAACCTAGAAATTTATTTTGTCAATTTTTCATAAATACATGTCTTATGCTTTGAATGCGAAATACATTACAAAACTTCCTATCCCCGATCTCGCTCTTATATTTTCTTTTAATAGGTCAGAGCAGAGCTATAAAGATGCCTATTGCTCACAATGAGAATGATTAGTGACATTTTAATCAGTTCTAATCAATTTCCACTTATGTAGTTAAAATGTACCTCGTTTCTCTCGTACTTTAGCTACGTTTTGTAATTACCAAAGTATTGCATTCAAACTATTTTCTCATAACCTGAAGCGGATTTATTTTTCTATCTTTTATTGTAATTGTATGAACATTACTCGACTGAATTCACATGAATTCAAACTATATAAATTTATTATTTGTTAAAAAAAACTGAAAATATCTTTTAGTACTTTTTAAAAGTAACCTTTTTATTATTGGAGTATGAAATAGTTTATAAAACTTTCTATCTCCGATCTGCCCTTTCATCTTCATTTAAAAGGTCAGAGCAGAGACAAAAAGATACCTATCACTCAAGAAAATAAAGGTCAGTGACATTTTAATCAATTCTCATCAATTTTCACCTATGCAGTGAAACTTTTTCCCATTTCCTCCATTTTAACGGTGCTTTGTATTTCGCAACATATTACATTCAAACAATTTTTTCATAACTTCAACCCTCTTTATTTTTTTTAAACTTTTTATAGTAATTGTACGAAAATCCCTCGACAAAACTCAGATGAGTTCAAACAATATTAATTTGTTATTTGTTAAAAGAAAGAACTTGAAAATAACTTTTACTACTTTTTAAAAGTTACTTTTTTTATGATTAGGGTATGAAATAGTTTACAAAACTTTCTATCCCCGATCTGCTCTTAGATCTTCCTTTAATAGGTCAGAGCAGCGCCGAAAAGATGCCCATCACTCTCAGGCTTCTGGAAGCGAAATAAATTCAATAAAATGTTTTCTGCAGATGGCGCTATTCTCCAGCCCCAACAAGCGCACACCCTACTTTCCTCCCTAATAGATGCTCTTCCGCATCCTTTCGGACTCAGATGTAAAGAAGATTTCAAAGCAAGTGCAGGGAAAGAGGAAAGCTCTGATAATTAAAGTTGAGTCTAAGGTAACCTTTTTACCACGTGTTTGATATATTTTCACCAAAATGGTTCAACAACATTTATATATTTTATTAACAATATACTTAATTATTACACCAATATCTTTGGAAACAACTACTGAGACAACTCTGAATACTTCAAGTGAGAAAACTACCGCGAGTGAAGCACTGACATCAACTGAAAAAGAGACGACATCAACGACCACTTATCCCACATCATCAGAAAAGACGTCATCCACATCTACCACCACCAAACCATCAACTACATCAACAACACAAAAAACGTCAACTACATCAACTACAACTACAACTACCACAGCACAGCCACAATCATCCACTGAATGGCAAGATATTGAAGAGACAGAATCACAAAAGCTGGTCAACTTCGTTGTGTCAGAAATACAAAAGTTGAAAGTGGAACACAAGGAATTGGACGAGTGTCAAGAATTGGAATTATCTAGTGTTCTGAGTGGGAAAAAGCTGGTGAGTGTAACTTTTTTCATTCTAAATCATTACAAAATTACATTATATGCTTTAAAGATGGTTGGTGGTCTTTTTTAATACGAAGATAATTTTTTTTTTTCACAAAACCTATCTTGTCCTTTACAGAAAACGTTATAATTCCAACGGCCTGCTATTTAAATAATCGCCACGTGCGATCAATAATCGCTCTATTAATAATAGCTCCGATGGTATGCGAGAAAGAAGAATTAGATTTCAAGCGATCAATTCATTTTAATGATATAAGTTTATCCTTTCTAAAAAAAGAGAACTGCACAGTTAAAAGAATATATATTCCACTCATTGCTCAGATTTTAACTAACACTTTTAAGAATCTTTACGTGAAATATATCATAAATAGTTTTACGTTTAGCAGATGTAGTTTTAATAAATGTGAATATATGATAGATTATGCAGATTTAAATACTTTGTTTTAAAACTATATTATTTTGAATATATAGAATTATAAGACTCAATATATGGTCTCTATATGTTAAATACATATGTACGTAATATTTATTAATTTATTAGTACAAAAGTGTTATTTTTTCCTGATTGGATGTAAAAAAGCTAGTTTAAACTTTTAATTTAAGTATAGAAAAATCAAACATACACTAACAATATAATTTCATTTTAAACGTTTGATTGCTTAATGAAGAAAAAAATAGTTTAATGTTTTATGAAGTATTTTGAGCGATGCAAAAATTATTTTATAAAATATGCTTTTAAAAATCTATCCTATTAAATAAATAATAATTGGTGAGTATTTTTTTTATGCAGAAAAAACACAACTATTTGTATGTTAATACATGACCGAAAGTTTATTATTTTCGCCTATTATTCTTCTTACGAAAGTTCATTCTCATTTTTATAACATTTTTTTATCGATAGAATATATCGAATAGACCTCTTAGAAGAACATTTATGTTACATATTTTAATGTTTTACTTTTTCTGAATGTTTTTATTAATGTATCTCTTTAAGCTGGTGTAACATTGTTATTTCATATCGTAACAACAATAATATTTTAAGAACATAAGTAACTTTAATTAAAGTTGTTTAGCTATAGAAAACAGAGATCATACATAAACTGGTAATATTAAGTTTTTTTTTGTTTAATATTTTTTAACCTAAAATAGGAAAATAATTCAGTGTTTTAAGTATTATTTTGAAATATACTAAAATTATTTTATCACTGTATACTTTTAAGTATAACATTCGTTTGATAAATAACAATTAAAACAACATTCGTTTGAGATTTGTGATAGCAAGTGACACAACCATTTGTATGTTAATCGATAACAGAAAAGATTTTTTGCGCCTATTACTCTTTACAGGAAAGTTCATTCTCGATTATTAAGGGACTGTTATATCGATAAAATATATCGATTGGACCTCTTAAAAGCATATTTCTATTATATATTTTGATTTTTTTCCGTTGCTTCTTTTTATCGATGTTACAAAAATCAGCTGACAAGTTGATATATCTTATAATAATAATAATAATAATAATAATAATAATAATAATAATAATAATTTATTGTTGAAAATTATAAAATATTTAAAACTAAAATTTAAACAAATGTATTTATTCTGCTGTATTAAACTTATTGTATGTGTATTATTTTATACTAACTCTACTTTTATTTTATACTGTGTATTTTTTAAACTAATATGTATTTTTTCTCCAATCTTAAATTTTAAAATATTTTCATAGCGCTAAAATGTACATACAATCGCTGTAATTTAATGAATTTGAATTCATAAAAATACTATTCTGTACAAATAATTCTGCAATATTGGATTAATAATTTAAAAAAATACATAAAACTGAAAATTTTTCCTTTAATTTTTAAACTTATTCTCATATTGTTACTATTTTAAATAGTTTGTAAAATCAAAATGTTTAGGATATATTGCATAATTTGTTTTATTTCAAATTATAATAAAAAAAAAAAGTTAAATGATTTTTAAAGAAATATAGTATGCTAATTTATTTAAGAAAAAGTAACTGATATATAAAAGCTTAATCATTTTTAAAAGCTGGTGTACATCTGAAATTTTAAGCAAAAATAAATCGTATATTTTTTTCCGTAATAATAAGGATTTAAGATGTAAAATCAGGATCTAAGATGTGAAAGCTACGAAAATAAATCTTATTTTTATGATTAAAATTTAAAAACAGTTTCTGTGGTTCATTCACCCAAACGAGTATTTAAGGCATGAATAATTCTGTTCAAAGTTTAATAACTGAAA
The DNA here is from genome assembly GCA_963931845.1 of Maratus michaelseni. Classification (NCBI taxonomy): domain Eukaryota; kingdom Metazoa; phylum Arthropoda; class Arachnida; order Araneae; family Salticidae; genus Maratus; species Maratus michaelseni. The sequence goes on along the minus strand of OZ007589.1, from coordinate 297,454,847 downwards.
AAAAATATATTTATAAATTTTTGGTTCTTGAGTTTTTTTAATAGTGGTAATTAATTAATATAATTTCAAATTCGCGGAATTTCAGTAATTATTAGATGCAAAAATATGTTTTAAAATTTTTTAAAGCATTTATGTACATGATTGAAAATAGTTTGAGATAAAATGTTTTAATAAATTCAAAATAAACTGATTCCGTACAGCCTCGTGAAATTATAATAAAAAAATACGCAAATGCTTTTAAGGTGCGTGAATAAAACGCTTTAAAAATTAAATGTGTTTTCCTAATAGATAATAAATTTCATGTTGATAAATGTACTTGAAAGCTTTTTCAATCTACAGAGTATGCAATTAACTAAATATATGTAAAGTTTAGAAATAACTGAATCAATAAAAAATGCTGTATATTAAAAAAAAATACAATGTTTAATTTTAAAAATGGGATATTTTTTATTAATTTAAATATTTTCGTTGATTAGCTTATAAGAAAATTTTTAAACAAATATATAAATGGATACTGTTATTTCTTCGTAGAGGATAAATTTAAAGTTATATATGTAACCATGATTTAAATGAATATTTAAAAATATACTAGTGTCCTTCAGTATAAATTAATCTACATTTTCATTCAGAATGCAAGACTGCAAATAAAGGTTATTTTAAGGCATATTTCAAGTGCTATATCGCAAGCAAATGCTACATAAAATTTAAAAGAAAATCTTTAGATCGGAAATATAAAAGTAAAAAAAAAAAAAAAAAAGGTTACGTAGAATCATTACAAAAAAGTAAATGTCTAGAAAAATATGGATATTTATATCCAAAACCTGCGAAAGTAAAAAATTAAATAAATAAAAAATAAATCAATGTGTGCAAGGTAAACTTTCAGTAGCTTTTTAGAAAAACTTTCAACAAACATTTAATCATGACAAAGTACCATACCTTTCCATGTATGCAACGTCCTCCTCTAAGACGAGCACTTTTTTTTAATAAACAATTTGGAGAAACATTTCGGTAAAAATAATAATAATAAAAACTTTCAAACATAGTTTATTCCATTTAAATCAAATAGTTGTTAATAAAATTATAGTTTTCACAAAGTATTGCTTTCCGGTTTCGTGCATTTAAATGCAAAATGGTCTCTCAAACCAAAATCATCACGTATCACGGCACGCACATCACGCTTTGTAAAGTACCTTGTTTCTTAAAAAGGAGTTAGAAATACTCGGTATTTTCTCTCCCCTCCCCCTCACACAAAAAAAATCTAAGAATGCTACATAAAGCGACAAAGCTATCATAAGGCGACTACATATAACTCTATTACAGTGACTGCAATTTTATACTCAATATTGATAAATAAATTCAGTCTGTTAAAATTGCTTTGGAATGTTTTTGAGACTAATAATAAATATCTCTTTTCATTGAACATAAAAAAAATGCGTATTTAATACTTAATATCTCTTTAAAATTCTTTGTTCTGTTTCAATTTCCTTAGGTTGATTTTTTTAACACTTTCCAACATAGTTGAAGAGTGTTTATGAATTCGGTTTGTATGTCTGCCGTCTGACGCTTGTCCGTGATCTAACTCGCGTAAATATACTAAAATTGCCATGTAATTGACATTTATTGAGTTTTAACATGGCGCGTTCGGTATGGAAAATGAAGTATGTAGCACTTATACTTCGTGTTCAGGGACACTCAAAAGAATACCGTTATATTATGGTCTATGGGGGGAAATCTTTTGCAATGTATTTTAATGATGTTACACTATTTTAAATATATTAAAATTGATAAACGTCGTTGAAGTGCACTACAGGATGCTTACTATCGAATATAGCACGAGTAGCACTTATAATTAGTTTACAGGATAACTCAAAGAATTCTGTTATATTATGGTATAGGAGGAAAAATCGTAAGAGGTGCATTTTAATCTATTACAAACTTTTTGAAATTGATATTGTTTTCTAATGTGAAATAAACATGCTTTCTGTAGAATATGAGAGTAAAGCAATTATAATTTATTTACGGGGCCACACAAAAGTATTCGATTACATAATGGTTTACGGGGGAAAACTTTTTGCAGCGTATTTTAACTATGTTACACTATTTGAAATATAATGAAATTGATGTACATTACTGAGGTTTACTATAAAATACTTGTTGTATAATACGATGTGCATAGCATTTATTGATCATTTACAGGTACATATAAAATATTTCGGATACAACACTGTATCGGAATATATTCTCTATAAGTGATATTTGATGGAAAGGCGGTTTCAGTTAGATATGCGTTTAACTAAATTTTTGCATATTATATGGTATGTATAAATGATATACATCATATACAGGGCTACACAAAAGAATTCGTAAGCATTAGTGTATCAGCGTAAACTGCTTAAAGGTTTTTTCTTTTAATCGATTTATGCATGTTGAACATCGAATATATTTAGTATACAAAGAGATGTTTTTTGAATATAAATAAAATCATGTACATGGACGCCTATGATAATTCCTGTTAAGTGCGATTTCAATAGTTTTCAGCGTGTTTTGCCTGAATTAGACCTTGGCTTAATATGTGGCTTATATAAAAATCTTAATGCTAGATACAGGGCAGTACTGAAGAATTCAAATATTTTCCGTCTATTGGTAGAAACTACTGAAGGAGAATTATCCACTGAGTTATGTATTTTCTTACACTCAACTAAATTGCAGCATACTATATAGAATATTTACAAATTTATAGATTATATATATACGGCTGCATAGAAGAATGGGTGTACATTTCTGGCTATGACCTGTAATTTCTGAAATCTGGATTTCAAACGGGTTTCACCTTTTCTAATCTGTTTACTTAGGCACTTTATTCATATAATTAAATTATTATCATTTAAATGAATATTTAAAAATGTACTAGTGTCTTTCAGCATAAATTAATTTACATATTCATTCAGAATGCAAGACTTCAAATAAAGTTTATTTTAAGGCATATTTCACGTGTTATTTCGCAAGCAAATGCTACATAAAATGTAAAAGAAAACCTTTGGATGGGAAATCAAAAAAGCAAAGTTAAAAAAAAAAATAGGCTATGTAGAATCATTACAAAAAGTAAAAATCTAGAAAAATATTAATAGTAATATCCAAAACATGCGAAAGTAAAAATAAAAAAAATCAATATCTGCAGGGTAGCAGTAGCTTTTAAGAAAAACTTTCAACAAACAAATATTTAATCATGACAAAGTACCATAATTTTCCATGTATGCGACGAGTACTTTTTTTCTTAACACGTAATTTGGACAAACATTTCGGCAAAAAAACTAATCAAAATACTTTAAAAAATAGTTTATTCCATTTAAATCAAATAGTTACTAATAATATTATAGTTTTCAAAAAGCATTAGTTTGTGGTTTTGTGCATTCAAATGCAAAATAGCCTCTCATACCAAAATACCTCTCATACCACGACACGCGCATCACGCTTTGTAAAGTACCTTGTTTCTTAAAAAGAAATTAAAGCACGTGGCAATTTTCCTCCCCCAAGAAAAAGTTAATCTAAAAATACTACATAAAGTAATAGTCTATTAAAGTCACTGAAATTTTGTACTCAATTTTGATAAATAAATTCAGCCTGTTAAATTTGCCTTGGGATGTTTTTGAGACAAATCATAAATATCTCCTTTCGTTGAACATTAAAAAAAATGCAAATTTAATGCCTAATACAGCTTTAAAATTATTTGTACTGTTTCAATTTCGTTAGGATGTTTTTTTATATTAAGGATCACTGATTACTGGATAAAAATCATTTAAAAAAAGTAAACATTTGTGTAATTTCAAATAACTTATGAAAATATATGCCCTTTTTAAAATGGAGCTCCGAAAATTTTATTTTTATAGTTATAAATATATGTTAAGAAACATTTAAAACTAAAAGAAAATCTACTATGGAATGATTAGTGTTTAAGTGATTCAGATAAAAGAGTGAAAAAATAAATCATAAACGAATAATAATAATAAAAAAAAATTGTAATTAAATAAATTACAATAACCATTGGGAAAATGTTCCAAAAGCTTAATTTTTTTTTCAAATTAAGTAAAAATATTAATATATTCAAAAATATTCATCAGAACTATCTACAAATAAACGCATTTTCCATTACTACAGTTTAAGAGATCTTGGCATTCTCTGTCCTCCCAAAATATTCGTTTGAACCATCGCCGCAGTTATTGAAACCCATTTTCCATTTCTATACCTTATCCTTAATATATACCTTAATATTTTGTCGGGTCCTTCCTACAATAACTTAGATTGGTGTCTGAGTTAAAGGTATTTTGAGGAAATTAAAGTTGAAGACCACGTTTTTTTCTTTATAAGACGATTTCTCATCCGACGTCAATTTTTGAATTCGGCCTTTTTTCATATGTGATAGTTTGCATCTATCCTTTTTGCAATTTTAACATTTTTTGTAACGATTTTATGCATTTAGTATTGCCTATTAAAAGAAAAATTCTTCTAAAGATACAGAATTTTGTTAAAAACGCTTAAACAATTCGTCTAAAGTCACAGAATTTCGTTAAAAACGCTTAAAAAAAATTAAAGTGACTGCGCCAAGAGGTCCATTCTCAACCGAAAACAACAACCATTTTCTCAATGGTTAAAAAACAGTTATGAACAAAAAAAAAATAAGTTTTACAAAATGTAAAAAAAATTCTCAAACACTTAAATTGTTTTCTTTAGCAATATTTGAAGAAACATGCCAATCTATATCGATTCCTTAATAATATATTTTAAATAATGTCAACAGAAACAATCAAATTAAGTTAAAACGTTGCAGATCATTATAAATCATAACAAATTAAATAGGAATTTACTAAGCTTTATTAGCAATCATATAAAATGTACCTAGCATGAAAAACTTTTTCCACTAAATATTTTGCATTTTGTTCGAATATTTTATTACATAATATTTTTTACAATATTCCCTATTATTTGTAGTTATCTGCGTTTTAATTTTTATCTAATTAGAGAATTTGTCTTTATTTTATCCGTATTACATATTAAATTAGACTTTTTGCAGTTTTTATGAAATTTTCCATTGCAGAAATTTTTATTTATATGCTAATTGCTTTAAATGCAAATTAACTCACATTTTAAACGGAATTTTTTACGTTAATTTCTTTTTAGTAAGACACATAATCAAATATCACTAAAAATTTTAATTATAAAGCAATTACGTTTTCAGAATTAATTTTTATTCATTTGTCTGTGGAGGTTTTTGATAAAAATTTCAGAAACTGTAATTATATTAATTATGCTATATTTAATTAATTTTCAAAATGCTTGGAAAATTTGACATTTCGAAAATTTATATTTTTAAGGAAAGGATATTTTTTCTAGAAAAATATAGCATTAGAGAACAATATTTTTGTTCATTTTGTTTAGTTGATTAAATTCATTTAATTATATAAACAGCATATCCCACTACTTCGTTCATATTTGTAAAAAGCATAAACAATTGACGAATTGTTATATTGGAGTGTGGTTTATACAATAAAACTTGTCAAAAAGTGAAATTTTTTGTGGGAAAAGAAAGAAAGAATTCATAGAGTCGCATAAGTTCGTTCACATTTTAAAAGCTCATAAAAATAATTAAAATAAAAAATAATGTGACAAACAATAATTTAAATAAAATATAACTATTTTTTTTTTTAACTATTTTTTCTTGTGACACTAAAAATCCTTATCAAACCACAATCCGATAAGTGAATTATTTATTTTTCCGATTTTTGAACGGTATTTTGGGACATCTGTTTATGTATATATAACGTGTGTGTGTGTAAGGTTTTATATGGATGTATTAAAAATTCATGAGAAAATGACAGCTTGTGACTGGTGGTGTTAAAATGCTGTCGACAGATCCAGATAATTATGGCGAGATGCAGTAAGGCAATGAATGTACCCATTTGGTAATTCCTCCAGAAAGAACAAGTCAGTTTTTCCAATAAGGCGTTTATTTAAGCACAAGATAAACGAAAAAACAACTCCCACATGGCGAGATGTTTCTAAAGCTCTCATGCTTGACTATAAATCATTACATCGTATTAATTGATCTTAAAACAGCTAATTTAGAAAAGTATGAATTATAAACACCAGATAAACGATTTTCCAGCACTTGAAAACAAGACGAAATTCTGCTTCCGAAGTCAGTGCCTTCGCTTTTTCTAGACGCGCGGATGACGACAGATCTTAACGTAATACGGACACGAACCAACCGGTAAGAGGTGAATATTGAGAGCTGGGCAGTTAAGCGAATGAAGTGAGAGGAAGAGATTTTAAGGAGAAGGAATTCCAGACCTATTAGCGTGGTGTTTTCGAAGTAAAAAAAAATCTAGCACGCGAAGCCAGCTCCGTGGAATAAAAATAACAAAATGAATTTAAAGACGTTCGAAATGAAAAACTAGCTTCTCTCAGAATATTATAGATTGAATAGTTGATAAAAGGTTATGCATTGACTTAAAGCTTTATATTAAGAATTTGAATAAGATAATTATTAAGGAATAGGGAAGTAATGAAGATATATATATATATATATATCAGAATTTAGAATAATGTAGAGGAATATCACGAAGTAAAATTTTTATATAACTTACATATATATATAGTGGCTATTCATAAGTAATAGATAATTCAATTTGTATCTCAAGGGTACTTTTAACAGATTATTTTTCACTCATTCAGGTGGAAACAATCATTTCTTATTTCATGAAAGGAATCCTGAATTTAAAAAAAAATCTCATAAACCAAAATCTTTTATTTTTTATTTTTATGTATTGAATTTGTTGAAATGTCCATAAACGAGTTTATCATAACTTTAGCCAAGCTATATTTTATTAATGTAAAACGGGTGTGGTTAAAGATATTGAAATGGATTTTTTATTATTATTAAATAAAATCACAATAATATAGTTTATAAATAAAATTGTCCACCGAGGAACATATTTTCATAAATCTTGGTAAGATCTATAATACTAGAATTATTATAGTTTATAGAATTAGTCTATAACTTTTGAAATCGAAAAATATAAGGGACGTTCAAAAAGAAACGAGCCAGGGAATGTGCAAACCGGTGACAGAATGGTAATATCGTTGCGTCAGTAACAAAGAGGGGTTTCCGACAAGAGCGCGGAAGTCCACATGCCCGCCGCTAGAGGGTCCGAGTGCAAGTCACGTGACTAGAAAGCTAGCAGAAGCATGCATCAGTCGTCCAACGCTCATTCGTGTTGTAAGCAGTGAAATGGAGGCGTCAAAAGAAGAGCAAAGAGTTCGTTTTCTGACAGCGGAAGGAGTAAGGAGAATGGACATTCATGGAAGAATATCAAAAGTGTACGGTGAAACTGCATGTCCCTTGCAAGGGTCAAGGCGTGGCACAAGCTCTTCAGGGAAAGACGGGTTTCTTTAGCCGATGATGCACGGTCTGGAACACCCAAACACATTACCGACTATATCGTCCAGCTGGTTGATGGACTCGTTACGCCATTTTTGGTCCCCTTAAAGATGCTCTGAGGGGCAAACGATTCACCTTGGACGACGACGTCAGGCAGTACGTGCGGAACTGGTTCACATCGCAGCCCCAGGAATTTTACGAAACAGCCATTCACCGCCTTGTGTCTCAGTGGGACAAGTGCCTCAACATACAGGGCCAATACTTCTGAAATACATGTAAAGTTTCTGTTCCTAGGCCTCGGGTCATTACTTTTTGAACGTTCCTAATAATTAAAATAAAATAAAATAAAACACCGTGGCTTTATTCCTAGTTAGTCTATCTAGCACATTAGACTTTTGAGTTTTTTACTTGAAAGGAAATAGGAATTTTTGGGCTGTATCAAAAGTATTTTCGTTTTTTGAATGCGTTGATACTAAAGTATGTAGCTGGAACTTTCTCTTTCTGGCAAGATCTGTAATACTAGAATCTTTATAGCTTAAAAGAATAGTCTATAACCTTCGGAATCGAAAAATAATTCAAATAAAATAAAATAAAATAAAACACCGTGGCTTTATTCTTAGTTAGTCTGTGTAGCGCATAAGACTATTGAGTTTTTTACTAGAAATAAAATAGGAATTATTAGGCTGTATCAAAAGTATTTTCACTTTTAGAATGCTTTGATACTAAAATATGTAGCTGGTACTTTCTAACCCCTATTGTTGAACATAAATTGTTATTAAGAGGATACACGTCTCTCTATATATTCTATAATCATACAGGCTTCTTTCTTTCATCTTTAGGTCACATAAAGCTTGATAGAAATGCTAAGATTTTGTACATCTTAAGGCATTAGTTTAAACTGGGTCTTAAAACCAATACAGCTGTCTTCAAAATTCATTCAATTGGAGGCTAGGGAAAGAGTAGTGTCCGCACAGTTCAAAACAAATCCAAACGTTTTAAGGAAGGGTAACTCCGCATTAAAATCAATCCCTGTTGTGACAGGTGAATTTTGACCAGTTGAAGAGAAAAAAATAGTAAAATCCATTCTCCACAATCATTTTTCATGCTAAAAATTAACAAAACTACACATTCAATAATTATTAATATTTGAAAAATTTAATAATTATTGTTGTAATTATTGTTGTATTGTTGTATGTTCAAAAATAGGGGTAAGGAAGTGTCAGCTATATGCTTTGGTTTAAAAAAGCATAAAAAAAAGATATTCTTGATACAGCCTAATAATATGTATCAGGTTTTTCTTATTTTTCTGTATTGAAGATTTAATATAATGGTGAATACTTCCCTTTCAGCTGAAATAATGTTTTAACTGAGACTTAAATATTATTTCTAAACATAAAATAACAAACATGGATTACATTATGCGGTACGTAGCAGTTTTACCTGGTGGTAAATTCTAGAGTTAGACACTGTAACAATAGAAGGAAACACCAAATATTTAATGGCAAAGTTGTAGTTGCAGCGAATCAATGATTTATTTCGAAAATACATATCGTTCGCTTGAATATGATAAATAGCTGACTGCACAGGACAAAATATCCGAAACTTATGCGAAATATTTTAAATGAGAAAAATTTAAAAAGGCAGATTTATTATTCCTTTTTCAATTTTAATCACACTCGCGTTTGGAAATAAATACGCCTGAGCTCAAAAAGTAATTTTTCGTTTAAAAACACAACTAGTAGTTGGTTCTGTTATTTTTCTGAGGTGCACCACGTCACCATATTCGTTTCGTAGTAGCGCACAGTCTTATTCTGATTTGATAATATTGCTTTCGGATTCATTAAAAAAATCTTATTGCGCTTTCAGAGAAAATCTGTGTTTTATTAAAACAAAACGTCTCGCATCAGTGGCTGACATTTTAGTCTGTACAGACAATTAATAATCGTATTCACCAGCACAAGAAAATTGATGATATTATGAAACTTTGTCATTGAACTCTTTGGCGTACTTTCAAAATATAATTTATAACTTCTGAATTTACCATTAGAAAATTTACAAAATCACAATTAAACGCACATACACCATATTCGTGACTGTATTCTAATTCGGTTCTTCAGTTGTTTTAACCAATACTGACTTAAGTATTCATTCTGTACAATGAAATCTGTTGAATAACTTCATTATATTTCACGTTAGAAGAACCGCGGTAAAAAGTCCTGTAATCGTAATAAAAATTCCCAAGACTAACCAATCTACTAACTAGATATAGTATAGTAAGCGTATATTAAAAATGTAAAAAAAAAAAAGAGTAATGTTTGTTCATTAAAAAATATACAACATTACTTTCAAAAGGAAAAATAAATTATTCTTGAAATTCAAGAAAAACAGAAATTAAAGATTTTTCTTTTAAAGGAGGCTTAATTTATACGATTCTTTATCAGATGAAACTGGTGGTGTTTAGAATTTCAGTGAATTTTATAATGCCTTAAGACATACACCTACTCTAAAACTTAATATCCTCGGCAATCAATAAGTTCTCTTCTTTACAAACGTATAGAATTTTCCAGAATTAAAAAAAAATGCTCGCATCCTTTGTGGGGAGTATAGTAGTGTAAGAATTTTATCCGTGATATAGCTGCAAAAAATTCTCCTCATTACCTTTACAATATAAAAAATATGTTTTCAATTTTATTAAGCATTTTATGATAAATCTGGTTTATGAGAGATTGGAAATTAATTGTATAAGCATAATTTTCATACTTTGATATTCTTTATTTGATATTTTTGATATTCTTTATAGTATAAAAAATATTTTTTTTCAATTTTATTAAGCATTTTAGGATAAATCTGGTTTATCAGAGATTGAAAATTAATTGTATAAGCATCGTACGTAGTGCTCAGTAAAATATATTCTCAAATGTTATTTCAGAAATAAATAATGATAATTAAACCATCTCGTGGATAATATTATATCATTATCTGTTAATTAAAGATATCTGGTGGTAATAACTAGATCGTACTTCTATCGTAACTTATGAACGTAATACACTATTCCAATTTCAAATTGTTGTGTGATTAATATTACTAAGTTATCTAAATGTGAAGGTTAACATATAAAGCGAATAGAGAGCAGAAATACGTCTCAGTCAAGAACGTAGGGATTTTGATATGTCTTGTTGGGTGGGTTTCGAATGTTTATATGAATGGAACAAATTAATGATTAACTGTTTTTTTAGATTTCCCGGATGTCATAATTATTTTTTTCTACTTATAAATATCTCAAATTGACAGAAAGATTTCTCTCTAAATAGAAAGGATAATTCAACTAGTTGTTAATTCTTTAAGCAGTTGTAAAATACCAGCGTCTGTTATGCTGGTATTCACAATCTACTCAACTGCCAGTAAATGTCAAAAGCTATTTTTTTTCAAACTATATTTCCGTAGAGATGCTTCATCAACTGTATGGGGTTTCGAAAGTTCGGACGAAATAGTTGTTTTTGGGAACAATTCTTGGATGACAATGGCGTGATCCAAAACGAAAACCGGGCACAATGATTTTATATGAAGAACTTTGATTTTGTTTGAACCTGGGAAACCGCCTGTAGTTAATGACGCAGATCTCAATCTATCTCTTTCAAAGGCAGCAGAAGTTTCGGTTAAACAATTCATTGCTATTCAGCAATAACCTAATTAATTTCAGTCATGGTTAGGTTTCAATCAGGTAAGATCGATGTTTTTGTGCTTAACCGGGTATTCATTAACACTGTTAAAAATTTGCAGCAAATTCTCCAGTCATTCGACCATTTTTATAGAAAACTGTTACATAACCGTAATTTAAGTGTATTCTGACCATATTATTGCCCATGTTATTGTCAGAATAGAGTTAAATGACGGTTATGTAACCGTTTTCTATAAAAATGGTCGAATGACTGGACAGTTTGCAGCAAATTTTTAACAGTGTAGGGGATAAATACAAGCGTTAATGACTACTTCTGCGTGCATTTTATTGATGAATTTGTTATTCACTTTTTAATGTAAAATTTCAGTATAAAAGTTATTTGTCACTTAATTGTGGTGCTATAATTTATAGCATCTTCATTTCTTTGAAACTTAATACAGTTTGCATATTGGGGCATCAACTGACGATTATTATTATTATTTTTTTTATTAATTTGCCATAATGCATCCCACTTTTCCATTCTCAATATCTATATTTTATATGGAATGAGCTGCTTGCCAGTGTTAGTTATTCCATTCGGTTTATTTTTGCACTGCTTCTAAAGGTTTAGTAAAAAGAAGAAAAATGTCGAAAAGTCAAGGCTTTGTTATTTATTTATTTTTTATATTTTGATGTGGAAATCATTTGAAAATGCTTTTAAAATAATCCCTTTATTCTACTCTAAACAAGAATAACATCCAGAAAATAAGTCGAAAATATTTTTTTAATGCAGTGGAAAAATTAAAAAGGTACAAATCTATTTTCTAAGCGTGTTAAAATACGGTACATACGTATTATCCGTGCCCTGAAGAAAAAACAGCGCCAACAATCGCGCCAACATTACTAAATACAGTAATTTTATTTTTACAACCATATTTATCAAAGTATATTTATCAAAGTTAATTTATTTATTATAGATTATAGTTTATTTTCTTTATTATATACTTTATATATATTTTTTTATTTATCTATTATACTTTATTTACTACTAACAGAACCACCTGGCATCGCCCGAGTTAACCTTGGAGACCTTCCGTGTAACATAAATAAAAATTCCATGTCATAAAAATACGGCGATCATAATGATGCATTTGCGTCCATAAACGTATTAAAATGACAAAACAGAAAAAACTGACATTATTTCGATGCAAGATTTCTGAAACCGCCAGCTTCATAGATGGAATTACAAATATTCTCTAGAACGTGCAACAGAACGTGTAAGCAGCTCTGTCTCTTGCAAAGAATTAAATATACAATTAAAACTAGAAAAGCGATTTTCCTGACAAAACGAGAAAAAATACAAAAAACAGGAACAATTAATCAAATTCTATTTTATATGATGGCTTGGTAATAAAGCTTTTATTTTTTAGATTCTGGACACATATCGTATAAGGAAAGTGCTGTAATAATAACAACAACGGTTTATGGAAATTTTGGTATATGTTTACAATTTGATATTCGCTGAGTACGCTTTCGTTATTTTTAAACATACTTCATACGTGTGTACATATTCATGTATGTTGGCGTTTGTTTATGCTTTGAAGGTCTCCGGAGCCTGTTTTTTTTTTTTTTTTTATGATTATGTCGTTATATATGCATGTATGTATGTGATTGCATACAATAGTGTACAAACTACGTTTGACCTCGCGTACGCTGAATATGTTATAGCACATTGTCTCAAAAATTGTGTACAGTTTCGAAGAAATTGTCCGACGAGTTTGATATCTGAACAATATTTCAACCATTGTTCAACCATTCTGTGACGATAACTTAAAAACATTTTCTGTTATATCTCAATCAGTCTATTATTTTTATTGCTCACGTTTATCTTATGTCGATCCAACGATATATTTTACTATCTGACTTACATTTGAAAAATAATTTTACCTTAAAAAATGAAGAAAAAAAAGGATGTGATTTATCTGATGAAAGTGTGTGAAAATTTATGTAAAGAAAATAATGGCGAAATAGCTATACATTTAAAATAATTTAAAATTCCCGTTTACATGACTATAACTCGATTTCAATATTTATTTTCATTCATTTGGTTAATTTCAGCATTTGTGGAATTAAAATTTATCAAATATTTGTCATAGTTGCAGCTTTATTAATGAATGTGTACGTTTCCATTAGAACATGGTGTCATTTTCACCAGTAGAAGCAATTTCCCTCTACAAAATTAGGAGCTAAGAAATGTATTTTTATATTATTATTTATTCGAAAGAACACATTTCGGAAAATATATTTTTCATTATTTTGCCTGAATATTTTCTTGAATTTGTAACAAATACATTTAAATAAATGTATCACGTCATTTTAATCATATATACGAAAAAATCCCATTATCTTTTCAGAATGTCGTCAATTTCAAATTTCAAATGATAGTAAGCGAATCTGAATTTTCATTGGCTAGTAAAAATATTGTCTATACGCATTTTCTTTTCATGACAACGGGAAAGAAATTACATTAGAAAATTAAATAAAAATAGATTTCTATAATGATAAACTATGGCAGGTGGTTGAAAAAAGGGGTGAAGAGTGATCTGATAATTTTTTTTAAGTTGACAGTGACTTTTCTCATGTTCGTATGTATATCAAGTTTTGTGCAAATCTGTAAAAAATTGTATATTGCATAAAGAACATACAAACCATGAACGACTTTTATATATAGATGGATACATAGGAAGATATAGATAGATAGAATACATAGATATATTTTTTATTTTATTATTTTTTAACATATTTAACAATGCTGTTCATTTAAAAATGTTAAATTACTATTTTGAACATGATCGAAAACGATTAACAAAATTGGTAATTGGTAACTATTTTAGGCGATCTACCTTCAGGGCAAGGAATGCGTAAGAACCTAAAATACTTTTATATTTTCTAATTTTAATTGTATATTTAATTGTTTGTAAATGACATAGCTGATTACTCTTTTTAAAGGTCAGAAGAACGCCATGTCATTTATGATAAAATCATCCCGAGTAATAAAACTGTAATGAAATCATTGTTGTTTATACCATTCTGTTGAGAATTAGAGTTATAAATGACTCTCTTAGTAGGTCACTATTATTTTCATTAGTTGAAGAAAATGTTTTTATATCTATTGTACATATAAATTTCCTAACAGTCAAAAAGACGTATCTAATAACTTCTATTATTCTCAAAGGTACTTAAGTTGCTTGTTCGGTAATTATGATAGGGTGATTTCAGTATATTCTACATTTTCATATAAGGTACATGAGTGTAAATTGCAAGTTATCGAGGCTAACGAAAAAGACAGGCTACCGCGGTGCATTCCACTTATCTTTTTTTACAGACCGCTAGAGTAACGTGTTGCCCTTTTCGTGCACCTGCATTGGTGCATTCGAGCATCACATGACTCTCGCGGTCTGTAAAAAAAGATACGCGTAAAGCACCGCGGTAGCCTTTATTTTTTGTTAGCCTCGGCAAGTTATCTAGTGGCGTAACTATAAGGTGGCTCTGGTGAAGATTTTTTTGTTGTTGTTCTAAGAATAGAACGCAGATCATGAAACACGGACTTACCTTGTAGCTTAATTTAAATTGGATGGATTTCAAAAGATAAATGGTTTATTGGTTTTGAGCAAGGAAGGTTTTAGTATACCTTTATGTATCATTTGAGTATAAAGTCATGACAGTATTTATGACACAAGTCAAAAACATATCAGACAACTGACATATCAAGAACAGACAATGACATACATATTCATCTGCAACAATTTAACTTAAAATCATTGAAATTAGATGACAGCTACTTTTTTTTTATTAATATTTGTAGGAAGGATTTTGAAGAATATTTTAATTAAAATTAATTTTAAAAAATGTACTTATCTTAGCTAATATACCAAGTAAATAAAATCGCCCTATGAAGCATTTTTTTCTTTAATTCTAGTTTTGTTACACTAACACAAATTATACCTAATCACTATTTATATTTTGTTCTCTTTGTATTTTATTACCCCAAACTCATTTCAAAGATTGAAATAACTTCTATTCCATAAAATGTAGTTAATTGCATATTGTGAAATGTATAATGTGCTCGTAATTCAGTTCTTAAGTAAATTGTAGTTTAAGCAAATTAAAAAGCCGACTTTTAACTAATATATTTGGAAAAATTACAAAATAAAAGAGAATTGCAGCAACAGCTTCACACTTTAATAAATCAGAATCACATTTCAAAATAAAAAATTTACTATTTCTTTCTTTAATATGTGATAACGTATCATCTAATCACGTTATTATCATATCCTTCATTATGCTTCATGAATTGCCATAAAATTTTGAAATTTCGCAGTCTCACATTTCTTTCAATCTAATGTATAAAATGGTTTCGGGAAATTGAAATACGAGATATTCAACTACTTTAATGCTCATTCCTTATCTCTTTTTCCCGGGGGTTCAGAATCACATTCCTAGATCACCAGTAAATCTGTATAAAGAATAGGAAGAAAAATAAAATTGATTTAAACAAATTACTTTATTTTTATTTTTATTTCATTTATTTTATTGTGGTACAATTCAAAGCACTTTAAGGCAATTGAATTTATCAACATATTAGTATTGATCTCAAAGTAAATAACTTTATATGCAGTAAATGTTATTTATAGAAATAAAATTCAACATTTTCATGAATAATAATAATCTTATTTAAAATATTCTTCCTTTCATATATATCGTTATTTCACGACAGATTTTGAATACATTATTTATTAAATTATTTCATGGACAGCTTTACTATTATGAAAACATTATTGTAAAAATATGATTTAATTTAAAAAAAAAACATATATAGAGTATCTATAATGAATTTGTTCTTCGTCATGTAAAGTTTAAAATAAAATATCGTATCGACGTATATAGTAACATAAAATACGCATTATTTTTTTTTTCTGAAGGAAATATAAAAATATTATTATACAAGTAAATAAATACATGTAGAGAGCAATTTTTCTTTAACCCCTTGCTTACTTGTAGGAAGGATTTTGAGGAATATTTTAACTAAAATTAATTTCAAATAATAAAAAAAAACATTTATTTATCTTAACTACTATAGCAAGTAAATAAAATCTTCCTATAAAACATTTTCTTAAATTCCAGATTTGTTAAAATAACACAAATTATACCTAATCAATATTTATATTTTGGTCTCTTTGTATTTTATTAGCCTGAACTCATTTGAAAGATTGAAAGACTTCCATTGTTTAACATGTAGTTACTTGTATTTTGTGAAATGTATAATGTTGGTAATTTAGTTTTT
The DNA here is from genome assembly GCA_963931845.1 of Maratus michaelseni. Taxonomy (NCBI): domain Eukaryota; kingdom Metazoa; phylum Arthropoda; class Arachnida; order Araneae; family Salticidae; genus Maratus; species Maratus michaelseni. Next base: position 297,438,410 of record OZ007589.1, on the reverse strand, counting down.
AAGCAAATTAAAAAGCAGATTTTTAAGTAATATATTTGGAAAATCTACAAAATAAAAGAAAATTGCAGCAACAGCTTCACAATGGGACTCGACAGCACTTGTTGCTGCAGCTACTTCAGAATTAAGCTTTGGCTACCCAACTCCAAAAATTATCTTTGTAGTATTTTGTTTTTGCAACAATTGTAATAGGAATGTACCATGAAGTTTTTAGTTTAGAAATAGTGGTAGCAAAATGATAATCACTTTTTCGAAACAATAATTTTTAGTGGAAACGGCTAAACAATTAGAGTGGAAAGGGTTAATGAAATTTAGAAAAATGGTACTTTTACATAACCGTAAATATGGTGCATTTCGTATTACATTGAAAAAAATATAATACACTAGTTTTAGTTAATACAATAGGAGGTAGTAAAATGGACTTCCGGTTTTTCAAATTCAATAATAAGCAAACGGCAGCCTACGTAAAATTTTACCACAAGTTTTAATTAAAATTTATCACCTTACTTAATTTCAGAATACAAATTCAGAAATTAAACAAAGTGACTACAAATTTTTAAATTTAACCTCATCGCAGCATAGATCCTCCTATATGGACCTCAGTCCTTTCCCGTTTTAAACAGGACTAGATAGTACCTGTCAAGACTTGGCGGTAAATAACTCGAAAGTTCCTTTAGAATTATGTTTTAATTTTTAATTAGTTGCTTTTAAATTAAGTAAGTGATGAAAACTTGGTGAATTGTTATACACTGTATTGCCAAAGGTGATTGGTCACTTGCGACTTTAGACGTTTTGTTAACTATCTAGAAAAATACATGAGGAATTAACCTGAAACTGCAGGTGTGTAAACAGTATAGTATAGCTTATATATTTCCGTGAATATTTTTTTCAGGAAACCCCATAGGGTACTGTCAACAAATTGAAAAAGAACGATTATCTTTTGGATTACCCTGTAAAAACTAATATAGCAAAATTGTTCAAACTCGAGATTATTAATAAGTGGTTTATTGTAATATATTGTGTTAATTTTTATGAGGATAGCATGGATATTCGAAGAGAAATTAAGGATTTTATAAAAACCAACTCAAATTTCGCCAAGTTCTTAATATAAAAAAAAGTTATTTTGAGAAAATATGTCAAACAACATTGTACATAATACTCTGCAATTGGAATTAAAAAATAATAAAAATTGGATGAAAAATGAGCAGGTTTACTAAAAAATGTTTCACTGCGCAAGCGAATGCAATCAAAATATAATATGCATAATGTATTAGCTAAGTATATAGAGCAACTTTTGCGAAAGTCTCAAAATCATAGCTTGAAAATTCTGAAAATTATCGTCGATAGAAGAAGCTCGAAATCCGTTGTTCCCAAAAGGAAGCAAAACGATGAGGGGTTGTATCCAAATATAGTAGTACGTGCAATATTGTGTACGCTATCTTGGCACTAATCAACAGATATTTGATACAACCCCTCATATTTTTGCTTCTTTTTGGGAGCAACGGATTTCGAGCTTATTCTATCGACGATAATTTTCTGAATTTTCAAGCTATGATTTTGAGACTTTCACAAAAGTTGCTCTATATACTTAGCTAATACATTATGCATATTATATTCTGATTGCATTCGCGCATGCGCAGTGAAACTTTCAGTAAACCTGCTCATTTTTCATCAAATTTTTATTATTTTTTAATTCCGATTGCAGAGTATTATGTACAATGTTGTTTGACATATTTTCTCAAAATAACTTTTTTTTATATTAAGAACTCTGCAAATTATAAGCAAAAAACTTGGTGAAATTTAGGTCGGTTTTTAAAGAAACATTAATTTCTCTTCGAGTGTACATGCTATCTTCATAAAAATTAACACAGTATATTACAATAAACCACTTATTAATAATCTCGAGTTTGAACACTTTTGCTACATTAGGTTTTACAGGGTAATCCAAAAGATATTCGTTCTTTTTCAATTTGTTGACAGTCTCCTATGGGGTTTCGAAAAAAAAAAACATTCACGGAAATATATAATCTATACTATACTGTTTACACACCTGCAGTTTCAGGTTAATTCCTCATGTATTTTTCTAGATAGTTAACAAAACGTCTAAAATCGCAAGTGACCAATCACCTTTGACAATATAGTGTATTGTGCAAGCGATTTCTATAGATATACGACTATAGATTGTGTTGTCAGTCTAGCCTACTCAACTAATGAAGTGAAAGAATTTTAAGCTTATAATTTGCAATGTATTATGCTTTATTTTTAGCAATAGTTTAACTAAAAATATTAATTAAATGATTTATTTTTACTTACTACGGCTTTAATTTTTTTTAATATCAATATTTAGCATTTTCAATTTTTATTTAATTACGTAAACTTTAAATTGTTTTATTAATTTTATTTTTATCAGCCTGACTGTAAAAGTTTGAACTTAATATTTGCTGTTTGCAGCTAACGATTTTTAATATATGCGTTTTACTAACTTGAATCTTATTTTACATTTCCATACGCTGTTTAGCTATTAAATAATTTCCTTTAGAGTTCATGTATGAATATTTATCCTTCTTTCTGTTTTCTTTCCTTTTAATTTTCCTTTTTTCCGAAAAATAATCACATACTTACCTTAGCATATATAGGACATCTTCATAATGGTCATACCAAATATAGCAAAATTTGCAGATCAGTTCATTTTATTTTATCAACAATTACATGCACAATCTTTTACTTTAAATATTTTTAATATAAAATTAGTAATTTAATAAATATTCTTGATTGTTAAATTATTACTTAATTATAAAGCATTCTAATAAAAAACAAACAAATTATATAACTTCTCCTACTGAAGTAAAAAATGAAATTTTTAAAACGAATTATCGACAATAAAATAACAAAAATCATTCTGTCTGGAGTGGGTATCGAATCGACGATCGAAACAGAAGACAGGTATAAACCCAGTGCCTTAGACCACTCAGCCACACTTATTTTGCTCGATTGTACGATAAAACTGGATATGTTCTAGACTTAATTTTACGCATGCGCAAATTAGTCAAATTTTGTAAATTTTAACGAAATGCCCTTTTCATTTTAATATATAGTATTCTCTAACCTAATTGCAATTCCCTGCAAAGAAATTTATGAAAATATATTTACCTCGATATTTTTTGTCAATTTCATAACCTACTAAAATATGTTGAACAAATTATTGTTTTGAATTCAAATTTAATGAGATTATATAATGTTATTCTTCGATATATCAGAACGATATGCTTCGATATAAAAGATTCAAAATAATTCAAATAAATCAAAACTATTACATTGAAATCAAATTTAAGAAAATTAATTCAGTACTAATCAATAATATTACATAAATATTCAGTAGTAATAAAGATAAATATTAAATAGAAATTTTCCAAATAGGAATAGTGCGGTGAGACACTCCTTTGAAAATTCAAGAAGTGTACGCATCTTGAAACGGTAACAACTAGCGAATTACTTTTTGCCGAAAATAATGATTGAACTGAATATTTTGTAATACGCAACTAGAATAGTTTCAGACATCAACGATTGATGACACTTCTCACTATAAAACTGTTAGAACACTCAAACTAACGTATAAAATTGAATAAACGTGTAAAATAAAATAAAATTAACGTATTTTTTTTTCGTGTATACCCTCCATTATTTTTAGATGTTGAAAAGAGAATAAAAAGTTGCTTGAGTTATGAAATTGTAGAATTATTTTAACCCTCTCGCTGACAAGCCCGTGTTAATACGTTTACTAAACTCCAGGTTTCACTAAAATATAAGCATTTGTTAAATTAATATATTTCTTGAAATATAACGCAGTTTTAATACATTGCGTTATTATTCATACCCTCAAGGTTTGCATTCATATACATAATAAAGTTTTTTATATAATTTTAGGCAGTCAAATTATAATATTGTTAGGCAGTGAAATTATATATTGTCAATTGTATATTGCCAATTGTACATTGACAATTATATATTGTTTGGCAATGAAATTATAATATAAATTATAATATCCATCTATGGAAAATATTTAAAATTGAAACACTAAAGTTTAGTAAAGAAATCCCAGACTTCATCTATTACTGTCTGCAAGAATAATTCCAGCACCTGTCACCGCTTACTTGTTATTGGAGTATAAATCATCATTCTACAGGGTGTCCAAAAAAGTTTGAAATGCACTTTAATTTTTACCTGTTGAAGATACGTAGGCAATGTGAGATAAAAAAAAGTGTTCAAAATAAAGCAGAATTTAAGGTTATGTAGGTTTAAATAGCCTTCTCAAAAGTTTTCAAAATGATACACTTTTGCACCTGTTATAACGGCACTGGGTTTTATAAGTTTTACTGAAAAAACTTTCCTCCATGCTCTGATAAATAAAATAGTTAAAATTCCATTTATCGTCGACTAAAAATCACTGAGATACGATACGTCCAATTTTATGAAATTTCGTAGCTTTCCGGCACTAAAACCAACAGAACGCCTTAAATCTAAAAAATTGCATAAAATTCAATGCATCATAACCCGGTCAGTTTCTGACGTAGAAGAATGAATATTTTACTGTTTTAAATGTCAGAGCATGGTGATTGATTCAAAAAAAACTTATAAGATTTGAGGATCGTACAAAAATTTAATAGTTGCAAGTTTTACAAAATTAATGGTCGGATAATTTAATAAACATAATATTAAATTCTACCTTATTTTGTACACTTTTGCAGTTTACCCTGCCTACGTATCTCCAGCAAATAGAAAAATTAAAGCGCATTTAAATCTTTTTGGGACATTCCATATATAAGAAACTTTAGAATAAATAATAGAAAAAAATATTTTAATTTTTCTAATTTGTTAACCTAAATATTTTATGCTTATTTTATTTTGCATATGAGTAGGATTTGCAATTAAAATTGCACGATGCTCTCATTTAAATTGAATCAACATAAAATAAATTATAAAATTTAACAAATATAATACTGTTTGAATTTTTCTTGGTGGTGGTGTTGTTGTTTCTTTTTAAATTGTCCTAACTTGCGTAAAATGCATGTTTTTATCGGTATATTTATTATGGTTATTAGAAAGAAAATTTGCATTTGCTACTACATGTAATAGCAATACATGCAAAATAGCAGAAAATTTTAAAAATGTAAATATATTATTCTAATTTGAGTTGCAGATTAACATATAAAATAATAAAAATATTTCATTTCGACAAAATTAGAGTAAAAATATCTTCAATAATGAAAAACTATGTTTTCAAACGAATCTGATAGCAGTTTATTCAATCGAAATGAATTTTAGATAATTTATTTCAAAATAGATTAAAATTTAATTGATTGCGCATTATCAATGTGTTCTTTAACCATAATAGTTAAAAAAAATAAATTGTAAATTTTGTTAAAAGCTATTGTTTGAACTTTAATGTTCGACAATTCAATCATTCTTTTCTTTAACAGAAATATGTTGCATATTTTTTTTATAATAAGAGAAAGAAATAGAGATGTAATTATTTGCATTCAATATGTATTCAATATCAAAGTAAAATTATAGACAATTTAGAAAGTACCGAAAATAAAGGAAATAAACGTTCATATTTTGGTCAAGCATTTCTTTAAATGTGTAGAAAGAAAATTAAATGGCAAAGAAATAATAAAGTGATACATAATGTTGATTTATTAAAAATTTTACCGCTTTATTTCTCAAACATCTTAATGGACAGTCCTTATAAGGAAAAGATAAAATGCCATTCATTAGTAATCTGCTACGTATTTTTTTCAACTTGCTAATGAATTATATTATATCAGATAAATCAGTAAAAGTGTGTATATGCCAGAAAAAAGGATGGAGAAATGAGCTGTATAAAACAGTTTTATTGATTATAGTCAACTTTTTTACATTACTAGCTGACACGCCCTGCGTTGCACGGACCGTGATAATAACCTTAAATAGTATAACTAAAATCTGTGTTGATTGATTTTGTAATTTGAGGTGAAAATCTTTTCAAACAAACATGATGCTGTTTCACCACATTAACTTCGACAGCGTACACCCTTGAATTTGTATGATTTTATATATTTAAATGAAAATCTATCCAAACGAACCTGGAATTTGGCACCCCCCCCCCCTCCACCACTGAATTTAGTAGTGTATACTGGGCTTATTACACATGCTCTGGTCTATTTTTATTATTTAAAACATACTAGACTTTATTTTTAAACGAAAATCTTTCCAAACGAGGCTAGGATTAAGAGCCAAGGCAACGTGATCAGTAGTTTAAATCTTATGCAACTTCCTTTATCATTTTCTCTTGTTAATCATATTGTAAATATAGACATATTTCTTTTTGTTCTTGCATATTGTTCAAAACAGGTATTCAGAAAAAGATCTTCATTGTATACTAAATATTTACTTTGACATACATTCAATAATCATCGATCTTATACATATTTTCCTAAATTCCTTAAGAGGATTTATTCTCCTACCTTTAACGGTTAGAAAATCGAAAAAAAATATATTCATTCATTTTAAAGTTTAATATTTTTTTTAATAGTTTAATTAAAATCGAATTTAAAATTTTGCATCAAAACGAAAATTATGATAAAAAATGTCTACTATTGCTTTATAAGGACACAGGAGTTCTCATTTTTTTTTAAAGTCAGTTTATTCAAAACGGTTATTTTGCAGATTGCACGCAGGATTTAGTGAAAATGGATAGATAGATTGGCATCCCTTTTAACATCATGTTACAGTAAATGAATGTGCACGAAATAAATTAAAGGTTTGTTCCTTCAGTTAATATTAATAAAATTATGCTTGGTCATGTTTTTAAATTGCTTCTGAATTACCAACTTTTATGAAATATTTACATTGTATTATTACAAGAATGCAAGTTTTCTGTGACTTGTAATGTGTCAAAAAAGTATGCGTTAATAACCTATGCGATTAAATTAGGTGAACGTTAAACTGTGCGCAGTGGGGAAAATATTCGTTTAGTTATGACTTTCAAATAATAAAAATTAAACATTTTTTTAAAATTAAAAGTCCAAATAATAAATATGTTTAAAAATAAAATAAGTTAAAACTGGTGTGAAACAATAAGAACTAAAATATCTTCTTAAAACACCATCAAAAACTTTAAAATGCGCTAGGCCTTTCGAAAGATCTGAGTCTTTCTTCGTCAGGTGCAAAAAGACGTGCATCTACAATGAAAGTCTATCTAGTCTTGCTGCTGCTTTCATAGTAGATGCACGTCTTTTTGCGCCTGACGAAGAAAGACTCAGATTTTTGGAAATGCCTAGCGCATTTTAAAGTTTTTGATGGTGTTTTAAGAAGATATTTTAGTTCTTATGTTTAAAAATATTCGATTAACATTTTGTACGAGTAGGTTGAGTTTTAAGATAACAATCTATAAATCCTTCACAAATTTAACATTTTAAGGGTGTACTCTTCCTTTATGTAGCAACAATAATGTGCATTTATTACTATCAAATTAATATAACAATGTGACGCTAAATCTGTCCCCCTCCCCCGCCCCCTATTTTACAAGAAATTTAATTTTTTACTCCAAAAGTCCCCCTCAAAAATAAAATAAACAGTATGAAAAAAATGACTAGTAAAGCAGATTTTTAGAGAAAATGGAATCTTAAACTGTAAGAAAAATATGGTATGTATGAAAACAAGAGTTGTAGATATTCAGGTATTAACTAAATTGGCGGAAATTTAAAGCATGCCCTGTTCAGATGACGTAAAGAACCGTATTCAACACATTTCTTGTTTTCCTAGACAGATTTCTTATTATTATTCTCCAAGTCAAAAAGTAGAATAATAGAAAAAAAGAATTGTGAAAAAAGATTTTTTATGTATCGCTTATAAGAAAAGTAATATAGGATAAAACTTAATATTGTAAGAATCTACATAGTTTGTAGAATCTTTTAGCATACAAATCTACAAACTAATAATATTACAAACTACTAATATTATTCCTATGGGAAATAATACAAAAATTAAAATAATTATTCATATTTGGAAAAAAATCAAAATATTAGAATAAATATTTACCCGATTCAAAATATTAGAATAATGCATTGTAAATAATACGTGTTTTTAAGGAAGTGAAAAATAGTTATTCTTTAATATTTTGTAGCATCACATTTACATTTTATTACAGCACGTACTCACTTTGCCAAGCTAGCGCTCAAGTAGTTCACAATGTTTACTGCCTAGACATGACCATGTCGACATTATGCTGTAAAGAAGCTCAACTTTGTTTCTTGCAGTCTTTTCTTCATTATTCCCCGCAAATTCTCTATTCGATTTAAATCCGGTGATTTAGCCGACCAGGGAGGAACGTTAGTTTGGTTTTGGCTAAGCCAGTTCTTGGTGGAGACTGACTTGTGTGAAGGTGCTAAATCATGTTGGAAAATAAAATTGTCGCCACACAGATCTTCCAAAGATGGTATCATGAAATGCTCAAGGATTTTTTGATATATCTCAGAATTAATCCTTTCGTTAACGATACATAGCCTTCTAGGACCATCTGCAGTCATGCAAGCCCATACCATTACCCTGGCTGCAAATTTCACTGATCGTTTCATGAAGTCCTTCTCATATGCTTATTTCTTCATTCGCCATACACGAGCACCTTGATCACCATATGTTACACAAAACACACTCTCATCACTAAACAATGTCTTTTTTCAATTATCCAAGCACCATAAAAACTTTTTTTCACCACTTAACTCTCTCACTTTTCTGTTTAATAGTCATGACGGGTTTTATGTTTGGTAGACGAGATTTAAATCCAAATTTATGGAGACGTCTTAGTGTTGTAGATTTACTCACATCTTCACCGTGTTCTTTCCACTTTCGATGCAAATATCTTACACTTCTAAAGCGTTTTTTTAGCAATACTCTTTGGTTTGCTGTCATCTCTCTGAGTAGTTTTTGGCTTTCGGTCACTATTCAGATGCTTGTTTTCAAAATGCCCGTCGTTAAAATACTGCATTATTGCTCTACTAACACTTGGTTCAGAACATTTTAAGTAACTGGCGATATATTGCTGATTACGACCTTACCTATGCAAACCGATAATACGATTCTTTGTAAACTCCGTTATGTCGGACGAACGACCGATGTTTCACACAAAATGAAAAGAATGATGATGCAAAGCGTTTTCATAACTTACGAAGAAATCCCGCAGAATCTAATTTTATGCTTAATTTATGCAACCTTCTGAAAAAGTCAGGAAATTCTAATTCAGTATTCTAATTTTTTGAACCACCTATTTTAGCATTCTAATATTTTGAATATTGAAAATGCTTTTACAAAAATACACTATTCACTCAAAATTTAATATTTTACTGTTTTAATTTTCTCTAATAACATTCAAATTTATTAAAACATAAACCGCTGTTCTTTTTCAATTGTACTACACTGAAATAAAGCTAAATGCAATTCCAAATACAAATGAAATGAATTATTCTAATTTTTTCATTTGGAGCTGTATATATACGGGTAATCGACTTTGCATTGACTCAAACTTTGCATTGAAAATATTTTTTTGCACATGTAGCTCACTTTTATTTTTACTTTATAAGAGGAATGAAATACATAATCTTCTAATTCATTGTGATATATTCCTTCAACGTACGGCAACTGCAAAATATCCTCATTTTTTAAAATTTTACTGAATATTTAAATTTACTATAAGCTCATTTGTAGATTTTTGAACTTCTAATCATTCAACTTTTATTACAGCTTATTTTTTACTTATTTTTCCTAATATTTTTCTTGGCAGGGGAAAATCTTCAAAATTCTATAAAGCGAAATCTGTTGACCATACTTAATGCTTTTAAATTTTTAAAGGCACTCAATGAAACGTGCTTTTTCTTGGAACTTATCTTTATAAACACGACAATACAATCGATATGCTGATCTCTTCAAGTACCAAATAAAATTTCTCAAAATGTATTTATCTCTTTAGTTTTATCAATTTGTTAACATAATCAAATCTGTTCAGCAAATTGTTGCGTTGAAATAAATTTTAACACAATTATAGTATTATATGTCCGTTATTCTATTCTAAAAGAAGTATAGCAATAGGTTTCTTTTTCATGTTCATAAAAAATTAACAATATAAGTGGGCAAGAATAGTTGCAAATTTCTGTGAAAAATAGCTAATATTGGCATTCAGTTTTCTCGGGAACTGTTGAAAGAATTTCAGTCTATATATATTTTTTTCGTATAAGCTACTTTTAGCGATAATTAGCTGACTTAACTATTTTTTCCGACACTTCGCTAGATTTAGTTACATTTCGATCACTTTGTTTATCTGGAAAATCAAATCATTTTACTTACATTAATATATATATATATATATATATATATATATATATATATATATATATATATATATATATATATATATATATATATATATTATATATAACATATATATATATATATATATATATATATATTTGTATATATATATATATATATTTGTATATATATATATATATATACAAATATATATATATACAAATATATATATATATACAAATATATATACATTTCGATCACTTTGTTTATCTGGAAAATCAAATCATTTTACTTACATTAATATATATATATATATATATATATATATATATATATATATATATATATATATATATATATTTGTATATATATATATATATTTGTATATTTTCGATTAATGTTATATTATATTTTCGTATGTAGCTAAACTATAAATTGATCGCTCGGCGCGAAATAAAAATTAAAAAGAGCAGGTCGTTACTTAACTTACTTTTATATCCCAGTGAATAACTACAAAGTTTGAGTTTACAATTTAAAAACCTTACTTCGCACGTTGCTATTTTTGTTTTTGGAATTCCTCTCTAGCTCTCGTAGAGGATACATAATTGATTAAGAAGTTATTTGAATTTAAATTTACTTCTTCACTATTGGCTGTTAATAATTCGCAGGCATCTTTATCCCTAATAACATTTGTCTAACCTTGCTAGTAGGCAAACAATAATAATCTCTTTTCTAGCTTAAAAAAATGAATGATGATTTGGAGCATTTTCTGAAACTTGCATTAATAAAATATGATATTTATACTCTTAAAAATTCTAGGGCATCCAACCCGGCATTCCCGGGATAGACAATATATGTGAAAGTCATTTTTTTTATATATAAAACTCTAATATATTTTTTACCTTTAATATATTTTTTAGATTGCTTCCTAACAGCACCAGAGAGCATTTTTATATGAAATATGTCAATTATATATTCATATAAAAATTTTAAATATATTAAAAGCGGTAATTTTTCGTATTGGCCTCGCGCCAGAAGTTAATAGCCGAAGTAATCGCTAAAAATCTTGATATCTACAATAATTTTTTTATTATTATTATTCTGATAATTTCAGCGGCTATAAGCACTTATTTCAATTTCATATCTGTTAAATTTGTGTTTTATTTATACTATTCTATTTATTGCTTAATGAAATTTTAATTTCTTTATGTAATGTTAGCTGGAAACAAATGCTAAACTTTTTATATTGCTCAAAGTGCAAACTGATTAATTAATATTTTGTAATCATCTTCAAGGGATAGAAATAGATTTTTTTTTAAATCATGTTTGAAATTTAATTTAAATGAATAAATGAGTTTGATAAATGTGTAAATTGCGATACAGTTTTCAAATAAATTGCATTTGAAAGTAGATTTTTTTACTACATAACGGTGTAAAAATTAAAAATATCCGATATTTAGAATTAAAAAAAAAAAAAAAAAAAAAAAAAAAAGCAGTATCAAAAATCTCAAAATCGAAATTTTATCGTCAAGTGTTGCCATTCGCAAAATGACTCCAGCGTTACACACGGATACGTTTGTCCTTTATAATGTAGATAGTTTGCTTCTTAAGAACATTCTACCCAGAATTTCGATGAGGCGTATTTCTTAGTTCAGATGAAGTAAGAGCAAATAATATTACTTCATAAAACAAGACAAAAGTCGAAAAAATAAGAAAAATCACTGGAGATTAAAGTTGATAAAAACAGAAACACTAGGATATCCATACGTCAAATCATTCGTTAACTTCATAGATACTCAAAGCGTATTGCTACGTAGACAGCTTGTGACGGAAAGTCTAGAGGAAAAAATAGGTAGAAGGAGGTCGTGCCACCGTATTGTTAAGAAGCCTTGTAATAAGAGGAAGTTGTTTTAGTTTAAAATATAACTTTTAATGTATCGGTTAGTATGAACAATTAGACATAGAATTAAGTACACTAAATGATATTGAATTTGACAGGAAAACGAATGTGGATCATTTCATACGTCATATTGAAGTATATATATAAGTACTACATCTTGAAACAAAATAACTGTTAAAGAGCTCTAACCTCGTCGTCAAATGCTTACTGATAATGATCCGCCATTTCTTTCCCAGCATTTAATTGTGTTCCTACAACTTTTCTCTTAGTAGAAAAATTACTACGTCTTGAGTCTACGTGAGAACGTAATGAGAACATCATGTTGCTACAGAGAGACAACTGAAAAAGCAGATATACACACGGAATACCACACCCTCTCCCATATACACGCATATATTTATATATATATATATATATATATATATATATAATAAGCCGGAACTAGAAAACCATAAAGTGTATTGTAATTTATCAACAACTATGTACTCAAAGTATTGATAAACATGATTAAAATTTGACCCACTTTGGTAGAGAGCTGAAAAGTCTTTTTTTTTAATTAGTTATTTACGCTTACAAGAAGAAAGCCCGAAACATTATGTACGAACGTATGAACTTACGAAACCTTATATATATGTGTCTATCTATCTCTCTCTATATATACATCGATCAAAACAGCATAGCCTACGTAGGCTAGTCTATTAAAAATGAATCTCTAGAGCAAAATGTATTTTAAAACCCTTTGTCATATGTTTTAAAATATAACTTTTGTCGTTTTCTACATACACTATATATTTTTGCTGACTACTCTCTAATGGCGTGAAATGTACTTTACATTCTTAACGGTTTTCAAGTGATTAAAATTGCTTTAAAATAATGTTGTACATCATTACAAAGTGCACACTCCTGAAAAAGAAGAGAATTTTTAAAATGAGACCTCTGGGATACCTTCCCACGAAAACGGGGTAATAAGAGACATTGTTAAAAACACACATTTAAAATACTTTTAATAATTTTTAAAGTAGAAAGTGAAGTACTGCATTTTAAATTTTTAGTCATTTTCATACATTTTAAGTCAAAAACTAGCATGTCAAGAAAATATTACAACCAATTTTATACTAAAATATTTAATTGTGAAATAATCTTGATTTATTGTGAATAAGTTGTGATATTTTTCAAAAGCAAATATATATATTATAAAGGAGACAAACATGTTCGTGAGTAACGCTGACGTCATCTTGCGAATGGCGACACTTGACGATGAAATTTCGGTTTTGCTATTGCACTTTTTTTAATTTCTAAACATCGCACATTTTCAATTTTTACACAGTTATATAGGAAAGAAAATCTAATTTCATATGCAATTCGTTTGAAAACTTATATCTTAATTCCCTGATTTATTATGGCTTTTAAAACAATTTTCACGCATGAATTTTGAAACGCCGAATAAACAAATGAAAGAATATTGCCATTAAATTTTTTTAAATAATTACAGATAGTAAAATAAATGAATATTGATATAAAAACGTCACAAGAATAGGGTGCCTTTATATGAGAGTTGCGATATACCGGATACAAAATTTGATTCGTTCAGACAATTTTGGACAAAAGTATGATTTTTAATAATTTAAGAATTTAAAAGAAGAAATATTTAATTAGACCATAAACAAACATTGGATATTTTATCAGGTAATATAAACAGAAGATATTGTTTTAGTTGCATTTTTATGAATAAAATATAAAAAAAAATTATTTCTCAAATTTAATAAGTTGATTCACATTTCGTCAGTATTACAAAAAAATTTAACGGTCATTGCAATATTGAAAAAACATGAAATTCGTTAATATAGCGACCACTACATCGCATGCATATGATTACGAATAATAAATATAATGAAAACAAAACAAAGAAAACATCACTAGATCCAGCAATCTCGCTGTATTGGAAAAAAAGAAAAAAAAACCTTGAAATACGTTAATGTCGCGATCACAATATCGCATGTAAAATAATAATAATAATAATAATAATAATAACTGGAGGGATAACAATACCGCAGGTATGAGGGTTTCACACACAAGAGAAGCAAAAAAAAATATCACTAAATGCAGCAACCTTTGACAAATAAAAATATTAAAAATCTATTAGATTTAGAAAAAATGGTTTTTGCCTATGTACCCCGGAAAGCCCGGGTTCGATTCCCTAGTATAGATAAATCCTGATAACTCTTAGAGGTACTAGTAAAGTAAAAGTAAACACTATATTTTAGAACTTTAAGAAATATTTTTGAAGATATATAAAGTATTTTTTTTTTGTCCTTCTCTTACTATAACACATCCCACATTTTTCAAAATTCAAATTCTATGATCAATGAAAAAATCTACACATCTGTTATTAATTATATATATATATATTACTTTTTTCATATTTATTTTCAGAATGGGAAGTCTATTAAATACAGTGTGACATTGAAAGTTCAACCACAAGTGAAGAATACTGAAGAATGTTTACAGCAGAACTCTACAATGGCTAACATGCACGTACGTACCCTAATAATATTACAAATGAGAAAGTGTGTGTGAATGGTTGGCTAAAACCAGCGAAACGTCTAAAAGGATAATTTAATTCCTTTTTATCTTTGCATATAGATAGATTATTACCCACAAACGACCATAGGCTATATTTTGTTTCATTTATTCAAATATTTTTCTTAACGTTTCAAAATTTCATTATTTTCATTGAGAATAAATGGACATTATTTCCGTATTTTTTTTTTAATTATTATTATTAGTTAAATTTACATTATCGTTGCTAATACTTTATCGTTGCAAATAGTAAATCAAAACAAGGAACAATAATTTTTACTCAACAATTCATTTTCACAAATATTATAATAGAATCACTTGTTAACTTTAAATTGAAGTCTAATAATGCTTAAAGTGATAAAAAACGTAACACGAAATATTTAAAAATACTTTTTTAATGTAGATTACATTACATATGTTTCGTTCGCTCTATCGGCGACATCTTCAGATCTAAATGATTAATACAATATTCTCGCATAGTTTTTTGAAAATGGTAAACCTAAACCACGAGATCGCATGTCCAAGACAAGCAGGTGCTTAACTTGGTCAAATTGGGAAACAAGAAAATTATTATTTATTTATATTTTTATTGCTTTTTCAATCTATAGATCATCGCATGCCAAAATTTAGGTAATTCAAAAGAAGCGGCTTCGTTGAAAATGTTATATTTTAGCAAATATATTTCTATTGATTCATGGATAATGGATGGGAAATAAACTCTTGATTGAAAAATTATTTTACTATTCTTGAAATCAATCTGCAACGGCTCCTTTCTAAGGTGTGTCCCATCGAAATAAAGCCACCGTGGTTGTGTGCTGTAACTGAACACGAAACAAACCAATGAGAATGAAACAAATATATTAACAAAGTCTATGTATAAATACATATTTACAAGGAGTAACTCACTCCCTGCCACACCTCGGCAGGAAAATAAAATAAAATGTAAAAATGAGAGAGAAAAAATGTCCCGCTGAAATAAAGCCACCACCCCTATCTGTGTTTATGAGAACTCCCGACATTCGAGCTGCTAGAGGTCAACTGGTTTATGACGTCAGGAAGTTCTCCAGTACCTGTTCTATGCTAGTCAAACTTTGTGCAGATTTCACAAGGTAGTATTTTCAAATTTTCCTGCAATATTGCAATGGGAAAGGGAACCCAGCTATCAGAGTTCGAGAAAGGCCAGATAACAGCTTTGAAGGAGCAAGGTCTTTCTCGTAGACAAACATCTAAGGTAATGAAATGATCTAAAACCGTAATAGACAATTTTGTGAATCAAGGTAATGCGTACGGGTATAAAAAAAGGAGGTGTACGTACAGAAAAATGACTTCCAGACAGGAAAGAGTTGTTGTACGCCGTCTTTCACGTGGTGGAATTTCTCTAAGACAATTGACCAAAGAGGATAACATCCCTGGGACAAAATCAACCCTGTCACGGATTGTAAAACGTACAAGTAACTTGCGATATAACAAAAGGAAGCAACAGCCCATGTTGAAAGCTATCCGCAAGCAAAGAAGTGTCGATTGGGCCAAATATTATCAAACTTGGAAGGACCAGTGGCATCGTGTTATATTCTCAGACGAGAAAAAATTTAATTTGGATGGCCTAGACGGTCTTGCTTTCTATTGGCATGACATGAGGAAAGAAGAGGAAATTTTCTTCAAAAGACAGCAAGGTGGAGGCTCATTAATGGTGTGGGGAGGCTTCAGCTATGGTGGTAAACTTAACCTGGCTTTTCCCTCAGGCCGCATGAAGGCTACCGATTACCAAGAAATGTTGGAAACCACTTTACTGCCATTTGCAGAAAGGATTGGTGGCCTAAGTTGGATTTTCCAGCAAGACAACGCCCCCATTCACGTTGCAAAATCCTCCTGGCAATGGTTTTTGGATAATGGGGTGCATGCCATGGAATGGCCTGCCCTTTCCCCTGATCTTATTCCCCAAGAAAATGTGTGGGGTATCCTCAGTAGGGCTGTATATGCCAATTCCAGACAGTTTCAGTCTGTAGCAGAATTGAAGGCCGCCATCATTGAAGCGTGGGAGAATATTGGTGCTACTGTCCTCCAAGGATTGGTAAATAGTGTGCCACGTCGTGTTTTCCAAGTTATATATAAGCATGGCGGATATATTGGCTATTAAAAGTAGTGGCTTTATTTCGGCGGGACACTTCTCCCCCGTCTTTTTTTAAAAACATTTATTTTTTTCTGCCCATGTGGGGCAGGCAGTGAGTTACTCTTTGTATATATGTATTTGTATATAGACTTGCTTAATATATTTAATTCGTTCTTATTGGTTTGTTTCATGCCTAGTTATGGCACACAATCACGGTGGCTTTATTTCGGTGGGACACACCTTATATTGTCTGGCTAAGGCAGATCAAAGGCAGCCTTATTTCTCATCCATTATCCGTGAATCAATAGAAATATATTTGCGAAAAGATAACATTTGCAACTAATCCGCTTCTTTTAAATTACCTAAAATTTGGCACGCGATGGTCTATAAATTGAAAAAATCAATAAAAATATAAATAAATGATAATTTCAACGCTTCCCAATTTGACCTGCTTGCCTTGGACATGCGATCTCGTGGTTTATGTTTACCATTTTCAAAAAACTATGCGAGAATATTGTATTTATCATTTAGATCTGAAGATGTCGCGATAGAGCAAACGAAACATATGTAAACTACATTGGTATTTTTAAATATTTCGTGAAATTTTTTTATCGCTTTAAGCGTTATAAGACTTTAATTTAATTCATTTTCAATTGAAAAATTTCCACGTGAAAAATGAAAATGAAATTGAAAAAAATAAAGAATTAAATGAAGATGAAATAACATTATTAGAAATAAAACGTACATTTTCAAGCATTTGATAATGATACAAGATGCATGAATACGAGTAAGTATGGAAAACAGACGAATATGACGTCATATATATCGAAAATAGAACGGATATGCTTTGATGTTGAAATAAAATGATTCTGAGGTTATCAAATTATTTCTTATTATTTTCTTTCTTTTCTCCTTTTTTTTTCTCTTTATATTTTACTTTAAATGGGTATATTTCAAATGTATGTATTATATGTATTTTAAATGTATGTAATATATGTTTGTTGAATCTATGTGTTTTAAATTAAAACTCTATATTTTAAATGAAGTGTATCCAATAAAAATGATGGAAAGGTTTATTTTCTGCTCGCCGCTAACTTAAATATACCGTATTTTTAATTTAAAATTTTAAAAAGTGTAAAAAATTAAGTTTGAAAAGAAAATGGATACCAAATGTCAATAATATGCACCGCAAAATTATCCATGTCGAAAATGACGTCATGGTTAACGGGAAGTAGTTATTTTTATTCATAGAAATTACAAAAGAAAAATAACTAGATTGCCTGAAAAAAAAAAACAATATTTGACGAGCGTTAATTCTTAAAGACGTTCATCTCAGAAAATCTGAATAAAATGACTTTATTTTTTAAAAGAAAGTTGCATTTTCGTTCATGAAACGTAAAGATTTAATATGATTGCATCAAAGTAACATCATTTTCCCTCTACAGTATTAAAAATAAGCCTCAGGGGCTTGAAGTACATTTATACAATTGAACACGTTTGTAGACCGTGATTTTAATTACACGTTTATTTCAGCTCTAAAAGAGTGAAACTTTTATTGTCATTTTTAAAAAATGGCTTATTCCATTTTTTTCCTATTTACTTATTTATTTATTTATTGGTAATATATTTTTGTAAAGTATTATAGGATAAGAAAAATGGCATTGATTTCATTACATTGTTTAAATGTATTTACAAGGTTTTTAAATACACACATGTTTGTGAAAATTGCAACACCATGAAAGAATTAAGCAAATTTAACCAAACGTGCAGGAAATGTAAAGTGAGGTAAGACCAGCAAATGATTAGAATTACAAAGTGATTGCGCAGCGCATGCATGGAACGAGAACCGGTTCCTTATCAGTCGCTTGTTCCAGGTTTAATGAAGGACTGCAAAGATGTGTTGAAATTCGTTTATCTTCCTCTGTCTGCGGTAAACGTTTCACTGGTGGTCAATATGCCTCGTCAAAAGCAGAGGAAGCCATACCAACAACTAACTTAATTCGTACGAGGCCGCATCGTCGGTATGCGAGAAGGTGGATTTTCGTATCGAGAAATCGCAGCCCGCTCGCAGTGTAATGCCACAACCGTGATGCGTGTTTGGAAGAAATGGACAGAGAAGAATCAAGCAAGGCGAAAACCTGTCAGTGAGGCACGCAATAGCACAACGGCACGGGACTGCAGACACCTCATTCGCATGGCGGTGACGGACCGTACAGCGTCCTCTCGTATGTTAGCACAACGTTGGAACACAGCTACTTTTTTTGTTGTCTAGCTCCACAGTTCTTCGCCTTCTGCTGCAGCATGAACTGCATATAAGAGTTCCTATACGTAGGATTCCCCTCTCGCTGAATTACACATGCCTCAGACTTCAATGGTCTCAGAAACACAGTACGTAGCGTGTTCAGTGGCAACAATTTGCTTTTTTCCGATGAATCTCTACAATCTGGAGTACAACGATCGAAGAGTACGCGTCAGACGTTACAGAGGCGAATGTCTACTCCCAAAGTGTGTTTTCATATAAGTGCTTCTAAAGTGTTTTAACATATAATATAAAATTGTTTCATATGGTCTTATAATCTCTTACAAATGTTTTACAAAACTTTTTAAAAAAATTCCTAAAATAGGAAAAATCTTAAAGTTATTATTTTTTTTTAGTTAAAGATTGTAGAATTATATTGACTATACATTTAAGTATACATGATCATTATTACATATGGTTCCCTGCCTTTACTAAATAACACAAGAAGCGGTAGCCTTTTAATTTTTTAACAAAGTGATTTCATTCAAATATCTTTAAGGAAACTGCATCATTATCTTGCCATATGAAGAAAAATATATCACAACTTTTAATTTCAATTTTTTTTAAGTAGTTAACAGCGATTTCAAAGAATTTTTTAGAAGTTCAAAAATTTATACCAAAATAAAGAGATTTGTTTGTATAGATTAGTTTGTTTCCATGTTATGATTATACAATTTTTTATTTTAAGGTCCCAACATTAATTCCCATTTTCAATAGAGGAAAATTTCTCATTTATATTTAATTATCGTTACTTTGTTATATTAATATTAAAATTTCTGCATTATTTCCAGCCGGAAATCTGTGAAGCCGATGTTACAGAGGGTGACCGAGGAGGAACAGATGGAAAGACTCTTCTGCGATCTACATGTCTTCAAGTAGAAGAACTGCAAGATTGAATACTGCCAAAGGAAGTCAATTATGAACCCTGACAAAATGAATTTGTCGCTTATATATAACGCACTCCTTAGATATAAAAGTTTGATAATATTGTAACACAAAAAAATTTTACCGACTGGAGCTCGTTTATTGCAAATAGATGCTATTGTCCCAATTAGAATGAGAAGAATGATTACGGTGCAGATTTATTTCATTTTATATTATGAATCAACAGGCATAAGTGAACGTCCGCATGCATAAGCAATATGACTGGTAATAAAATATCTGTAAATATCCATCCGAAAAGCAGAAGTTATTAGATATTTTTAACTTTTTATAATATTGTACTATCAGAAAGTTATAAATTAGAGAAAATGTACAGTGCAAAAAAAGGGGGAAAAATTCAAGTTATATCTCTAGTTTTAAATAATACATAGCAAAGAAGTTTGCACCAACATTATTTCCTTATGATTTTGTATTTTTTTTAATTATTCAGATTGATTCGTAGGATTGCATACATATTAGTTTTTATTCGAACGTTACACTTTTACATATCTTATCTCTTATTTTGTATCGTAGATAGGCAATTTCTGAGATTTAATATGTCTGCGAAGTGTATTATTATTGAGAGCGGCATTATATAATTCATAATTGTATAAAGAGTTGTATTATATCTGCAAAATGTATTATAATTCAGAAACATTTTTTTTATTATTTCGAAATGATACTATAAATATTATATAAGGGTACAATCGTTATGTTTTATTATTTGTTTCTTTGATATCCAAACTTATACATTTTTTTTTTGCTAACACTTATTAGATCTGAAAATTCTTGAAATAAATATTCAACAATATACCTATATAAGGGTCCTAATAGATATTTTTATCATATTTACTCCTACCTCATATCGTAATATGATAAATAAGCTTCAGAACGGAATGAAAAAAGTTTGGGAGTTTTTCTACCATAGTAATTGTAACAAAAAACAATTTTACTCACACTTATAATTAATAATTCAAAAAATATTTATTCAAATTATTCATTAAAGTCTTGTTTAGATTTTTTGGAAGTGTGATATAAAATTAAAAATAGTTTAAAACATGACATATTCTAGTATCTATACTTAAGTAAACATACGTTTTCGTGTAACATTTACTGGTTCAAATTTTTTTCGCAAGGAAATTTTAAACATTGACGAATATTTGTA
The DNA here is from genome assembly GCA_963931845.1 of Maratus michaelseni. Lineage (NCBI taxonomy): Eukaryota > Metazoa > Arthropoda > Arachnida > Araneae > Salticidae > Maratus > Maratus michaelseni. Next base: position 297,417,097 of record OZ007589.1, on the reverse strand, counting down.
TTTTCACGTTTTTGAAATTGCTCGACTTAAATTGTGTAATATAAGCATGGTGTTGGTACTGAAATTTTGACCATGACAAATTTTAATAACAAATATTAATATGTAATAAAATACCTTTTATGACAAAAAACGTATATAAACTTTAAGAAATATATAAACGTAATGAAATATATAAAAGTAATGTTTAACATAAACATAAAAAAAACTTTTACGCATTAAAACGGATTTTTTTTTCTTGCCATGTTATAAATTACAGCCCGCGTTTGAGCATTAGAGACCACACTCGAATTTTCTTTCACACTATTTTATTTTAGTTCAATAGCAAAATTCTGTTTTGTAACAATTCTGTTCTCTAATAATAAAAAAGAAATATATAAGATATATATAGATATATATATTACTCTTTTGATGTTATATTTAAATTTATTTATTGTTAAAAGTCATTTTCCTATTTAAATAATTTTATTATAATTTCTTAGAGAGTTTAAAGATGTAAATGTAAAAATAGTATAACTGAATAAGTATAAATTTTCTACATTGATTTTAGAATGAAAATAAACGTACCATTTTATGTTGTCTTGAGACATTAATTAAACAATGCACTATTTTATTCAGTGCTTGTGTTTTCAGTCGTTCATTTACATAGACTTTTTAATTAAATATGAATTGTTACAATTACTCGTATCGTTAACGCCACTATATAATTATAGGTTTACCAAAAAAGTATATTGACAAAATATGATGTAAAGTGGGAACATATTAAATATATTTTAAATCTTAAAATAAGACAAATGCACTCTTTTAACTTTTTTTAATATAGATGTACATTAAAACACATTAAGTTTTGCAATGCACTTTAAACTTTATAATATTTTAAGCCCGGATAGCAGTGTAAGCGTCTTTTTTGCGATTTTCAATGTTTATATTTTTGAATAGCGAAGTTGAGAGAAAAAGTATATTATATTTATGACTGCGTGGAATGAATGAATATTTGAAGATTTAAAAACGATCCTTAGAAGTAAAATCACTAATGAATCTAATGCAGCATCAAATATATTTTAATAGCTTATTAATATATTAAAAATATATATATATGTTACGAAATGTTGAATTTGTTCCATGCCGAAATTGTTTGCACTAAATTAAACAATATATTACGGATTAAATGTCTTATACAGTATTATTTTTACAAAAGCCCGTTGCATACTAAGAAAACATGTTGCGATTTCTTTTCATGCAGTATTTTTGCTTGTGTTACTTTAAAATTAAAACAATTAAACAGGAAATTTAATATAAGGAATTCAAACATGTATATAGTTTGTTGCATTAAGAATCATTTAATTATAATGAATTTAAAATTTTAAAACCCTTAATTGTATAAAATACATTTATAACTTTAAATATTTCAAAAATACTTGTAATATAATTGAATTTAAATAATCTTTCTGTCAACATTTATTAATTATTTTAATGATAAATTCACATATTCTCACACATTGCATGAAATAATACTTTATTTTGTATCTGAAAACGTGTACAATTAATTTACAATTTCAAAATGGTTTAAGTGTTAGCAAAATATTTTGTTCTACAGGGACTATTTATTTTAACTTTAATAATTATTGTTTGTTTTATTTTTACAGTGCAAACTTTATTTTTTAGAAATGTAAAATATCGTTTTTTACCTTTTAAATATTTTTTGTTTTTTACGATATTACATTTTACATGCAAACATTCTCAAAAATGCCCAAAACAGCCTCTCTTAAATATTTATAAGTAGAACAATTGTTTCAATTGAAATTTCTTTATGTTTTATGTTTACAGTCAATCAGTAATTCATACTTTGCAATGCTGCATTATTATAGACATGATGAAAGAATACTTATTTTTAAATAATTATATTATATGTTATCATTAAAGATAATATATTTCAATATAAAAAACGATTAGACAGCCAAAGCAATCATTAATTTAAAGTAATGTATTTTAAACTGGAAAATTAATTTCATATCGAATATTTCTATTTTCTTTTTTATAAGTATCCACAATACGTTTGTATGTTTCCTCGTAAGTACATTTGTATATTCTTTTAAAAATCTGCACCGTGATCTCTTGAGATAGTCTAAAATGCAAGAAATTTAGGAAGCTTCAGATCTTCCCACCGCAATTCGAAATTTTGTTTTCTGTATACTATAACATTTTATAGATATCTGTACAGTTGAAATGCATCTCAGTAACTTGTTAAAATTATTGTGAAACAAAAGAAATCCAACGATAGCTGCTAAGAGCATTAATATAATGAGTAATGGCAAGTACGTTAATTTCCTTGCTGGAAAAGTTTAGTTTTATAAAAGCATATATGTTTGTATCAAAGATGAAATCCCTACTATATACTATCATTTTGTATTGTTAATGTATGCAAAAATTAATCTGTTACAAAAGATATTTAATTCGTTTTAACCAAAATGTTAATGTCATTTGATTTAGTGTAAATATCGTGATTATTTAAAAATTTACAACATAGTACTTTTTTCTTATATTTTTAATACAAAGCAATCACACACATAATATCATAAATGTTCCGATTTTATGTGCGATAATGTTTTATTAATCTTATTTTAAATTTATTTTTCGTATAGTTTTTCTAAGTCGTATTTTGTATTTTTTATCCAAAAACATTATATAAAAAATGTATCATTATTAGTGATTGAAAATTTTATGTTTATATAATTCCTGTTTATATATTTTAATTTATTTAAAATTCATTAATTTAATTAAAGTTCTGTTCTCTTGAAAAAAAAGGATTATATCATATGCAATACCTTTTAAATAAATTAGAAAACTGAAATAGTTTATCTTTCTTATTTTCCATTATTTCTCAGAAATATATATAAACATATAAAGAAAGTTGTTGTGGTATTGAAAACAAAGTTTGTTGGCATCAAAATAATCAAAGTAATGAAGTGCATAATTTGCATAATTATTTTTAATTTTTAATTTTATATTATATGTATCAATTTTCTTGTATCCTGTTAAACTGCTACGGAATTTGTTGAATTGATACTTATTTAATTGGATGTGGTAAATTGTTTTTATTAAAAAGAATTTTTTATCTCTGAAATTAAAAAAAAATTTAAAATCACTAACTAATAAAATTTAAATTTTTTATTCCTTGCTTTTCTGCTTCACAGTTATTTTTTAATTTAAATATTTTTCAATTATGGTAATTATGTTATTGAAATTTAGTTGTAAAATTCCGTGTTTCATAATATAATACCATTAGATATAAATAAATATTTTTTAAATATGATTGATTAAAATTTAAAGAACATATAATTTTTTAAACACAAACTATATAAAGATGTAAGAATAATGTAAATACTTAAAATTTTGTCAACATGTACAATTTTATTTGAATGTAAATTAAAATTTTATGCACGATCTTTTTTGCAACTTTACTTACATTGTACACAATAAGTCTATTTCGAACAATCATTTTATTTTGTTTTCGTCCAATATGTATTATAGTTATAATGCTATTGTTCTTATTGGATCTTCTGTTTAAAAATATACTAGAAAGTATTAGTTCTGAAAAGTATAATGTAAAATTTTCTATGTAAATATTCCTTTTCTGATTTTCTGTAAATTTTTTTCGTAATAAAATATCTTGAAATAAATTAAAAGTATAGTTTAAAGTGCAAAGTTATTTTTATAACCAGCAATTACATTTATAATAGAATATAGGATTTAATGTGTATGTTAACATTTTATGAAAGACAACATAAATATCTTCCATTGTTGAACATCATAATTAGCATAATATTCGTCAGTAAAGTAATTTTAACAACAAAATTTTTAGAAATGTAATATATATACAAAGGCAGTTTCTATATTTTATATAAATTATATATCATTTTTTTCAATAACAATTTAGGTCTGTTTCAAAATTAAAATAAAACAACAATAAATGAAAATATTGAATTTTAGCTCAATGTTTAATTACGAAACTAAAATTTAGTAAAATTTCTTTTCATTTTTCCATGAAACATATTTTCCTTATATATAATTACAAAGATTGATTGCTTTTCAATCATTCCTTTCTGTTCTCATTTTCTATTTAAATTTCATACATTTTAAAGTATTTAATTTGAGATTTCTAATTAGAAACTTTAATTTAAAAATATTTTAAATTTACAGTTTTAACGCAGCTTACGAATAATACATCTTTTCATGTGCTAAAGTATTTAGTTATTTATATTACACGAGTAATACAATTAGCTATTTTGACAACAATATATAAAAATACAAATAAAATTCGGTATCATAAAAAATGTTTGTGGAATAAGAACTCTTCATATATACGTATAACTTAAATGCTAGAAAACAAATAATTCTACAGAAATGAAAAAACGGAAATGTATTTGACCTTATTCTTTCATCACATTTTATGCTCTGTTAAGTTGAATATGGGTCACAGAAACGTATGGACCGTTGCCAAATGAGTTTTATAATAAATAATTATTTTCAGTAATGTAAAAAATATAAGCATATGAAACATTCATCAATATTTTTAGACCAAAAATCACAATATTTGAAAATTGTTTATTTATGAAATGAAATTACAATAATCAGAATTTCTTTAAATGATTATGTACAATTGCAATGGAAAGTAAAACTTAAAAATAAGTTTAATAATTAAATAAATTGATTGCTATAGAATTTATTTTTCAATTACATTTATTTTCATTTTATGTTACTTTAGTGCACACAATTTCGAGTAAGTTGTGTGCATGTAATGTGTGTTCTTCCAATGTGTTAAAAGTATACATATCTATGAGTAATGACAATTTATCTCAACAAACACAAGATATGTGTCCGCATGCTGTATACATCATGGCCAATTGTAATTAACTTCTGCTTTAAATCAGAAAATGCGCCGGGACATACGGAAACCATGGTCAAACAAATAAAGGGTGAGGGAGGGGAAAAAAGTGGGTATAGTACGCCATATGGCGTACAATTTTTATATAGGAGTTTTTATGATTTCTTAATCGTACTACCATTTTGACAAATCTAAGATGATGTTTATATTTTTTTCTTCACGTGATCCACCAATTCTCCATTATATTTAAAAAATCAGAAAATATTGAATTTTTTTTTCTCATAGTTTGAATTTGATCACATTTTTCATGTTGTGAATAGTATTTTCGGATAATGCATGGGATTAAAACATATCGTCGAAAGTTTGAGTAGATTAATTTTTAAAGTTCATTCTTATTGCAATTGTTATTATTAAAATATACATATGTTCTCACATTCTAGTTCTTTTAAATTGTACATAATTTTGATCAGTTGTGCCATTTAATATTTGGTTGTTTATGAACATTTTTTATTCTAGAATTTGTCTAAATTGTGTTCAAACATTATGATTATAGATATGATTTTCTGAACGATTAAGTGTCTTTTTTTCTGTGTAATAAAAAAATATGACTTTGAAATGAAAGTGATTGGTCTGAGTACTGTACATATTTTGTCATCAGAGAAATTTTCATTGAATAAAACAACTGATTGAAGTTTAATACAATTAAGAAAGAACCTGATTGAAATACTGAAGTCATTTTCAAATTACAGCAAATAATTTTCATGTGAAAATGTTAGAATGATATTGTTTTATAATATCTGCCCAATTAAAATCCGTGTTCGTATCTATCTATGTAATCTCAAAAACTCGGAAACCACAGGGCGCAGGGCTACGAAATTTGGCACACGAGTTGCTGGTAGTTGAGCCGATTTGGAGTAACTTTTTGACAATTTTAAATATATATATTTTATTATTTTTTTTTTTCGAAATTTTGTCTTTTTTATGTTCAACCCGTAATCGCGCGAGCTCTAACCAGTTCTAAATGTTTACTGCAATGTGAGATATACATATTACGTACGCCACGCTGCAATACTAAGAATCTGTAGTGTGTATTACGATAATTCTTTATCTCGCATGCAAATAATTAGATATTGTTTAAGTGCGCTTAATTATTACCTTTTTTAAAAAATAAAGAAAATCATTTTATCTCAAACATCAGCAAAACTTTTTATTTCTATTTTTTCCCCTATTCCAAATATGACGTTTTATCGTCTGTTGCCATGCAACACGATAAATTAAATTTCATTTAAAAAAATGCACGGAAGTAGAAAATTATTTTTCTACATATTACATAGATACATTTGGTTGTAGTGATTTTTATTTTAAATTTTGGTTTTAGAATTAAATTCATGAACTCTCGTGCGTAGAACGCGTTAAACAGGTAGTTTTACTGTAAAATTTTGAGAAAAAAATCTATATGTTATCTGATATAATAAAAAAATTAAAATATATAAAAGAAACATAAATGATTATGAAAAACTGTCATTTGTGATCTATATAAGCATCAAACTGTATTTTTATGTACTTTTTGGATAAAGATTACTGTTCACAAAATTAAAATGATGCAAATTTATTTAACTTTTAAAGTTATTTAATTACTTGTCAAACTAAAGTTTACTAATTGTCATGACTAAATAAAGTAATAATGAATACCCCTCTTTTACTGGTGAGAGACTAAATAATAAGTGATGATAAAACCAGTAAAAATAACAATGACAATAGACATAATATGCATAACTTTAATAAACGGAGCATATTTAAATAAACATACATTAACATAACATATTTTAATACACTGAAAAAATAGGATCAAATAAAAATGGGGGTATGTAGTATTAAAAAAAAATTACTTTAGTGTGGTTTACATTTATGACATTTAACGGGACGTTTCCCCTATAGAGTCTTTCAACTCCTCGGTCGTGAATTCCCATTTTTCTTACTATATTATTTATGAGTGTTTTCCTTTCTTTTTTGTACTGGCAATTTATGTTATTAATCATTTTCTGGGTTGTTTTCTTTTTGCTTAAGTATTTTATTCAAAATATTTTTCTTTTGTCCTGAACAATACTACATTTAAGAAAAATTAGTAATAATAAATCAAGCCATTGTTTCACAAACTTCGCTTAAACTTTGTTTAACTTTTTTCTTTTGATAATTACTTTAAAATATTAATTATTGTTTACAATTATAATCCTTTAATATTTAGAATTTATACTTGGAATTTTGTAATAGTGTATGTTAAAGTAAACAGTGGGTTTTTGTCTTCGCCCCAGGATTGAACTTATACTCTAAAGTGAAAGCTGGGTTCCCGGGGTGGTCATCCCTTGTGATCCCATTTTAACCTATAGGGAAGTTTAATTAAATTATTATTCATTATTAAATATAATTATCTAAATAAGGTATTCAGCTTGAAAAAGTAGACGGTCGATGCCGAGGTAATGCGGTTTTTAAAAAACGTCTCCTTAAATTTTATGTTTTTAAAAGAAATCATGTAAACTTTAAAACTTCTACTTCAGCAAAATTTTCATAATTTATCATCTTTTAAAAAAATATTTAACATTTAAGGAGACAATAATTAAAAACGTACTGAACTGGCATGGAACATTCACTTTCTGGTGGTCAAAACTCTATATCGATAATTATACTATTAGGCAATGAGTAATTGCGATTAAATTTTCTCTTAGGTTAATATGGGATTTAGTGATATGGGATTTAGCTACCGGTCAAACATCTTTTTAAAGGGAGGCTCTACTTCTTTGGCCTAAAATCCAAGTAATTTTTGCGATTTTTTTTTTATGTTTTTAGTTACAAAGAAAAGGTAAATCCCCTTTAGACTTTTTCCATTATATTTACTGACATTTCACTCACATATACAAATTTTTGTTTATAAAATAATAAATAGTACGTCTTATGTGAAGGAGTGTACCTGCAGGTGCGCGCTAATCGTGGTACCATTTTTCTCGAGTCACAGGCATCTGAAACAAGTTTGGTCACAAAATTATGAAAATACATTAAATTCTCTGGAGGTTATACTAACATTTAGTTTCAAAAGTTTATTTTTGTCAAAATGGCGGTCATTTGAACAAAAAAAGTCACTTTTTGACCTTTTTTTACATTTTTGCTTTAAAAAATAATTAAAAGATTAAAAATACACTTTTCGGTGTTATAAGCTTCAGCAAGAACGATTAGATTTCTTTTAAATAAAAGCAAAGAAAATCGGTCGAATAGTTCTCGAGAAAAAGTGTCTCATATAGTTTGAAAAACATGGTTTCGAAAAAAACAAGTTTAAAATTTTACAATAATGTTACGTTAAACGTGTAGCGTTACTTTTAATGAGCAAAAAATTTTGTAAGGAATTAGAATGTCACGAAACTGCTTTAGGGCAACAATCTATACACACGAGGAATGTAAAAATATATAATTTAAAAATAAAAAATTTTCATTCAAAGTGGAAATACATAATCGTGTCAAGCTTTGGGCTAGCTTTAATTCTTGACAAGCACAAGTGGCATGGCTGTGTGAGCTTCTGACTAAATTTTATTCATAATGAGAAATGCTGCCATACCTGTGGGTAACTTTCATTCCTGACGACCATGATTTGTACACTTGTGGCAATCTATAGTTTAACTTTAATTTACCACCACCATTAATGGCTTGTTTGTACCAAAATTCATGTATTTACGTCCAATTCACGGCCACATTATGGCCGGCGAGTAAAGTAGCTGTCAGTGGCCCAGCAGCCACGTGTTTGTTGGGAATGTTTGTAAACAATGAAATTCAGGACATCTACAACATCTCAAATCTTTTTTATCTTTTATAATGGTAAACTTTAAAAGGTGGTTACTTTTCCTAACTTCGTCACATTGTTATATTTTGTGCTTGCCGAGCAAAATATCTGTCAAAATATGTAAAGAAATAACGCGGATACCTCGTTCAGAACAACGATTCGCTATTTTAAATCCTCGCCGTAAATCTTTATAAAAGAATATATTTATAATTTTTTTTATAAAAGACAATCTGGGAAAAAAATTACAGACATTCCAAAAGTAAAACAAAGAATATATATATATATATATATATATATATATATATATAAGCAGTAACCATCACATCACAAACAAAACAGCTATATATTCGTGTGAACAGCGCCAGAATCTGCATATTAGAACACACAAATTCAATATAATCCACCAAAAACATGATTTTAGCCTGAACTAGCAACACCCCCCTCACTAGAAACAAGACAACACAAGAAAACACTGTAGAAAATATATGTAAAAATAAACAGAAACAAGTTGCGGCCTCATCAGCAGTGGGTAAATTCAAAGGCAGCCAAGCATCCGAACAAAAAGATTAACAATTAGTGGCAGTGGGTTTCAGCCAGAGCGCTGCGTAGAAAAAAATTCAAAATGTACAGAAACATATTTGAATACTACTTAACAGACGCTCCCCCCACCGTACCCTACGCCACAATGTAAGCGAATGCTGTACCAAAATCACAATACTGAATTACCATAGTTGAAACAAATGTCTCTTCGAAAATACACACAACCAATTAAGCCACGTTGATACAATTAAAAAAGTAAAACACGATAAACAAACCAAATCCGTTATTCAGTACACAATCCAGATTCGATCCACGTCGGATGCCAACAAACACAGCCATCATCATAAAACCGTCCTTTTCAGGCTTTAGGAATTACGAGTCATTTACTGTTGAATGTAAACAATCTATCAATAATGGAGGCAGTCTGCAAAATCAGAATTTTTTTTGATAAAATTTAGAGAGATATTGTTTTTATAAAATAAATGACTGATAAAATAAAATAGTTCCTTATTCAGCTGTGAATTTTTGTTTAAACTGTGAATGTGTTTACTGTGAATCAATTAATTCATTGGTCTTCAAATATTCACAAACGTATATATATAAATATTATAATTGGTCAAATTTACCGTTTTTACAGAATTTGTTCAAATAAAAACCTGTTTAATAAGGAACTATTTTATTTTACCAGTCATTTATATTATAAAAACAATATCCCTCTAAATTTTATCAAAAAATATTCAGATTTTGCAGACTGCCTCCATTATTGATAGATTGCTTACATTCAACAGTAAATGACTCGTAATTCCTAAAGCCTGAAAAGGACGGTTTTATGATGATGGCTGTGTTTGTTGGCATCCGACGTGAAACGAATCTGGATTGTGTACTGAATAACGGATTTGGTTTGTTTATCGTGTTTTACTTTTTCAATTGTGGCAACGTGGCTGAATTGGTTGTGTGTATTTTCAAAGAGACATTTGTTTCAACTATGGTAATTCAGTATTGTGATTTTGGTACAGCATTCCCTTATATTGTGGCGTAGGTACGGTGGGGGGAGCGTCTGTTAAGTAGTATTCAAATATGTTTCTGTACATTTTGAATTTTTTGCTACGCAGCGCTCTGGCCGAAACCCACTGCCACTAGTTGTTAATCTTTTTGTTCGGATGCTTGGCTGCCTTTGAATTTACCCACTGCTGATGAGGCCGCAACTTGTTTCTGTTTATTTTTACATATATTTTCTACAGTGTTTTCTTGTGTTGTCTTGTTTCTGGTGAGGGGGGTGGTGCTAGTTCAGGCCAAAATCATGTTTTTGCTGGATTATATATATACATATATATATATATATATATATATATATATATATATATGTAGGATTTCAGTTTGAACACTTCACTTCATCAAATGAACTGATACTCTCATGCTATTGTCCATGATTTAAATGCGTGAGCTGAAAATACTTTGGATCACGAGTTTTGGCAAAGAGCCAGCTTTCTTTTTTTTGTTATGAAGCAATATTTGTGAAATGGATATAGCGGTTAGGCCTGGTTGGATTATCGTAATGTAAATTTGTTGTATAGTTTCGACCAAAAGTGTTATTAGTTGAAATTAAAGTGCATATTTTGTTGTTCATCGATTATTTGTCAGATTGATTCAGTAAAGTGCCTATTTATATATCATTTACTTACATTTTTGGGGGCTCGGATGCCAAGATTATTAAAAAGTAAAAGCCACTAGTAGTGAAATGGAAACCAAACGTAAAGTATTGTAAAACGCCAGTATCAAAAGTTGGGTTACGAATCAGCAAGGTGAAACCGTAATCGTATCACTTCAAGTACAATTTTTGAAAGATGGGAACTCTAAATAAAACCAAGAGAATTGATCTAATAAACCTCTGCGAGGAATGCGGAATTGAAGCTCCAGAAAAACCGACAATACCTGTCCTAATAAAGCTGATCAAGAGTTGGGAGAGTTACGAAGAAGATTTTATAAGAGATCGATTGGAAGTAGTGATAGCAAGTAGAAAAGAGAAAGAAGAAAGAGAAGAGAAAGAGAAAGAGAAGAAATTACAAGCAGAACTGGAAGAGAAGAAATTACAAGCAGGACTGGAAGAGAAGAAATTACAAGCAGAAAGAGAAAGAGAAGAGAAGAAATTATAAGCAAAAAGAGAAAGAGAAGAGAAGAAATTATAACCAGAGATTGAAGAAAATAGATTGAAATTGGAAATGGAAGAGAGAAAATGGAAAATAGAATCGGAGCAGAATTTTAAAATTAAGAAATTACAGATACAAGAAAATTCAAGAGAACATATTAATGAAGACTCAAAGACAAATCCAGGTAAGCAATTTGAATTGCTTAGATTATTAACTAAATATGATAGCTCGAATGATATCAGTTTATACTTAGCTATGTACGAAAAGCAAATGGCGCAAACGGGTATTGATAAAAAAGAATGGGTAAATTATTTAATTAATCTAATGCCGTTAGATGTGATAAATATAATAACAAGGGAAAACAAACCTGAAATTCACGATTATGATTATATAAAAAATATTCTACTAAAACGCTACAAGCTATCACCAGAGGAGTTTAGGCTGAAATTTTTCTCATCCAAAAAAGAGTCAGCAGCCAATTGGCGAGATTTCGCTTATGAGATAAAGGTGTATTTTCAACAATGGATTGAAGGTCTTCAAGTAAATAACTTTGAAGATTTATCTGAATTAATTGTTGTTAATCAAATCAGGCATAATTTACCTACGGAAACAAAAACACATTTCATACAGGAATTATTAGTAATAAAGAAAATTGATGACTTAGTTAATAAATTGGATATTTACGAAACGGCCCGAAGGGTTTGCAATAAACAAACAGTTAGGGATACAAGTAGCGAATTTGATGACAGAAGATCGCGAGTGGCTGATTACGCCAATTTGAAAAGACGCCAAATTGACAACAGACACAGTATGAATTATGGAAGCAAAGAGTCGCATATAATCTGTTTTGCGTGTAGCAACCCTGGTCACGTGAGTGCGAAATGTGCCATGGCGAATAATACAGAACAAGAATATTCAAATTTTTACCCGCAACGTAATCAAAATTGGCGAGAAACAAAATATCAAAATGAGACCCAAAACACGCAAAGAGAAACTGTTAATATGGGCATGTTAAATGGTAAAAAAGGAAGAATCTTAGATATTAGCGGAATAAAAACAAGCGTAATAATTGATAGAAGTGATATTTCAATCGCCAGTTCAAGATATCATACTGCTATAAACGCGCCTAAACTAACCAGAGACAATATATACATATCAGGCATAGGTGGAGAAGAAATTAAGCCAACAGGTTTTTTCTGGCATAAAGTATACGTGGATGAAACAGAAATCCAGGATAAATTTTACGTGGTACAAGAGGCGGACTGCGATTTAATAATAGGTAGGAAAGCAGTAGAAGGCATGACGTTAAAAGTAACGGAAGATAGTGTTAGAATAACAAGGGGCAACAAAGTTTGAGTGGGATACATTAAAATTAACGAAGTACCGACAAAAATTAATGAAGCAAATATAAACAACGATAATCGAGGTTGTGAAGATATGGTTAAAATCGACTGCGTAAATGACGGGGTGAATTTGACTCAAATTACGAATTTAGTGAACAGAAAGAAAATAAGGAAATTAATAAAACCATATAAGCCGAATAGGACAAAAGATACAGGATTATCCGATGAATGGAATGCATCTCCAGAAGAAAATTATGAAAGTAGTAGTCCTGCACATGGTAGAAAAGACTATGTGAAAGATCGCAATAGGAATTTTGATCATAAGGGAAAGAACAAAAGATTTAACAGACCATTTGATAACGGAAGCAATAATAGATATGGCCAGAGATATTTTAAACAGTCATTTAACCATGGAAATTACAATAAATTTGGAGATGGGAAACAGAGTTCCGAGAATTCTTACCAAAATAAATCTGAGATTTCGGAAAACTTTCAAACTGAAAATTCTTTGATACCTCAAGATATAGCAGAAAATACTTCACCTAATTCAAAAGCAAGGTACAATCCAGATTTTCCCCCTAGATGCATGAATAGAGGCTACTATCATGGTCAAAATAATTATAATAATGGTGGCCAACGATCATACAAGGCTAGTTATAATGAACCAAAATATTCACAACCATCACATAAAAAAATTTCTCATCGTGGATTTAAAGAAGATTATAGTGGACGAGAAACTTATTCAAATTCTTATCATTCCAGAAGAAATAGGTATAAAAAAAAATAACAAATCAAGATGCTGAAGTCGAGACGCCATCATGTCAGGATGACCGATTTGTAGAATTTCAGTTTGAACACTTCACTTCATCAAATGAACTGATACTCTAATGCTATTGTCCATGATTTAAATGCGTGAGCTGAAAATACTTTGGATCACGAGTTTTGGCAAAGAGCCAGTTTTCTTTTTTTTTGTTATGAAGCAATATATGTGAAATGGATATAGCAGTTAGGCCTGGTTGGATTATCGTAATGTAAATTTGTTGTATAGTTTCGACCAAAAGTGTTATTAGTTGAAATTAAAGTGCATATTTTGTTGTTCATCGATTATTTGTCATATTGGTTCAGTAAAGTGCCTATTTATATATCATTTACTTACATATATATATATATATATATATATATATATGTGTGTGTGTGTGTGTGTGTGTGTGTGTGTGTGTTATATAAAAAATTATTTCCTTCGCAAATCCTTAACATTTATTTCGCATTAGTTCTTTAAATTAATCTAACTTCTGACATAGTCAACATTTCCTTAATTCTTAATAATATTTATTCCTATTTAATGTCCTTTTAAAAGTAAATATCCGTATATTAATAATTATCTTATTCCAAATCTTAATCTAAAATTTTACGTTCATTCGTAGCTTTTATCAGCTTCCCAATCTATAAAATTCCGAGACGCTTTCTCATTTCGAATGTTTTTTAAAAAGCCATTTTCTTTTTATTATTATTATTTCATGCTCTGAGTTTCCCGCGCTGGGTAATTTTCAATTCAAAATTGATACGCGACCAGGAACGGAACTCTTTCCTGTTTCAGCTCCTCCCTCTAGCCTCATTCGCTGGTCTGGAGGTCGCCTCTCATTCATTGGTTTGTGCGCTCGTGACGTCGTTTTCTGGATCACTCCGCTGAGTGAACAAAACTGGCTCGCATCTTTCGGAGGGCAGCTTTTTTGACGTATTTGGAACTGTAAACAAATATGTATCTGGTGTTTTAGTGTCGTAGAATATTCATATAGTTATTTAATATCTATTAATCACGTAGTGAGCCATCGTGAAGTCCGAGGGCTATAAGTTCATACCTATGGGAATTGTCGCTGCATCGCTCTTGTTCTAAATAAGCTATTTGTCTGGAGATTGGCTGGTATTTATCGGAGAGACTATGGTGGAATATCATTATTGCCTCACCACTGCGCCATGATCGTGAAAATCGACTGCAATATGTTATATCTTTAACGGACTGCCATTTTCTCATGGAAAATTACATCTGGTGGTATCTCATCTTCGTCAAAACGCCACATATATATATATATATATATATATATATATATATATATATATATATATATATATATAAACTATGTAACGTTTTTGATGAATGGAAGATCTATGTTTACGAGATTTAAAAAGAGAATATATTAAAAATTATGCCGGTGTAATTCAAAAAGAATATGCTAAATCTAACTAAATTCATTACATATCTTCAAAGAAAATTCATAATTACATAGGTCGATAAGGCTAACAGAAGTTACGCATTAATCTGTAAATATATATATATATATATTTATATATATATATGTATATATATATTGAGATATTAAATTAAAGTTACAATAACAAAAATAACTATGAACTGTTGAAATCGAAAGTTTCAGTAATAGAAAACATGGTTAAGACACTTTATAAAAAACTTCAGATGAAACGAAAAAGTTTCCATATCTGGTCCTTGTGCAAAAATTTCATAAGAACCCAATTAAATTTAAAATAATGACTTGTGAGTATGGTTCATACCTTAAGTTTCCTAATAGGAAATTGTTGGGGGGGGGAGGGGGGTTAAGTGCAGTGTTTAATGGAATGCTGAGCAGGGAGTCCACATTTATTATAAAGTATGAACAGTTATGTATTATTGGATAAATTGAAAAAACTAAAAAACTATTATAGGTTTGTGGCATATGATTTTTCAGACCTTTATAGCACCATCGACTTACTGGATTTAAAGAAAAATTTTATCGAATTTTACAATAAAAATAGCAATAATAATAGCGATAAAGATTGGTTTCTGAATTTATTTCAGTTTGTTGTACAAGAGGTACATGCATGAGAGCAATAGAGTGTTTAAACAGATTCGTGGAATCCCAATGGTGAAGAGTTGGAGTTCCATTTTAGATGTTATCTACTTAAATATATATATATATATATATATATAAATTAACTAGTTATATATATTGAGCAACAGATACATTGATGATGTTTTAATAGTTAAATTAAATAATGCGAATACCAATCTTCTTTTTGTTTACCTATTGCTAAGACTTTAAAATTAGAACTCTTCTTCCGGGACAACAAAAACATAAAATTATTCAGTCGTTAACAAGAAATTGGAAAATAACAATTTGGTTACAAGGATTTATGACAAGAGAAATAATTTCGATTTTAAAACAATAAAGATCCTGCATTTTGATTTGTAGTTGTATGTCTTATATTTAATCTTCTTAAAAATATAATTTAATTTGCTTGATTTAAAAAATATATAATGAATGAAATTTTTAGCCACTCAATTTTTCTCTAAAAATAATTTTGGAATAATCACTTGCTTGTATATACTTATGTGTTTCAACTTATGGCATTAAGTGCCTGTTAGATGACATACATTTTTTAATAAGATATTCTCATTTTTTAATAATATATTCTCAAGAAAATTTTATTGTTTTTCACAAATAATGTTTAAGTCGGCATATTCAAAGAGAAAGCGATAAGTGATTTAAAATTTGTTTTGTCATATATATATTTTTTTGGACATTTGGTTTGAATATAGTAATTTGACATACGTTATGTATTTTCCTGTGGTCAAGTATGAAAAGCGAATTGATCAGCAAAACATCAATTAGCAACTGGCCAACTTACGAAAATAATGAATATAACAAAAAGCACTGCAGCCACAACGGCCTGGAGGATTGTCAAATCATGGTCTCCGCCATGCGAAGATTAGGCGAATATTCGCCTCGTATGCCAGGAATCTACTCGTTTAGCTTGGCAAAATCCCGGTAGGTAGAGGCCCGGTCAGCGGTATAGAATGTTTTTTCACAGCTTACTGTTTTATTATAACACCTTCTGCAAAATGCTTTTAAATTTAATGCATGGAAAGCAATTGTTACATTCTTGACATTGAATTGTTTTCCAAAATTAAACATTATTTTTAAAGTATAAAATCCGAGAAAAGTGGTAGTCTAATTTCTGCTCTAAGTAATTGGTACCAAAATTATCATATGAGTATTTTTGAAATTATTACTGCCCAAATTATATGTTTATATATGTATCTGTATATGTATGTGTTTGTGTGTTTATTCCTTAATTTGACTAATTGGCAACAATACTCCTGATTTATTGTTGCTTGCTTTAATTCCTTCCATTTTTTTTCATATTTATAGATATTGTATATAAAGTGATTAGACAGCTAGAGAGAATTGGCAATTCTATTCAACAATAAATAATATATTTTGCCAAAATTCATATTTTATTCTTTGTGTTTTAATTAATAAGAATATCAATTAATTGATGATTCGTAATATTAAAATCTTTATTTAAAACATTCCTATTTTTTACTTAAGAGAACGGAACCGTTTTATGAGAATGCAGTGGTGCCGATTACTTGTTTACATAAATTTAAACAAATATAGATTCATTCTGACATGAATATGGAAAAATATTATTTGTAAAAATAAGTAAAAATGAGGCTTTCATTGTTTAATAAAACAAATTAGATATTTTTCAAATATTCTAAATTTGGAATTCAAAAAAACTTATTTCAACTTATTTCTTTGACATTTTATACATTACATTCCGTTTGAGAATAAGTACGCATTTTCATCATTACTGTACTTTAGATTAATGAGGTAAATTTTTGAAATAATTGCATAAACTGAAAGAAAATTAGAAAAGAAAGTTGAGTAATGCTTATATTCAATTGATTTTTGAATTATATATCAAAATCTGTCAAAGAAATATATGTTCATTCAATTGCAATTGAATCGAATCTATTCCATTTAAATTATTTTTTATTCCAACAATATCCTGAAGTGAATATTTTTCCATATCATCATAAATATATTTATGGATTTTTTACGTAATATTTCGCATTTATATTTCGCTAATGATAGCATTATATTTCCATAAAATGTTTAAAGATCCAAAATATGCGATATCGGGGTAAAAGCATCTTTCTTCTGAACTCATGTCGTATATATCATAAACAGCTTTAAAATTGTAAATAATGAGTCCGAAAGTAATTTTATTTTTATGGTAACATATAGGAATGGATACATTCATTCAATATGCATTCGAAAATAAGTTTTGAAATATTTTTTATATCTGAATATCAACATTTAAAATGAATGTATAAAATAAATTTTACCATTATATCGTGTGAAAGAAATATAAATGACGGAGAGAAGTATAGTAACCACTAGTTATATGTAGAAAGCAGGGAGTGAACAGAAGCGCGAGATATAACTGATGTGTTAAAAATTAAGAAATATTGAAACATACAACTACATGCTTTATATACTTGTCTAAAATACGTTAGTTCCATCTGATGTTTATATCACAATATCCCAAAAAGAACTTACGAAAGAGTATAATAAGTAAATATAGAATTTCATTCAAAAATGGAGTTATGGTAAAACTTATTTTATTCAGAAGGTACGAAAAGAGCACTTTGTATCGGAGTGAGCGATATACTGCGGTGCGACATGAGATTGAGCTACAGTAATATTAAGATTATTTTTTAAGTTTTTTATTATAATGTCATATCTAAACATATAGTTTTACTTCACATTACCTATTTACAGCTATTAAAACAATTTTTCACACATAGAAATTACGTAGATGTCATTCTTTTAAAAAAGATATCTTTAAATTTCTTCCAAATAGAAGAAGACAAACCTTTAAAACCGTATATGTGTCGTAACCGTCATATGTGCCGTAAAAAATTATTTTCACCCTACCATCTTGAGCATCTTCAGTTTACTGACATTTCTTTATCGCCTCTTGATTTAATTCGAGCTTTTCCGGTCTTTCTAAAATTTAAGAGATGGCGTCATCTATTGTTGAATAAAACTTGCAATACACTATTGCAGATCTCATATTTTTCTATACTAATCTCAATAGCTTCACGCATTAATGTGTAATTTAAATTGTTGTAATTTGCAAGTTTCTATACTTCTTTAAAATTTATCTGTATTAGGGATTTATTGTTTAGCCAGCTATTGCTGTAGTCTCTTTATTTAATCTTACGTGTTCAGTAACTCTTTCCTCTATTTTTCGTTTAGTCATACCTATATATGTAACCTCGTTACCTTCATTGTCATTGAATTTTATTTTATATATTTCTGTGGTTGTTAATGGTTGAATAAAAACAGACAGTGAAAAGATCAACCATTTAACAACCTTAGGAATATATAAAATAAAATTAAATGACATTAAAGTAAAGAGAGCGCATACATAGGTATGACTAAATGGAAAATAGAGGAAAGTGTTACAAAATACCAAACAAATATAGGAATTAATAAAGAGACTACATCAATAACCCGACTAAATAATAAAACCCTAACACTAATAAATTTTAATGAAGGACAGAAACATGTAAACTATAACAATTTAAAATACGCATTAATGCTTGAAGCTCTTGAGATTAGTTCAGAAAAATCGACATCTGCAATGCTGTATTGCACACTACAATCGACAACAGATGGCGCCATCTCTTAAATTTTAGAAAGACCGGGAAAGCTCGAATTAAATCGAGAGGCGATGAAGAAATGCCTGTAAACTGAAGAAAATGCCCAAGAAGGTAGGGTGAAAGAATTTTTACAACACATATGACGGTTTTAAAGGACTGACTATTTCTCCTATCTGGAACAAAATTAAGTATACACAGGGTGAATCTAAACTCGTGGGCAAAATTTTAAGGGGTGATAGTACACACCAAGACAAACAATATTAAATAGGAAACTAAGGGTCCCAAACGTCTTCAGAAGGAGATAGGCGCCATTAAAGTTTAGGGTCCAAAATTTCAAATGATTATAAAAAACGGAAAAATTGGTCGCTTCGTTTGCGGTTTTCGCTAAAACTATTCTTTATGTCAGTATTTTCTTAAAAATAAATTTTAAAAATAAAGTTCAAAAAATGCCGATAGAGGGCGCTTTAGACTTTGGAGTAACGAAAAACTATTTTTTACCGTTATTTTTTGTATTCCATTAAATGCTTTCAAAAGATTAGACTTAAAGTTAAATTTTTAGCTCAAAATCTGAATCGTTGGGAGTGATTAAGTAGCGCAAACTGGACTGCGTTCAGGAGTTGAAATTTGAGACACCTCCCTTCTCCCCACCACTCCTGAACACAGTTCAGTTATTTCCAATCTTGGTGTCGTACACCAGGCAGAAACAATATCAGTTGTAATTTTCCATCTGGACGAAAAATATCCAGGCCAGGATTCGAACCTTTGATCTCTTGAAGCTGCCGTGTTCTACCAACTGAGCTATCCCGGTTGAATCTGGAGGGCATAATTCATCCAGATTCAACCGGGATAGCTCAGTTGGTAGAGCATGAGAGCTTCAGCCAAGAGATCGCAGGTTCGAATCCTGGCCCGGATATTTTTCGTGCAGTTGGAAAATTACAACTCATATGATTTCTTTACCAATTTGAATAATTGTGTTAAAATTAATCCAGGCAGAAACTACTACCCCCTACACGTAAAATAAACGATAGAGTAATGACAAAGCTAAATAAAATTTATTCATAACAGACATGAGCAATTTTCCGCGCAAAATAAAAAGAAACAATTTGATGTATGCATGTAGTGCGCAATATGAATGAAGGTTGACACGTAGAAAGTGGTACACGCATGATGTTCGTGAGGAATCACAAAAACTGCTCAAAAGAGATGCCCACCAGCGACGAAGCAGGCCTCACGCCTCGCCTCTGGCAGAGGGAGTTGCGAACATTAGTGAATACCCCGGGCATCTCCCGGATATCGCCTGCTACGACGGCAATCCTCGCAACCAGGTCGGAGTCAGAGTCGACGGTAAAAAATAGTTGTTCATTACTCCAAAGTCTAAAGCGCCCTCTATCGGCATTTTTAAACTTTATCTTTAAAATTTATTTTTAAAATAATTTTTTATTTAATTTTGTCATCCCTCTATCGTTTATTTTACGTGTAGGGGGTAGTAGTTTCTGCCTGGTGTACGACACCAAGATCGGGAATAACCGAACTGTGTTCAGGGGGGTTCAAATTTCAACTCCTGAACACAGTTCAGTTTGCGCTACTTAACGACTCCCAACGATTCAGATTTTGAGCTGAAAATTTAAGTTTAAGTCTAAGCTTTTGAAAGCATTTAATCAGATACAAAAAATAATGTTAAAAAATAGTTGTTCGTTACTCCAAAGTCTAAAGCGCCCTCTATCGACATTTTTAAAGCTTTTTCTTTAAAATTTATTTTTAAGAAAATACCGACATAAAGAATAGTTTTAGCGAAAACCGCAAGCGAATCGACCAATTTTTCCGTTTTTTATAATTATTTGAAATTTTGGACCCTAAACTTTAATGGCACCTATCTCCTTCGGAAGACGTTTGGAAGCCTTAGTTTGCTATTTAATATTGTTTGTCTTGATGTGTACTATCACCCCTTAAAGTTTTGCCCAAGAGTTTAGATTCACCCTGTATATTTTTTTAAATGACATCTACGTAAGTTCTATGAGTGAAAAATGTTTTAATGTCTTTAAAAAAGTAATGAGAAATAAAAAATATACATTCAAATTATGTATTGCAGATTCTGTTTTTTTTATTTATATGGGTTATATTTTGAATATATATTTATTACGATAGCTAAAGCATAAAATCATTGTTAAAAAGTAGCAAAATATAAATGTGAATTGTTATACATTAAAAGATTTGAAATGATGTAATCGAAGAAATATTAATTTTTTTAAATATTTAACACTTATCTTTTATTATATTTCTGAATTTGTTTTTACTTTCGTATCGATTGGATTAGATTGACGAATAATATCATTTATTCAGTTTTGTAGATTTCAGAAATTTATTTTTTGAGACGCCCACACAAAATTTAGAAAAAGCAAACAATATTCTCAAAATATTTAAAAATTTTAACGAGCTAATCTCGATATTAAAGTAAAGAGAAATGAACGACGAGTTTGGGAACTTGTTGCAAATTTTATCTTGAGTGCACGACAGAAAATGTAATTACATCGAAAATTTTTTATTTTGTAAGAAAATGTTCAACATTTTCATTATCCCTGCCCCACTGTTTTTATGAACAAAACATACCTTCATAAAATTATAATCTTATGTACAAACGCTGCTTTTTCAGCGTTGTAGTAATGAGCTGTAAATTCCGAGCTGACTGATAGTAAAGCTTTGCAGTATTTTAATAATTTACAAAGAGTATTTGGTCATCGGCCTATATAAAAAAAAGCGTCACGTAATAATATTTTCCGAAGCAATACAGTCCTACAAAAACGTTTACGCACAGGAAGGATTCGTAAGAATAATGAATAGTTTTCTCTAAACTTCATTAATATTTTACACAAATAATCTTAAAACAAATATTAAATTTTTCAACATGAAAGCTTTACAAAATACTGAAACAAATATTTCTATCAGCGAAATATATTTTGCTTCTCTCAGAAGTACAGGAGTACAGGTTGCTAAAGTTGATTTTAATGCCTGAAAAATGCTTTTGAACATTTAGAAAGAAGTTAAAGTCAGCAATATTTGCAAATGACGATATTTCGAATATTAGGAGAATAAAAGTGAAAGGTAAATCAGTTTCTGATATTTCTGGTACATTTAACAGTTCGAATTGAGCTATTTATAGAGTATTAACCCATAGCGATAAACATCAATTTAAAAATTGATATGGCAAACGTTGAGTGACGAATATACAGGATTATAGACCAATACTAACAAGGAACTCTTATGAATTGCTACACATGGATTGTAAAAAAAAATCAGGTAAAAGGTAACCCTTTACTAAACTATACTCCAGCACGTTACGAAATACACCTACACCAATTTTTTTCTGGAAACGTTTCTTTGTATCAGAAGTATTAGCGTTGAAAAATACCGTACAAAAGTACGTTTGAAGAAAGAAATGCTCTCGTTGTTAGCATTGGCGTTAATTCCTGCAGAAAATTTTATTTTATTAAAATGTAAATTTCATATTTCATATACTTATATTAAATACGCATTTTTTTATATACTTAATTGAGGGGCCCTCTGCAATAACAAGTCAAAGGAAAAATAGAATTTTCAGCTACAAGGTTTTTAAATTTGCTTTTAACATTTAACATAGAATATATAACTTCTTTGCATATATAATTCTATTAAGAAGAGTTTTCTAGCATCTTTTCTTTGCTTATGTTCATAAAATTTATATTTCCTTATATGCTGAGTAATACATTACATAAATTTGATAATTGAGCATCTACCTTATAATTGCATATCCTATGGTTTTGGGTGAAAGAAAAAGTACATTTGGAATAGATAATGATTTCTTTTAACAATTTTTATGTAGTGAACAAAATAGTTTACAAAATATGAAACCATCTTAGCGTTTTTTGTTTAAAAAATTTCTAATACTGTCCTCAGCCATGTTATCAGAATTGGGAAACTGAAACACGTGACAATTGAAAAATAATTTACAAGCCACGACGAACGTTTCGAATGCAAAATAGGGCGTAAGGAATAGCAAAGTATGTCAACAATCTTTTTTACAAGGTTTTTTGGAAATAAGGTAATTTCACTTGCTTTGTTATTGCAGAGGGCCCCTCAATTATTATGATAAGACATGTCGGGTTAACTCTTTGACTTAATGGTGATGGGCACAAACATATAAAAATGCCTACTTCACATACATATAGCAAATATTATAGTCTTAATAAAAATGGACAAAACAATAGGAAGATTTACACAAGGAGCAACGAATGAAAGAAAAATGGCAGTTAACGAATAAACACTCTGGTCATCCAAATAAATCACTGACTGTGAAACAAAAAGACAGTGGGATTTGAAAATGATTCATAATATTCAAGCTATCCGCAAGAGGGATAGAAATACCTAGCGGTATTTGAATAACGCGAGACGAAAACTGGTTGTGAATAAATGAATATAGCTTGATAATTTCTTCCCAGTTAATAAGTTGCATAAAATGTCTCATAAATCCGTTAAAAATTCAAAAATTTCTAAATATTTAACAAAGTTTCTTATCTAATTGCAGTTTGCCTCATAAAACTTCTCAATTTGTCCAAAGTTTTCAAGTAGAAGTAAAATATATTTTTTATTTGTTTTAAAGTATTTTTTGGCTACAAAAATGTCTATTGACAAATCTTATGTTGCAAAACGCACTCCGATACGACAATTTGTTATTTTTTTTTATGAAATTTAGAAATTTGAACGGACGTATGGGTTTTTTGAAATACCTTGTTCATTCTTCCACAAACAATGCCACCTTTTGACAAGTCTTATGGCGTAAACAAACTGTACTCCGATATAGTCATTTGTTAAATATTTGTGATTTTTTTTTAATTTAACTTTTCTTTTTAATCTCTTTGAACTATTTTTTCTACTGTCTCAAAAAATTCGTCTCTTTGACAAATCTTATGAAGTAAACCGCTCTACGATAGGACAAATTCTTAATTTATGTTTAAGAATTTTTTAAGTGTGAATGGACGTATAAAACACCCTCAAATGATTCAGTATGTAATCTAAGTATTTGCAAATATATTTTTTATAGATATGCAAAACAATGATAGTGTAATTTTTATAAACGAAATTATTGCTGCCAATGAGAGGCATTTCTTCCTTCAAACGTGCTTTTGTATGGAATGTTTTAACCACAATCTATACGACAAACTAACGATTGTAGATAAAATTTGGTGGATTTCTTGGTACCTTTACCTGTCAGCAAAATGTCGTTTCAATCGGAGTGTGGCACGTCATGAGTGTTCCTTGTAAGATTTGCTTTAAAACAAAGGCCCTCTGTAAATGAAATTGAAAACCCTTTAGCTTTACGGGTTTTGAGAGAAACTATAATTCGAATGTTTATAGAATGCGGATATTTTATAAAAAGCAAAAATATTCCGCAAACCAAACTTGCAATTACAATAGCAAATAAGAACTTGCATTTGACTTTTCAGCAGACCTCATACAGATACACACAAATGGCTATAAATGACAAAACAATATAGAATCTAGATGATCAAGAAGGTCACTACTAGCATCATCTCCAAAATCTCTTTTAAGTCATATCAATATGCGTCAAAACAGAGGTTCAGTTATGACGTTTTTTACGGATGCTGATAAATTTGACTGTAATAGAAGGACTTCTCTAACGTGTTTGAAAAGAAAACTAGATTACGTGAATTACCAGGCTACTTTTGAAAGTCACTTATTACCTTTTAGCAAATTTTCAGTCAGGCAAAATCGAGTATCCCAACAATATAATGCATCCATCCTCACATTCATATCAACTAAACAGTATCTGATGGCTAAAACATTACAATACTTCATTGGTCTGTACTAAATCCAAAACCTGAGCATACAGAAAATGTGTGAAAAATTATAAGAAATACACTTATGTGAATAGGCAAAAGATTTTTTCTATTTCAGACATAAAAATTTGCAAGAAGAAGAGGGGTTTTGAACACCCTTCAAGCCTTGTGATATGATTGAAATTCCGAGTGTTTGATGAAATAAAAAGTAATAGCGACTTTATTATCAAAATTGTTTGTTTTCTTTTAAAAATTCTAAACTTAATATTTGTGCCTAAACTTTTTGTGGTAAACTTTTTTATCATTTTCAGGTGATTTGTAGCATGCTACAGATGTCTGTTTCTGCTTTTATTTTGCAAAATTTATGTGCCAATAATTAGTAATATCAAAATATTATTTTAGTCTTAAGTTTGTTTTGTTAAAATAAAATTTTGTGTTATGTCTAAACTTTTGTGCAAGCCTGATTCTTTGATGGATAATGTTTATTTTTCTTTCGCAGAGATCTCTTGATATTTATTGAACATTCATTTTCAAAATAGTGGCAGTATAGTTCTGATAACCTTTTGTCCCTCTAATTTGGTATGGTCTTTCTTAATCAATTTCGTGTGGAATCATCCTGATGTTTCTTTCTTTTTTTTTTTTACATGTGTTTCTCTCCATAATGAAGTAGTATTGATTAAATGCATTTTTATACATATCTAGTTTGCTTTATCTGACATAATGTAAGTTATAATCTTCTCAACTGGACGAAAAAGTTCGGGCCAGAATTGGAACCAGGGATCTCTTGGCTGAAGCTGCCAATGCCCAGTCAAGGGATCACTACTTTGAATCCTGGCCTGGACTTTTTCACCCAGTTAGGAAAATTACAACTTATATGATTTATTTACCAATTTGAATAATTGTGTCAAAATTAAACTAGTGACGTAATGTTTTTCTTTTTTTTAAAGAAAACTTTACAAAATGAATAAAAATTGCCTCATTTTTGTGTTTTAATACAATTTAAATAAATTTTTAGATTAATCTCCCATTCTTTCAGCCCATCCAATCTCTCTAGTCATTGTAATAATATCCAAAATTACAATGTTGTTCATCCATTGGTTTATATGTATTCAGTAGCATGTTTTTTATAATGTATGAAATCATTATTTGGTTCATGTTACTTAAGTAAGCGCACCGAAAAAAGTTTTGCTTGAAAAATGAAAAATTCCTCAGATGCAGATATGCGCATCATATGGACACATTTAGTGCTAAGAAAAAAATCCCCCAACTGCTGATACATGCGAGTGCAGATTATTACAACCGGAAAAGCATAGTCGAAGAATCATAATTTGAAAATGCGGATCCAACAACAGGGATACGAAATAGAGAATATTACTAATAAATCACAAGCACCTCACTATCTATTTTACTATCAAGAATAACTGACCAACTGGCTTGTCTCATACCTACTTAAAATTTCTTGAGATGAAATTCTAGGGAGAGCCGATAAGTAACACTTCTTCAATACTAACAAGGAAGGTGTCCTTAAAGCGCTTACTCAGAAAATTTCGAAAAATGCATGCTAATGAAGCTTCACATGTATGTAATACAGGAACAGTGAAATTTATCTGCGGAATCCCAGTAGAAAATCTGCAAAAAAATAAAATACTTTCGAGTACTTGGCGTAAAAACACACGATTAGGCTAGCAACTTTTTTCCTTCGCCAAACGCAAACGATTTTAATGCATTTTAAATTGCTTGTAAAATGATTATTCGAATGCGCAATATTTAATGAATTTAAACTTAAACGATGAAATATTTATTATTTTTTGTATAATATATACAAACTGCTTGTTGTTGCAGTTATTTATTTTTACCACTGAAAAAATATGTTCTATGGTTTGGAAGCTACAAATATTTATTTTATACTATAGCGAAGCTGACATTTAAGTTATGTGTTATTGAATTATTGAATCTGTATGTTTATTTTCACTTTTAGTTAACAATCGAAATTTTAAAAATATATGAAACTGAAAGGCATATTAAAGTAAGCGAAGAGTTTAAAGAAATTCTCTCTTGTTATGAGACCTGTGTATGAGATTTTTGTAAAATTTGAAAGTGTAAAATTGTCATAAGCTTAAAAAATTATACGATTATTTTAATGCTATGGCTCATGATACCATACCCTCTTGTTCAGAATCGTTTGCATTTTGCGTTCACAATTTCCAACTCGCTGTACGTTTGCATTAATATTAATTAAAAATATTTTTTAAACCAGATAAAATAAACCCCTCACGTTTTTTTCTCTATTTATTACTGATTGAATGAAAATTTGCATATTGTTTTACCCTCCATTCCATGATTTTTTCTAATTTAAAGGCCTTCAACGGTTGTACAAGTAATTTTTAAATGTATTTTAAAAGGAAAAGCCCGATGTCAAACGGATTGGTTATTTCTATATCGAAGAAGTTGTTGTTTCTGTAGCAACAAAAACTTTCTTGAATTGACAATGTTCAGAATCGGGCTTATTTCTGAAACAATTTTAATGAATTTAAATTTTGTTTTAAATCGTAAAATACAATTGTTAAATTCCATTATATATACATATAAATGTGTACACAAAATTGTAGTTATAAAAGTTTATGTATACCTAGCAAGCTATTCCCGCTACGCTGGTCAATTTCTTATAACGAACTTTTAATCCAACAAAATATTGACATTTCATAATTCACTTTTATATTTTAACAGAATAATAAGTCTACTATAATTTGTGACTCGTTCTATAGCCAATATACACGCCAGGACACGTCGCCCTTATCATTATCTTTTTACGCATGAAGGTTTTGCTATGGTACTTCATTGTGAAATTTGGTAATTTTTCAAATTCAATATTTGAAAAATGGCATAATCATTAGATTTGAAATTTATATCAAGAAAAATCCAATTTTTTACCTTTCAAACGCAGTTTGCTTAACAATTTTCTGACAAATAGTTTTCGAGCTACTATTTTTTTTCAGTACTTCAAATGTTTCATTTTCCGAGATTAATCTGTGGCAACAATTAGCGAAAAACCCAGTCGTCAGAAACGCATAGTTTTTTATTAAAGAGGCTGTTGGAGCAGGGATTGTCAACACCAATTTGCCACCATCACTTTTGAAATCGGTTCGGTAGTTCTAGAGATCCCATATAAATTGTAATTTAGAATGTTTTTAGAACGCTTTTCGCTCATTTCACCCTTTTAAATTTCGAAATTTTTTTATTTCGTTTTTAGAGAGCATTTACATCTTATAAGTAACTACAATGCCAAATTTCAAATTTCTAGCTCCTTCAGTATAAAAAAGATCGCAATTTTAGAACGTTTTTCGCTCCTGCACCCCCCTGGGGTTAGTGACACCGACATAAAATATAGCCTATAGTTTAGCAGGGGTTGTCACCATCAATTTGCCACCATCACTTTTGAAATCGCTTCGGTAGTTCCAGAGATTCCATAGAAATTGTAATTTAGAATGTTTTTAGAACGCTTTTCGCTCATTTCACCGTTTAAAATTTCGATTTTTTTTTATTTTGTTTTTAGAGAGCATTTACATCTTATAAGTAACTACAGTGCCAAATTTCAAATTTCTAGCTCCTTCAGTATAAAAAAATCGCAATTTTAGAAGGTTTTTCGCTCCTGCACCCCCCTGGGGTTAGTGACACCGACATAAAATATAGCCTATAGTTTAGCAGGGGTTGTCACCATCAATTTGCCACCATCACTTTTGAAATCGCTTCGGTAGTTCTAGAGATTCCATAGAAATTGTAATTTAGAATGTTTTTAGAACGCTTTTCGCTCATTTCACCCTTTTATATTTCGATTTTTTTTTTATTTTGTTCTTAGAGAGCATTTACATCTTATAAGTAACTACAACGCCAAATTTCAAATTTCTAGCTGCTTCAGTATAGAAAAGATCGCAATTTTAGAACGTTTTTCGCTCCTGCACCCCCCTGGGGTAGTGGCACCGACATAAAATATAGCCTATGTTGGAGCAGAGGTTGTCACCATCAATTTGCCACCATCACTTTTGAAATCGGTTCGGTAGTTCCAGAGATTACCCCCTACAAACAAACAAACAAACAAAAAAAAACAATCTTTACTCCTTTATAATATTAGTATAGATGTAAGTTAAACATGCATAAACAAGTTCAGTATGAAAAGTTTTTCCTTAAAGAGTATTTGTCATAAAAGCGTATTTTTTAATTTTTTTCCATCGCCAACCGGTGATAAATCGCCAAATAAACGAAATTTTCATATTTTTTTACGGGCGCTATGTCGAGGCTCCGCAAAATTTTTTTTATAGACGTATATATCCTAATGATAAAAACATTCTGTAATTTTTTCAAAAATTTCTGAGTATGCGCTTATGCAGACCTTCCTTGTAAATACCTTCGGAGGTCCATATTAGCATTGGCACGTATTTCACCCATTACTCTATATCTGCCAATTATATTTCATTATATTCATTTATTTAATTTGAAATTAGTGAATGTATTTCAATACTTTGAAATCGTTAGTGTAATAATTCTCTTCCAAATTTAAAAAAAAAATATATTTTAATTTTTTTCTTTGTTAATACCATTAGAATGATATATTCGTATAAATTATAATTATTTTTCCTTTTCTTCGAATATGTTACGTTTTTTAATACACATTTAATAAAATTGTATTTATCCATAAGTACTAGATAACTTAATCACTATAAACACAAAAAATGTAAAATATTTAATGGATGTCGTTTTCAGTAAACTGACATTATTGGAAGCCAGTAAATTCTAATAATTCCATACATTGAAGTACGGAAATTTTGCTCAGCACTGGAAATCAGAATTTTTATTATTAAATTCCAAGTAGTTTAAACTTTATATTAGCAGATAAAATCTTCACTGCTCTCAAAAACGTTTAAAATATTTGCCGCTGCACGATCGAAAAATTTAATAAATATGCTCCCCATACTACGAAATGTACTGAGTAATATGGATTTATTTATGCAGAAGTTTGAATACGTTATGTTTTTTTAAATGTTAGAGGATTTTCAAATTTACCTATCTATCCTATATCTATTGAATTATCCATCTCTCCCTCTCTCTCTCTCTCTCTCTCTCTCTCTCTCTCTCTTTGTATATATATCTTATGTTTAAAGATCTGCAAATTTTATTCTGATTAGACGAATTCGTGAAATAGTGCTGGCCAAAAATCATACCATTGGTAGCTATGCAAATGGGACATTTTCAGAAGCATCATTACTAATGAAAATATAAATCAAAACTAAAAACAGATTTTTTTTTTAGTATTTAATAAAATAAAAATGTAAACAGCTGAAATGCATAGATTTGTAGTAACCGAGAATGCATAAAAGCCAGAAGGTACAATTTCCATTTCTAATATTTATCATAAAAAGTTATTGTTACTCATTATGAAATCATACTGTCAATTTGAATAAATTCACTTACTTTTAATAAAATGACACAAAGTAAACATATACATAAATCCTACGATTTTGGATAGCAAAAGATGATGAATTTATTGAAATAAATATATTTCGATGCATAATATAAATTCAGTAAAAGCATGATATATTTAACAGTTTATTGAAAAATTAAAAATATTGTTTGAATGTGTAAATACCTTTTAGAAGAAAAAACAAAAATAATTTTAATTGAATTTTTAAACGAACCTTTTAAAGTCACACAAATTTTGATACTTCAATAAAGCCCAAATTTTGAATTTATAACAGATAAGCATGGGAATAAATTTTATATATAATAGCTTATGTCGTTTTCTTTTGTAACAATAAATGTAAAATTAATTTAAAAAAAATATTTGCGTTCAGGTGAAGGATACTTAACTAAAATAGTTTCTTTAAAGCTCTTACAGAATTAACAGTAAAGTTAAATAAATTTTATAAGCAATAATATTTAAAAATATTTATATGCTTTTAATATTTTGAATATATATGCTTTTAAAATATTAAAAACACAATAAATATGACTGAAATTCAAAGTTTTTATTTTTTATTAATTTTTATCCTTCTCTACAGGAAGATAACTGATTCGTCCTGTTTTGGCTTAAAGTACGAAATTTGGATCAATAATCATGTCTATATTTCGTCTAATAGACGTCTATATTCCGTCCAGATGTAGCCCACTTTTGGATGTAATCTGGACAAATTTTAGATGTCTATATTACAGCTAAAAGTCGTCTATATTTAGTCCGGATTTGGGCATTTTTTGGATATAATATGGACAAATTTCGGACGTCCGTATTACGTCCATTTTATGTTCATTTTACGCTCATTTTCTCGTCTAAAAGACGTACTTATTAAGTAAAAGGTGGTGACATTTGAACATAAAATGATGAGATTTAGCTGAAGTACAGACTACTTTTGGACGAAAATTGGACACGTTCATAAATCCAAATTACTTACTTTAGACCAAAATTGAATGAATCTGTGTTATGTGGGAAACAGGTAAATATGCATCTGGCTGTCAGATTTTCGATTTTTTCGATTACATTATTTATTATTTTATATTAAATGGGAAAACTCAATTATTTTCCCGATTTCCAAGTTCGACAGCGATTTTGAGCCAATCACAAAAACAATCAAAATTGAATTTTCAACTCAATATAGAGAATTTGTTCTCTTAAAAAATATATTCGGCTGTCGTACGGCGAATTTTAAATTTTTTGTGTTTTTTCTTTCCGTTGCACGAAAAAATGAGGACTTTGTTTTATATGAATCGATTTTATATTCCTGTATGAAAGAAACCATTCAGGAAATCTTCGTTAAAAAAATATATATATCAATAATTTGAAATTACTCCAATTAAAAAAAAATAGAAAATGAGAAATGCACGACCATTGTAATGAAATTAAAGCGAGAAAAATGTTTCCGGGTTACTTTGTCACGGTTAGCATTTATAGCAAAAATCTGTTGTTGTGACGACGGCGTTTGTTCAGTAGACAATAATAAATGGTTTCATCATCTGATCTTGTGGCAGATTTTGTTGTTGTTGTTTCTCAAAATATTAATTCAATTTTTAAATTAAATAACTGGACGAATATTGTTGTTGCACTCGGTAGAGTGTTTGCATAGGACCAGGCTTAGCTCGAACCCGTACGATAAGATGCCTGAGAGCCAGTCTTAAGCCGATTTGAACACTTTCCAAACACACACGATTTTGAACACTTTCCAACCTAGTTGTAACGTATTTATGACTTCGGTTTGTCTGCCGTCTTTCCGTGCTCTAACTCGCGTAAATATACTCGGATTGTTCTGAAAATTGTGTATGTTATTGTCGTTTACTACAGCATGTTCCCTATTGAAAATGAAGTGTCTACATAAGTGAAAATGAAGTGCACACATAGTTTTTTGACAGTTACCGTCAAAAGTATTCCATTACATTACAGTCAATGGCAAATAATCATTTCAAGTGCATTTTGATGATACTACGCTATTTTAAAAAGGATGAAATTGATATATAATTAAAAAGCGCATTAAAACATGCTTTTTTGAGAATATGTGGTTAAAAGCATTTATTGTTAATTTACAGGGTCAAAAAAAGGATTCTGTTACACATTATTCTAAGGGGAAAATCGTATGCAGTGTAATGAAATGATGTTCTACTATTTCAAAGATAATGAAAATTCTATGCATTACTGAGATGACTTTAAAGTGCTCGCTTAAAAGTATAATGTGCATTGCGTTTGTCGTTCATTTACAGGGACACATAGAATATATCGGTTACAGTATACATGCGATAATTACAGTATATGTGTGATAAGTGTAGTACGTTTGGTTTGAGTTTTTAAGTTTAACTAAATTTTTGCATAATATGTGGTATCTATAAATTCGTTATAAATTCGAGCTACACAAGGGAATTCGTAAGTTTTACAGACTATGGTAGTGAATTGCTTAAGGGCAGTTTTTAATTGTGTTAAGCATTTTCATGCTGAACTATATTTAGTAGACTAATATAAGTTTATGGAATATAAGTAGATTCGCATACAGGGCTACGCAAAGAACAAAATACATTGTCCTTTACGGTCGGTAATTGCTGGAAGTGAGTTTTAATTTGCCTTATGCTTTTTTTTACCTGATTTAAATTTTAGCTTTTATATGTGGTGTGTACAAAAATGTTTAGATAATATACAGGATTGTACAAAATATTTCGAGTGAATTTTCATCGATTGGCAAATATTGCTAAATGTGAATTTCCTAACTGAACTAAATTTTGTAATGCTATATATTATATATTCAAATCTACAGATTATATAGAGGGCAGCACAAAATGACTCGACAACTTTTTTACAATAGAAGGTAATTTTGAAAACTGTATTTTTTAATGGGGTATATGTTTTCTAAACCGTTTACTTACATATCTTCTTTTACTTAATTTAACGGTGAATTTTCGTTACAGTTTTCTGGATGTGTTGGAAAGTGTTTCATAATCTATGCTTGACGCATGATTTTTCGTTTTTGTTTCTCATTAGATTGGGGCAGCTCTCGGGCTTGCTTATTCTCGGCAGACTCGGACCGGCCCTGGCCACGCCGTGCGGGCTTGCTAGTAAATATATATAACAAATAGGTCAATTATTTGATACTTGGATATGACATATGTACTTATTTTCACAAGTTATGTTTATTATTGTCAAGTATGGTTAGACCGTTTCATTTAATGCATAAAATGTATTCATTTAAAACTCTTGAATTATTTCTTTATGATATACCATAAAGATATATCACCCAATGAATATAAAAAATACTATTCTTAATTTTAACAAGACGATTGCATGTGGGAAGTAATTAAACAACAACCTAATAAATAACCCAACCTAATAATAACCCTACAAACAACAGAATTTTAGGGGGGGGGGGGATTAAATTATAATTAGCGTTTTAATGAAAGAAAAAATTGCGAAAGAGCTAACAGTTTTATATATATATATATATATCTGAAAGTAAGATATATATATATATATATATATATATATATATATATATATATATATATATATATATATATATATGCTATATATATATATATATATATAGCATATATATATATATATATATATATATGCTATATATATATATATATATATATATATATATATAGCAAGATGATTTCTTAAATGGATATTTTAAAGGTCCAAACACTCTGTGAAACATAAATAATTGCTGCAAATGGAATTTTCCAATAGCATTATTCAAATACGTAACTGGCATTGAATTTAAAGCTTTATTTCAAAATATATGCGGCTGAAATAAAGTAATACCAGCCAAATAAAGGAATTAAAAATACTATTTGGATATATAATTAGAAATTTAAATTTAAATTAACCGTTAGCTATACAAATTAAGAGTTCAAAAAAGAAAAAAAAGTATGAATAGAATCCCTAATTAAATTGACAGATAACAAGGTCCATATAAATTGAATTGATTTTAAGGGTTTATATCAGGATTATATGCGCTTGTTATAAAATAATATCAGGTAAAAAAAAATATTAAGAATATTACATTAGAACAAAAATGCTTTTTATTTAAATATGAATGCTTGTTAAAACCCTATGCTACATTCCACTGATTTTCCATAATGCAGTTTGCATGTACATTTAACCTTTTTTACAGTGTTATGCTTCCATACGTCAGCATAGCGGCGATGATTATATAAATGATTTAAATAAAGTTATTCATATTTTTAATCATACCATGGTTACAACTTGGATAAATTATTCAAATAGGTAATCATTTCTGAAGGTTTCGTAACTGTAATAAGTGTTACTGATAAGTAAACTGCATTAATAAATAACAAATGGAAAAATGTGCGCGTTACATCATCAGAAAATATTCAAAATATTTTCAACTAATATAGTACTTTGGCTAAAATATAGTTTTAGTATGGTGACTGTGTTTAAACTTTAAATATAGCAGTAAAAACGTATTATTAAAGTACATTTTTCAAGCATTTTTCTATTAAAATAATAGTTAGAAACGCTATATATTGCCTTTAGAACAGATTAAAAGTATAACGGCGATATATAACTATATAATTTTCAAAACGGTGTGTTTTACAAGTTTATACCGATTTAAAAGAAAGTTTGGATATAAAAGTTCAGTTTTTCCTTTATAACTTTAAACTGTATGATAGCCGCGTTTAACTTCAATTAAAATAACCTGCACGTTTGGTTAAAATTCAAAAATTAAAATTATTATTTTCTTAGAAATATTTGTTTATATGTAAGAAATATCTTGACATATAACTGAACCATATTTAATATTAACGTGAGAAACAATAGAATCCTAGTCATAAGTCTTGTATGTTATGCTTCTAAGAATATTTTAGTACACTTATGTGTTTGTATAAACGATTGCTAATAAAAATACGTATTTATCAATGATATTATATTAGTATGTTGCACAAATAATCATATTATGTATTTCTCTTGTCAGTAATATATATTTTTATGTGAAAGCAACAACCAAGAGTAGAATGTTTATAATAACAGTAATAATATCCAGCAATTTTGTGTAAGCAATAGGCTAGACATCTCAGTTATTTCGATAAAAGAAATTCATGTAAATAAAATTTTAAGTTTCAAGTGTATTCAATAAAATAAAAAGTAAAACAACTTAAATATGTTTTTAGATTATTTGTTCACGAAGAATTTTCAATTTTAATACTTAATATAAAGCCCGTTTTCCTTTCTGCACATCATCTTTGCAAAATGTTAAAAAAAAAAGAAAAAACATACAAATATGTTTTTGTCTTATATTGCCATTTGATTAATTTTACAAAATTCTGCTATTTTGCTTTTCTAGGTATTCTTGCTTTTTGAAGAATAATGCATTTGTGTCTACACGATCTCGCTTGGACAGTAAAACATTTTTCTAGAATGCAACAACCGTGTTATCATTAAACTCGACGCTATAGAATTTGTCTACTGTCGCGGGGTTCGTAGTTCGATCCTTCCCAATGCCATACATAACACTTCCCATTCCTACTTTTCACAGTTAGAAGGCTTTTTTTTATAAAAATGCATTTGTGGTGACAAAAGAATGCAACAACCGTGTTATCATTATGCTCGACGCTACAGTATTCATGTACTGTAGCTAGTAATATGAATGATATATTTTATGGAGAAAATAATTGTCCTTTGTTGTGTTTTTTTAAAGAATTTTTCGAAAATATACATAACATATAAAAAATCTTTTGAGTTTTATATTTTTTAAACAAACTTCGCTTTTATGAATTTTCTAATTATCATAATAATAAAATAATAACACAATAAGCTCTTTATCTGCACCACAGGTTGCAGTTTTACTCCAAACTGATCTTTTTTAAAAATTATAATAAGAATAACATGTTTTTCTGCATTATACATGTTATTTATATTATTACTAAGAGAATAGTTGAGAGCATTAAGTGTTTAATTTTTTGAATATATTAATACTATTTGAACACAATTAATATTTCTAGGAAATTCAATTTTTTGAACTGGGTGAAAAAGTGACCTGGCTTCCTGCAACTAAGCGATCCTGGAGAAATTCGGCAAACATATTTCACTCAGACCATTCTTTGGCAATGATATTGGAAGAGAATTGCAGTTTAAGACTTACTCCTGGGTTTAAATCCCAGTCTGGACACTTTTTCACTCAGTTCGAAGAATTACAATTCGTATGATTTCTTTACCAATCAATATGATTGTGTAAAAATTATTAACTACAATTAATAATTATTGCATTATATCATCCATTTTAAGTATTTTATTACATTAATGAAGTTTTGTCTGTGCTGAATATTTGCACAGTATGTTTGTGATGGATCAGCTACTCTGATCATGTTAGTAGGCGATGTTTATGAATGAGAACGTAAGTTTTTGTCCCCTAACTGTCCATGTGCGTAAAAGTTGATCAAAGCTCTCTTTATTTAACCCGTTGGAGACGACCGACACGTATAGGTGACGCATAAGATGCTCAGAATCCTTCATTATTCCCACCAGTTAATTTTTATTGTAAGCTTTGCCTTATTTAATCATAGCATTTCTGCGATTCAATTAGGCGCAAATTTCTGTTTTGAAAAACCGGTGGCAAAAGATTAAAAATTCTGTAACGGACACGCTCGTCGCGAAAGGGTTAACTTTCGACGGATGAGTGTTAAAACTTGGAACTTGTGAGTTTCTGTTTTTATCGATATTCATGCAAATTATTGTAGCTGGTCTATCGATATTTGGGATATATAAGCTTCGGAAATACGTTTGGAACTTGGAACTTGGGGTGGTGTTCTTCCTCGATACGAGTAAATCTAGATCTTGCGATTGAATCATCAATCTGAAGCTGATAAAGCGTATAAGTAGTCTCTTTGGCCTTGACGGACGTACTGAGATCAGTGCTCGCCTAGTCTACAGCATGGAGTTGGATTATTACTGAAAGCATCCTGAGTTGTAATTATCTTCAAAAGTTGTGAGTTCGTTTTTGAATCTTTATATTTAATATATTTGAAGTTTTATTTTTACGGAGTAAAGCTTCAGAAAAAGTAGAATTATTCTTTAGAGTAATGAAAAAATAGTAGCGGCCTTCTCAAATCCCAGCCCGACTAAGTTTTCACTAAACTTGTTTATTTTTTTAAACCTTACCTCTGGTGTTCTACTTTTACGTCTGAACGGCCGGGTTCACTATTACTGACAGCAATGGCCGTCACATATTATGTTAATTAAGCAAAGAAGAGCGCCTTTTTTGAAAAACAATGCATTTAAGGCGTCACGATCTCGCACGGGCTGTAAAGCAACTTTCTGGAATGCAATAACCGTGTTATCATATAGTCGACGTTATAGAATTTGTCTAATGTTGCAGGGTTCGTTCTTCGATCCTTCCCAATGCATATCACTTCACAGTTTTACTTTTCACAACGCCTGGAGGGCGCCACCAGGCGTATTTTGAATATGTCGTTATAATTTCAGTTATTTGAGAGTCTTGGCAGATTGAATATTGTGACTCAATCATGTAACACACTTTAATTTTTGCTGTTCATATTTATGAAGGTTTTTTTCTCCTGATGATGGTTATAAAGATTAACCGAAACGTCGAGGTTTGTTTTCTATATATGTAGTTAAAGTAACTCATATTTATTAAATCAAATTTACGTTGAAAGCAAGTGTTTGATGAGTATAAAAGACTCTTTTTATATTCTAATTTCTGGATGCCACTGAATCTGATCACCTCTGAACCACGAAGTTCTGATAATAATATCAGATTGATAACAATAAGCAATTTAGGGAAACACATAATGATAACATCTACTATTACCAAAGAAATTATGAAGTAACCTTTATACAATGATGACTTAAAATATAATAGATAACAGTTATTGAAAGAATTCGGTATTTTTTTTTGTTGTTGTTTACAGTTACTCTTTAATGAGTCATTAACGAATTGTTTATTCTCATATTATTTTTCTAATTTAAAGAAGGATATTGTACAACTCGTTTCGAAAATTTTAACATGTTGTTCAGGTGGCATTCCTTGTTCGCATTTGTATGTCGTTTTTCTTTTCATTAAATTTTCTGATATCGTCTTCCTAATTATTATCATTTTGTTCTCAAACTTATTGGCAAATTTCCCTTTCTGTGAAATTACAGGAAGTTTCGCTGGTTTTAAATGTCACAATTTCTAAATAATAATCTTCATTTTATTTTATGAAAAAAAATTGTGATTAAATCAAGCGCAGATTAGTATTCAGAAATAGTATGAACAAAAGTAGGAAGCTAACAAGCCCTGAAAAATAAGCCTCACACATTTCGGGATCTGAAAAAACAATAACATTAAATGAAAAAGTAATCACACTAAGCGATTGATGTTTGTGTAGAATTCAATATAGGCGACAAGATTCAACTAATTTCGGTAACATTATGCGACTAGTAATAATAAATGCGCAACAATGATTAAGCGATATCTATGGTTTTAAAATATGAGAGATGTTCAAATGAAAGTGATTCGAGGTGTGTATCCATGAGATGCGTGTAGGGACAGAAATGAGACCGATACAAAGATAGACACAACAATATTTAATGAGTGAAATGCATACAAAGTTTGTTTAAAAAAATCACCCATGGCGGTACAGGCTCGTGGTACAGGCGTGGCAGGCGTCCCATTGCTTAGGAAGGTTATGAATTCCGTCCGCGAAGAACGATGTCGGTTGATCATGGAAACGTTTAACTCAGTTGCGACGTCACGAATGTTTCGAAGTCGATTTGCCTTGATTGCAGTGTCAATGTCCGTAATTCTTTTCTCTGCCAAAACTTTGTGCACCTGACCGGACCGCGGCAAATCCGTTGTCTCCTGTCGACCGTCTCTAAACATTCTCGCCCACCTCATCACTGTGGGCTTCAACACACACGTGTCACCGTACACAGCCAGAATTCTGAGATGAATATCCAGCGGCATACACCCTTCCAGTGTCAAAAACGTAATTACAGCTCGGTGATTGGTTTTGGACGCTGTTACATCCACACCAGCCATTTTTAACTGAATGCCACGTCCTTACATATGAAGTTATCACAAATCAGCTTGCGCACTCGTGGTACATATACCTTCACTATCGCGTTTATTTCACGAAAATTCATTGAAAACTGTTTGCGTGCGACGCTTCGAATCACTTTCATTTGAGCACGCCTTATAGTTGCTTTACATGTCTTACATTTATATCTCTATACATTTTAGAAAAAGATTCCCGATTCTAAGCAGTAATAGAAATACAGTGCGTAATGTTCTTCTGTTCGTAATATTATATTTTTGTCTTATAATTTAAGCAATGAATAAAAAATACAGGATGCCCTAAACTGATCTATTCTTTTTTTTTATTTATAAAGAAACGTTAGGTATCATAACGGTTTCATAAAGAAAAAAAAAGTGAACGGAATGGCTATTGAATTTATTCTAGCAAGAGACTATTGTGTGGAGTTGGGAATACTTTTACTGTGTTTTTTTTAAGTTCCATTTTTTGTTTTAGTTCCAAGGTGGCGCTGTTCTTTCCAAAATGTTAGAACTTTGAAACTAACATATAAAATTGTATGACTCAACTTTAATACTTTATTCTTTTTATGTGCTGAAACGTCAAATATTGATTTGCGTTTTGAAAAGTGTTACAATTTGAGACAGTGAGTGGTGTATTTCTATACAGCTAATTTGAGCTTTCAATGAATTTGCGATAGTAATGAACAATCTATCATTTATATTCCGAACTAAAATAAGGAAAATTTGAAAAGACATTTCTGACTTTAGAATTCTAAAAGAATAGCTTCAATAGATGTCACAATATGTTTGTTATCAAAGTTCAAATACGTTCAATCGATGAAATAAGTAATAAGGATTTTTACGGGTATAAAACCAGTAATATTATTTTAAAAATTTTATACTTACAAAACACATTCGGTTATCTAATATCATTTTTCCATAATTCGAAACAATAGACTGCAGATGGAAATCAACTAACTGCAAATATATGTCACTTTTGGGATGCTTATATATTTGACAAAAAAAAAAAATTCCCGATGGAGAGAAAAATAATTCTACATCTTTCAGAATAGAGATATATACCACTGTACTGAATCTTTTTTCTCACGTCCAGAATTTGTTTTCTATTTTGATAGTTACATTAAAATAATTCTCTGTGGTTTATTAATCACACTTTGTTTCATTAATCTTTTAGCAAGCTAAAAAAAAAATTACTTATTTCGTTTGAGACTTTCGCATTTTTTATTGAAATGTAATCAAATAGAATTAGCCCTTTGGAAGCGTATTTACCCACGTATAACAGAAACGTTTTATGATCATTCAAACGTTATACGGAAACGTGTAATGCACGCTTAGATTGTCCATCTTGGTCTTCTTCTACTGCATAGTCCAAAAATCGTTCTAAGAAGATGCACGTTTCTTCATTAGTTCTTCAGAAACATGCTAATAACGTTCATATTAAGAGTTCTCATAGCATTCATGACGTTCAGAAAACGTTCTAGAGAACGTTTCTAATGGTACTTTTTTCCTAAAATGGAGTCTATTGGAATGGTTTTCTACTTGTTCTAAAAATATATAGGACAAGCTCTACTTTTTATTCTACAAAATAAATTACATTTACCATAAATAATTTGCGGCTCTTTTCTTCTGGAGAACTAGGCTTCATTTACACAAAATGTAAAAGTGAAAACTTGCTTGTTCTCCATCACTAAGGGAGTTCCTAATTATATGCTATCGAAAGAAAGGTAATAATGTTTGCTTATTTTATGAGGTAAAAGAAAAATCATATTTTTTTTATTCTAACTATATCCATCTTTTTGATTTATACAACATTTTCTCTCTTACAATAACAGACACAATATTTTATTTTAATTATTTTACTTAAAAGTGCAACTTTAAAAAATAAAATGATAAATCTTTTTGCAACATGCACCATTTAAAATTAATTTAAATTTTATTTGTACAATATATGTATATATATATATATATATATATATATATATATATATGGAATTTATATACCGTGAAATTAAACATTTCTTAATGTAAATAAATGTGAAAAAATGATACTATAAATAAAACAAATATGTAACTAAACAAATTTAAACTGAAAATGAAATTGCAAAATCATATTTGATATATAAATTTCATTACGAAATTAATGCAGAAAATTCTTTATATGTATACCCTGTTAAAATATTCTTTTGTCCACAAAATTGTACGAAACGTAAAAAAAAAGAAAAAAAAATTGACATGTATATGATTAATTTTGATATAACATTACTAAATTTAATGCATTATTAAAAATATTAAATTCGTCATTAAATTGTGGTAATTTATTATCAAATTCATTATAAAATTATATATTCTTCAAAAAATGTTCTTAACATGGCAGTTTCTTTTCTCACAAAAATCCGGCATATCCTTTAAATATTAAATAAATAGATATTTCAAAGAACACTAATTTTAACTGTAATTTTAACACACACTATTTTAACTATTAAAAGAAAAAAAAAACTTTTCCAAATCACTTTTCTGATGAAAATTTAAACATAAAAAAACACGATTAAATATTTTATTTGAGTAATGACAAAATATACGATAACTTAATTTTATTCTACAAAATAAACAAATTAAAGCTTGTTATTTTTTGCAAACAAATGCAATACACTTTTCAAAAGCGGAATTTAAGTTACAGTTGATAAAATCAATGCATTCTTATAACTGTGTGCATATATAAATAATAAATATATTTATAATGCAAGAACGAAAAATCGTGCACCCGGCATAGATTATAAAATACTTCCAACATTAACAGAAAATTGTTAAGAAATTAATTATTATTATTATTATTTTAAAATGAAATGATATAGTTAACTAAACGATTGCAATTGCTCTTCATATCCGTTAATGTCTGCTAATTCTTTCGTACAGCCTTGTATGTGATATATAAATTTATTAAAAAAACACCTAATATGCTACAAATTAAAAAAGTTTAAAAATGCGCACCACAGCTGAAAACGCACTTCCAGCAATTATCAATCATAATCTGTCCTGCAACCGAATGTTTTGCAGTGTCTCTGTAAATGAACGATTTATTCTATGCACTATAGAATCTATATAAAACATGTTCTAATACACCTCAGTGATCTATATCAATTTCATTACATTTAAAGACTCATACGGTGATTAAAATGCTTTGCAAACACATTTTCCCAACAGATCAGAATGCAAGGATATTTTACTGTGCATCCTTGTTAACGTATTATAAATGCTACTTATTCTATGCTCAATGAGGTATAGCAATGTCAGAATGTTTGAATTATCTTAACATCATTAAAATGGATCGCAAACGATTTTTCTTTTACATCTTAAAAGTTGTAATAATATCCGTGAAAGTACTTTTAATCGGTGTGTTTTCAAATTAACGTGTCACCCACATTACATTAGACATTGGGGTGTTCTCCATGTTTTCTAGAGGTTATAAGAGTGCATAACATTTATTGTTCATTTCCAGAGACACACAAAATAATTCCGTTAAGTGACTGACGGAGATCAATAATTGCTGGAAGTGCGTTTTCTTCTGCGGTGTACATTTTTAAGCTGGTCTAATTTTCAGTGTATTATGGTGGGTGTATAAATTCCATAGATCACATACAGGACTACATGAAAGAAATCGCACACATCACCAGGCATGGACAGGCATTGATGAAAAGCAATTTTTACCAAGTTATATGTTTTTTTTTTTTTTTTTTTTTTTTTTTTTTTATGTTGCTTATATAGATGTCTCATTTAATTCTAATAAAAAATGTTTTTCATTAATAATATCCTGTTAGTGATGAAAAATATTTCATAATCTATGCCTGATGAATTATTTTTCGTTCTTATTTAAATTTTATTCATTTTAATATATTTTGAAATATTTCTCCCCATACAATTCATTATAACAGAAATGCAGTACATATCTCTGTATTTCTAATGTTACTATTTAGACATTATTTAAGCAATGAAACGAAAAATATTAACGAAGTAAGTACTTAAGGATTATTCTTGCATACAAACAATAACATTATTTTTACAAATCTAAGCTTACGAGAAACATCCAACTTTCTAACGTCACTTTTTAATGATTGGAAACAATGGCACACGGACGGAAAACAATAAACATCAAATATATTTCTCCTTTC
Source organism: Maratus michaelseni (assembly GCA_963931845.1). Taxonomy (NCBI): domain Eukaryota; kingdom Metazoa; phylum Arthropoda; class Arachnida; order Araneae; family Salticidae; genus Maratus; species Maratus michaelseni. The sequence continues at coordinate 297,373,305 of OZ007589.1, read as the reverse complement.
AGATTCTCATATATTTAAATATATTTTTTTTTTATTTCTGGAGAAAAAATCATAATGCTACATCTTTCAGATTAGAGATATACGATTGTAATGAAATTTTTTCTTTTGTTCAGATTTCCTTTTCTATTGGGTACTTACGTGCAAAAAGACTCCCTCCGTGATTTATTCATCATAAATTGTTTCATTTATCATTCCGAAAATTTTCAAAGAAATGTATGTTTATTCATTTTGTTCAATATATTTGTACTTATTATGCAAATGCTATCGAAATCAATTTTCCATTCAACAATGCACTTTATCTACATTTGCATCCGTTCTCATATATATTTAAATATTTTTACAGTGGATTATAGCAGAACTACAGTACATGATTTTTACTTTTTAACACTTTCCAACACAGTTGAAAAGGAATCAAAAACTTCAGTTATGATAAAACATACTCTTTGAATATACAGTATGCCCACTAAAGTCCCTTGCCACCCTCTTAACTTCGGAACGACTGCTGCTATATTCATAAAAGTAGTGTCTAGGTATAGTAAAGTAGTCATGCGCTACTCAATGAAACTTCCTACGGCGCCACCTGGTGGAATGTTGTGAAGTTAGCATTCCTATCTCGAAAACGGATAGAAATAGAGGAAAAAAGTGATTTACAAAGTTGTAGAGCATCATCGATTTAGTACGAAAAGACACATTGTGGACATTAATGGAAGAAAAGAAAGATTAAAACACGCATTTGTCTTTTTGTGATTTCCTACACTGTGACGTGACAAAACTATCTTAGAAAGAAAAAACAACTAGTTATAATAATACACGTTTATTTTAGATGTTCAAACTTATCACCGTCAACTGCAATGCATATTTGGATGCTTGTTCGAATTCACGTTGCACATATTGGAGCATAGACGGTGACACGTTGACACAAGCGTCCGTAATAGCGTCGTTTAATGTCCTACAATGTTTGTGGAGGGGTCGCACACACCTGCTGTTTCATAACTGGTTGTTTCTTTCTTTCTAAGATCGTTTTGTAACGTCACAGTGTAGGAAATAACAAAAAAACAAATGTGCTTTTTAACCGTTCTATTCTTTGCATTAATGTCCACAAGGTGGCTTTTCGTACTAAATCGGCGATACTCTACAACTTTGTAAATCACTTTTTTTTTCTCTATCTCTTTCCGTTTTCGAGATAGGAATGCTAACTCCACAGAATTCCACCAGGTGGTGCTGTAGGCGGTTTCATTGTGTAGCGCATGGCTACTTTAATATACCTAGACACCACTTTTATGAATATAGCAGAAGCCGTTCCGAAGTTAAGAGGATGGCAAGGGACTTTAGTGGGCATACTGTATATTCACCTTGTACTACAAATACTAACTAAAAACAACATAAATGTCCTAAAAATATATACAGATCACTTCATAAAATATTCACTGAGGGGTACTACATTATGCTTTCTGTAGAAAAAGGTGTGCATAGCGTTAATCGTTCCTTTACAGGGACACACAAAATAATTCGATTACCGTACTGTCTATTAATAATAATTGATGAAACTGTGTTTTCAGTTGTTGTATGCGTTTTTGAATTTAAAAATTGTTTTGTATATTACTGGGTTTAGATAAATTTTATACATCCTATACAGGACTGCACAAAAGATTCCGAATACATTTCCGTTGATTGACGGGATTTGCTGAGAGGAATTTTCAACTGTGCTATTCGTTTCTTAACAAAAGTAAATTGTAGGATACTATGTAATACACATACAAATATATAAATCATATACAGTACTGCACAAAAAATTAGATTTCTTTTCGAATGATTGACGGTAATTGCTGACATTGGCTTTTCAAACGTGCCGTGCGTTTTTCAAATTGTTTATTTAGGCATCATCTTTCATCTTACTAAACGTTGAAGCATTGTTAAAAAGTTCTGGAAGTGTTGGACAGTGTTTCATAAACTATGCTTGATGCATGATTTTTCGTTCCTGTTATAATATTATTTTTAGACATGTTATTTAAGAAAATTAACGAAAATTTTTTAATGAAATAAGATTATAAAGACAAAATACATTATGTATACAACAGATTTGAAATAATACTTTTACAAGTCTGGGTTGTATAGAAACATTCGATTTTCGAATGTCGCTTTAAAGTTTTCAATTATTAGAAACAATAGGAAATAGACAGAATATAATATATAGCAAATATATTTAGAGATACTCTCAAATAGTCTTTTGAGATGTTTATATATTTCACGATTTTTTCCCAGACGAATAAAATAATTCGATACCGTACACAAAAGAGACATACCATTGTAATGTATATTCTTTTCTTCCGTTCAGAATAGTTTGATAGTTTTATAGTGTGATAGCTACGAGCAAAACTAATCATTCGGTGGTTGACTCATCACAGATTGTTTTACTATCATTCAGTATATTTTGTATTAAAAATACGTTTATGCATTTTGTGTAATACATTTGCATTTATTGAAATGTGATTAAAATCAATTTTATCTGCGGCAACTTTTTTTTTTTTTTAACACTGGCAAAAAGATATTTTGATTTAATTAAATTTTAATTTTGATCATTCTAATATATTTCTCCGTATCTTAAATATCTCTCTGTATACAACAAGAATGTATTGCATAATTTTCTATTTTTGTAATATTAATTTTTGGATTCATTGAAACAATGTAAGAGAAAATGTTAACGATATAGCTATTGAAGTATTATGCATTCAAAAAACCTGAAATATTGTTTTAATTACAAATCCAAGATTAATAAATGCAACAGTTGGAAAAATTACAAATCGTAATATTTCATAATCACATAATATTTAATTCATTAAAAATAGTAAAATAATTTATCCATCAAGGCTTTATTTCCGTGAATCAGCCAAATCAATTATCAGGTGTTTATGAAATCCCGTTCACCAGAGCAAATGGAACATTACACAGTGTTCGTACGGATCAGGGAATTTTCCAGGAGTGTTACCAGTATTTTTTTTTATAGAAAAAGAAATCTAAGTTATATTCACGAAACATCGCCTTCTTTTACGGAGAGATTTCCTGTAAGATATTACTGGTACAGAAGAATTTCCTGGTCACAAAATTCCAGGAGGCGTACGAACCCTGATTACAATATTATATAGGAATGACCACTAGAAAGCTTAAAACAAGATTAAAAGAGTATATGGCAGATATCAAATATGACAGAAGAACTACAGCACTGGCAAGACTACATAAAACCGAGATTTTAAAAATTGATTTTAAAAATAGTAAACTAATTTATCCATCAAGGCTTTATTTCCCATCAATTATCCGTGAATCAATATAAATCTATATGCGTAACTTGAATATTTTCAATGAATCCGCCTCATTTAAATTACCTAAAATTTGGCACGAGGTGCTTTTCAGTTTAAAAACAGCAATAAGGAAATATTAACATTGATTATAATACGAAACGGGGCGCTGCGTTCGCGATATTTGTTCCATTTTCACTATTGTATAATCAAAAAGTGTATGAAGTTATGCAGATAATTGAACCAAATTTTTTGTATACGTTTTTGACTGTAACTTGCAGGTCCCAGTTGAAGTTGGAGATATTTCGATGAAAGGGGGCGCTGCGATCGCGATTTTTGTTCCATTTTCACTATCGTATCATCGAAAAGTGTATGAAGTTATGCAGATAATTGAACCAATTTTTTTGTATATGTTTTTGACTATATAGCCTGCAGGTCCCAGTTGAATTTGGGGATATTTTGTCTGGAGGGGGTGCTGTGATAGTCATTTAAAGATTTCAGTTTCGAAAAGTTGTACAAAAAAATTAGAAATACTAAAAACTTTTTGCGTTAAATGTTCGGCTTTGATCCAAAGATTCCAGAGGATTTTTTTTTTGTCTCTATCCTAAAAAATGGCTAAGATATTGCAGTTTGAAATTATAGGGTGGCCAATATTTTAAAACAATACAGCAGGATTTCTCCATAAATGGGTTTAATTTATGAGCTTTAGTGAACATGATTTCGCCAAATTTTCTTTCATTGTTGTAACCATCTTTTCAGCACTTTCATGCTTAACACTGTCTATTTATATCAATCAAGGTCGAATTCTTGCCAAGCTTGGCGACAATTGGTGAAATATCGCCAAATTTGGTGACAAACATACGTTGCCATACATGAAGCCAACTTGGCTTCTGTCTAATTTGGCGATATTCAAATTCAATATTGACGCGAACTGTGAATGACTCTCCTGTAATCGGGTTCCGCGTATTTTCAGCAGAATTATCTAAAATCTCAAAACCAAGCAATAGGGAGGCTATTTTTTTCTGCCAGTACAGGCCAGATGGACTTATCATAGTTTAGCATAATACATAGGCTGCTCGCATCCTGGTAACCCGACGATTCGCAAGCAGCTGACGTAGAACAGAATGACGAAAAATATTGATTTTTTTTTTACTTTCTTCTATCTTTAAAAGAAGAAAGTATTGGATCCATGAAAATTTTCGACTTCCGGTTTTCAACAGATTTATACGTTTTAGAAGGTCCTGAACACGATTTGGCTGTTTTTAGAAAATGTCTGTCTATGAGTCTGTGAGTCAGTCTGTCTGTCTGTATGTGACAAAAATTTTGTGGGCGCTCTATCTCAAGAACTAATGCTCGGAATTTAATAAAATGTTACATTCAGTTAGTCCCTGATATAAATTGGTGCTGATTAATTTTTGGTGAAAATCGCCCGGCAGGTGGCGCTGCTATGCTGTATTTTTCGCGATTTTTCGCGATAGCTCTATCTTAAGAAGTAATGAAATTATTTTCATTAAACTTTAGATTCAGTTAGACCTTGAAATAAATAGACGCTGATTCTATTTTGGCGTATATATCCCAACAGGTGGCGCTGCTATACCACTTTTTTCATTATTTTTACGATAGCTATATATCAAGAACTAATGCACGGAATTTCATCAAACTTCAGATTCTGTTAGGCCGTGACATAAATAGACGCTTATTACATTTTGGTGTATATATTTCAAGAGGTGGAGCTGCTATACCACTTTTTTCCTTATTTTTACGATAGCTATATCTCAAGAACTAATGCACTTATTTTCATCAAACTTTAGGTTCAGTGAGACCTTGACATAAATAGTTGCTGCTGACGTTTTGGTGTTAATAGCCCAACAGGTGGCGCTGTTATGTTACTTTTTTCATTATTATCACAATATCTATATCTCAAGAACTAAAGCACGGATTTTCTTCAAACTTCGTATTCAGTTAGACGTTGACATAAGTTGTTGTTGATTAGGTTTCGGTCTAAATCTCTCAACAAGGGGCGCTGCTATGCCTCATTTTGTAGGATTTACACGATTTTAGCAGCCGTCGTATCTCAAGAACTAACGGACGGAATTTAATAAAACTTTAGATTAAGTTAGACCTTGATAAAAATTTGTACTGATTCTGTTTAGTGTATGCGAAACCTGTATGAGATAGAAGAAAGTTTTGGGATTGGCATATCCACTAGTTTTTTTTTGCTGTGTCATCAAGGAATTTATTAATGATATTGAGGTTTAATAGGACATGTTCGCTATTTAAAACGCAATGTATTGCATTCAAAATTTGTTTACAAAGACACTCAAAAGAATCTCGTTATTTAAGGGGGTAACTGGTGAATAAGTGTTACGGTTGGTTTCAACAAATTTTTTTTTAATCTACATTAATTATTTAAATCACTTTCTCAACATTTATTTAAAAGCACTCTTTTTTTCTGTTTCTAATAAAAATTTAAATAAATAAAAGTAATTGTAATAATTATAATAAAATCAGTTTTTATTTTTTCTTCTTTCTTTTTCTTTTTGCAAAGTAATTTCAACGTTTATAGTCTAACGTAGCTTCCTGTTTTTCAAATACGAAAAGCAGACAGCAAGGGAGGGATGTTTTGTCAGTAGACTGCACAGGTGGAAAATTTGGAGTCATCTAGTCTGACTTTGATATAAGAATGACCGACCGCCCTGTATAAGAATTACGTTATCTTATGAGTGTACTATACACGCAATTAGGCTTTGTAAGTTTACGTCAGGCTTCAATTGGCTCTGCTATCAGGCGGATAGCTGGCGCCCATGTAAACAGAGGCTAACAGGACCCCCTTCAGCACACGCCATGGGGGTGATGTATGGTTTCCTTCCCCCATGAAGCGGCCGGCAGAGTGGAGCGGCAAGCTGTAGTCTTCACGATGAGTCCATTTTTCCTTTTGTTTCCATTCCCGTACCCCTGGCAGAGTGGATCGGTCCCGTTTTTCAAGCAGCGCGGGAGAATGAATGTTTACGACACTTGTTGCTTGGCCAAGAGACCTGTCGTTTGACTCGTAAAAAAAGTTCGACTTATTACGGGGCTCGAAGATTGGCCTGTGGGCTGGATCGCGAAGTTGTTGAAGGCGGACAGGTTTCTGGAAGATTTTTTTTTTTTTGAGAGTGGGGCATTGATGGCCCTACATTAACCATCCTAAATCATGATGTTATGATGAAAAGAGGCTATAAGGGCATTTTCGAATTGCGGATCTATAACTGTTAACGAGAAATTAAGAAGAAGATATGTGTAGCCTATTTTTTTTTGGCGTAGTGGCGCTCCAAGATTATGACTTCTTAACCATCAGAAGTGATCATAGATATTGAACTAAACCGGTCGTTAGAAGTCGTAGTGTTCTGAGTTACGGTGATGGCTATCTTCGAATAAAACACATGCTTCAGGAAGGTGAAATTACTGACTCCGACGGTGAAGTTCTGGACCGTAGAACGATTTTCCCCTCCGGACTAGATGATGGACCTAGTAGTTGATGGCAAGTGATGCAGTGAGATGAGAGGATTGATGAATGTTAGCTTGAAACCACGTCTGAATTTTTCCCCAGCCTGAATACTCCAGCTTAAGTGCTTCATCAGATTTTGAAAAAGGAGGAAATGCTCCTAAGTGCCCATTGACTAAAATTGTAGAACTCTCTACCTGTTGTAAGTACTATTTGCATAGTTTTTCTTTTTATTTATTTGTACCTCTTTAAAAAAAAAAAAAAAAAAAAATATGTTTGCTATACCAGAGTTTAAAAGTGAAATGAATATCTTTGGATAATTTCAATAAGAATAAACATTATGAACAGAAATAGTCTGTAGGTTAATATATAATGTTTGTATGTTTGAACGACCATTAAATGGTAATATGATGGTAATTTTAAAAATATGATGTGTAATTTAAAAGTAACCAGTGAGTGGTTTCAACTTAAAAGATCAGCTGTTATATTGTTTTATTAAGATTATTTTTGATAACTTAGTTGCTTCATTATTTTAAATGTTCAAATAAATTGTGTTTTTTTTTTGTTTATTATCAAAGTTGGTATGTTTTTCTTTGTATAAATCTCTAAATAATTAATTTTTTATATTCACAGTAGACCTATAAGAATGGCCTAACCTTTCTGTGATTAATTAAAAAAAAAAAAAAAAGGGAGAGAAAATTCAACTTTATTAAATTAGGACTTTAAAATTTCTTAAGTTTAAATTCATAACTGACTGTTTTAATGAACATAAATTGAAGTTCACTCAATGTTATACAATCGTATTTTTGATCTTGATTTAAGGATGGATAGATTAATAAGTGAAACAGTAATATTAAATTTAATTTCATAAAATGTTAAATTAAGCTTTAACTCTCCTCTTTCAGAAACATTGTTTTTCTAAAATATACACCAAAATTGTTTTATTTTAAAAAGTAAAAAAAAAAAAAAAAAAAAAAAAAAAAAAAAAAAAATATATATATATCCAGTCATTATACACCACTATACGATTCTTGGTTAACCGATCGGATCTTGTTCAGAATCTCTATGGTTGTTCTAAAATTTTAGTACATCATCATATCCCTATTCTATTAACGGATTTAACTCTTTCCCCTTTTGGTCCTCATATTGGAGGAATTTCAGGTTGCCTGCATTTTTCCAAATTATATGATGATTACACTTTTGTTAATTTAATGTGTATGGAGATTTGAGCTTGATCGGGTTGGAGTGGAGTTGGGTGTTCTTTATGCAATCCAGTATGCTACTTGATTTAGAAATCTGTTGCCCCTTACTACATTTAATATTGTCTTAAAATGATGAGTTCAAAATTATCATTGTTGTATTAACCTATTCGGATTCTTAAGATTTGATTTTTTGATTAGTTTAATATAATTTGCTACCTTTTCCATGGCAACAGATTTCAGTGGAGCTAATCAGTGTATACTTATTTTTTTCTAAATATTTAATTGTCAAGTGAAGATTGAGTAATAAATGAGCTTTTTAAGTTTAAGTAAGTTGTGTTTTAGAAAGAACCCCAAACCACCACAACAAATGGAGCCGTAACAATTCGGTCTCTGGGTTATTGATTTTTTTTTACTTGTATGTATTTATGTATCAAAGAGCAACTGGGTGTTTTTGCAATTAAAATTTTATTTATATGTTCAAGTGTAAAAAGGGGTCTAGGCTCTCTCTCTGTGCTAGTAAGCTACAATTCCCAGTCAAAATTATGCCTTGTGAGCATAACCTTTTCTTATTTACAAAAAGCATAGTCCTGTACTTAAGTTTTATGTATTTATAAGGTTTTCCTTTCCCCTCTCTTTTTCTCATTTTTAAGTTGTCCCCCCCCCTTTTTTCATTTTCTTTTTGGTTTGTTTGTCATTTTCTAACTCTAACTATGGCTGATAAGCACTCGGAAGCAATTGCCACTATTCAGCGAAAAAATGCTTTAGTGGATAATTTGTCAAACATTCCCCCATTCAATGGAGAGGCCAGCTCAGTCTGCTTCTCAGATTTTTCTGAGAAATTTGAGAGTTTTGCCAAATTATTCGACTGGAATGAGGAGGAGAAAAAATTCGTTTTGTTAGCTAGATTATCAGGAGCTGCTTCTAGGCGAATAAAAATTCACAAAGCAAAAACATCTGATGAGCTATTAAAAATCTTAAAAGAGAGTTATACTTCACAGGCCACACCAGATGTTGCCCTCAGTCATTTTTTAAATTTTAAACAGCCACCCAATATGAGTGTTCAGGAGTTTTATGACAAGGCATATGATATGTCATTAAGAGCCCTTGTAATTGAAGGTATCCAGGGTGAAGTAGTCGATAAAAGCCGAACGGCTCTACTACACTCCATGCTGTTGAGCAATCTTACACCAGAAGTGCGAAAGGGGGTAATTGCGAGAAATCCACAATCCCCAGAAGAGGTCCTCAAAATTGCGCTTCTTGAGGAAAAGGCTTATAGGAGCATTAACCCTTTCTACAACCACCGCGAGGAAATTCTCAACCCTAATTTGACCCAATACCTACCGTGTGCTGCAGTTTTTCAGCAAGATAGCTCACAAAAGAAGGAGATAGACCAACTAAAATCTCAAATTGATGTTTTAGCAGCTAAGATAGACAGTTTAGTTGATCTTAGGGCTAGGGATGTACAGGAGAAAAACCAAGAGGTAAGACCCGTAACCTGCTATAGGTGCTCCGTACAAGGCCACTATGCCAGAGATTGTCCACTAAATTTTGTCGACTATAATTTTAGAAGGGGAGGTGGTCAAAATTTCAGGAGCCGTGGGCAAAATTATAGAAACAGAGGTGAAAATCCTAGAGGGAACCACAATCAGCGAGGCGGATATAGGGGAAGAAGAGGTGGTTATTACCAAAACAATAGGAGCACAGCTGCGAACAGAAATGAAGAGCAGGCGGTAAATAACACCCCAGTAGCTAACAATGAAAGTGAGGCTTTAAACTATTAGTGGCCGGATCAGATGTGGTCAAGTCGATCCCCAACAGGCCCCTGGACCCCCCAACTGTGTATAGTATGTTTCAGCCCCAATCATATACATTACCAACTGCAAGAATTTACATAAATAAAGTTTGCCTAAATGCATTATGTGACACGGGTTCTGCAATTAATCTCCTGAGTGGTACTGATTGTAACTGTTTAGAGAATTTTGAAATGGAGAATTGCAATATCCCCATTATGACTGTCACCGGTGAGAAAGTTCACCTAAATAAGAAAGTATTTTTAAAATTTGTTTTTGATAATGTTCAATGTCAAGCTGAATTCTATGTAGTGGAAGGTAAATTAGCAGAGGAATTTAATATGATTTTGGGAATGCCATTTTTGAAAGAGTACCGGGCAAGTATAAATTGTGATACAAATGCTGTCGCTCTTAAAGTGCCAGTTTCAGGCCAATGTAAACAAAGCGTAGAAACCCCAAGTAATACTTCAGGGTGTAATACTTGTCTTGCTACTAATTCTGTAAATATTTCTAACTCTGTATATAGTGTAAATTCTAATAATAATTGTATAAATAATGATTGTGTTAAAAATAATTCTGTAAATATAAAATGTGTCAACAAAGTAGGGGAGAATTCAAAAAGTAGTAATGCCAATAGCCCTCCTGAAAATTGTGCATGTGAGAAAGTTCATGACTCAGTTAATATTGAAAATGGGAATCATAGTAGTGAAAATATGGTAGTTCAGGACCAGCAGTTGAGTAATATGGGAAAAGATGTTGAGATAGTCATTCAAACTGAGTCAGATAAGGAAGTTGAAAGTGTTGCGCAGAACTTTTGCATGCAAACAACATCAGGCGGTAGCTCTGAGGGTAATAACACTGAAAATTTTTCAAGTATTCAAAGTGTCGACAACATTCTTTCAGCAGCGAGTCAGGTAACTCAGGGTAATTTAGCTGAAGAGACTACTGAAATTTGTAATATTGATGAAAGTGAAGATTTGGTAAGTATAGAGGATAAGGTACCTGAAGTCGAGGAGGAGAGCAATGAAGATAGCAGTAGTGATAAAACCAATAAAAATTAAAATATAAGTTTCGCTGTGTTATGTAGCAAAATTTCAATTCCCCCGCAGTCAAAAATGTTAGCCCAGGTTAAAAGTTATAAGGAAAATTTTATTAAGGAAAATGATATTGTTATGTTAGAACCTTTGGCGAAAAATTTAAATCAAGGTCTCCTTACCTCCAGAGCCATTTGCACTAAAGAACATGGCCCATATATCTCATTTGCAAATTTTTCAGACAATAGTATTCTTTTAAATAAAGGAACCTTTGTTGCCAAAATTCAAAAATGTGTAGACCAGTCAAATATACCCGTAACTGATAATAAATTAACCTATAATATAAATTTGGCCCCTCCAATTGGTGACTTTGATCACGCTGATCTCACTTGGAGCTCTGAAATTAATTTAGATCATTTAGAACCCCCATTAAAACTTAAAATGCAAAATTTTCTAGACAAAAACAAAGATGTATTTGCAGCATCGGTCTTAGATTTACCCGGCTGTGATACAATCCCGCATGAAATTAACTTAACTTCAAATAAACCAGTTAAAGGCAAAGCTTATAGAGTCCCCTACAAACTACGTCAAGAAATGGAAGACCAACTTAATACTTTGTTACAGGCGGACATAATTTCACCTTCCATGTCTGAATTTGCTTCTCCGGTTATTCTGGTTCGGAAATCAGACGGTTCCTATCGACTTGCTGTTGACTACAGAAGACTAAATAAAAATCTTGTTAAAGATGCTTATCCAATTCCTAACATCACCGACTCTGTTGATGCTTTAAGTGGGGCTAATTTTTTTTCAACGCTAGATCTAACTAGTGGTTTTTTTCAACAGGTTATTCGACCAGAGGATAGGCATAAAACTGCAATAATCACCCACAAGGGACTTTTTGAGTGGACCCGTAACTGTTTTGGGCTCTCAAATTCAGGTAACAGTTTCCAAAGACTTATGAATGCTATTTTCGGTGATTTAGGCAATCTTGGAATTCTTGTTTATATCGACGACATTGTAATTGCCTCCAGTGATGTTAATTCTCATTTTGAGAAGCTTAGCATGGTCTTTGAAAGGTTAAGACTGCATAAACTTAAACTTAAGCCCAGTAAATGCACTTTCCTTTCGAATAAAATACAATATCTAGGTTTTGAGATTTGTAGTGGCCAAGTATCACCTATCAATAAAAATATTGCCGTAATAGAAAATTTTAAACCTCCAACTACCCGAAAGGCTGTTAGGTCATTTATTGGAACTCTATCTTTCTATAGGAGATTTATACCAGATTTTACTAAGAGAGCTAAAAATCTAATCAACTTAACGAAAGAGACAGGAAAATTTTCGTGGAATGAAGATGCACAGAAAGAATTTGAAGACCTTAAAATGGCTCTTATTTCAAAACCATGTCTTGCACTCCCTGATTTTGAGAAAGAATTCCATTTATATACTGATGCCAGTGGCGAAGCATTAGGGGCAGTGTTATCACAATTAGATGAAAATAACATGCTCCATCCTGTTGCCTTTGGCAGCAGAAAATTGAAAGATGCTGAGACCCGCTACTCCACCACTGAAAGGGAATTACTAGCTTTAGTTTGGGCTACTGCCCACTTCAAATGTTACATTGCTAATACCCATTTTTTCATCTATACAGACCATGCGCCTCTAACATTTATGTTAAAAATTCACGACCCTACATCTCGCATGGCTAAATGGATCTGCACTCTCTCAGACTTTAATTTTACAATCAAGTTTGTTAAAGGTAAGTGTAACAGTGTCGCAGATTTCCTTTCGAGGTATGTCAACAATGATAACTCCAATGATACTGTTAATTGTAATTTTTGTATACAAGTCGAAAAGGAAGTTACTTTTATGCCTCATTCTAATCTACTTGAAAAAATTGGTGAATTACAAAAATCAGACAAGAAATGCTGCGAGATTGCAAGAAAACTAGACCAAGGTGTAGAAATTGCTCCTAAATACATGAAATTTTTTTTTAGAGATGACATTTTAGTTTGTGAGGATACAAGGGAGTCAGCTATTTTGAATAAATCTGTAAAGTTAGTCGTGCCAAAAGAATTGGTTACTCAAGTTTTTGCACTAACACATGAGTCCCTAGCGGCTTGTCATCAAGCCTTTCAAAAGACCATTGATCGCATTCGTGAGCACTTCTATTGGCCAGGAATGTCGTCAGATGTCAAGCATCTAGTGGAGTCATGTATTAGTTGCCAGCAGAAGAGAGCTTATAGAGCGAACCAGCTCGCCCCTCTGCAACGTATGCCGACCCCCCAGTTTCCCATGAACAAGGTTCATTTGGATCTCATTAGACCCTTACCGCAAACTTTTTCGGGAAATAAGTATATTGTCGCATATATAGATTCATTTACTAAGTGGCCAGAAGCATATGCGGTTAGTTCAACCACTTCAGATGTCATTGCGGACACTTTAGCTGATTTCATATCACGCTACGGTGCGCCCTGTTTTATTACGACGGACAACGCGAAGAATCTAATTTCAGATGCGATAGAGCACGTATATAAAATGTTTGGTATTAATCATATTAAGACCTCATCTTATCACCCGGCTGGCAACTCGCAAGTGGAGAGACAGAATCGTACTCTTAAAAATGCACTTTGTCACATAGTCAACCAAAATCAATCTGACTGGGACACTAAACTCAAATTTGCACTACTAGCTATGCGTTCAGCTGTCCACTCTTCAACTAAACTTAGCCCAGCTGCAGTTATGTATGGCAGAAATATGAATCTACCATATAATCTCTTTTCTCAACCACCTTCTTTTAATTATAATGATGCACCCTCTTTTTGCGAACTCTTAATCCCAGCTCTTCAAAAAGTATACACTGAAGTACATAGTAATTTAATTAAAGTTTCTGAGCAGCAGGAAAAATACCGTGAAAAGACAGCTGTTGATAAAAATTTTAAAATAGGAGATCTTGTGTGGTTATTTACACCCACAGTCGCCCCTGGTAATACAAAAAAATTAAGCAAGCAAAATAATGGTCCTTTTACTATAATTGAGAAGCTAAATGAGGTTAATTTTAAAATAGCGCTAGTTGCTAATCCCAAAAATTGTCAGGTTGTCCATGTTGACAGGTTGTCTTCTTTCAAAGACAGACTCCCCATCTGGTCCAGTAAACCAAAACAAACAATTGGCCTGGGATCGACTGAAAACGTGACCATCGATTCACCACACCAACCGCGCGATTCTCCTCCTGTACGCAGGTGTAAGCGTAACCGATTCATTCCCTGGGCACCATATGATAGTAACCGCGCACCAGCAGTAGTGAACGTCAACAATAACGAAACTCCGGTAGCGCCGGAAGTGGAGGAAACAGACAGCGACGCGACTGAAATCATAAATCCCTCTCCCCCACCTCCCATTTCTCCGGAGATTGCAGCGGCAGAGAATAACGAGATGTGCGTAAATAAAAATTTAGCAACGGCAGAAGGCAGTGAAATGCGCGTAGGTAAAAATTCAGCCACGGCAGAAAGCAGTTCAACTGCTGAGCACAGCGATTCGCGCAGGTCTCGTTCATCGATTCGTCCAGCTGCTAAATCGAATAGAAGTAGTCGTTCAATATCGATTTCTAGAACCGACTATTCGCTACGGGATAGAAGAGACCGTCCGAGTTATAAATACTAACTACCTTTTTTCGTTATTCAAGCATTTTTATTCAATTTTACCTTGTTTATTTGTATTTATTTATAGTTTAGTTAATGTGTATGTATATTTAATTATTTTTTTTGACATTTTTAAAACGGAACTTAGTTTTTCTAGCGTATTAAAGGTTTGTTTTGGTTGTGTGTTGATACTCTCATGTAGGCATTTTTAACCCTTTTTATGCCTATACTTAAGGTTTTTGTCTGTTTTATGGTAGATTATGTGGTATATACCCGTCCGCACCCCGTTTTCGTACATTTTGGGTATATTTTTGCAAAAAAAAAAAAAAAAAAATGAAACGAATGTAATTTTTGTTACTTTAAAATTTTTTTAGGATGTTGTGTTTTGTATGCCCTTTTGCCGAGGTAGATCTGTTTAGTTCAGTTTTTTTTAATGCATCAGTGTTTTGTATATAACTTTTTAAGTATGTGTTTACTTTAATTTCTACATTTTAACTAGATAGATTTATTATTTACTATACAGTTTGTGGTTTTATTTGAGCTTAAACTTTAAGGAGTGTGGGCCCTTTTTCTTTTTCTAGTACATACTGTCTCATGTACATGCCTGTATGTTGTTGTGTGTGGCTAAAAGTGCTAAAATTAACTATTTTATTTATTCTACTTCCTATTTTTGTGGAATGTGTGTTTTCCTTCCTGGTGATATATGTCACCACCCCTGTTTTTTATTTTATTTTGTGGAATGTTTTCCCTGTAGTGCCCAAAAGGCCCGAAACTGCTTTTTGCTATAAGTAGCACAGAGGCAGAGATACTCTTTCCCATGCACATTACTTGTACGTGCATTTGTAAAATCTACATAATATCCCGAATCATTAGACTGTGTTCGAAAACAAACATGTGTTCTCATATAAAATTGTTACAATTGTGTGCGTAATTCTCTAACATGGTCTGTGATACCATAATTTGTGTCTTACAGATGTATATGTATATATTTTTTTTGTGTGTCACCAGTTGCTCTTGTGTATTTTTGTATAATAGAATTAATATGTGTTTTACAAATTTCATTGACATTTACAGTGTTGTAACTATGATATTACTAGTACTTATTTACATTAATAGATAGTGTTGTAATATACTGTGATGCCAATTATTGAAGTTATGTATATAAGCAGTATAGTGACAATTAATCAGTGGGCACTTCTCTTCTTTTTCGGCTAATTTTTTTTTTTTCAAAATTCAATTTATGTATTATTTACAGTTCTGTTGCCAGAAGTCTCTGGAAGGATGCAGTTATGCGTAGGAATGACAGTAGTAGGGAAGTGAGGTTTCACAATCAGGTGGAACATGTGTTCTTTTACAGGTGCAGAAAATATCTTGGTCATTTTAGTGGTAAAATCAGCCTTGTGGTCCCTCCTCTGGTAGTACTCTTTTATGGTCATGTTTCAGGTAATATTTTAGGTAATGGTTTCTACGGATGTGCGAGCTCTGGTTGTATATATCCGGAATATATTGTCAGGGTGGTATTTCAGCGGTGAACTCTCTGGATCCCGTCCCGGATCGATGTATGATCTGTGTTTGTGGGTCAGTTTTTTCAGTGTTGAGGTCCCAGCATGCCATGTGGTACCAAGTTACCTTTCAAAAAAATAATTTGTTTTCTCAAAAAAAAATTTTTTAATTAGCCGGGGGGAGCAATCTTGTTACGGTTGGTTTCAACAATTTTTTTTTAATCTACATTAATTATTTAAATCACTTTCTCAACATTTATTTAAAAGCACTCTTTTTTTCTGTTTCTAATAAAAATTTAAATAAATAAAAGTAATTGTAATAATTATAATAAAATCAGTTTTTATTTTTTCTTCTTTCTTTTTCTTTTTGCAAAGTAATTTCAACGTTTATAGTCTAACGTAGCTTCCTGTTTTTCAAATACGAAAAGCAGACAGCAAGGGAGGGATGTTTTGTCAGTAGACTGCACAGGTGGAAAATTTGGAGTCATCTAGTCTGACTTTGATATAAGAATGACCGACCGCCCTGTATAAGAATTACGTTATCTTATGAGTGTACTATACACGCAATTAGGCTTTGTAAGTTTACGTCAGGCTTCAATTGGCTCTGCTATCAGGCGGATAGCTGGCGCCCATGTAAACAGAGGCTAACAGGACCCCCTTCAGCACACGCCATGGGGGTGATGTATGGTTTCCTTCCCCCATGAAGCGGCCGGCAGAGTGGAGCGGCAAGCTGTAGTCTTCACGATGAGTCCATTTTTCCTTTTGTTTCCATTCCCGTACCCCTGGCAGAGTGGATCGGTCCCGTTTTTCAAGCAGCGCGGAAGAATGAATGTTTACGACACTTGTTGCTTGGCCAAGAGACCTGTCGTTTGACTCGTAAAAAAAGTTCGACTTATTACGGGGCTCGAAGATTGGCCTGTGGGCTGGATCGCGAAGTTGTTGAAGGCGGACAGGTTTCTGGAAGATTTTTTTTTTTTTTGAGAGTGGGGCATTGATGGCCCTACATTAACCATCCTAAATCATGATGTTATGATGAAAAGAGGCTATAAGGGCATTTTCGAATTGCGGATCTATAACTGTTAACGAGAAATTAAGAAGAAGGTATGTGTAGCCTATTTTTTTTTGGCGTAGTGGCGCTCCAAGATTATGACTTCTTAACCATCAGAAGTGATCATAGATATTGAACTAAACCGGTCGTTAGAAGTCGTAGTGTTCTGAGTTACGGTGATGGCTATCTTCGAATAAAACACATGCTTCAGGAAGGTGAAATTACTGACTCCGACGGTGAAGTTCTGGACCGTAGAACGATTTTCCCCTCCGGACTAGATGATGGACCTAGTAGTTGATGGCAAGTGATGCAGTGAGATGAGAGGATTGATGAATGTTAGCTTGAAACCACGTCTGAATTTTTCCCCAGCCTGAATACTCCAGCTTAAGTGCTTCATCAGATTTTGAAAAAGGAGGAAATGCTCCTAAGTGCCCATTGACTAAAATTGTAGAACTCTCTACCTGTTGTAAGTACTATTTGCATAGTTTTTCTTTTTATTTATTTGTACCTCTTTAAAAAAAAAAAAAAAAATATGTTTGCTATACCAGAGTTTAAAAGTGAAATGAATATCTTTGGATAATTCTATAAGAATAAACATTATGAACAGAAATAGTCTGTAGGTTAATATATAATGTTTGTATGTTTGAACGACCATTAAATGGTAATATGATGGTAATTTTAAAAATATGATGTGTAATTTAAAAGTAACCAGTGAGTGGTTTCAACTTAAAAGATCAGCTGTTATATTGTTTTATTAAGATTATTTTTGATAACTTAGTTGCTTCATTATTTTAAATGTTCAAATAAATTGTGTTTTTTTTTTGTTTATTATCAAAGTTGGTATGTTTTTCTTTGTATAAATCTCTAAATAATTAATTTTTTATATTCACAGTAGACCTATAAGAATGGCCTAACCTTTCTGTGATTAATTAAAAAAAAAAAAGGGAGAGAAAATTCAACTTTATTAAATTAGGACTTTAAAATTTCTTAAGTTTAAATTCATAACTGACTGTTTTAATGAACATAAATTGAAGTTCACTCAATGTTATACAATCGTATTTTTGATCTTGATTTAAGGATGGATAGATTAATAAGTGAAACAGTAATATTAAATTTAATTTCATAAAATGTTAAATTAAGCTTTAACTCTCCTCTTTCAGAAACATTGTTTTTCTAAAATATACACCAAAATTGTTTTATTTTAAAAAGTAAAAAAAAAAAAAAAAAAATATATCCAGTCATTATACACCACTATACGATTCTTGGTTAACCGATCGGATCTTGTTCAGAATCTCTATGGTTGTTCTAAAATTTTAGTACATCATCATATCCCTATTCTATTAACGGATTTAACTCTTTCCCCTTTTGGTCCTCATATTGGAGGAATTTCAGGTTGCCTGCATTTTTCCAAATTATATGATGATTACACTTTTGTTAATTTAATGTGTATGGAGATTTGAGCTTGATCGGGTTGGAGTGGAGTTGGGTGTTCTTTATGCAATCCAGTATGCTACTTGATTTAGAAATCTGTTGCCCCTTACTACATTTAATATTGTCTTAAAATGATGAGTTCAAAATTATCATTGTTGTATTAACCTATTCGGATTCTTAAGATTTGATTTTTTGATTAGTTTAATATAATTTGCTACCTTTTCCATGGCAACAGATTTCAGTGGAGCTAATCAGGGTATACTTATTTTTTTCTAAATATTTAATTGTCAAGTGAAGATTGAGTAATAAATGAGCTTTTTAAGTTTAAGTAAGTTGTGTTTTAGAAAGAACCCCAAACCACCACAACATAAGCTCGTGATGTATTTTAATAATGTTATACTATTTGAAATCTGATGAAACTGGCATGCACTTGTATGGTGCACAAAAAATTGCTTACTGTAGAATTTGGAGGGCAAAGTATTTATGAATCATTTAGAGGGTCTCACAAAAGAATTCGGTTACTTAATGGTTTGCGAGGCACACTTGTTGTAAGCGTATGTTAATAATGTTGCACTATTTCAAACATAATAAAAAATCTATATATTATTGAGGTGCCCTATTGGATGCTTACTGCAGAATATGACGTGAATACCAGTTATAGTTCATTTACAGGGACACACAAAATATTTCGGTTTCAGTACTCTCTATGAGTGATAAATGCTGGAAGTGCATTTTCAGTTGTGGCATGCAGTTTTAAGTTTAGCTACTATTTTGCTTTCTACGTGGTGCGTAAAATCTTATAGATAATATACAGGGATTTCCAAAATAATTCGCAAGCATTACTGTGTATGAGTGTTAATTTACCAAGGATGTTTTTAATTGGCTTATGCGTTTTGCAGTTGAACTATATTTATTATATTCATAAATTCATATACAGAGCTACGCAAAGAACTGAATATATTACCGTTTATGCATGGTAATTTCGGAAAGAACGTTTTTAGTTGTGTTATGCATTTCTTTCCTGAATAAAATTTTAGTTTAATTTGAGGCGTCTATGAGTGAAGATATGTTGCTGTAAAAATATTCAAGTAAATTTTTGTCTATTTGTGGAAATTTCTGAAGTCAAATTTTTGATTGTGTTATCCTTTTAATAATTAAGCTAAATTTAAGTATTCTATACAGTGCATACGCTATAAAAAGTGTGCGGTGAAGCTTGAAGAAATTAGAATACCTTGCTGGATGAAAGCGAATTTTGCAAAAATTTGATTTTGAAATGTTATGCATTCTCTAAGTTGTTTACTTATGTACCTTCGTTCACGTTCATATTATTTAATTCTGAAGTTCCGTTAGAGTATTGTTGAATTATTGGAAAGTGTTTCGTAATCTATGCATTCGTAATTTATATTTCTTTTTTTTGTTTTGTGATGGATTCATCTCAGGTTATTAATCATTCAGCAAGGTTTGAAAATAAAATATATTTTTTATTTAGTTCAGTACTTTTTCATATATTATTGAAATTCGATGAAATTTCGTCATATTTTCAACAACATATTTATTTAATTTTAACACATATTAAATAATATTACTTTTATCCATATTTTTAACTTCATTAAATTAAAGTACATTTAGCTATTGAAACTAATATAGTGTAATATAATAGATATGCAGTACCTGTTATCCGTTTGTTATATAAATTTTTGGTCTCGTTATTTAAACAAACTCACAATTTTTTTTTTATTTATGTATTTAAAGATTATACATGCATAAAACCTGCAATATTATTTTTTAGATATCTAACATTAATAGAAACATTTTTAACGTCACTTTTTAATAATTGGAGACAATAGAACGCAGGCTGAAAACAAGAAAGTACAATCATATCACACTTTTGAGATACTCATATATCAGGTAATCCAGAAAGTAAGTTCCGTTTTCAATTTTCGCTGCGGAATAGCTGCGTTTGTTAGTTCAAGCATGCGCGTTCTTTCTGCTGAGTCATTGGCAAGAAAGGAAAGGCATTTTCAGATCGCTGACTTATGCGGAGCTTGTTTGGTGAGAGTTTAAAATTAAAATAGAAAAATCCCTGACGGCTCGGCCTACAGGCACAGGTAGATTTCGAAGACGCAGACCGTGGGGCGCCTGTTTGTCGGGAATTTGCCATGATGCGGCAGTTGGAACCGCCTTTTTCGAAACCTAACTTGTTTGCAGGCGGAGCCGGCAGGGATTTTTTTTTTTTTTTTTTTTTTTTTTTTTTTTTTTTGCTATAAGGGTTAGTCCTATAAAAAACTTGTCACTATAAAAGTTTTAGATAATATTAAGAGGATTTATAATAAATTTAAACGGATTTGATATCTTCTGAATTGACGAAGTTATGAATTTTTTTTCTTCTAAAACCCCCTCCCCCCCCTTAAGGCAATTTTTAATTATATCAAAAATCGGTCATACATCAATTTCCGGCCCTTTTCCTAGAAGTAATAATAACTTCAAACGGATTCGATACGTATCATAAGTAAGAAATTATGGGATTTTTCTGATTTCAAAAAAAGCCCCCCATCCCCCCCCCCTTGGTTCGATTTTGCCCATTAACGAACTTGACCGAGATTTTATGCCCCTTGATTTTATGTATCAGTTTCGAAAAGATACGGGAGTTAGAACCGCCTACTTCGAAAAATAACTTGTTTGCAGGCGGAGCCGGCAGGGATTTTTTTTTTTTTTTTTTTTTTTTTTTTTTTTTTTTTTTGCTATAGCGGTTGGTCCTATAAAAAATTTGTCAATATAAAAGTTTTAGATAATATTAAGAGGATTTATAATAAATTTAAGCGGATTTGAAATCTTGGGAATTGACGAAGTTATGAATTTTTTTCTTCTAAAACCCCCTCCCCCCCCTTAAGGCAATTTTTAATTATATAAAAAATCTTTCATACATAAAATTTCGGCCCTTCTCCTAGAAGTAATCATAACTTCAAACGGATTCGATACGTATCATAATTAAGAAATTATGGGTTTTTTTCTGTTTTGACAAAAAGCCCCCCCCCATCCCCCCCCCTTGGTTAGATTTTGCCCATTAACGAACTTGACCGAGATTTTATGCCCCTTGATTTTATGTATCAGTTTCGAAAAGATGCGGGAGTTAGAACCACCTACTTCGAAAAATAACTTGTTTGCAGGCGGAGCCGGCAGGGATTTTTTTTGTTTTTATTTTTTTTGCCAAAGCGGTTGGTCCTATAAAAAACTTGTCAATATAAAAGTTTTAGATAATATTAAGAGGATTAATAATAAACTTATGCGGATTTGATATCTTGTGAATTGACGAAGCTATGATTTTTTTCTTCTAAAACTCTCTTTTTTCTCCCCCTTGGGGCCATTTTTAATTGTATCAAAAATCTGCCGTACATAACTTTTTGGCCCTTTTCCTAGAAGTAATAATAACTTTAAACGGATTCGATACGTACAATAATTAAGAAATTATGGGTTTTTTTCTGTTTTCACAAAAAGCCCCCCCCCCAATTTCCCCCCCTCCTTGGTTCGATTTTGCCCATTAACGAACTTGACCGAGATTTTATGCCCCTTGATTTTATGTATTAGTTTGGAAGAGATTTATGCAGGATTTTACCAGTTATCGTGTCTATAAAAAAGTGACATAGACAGATAGATAGATAGATAGATAGATAGATAGATAGATATATAGATACTGTTGAACTGGGGTTGGTTTTGGTTTCTGGGAGTCATGATCGGCGTAGATCTGCAAAAATATTTCAAAAATTCGAACTTAGGTGAGAATGTAATAGGTAGTATTTCTTACGAAATCTACCTAAAAGTCCTTCCGGCCTGTACCGGGAAGAAAAGGTAGCTTTCCTGTATCTTCGTTTTAAAATTTTACCTAATATTACTCGAAAACAGCAAGCTAAAATGCAAAGAAACCGATTTAAACAGATTCGTTAATACTGTTTTTGAATAAGAATTTCGCCAAATTATTGAGCTATAGCCAAGTTGGCTTCATTTATGAAGACTTATTTTGTGATATATATGGATATAAATATATAAATCAACATTTGAATGGAGTTTGGTTTTGGGGTCTGGGGGTCATGATCGGTGAAAATATATCGAAATTTTCCGGAATTGCTTTCCTCCGAACGGCTGCAATAGGTAGCTTTACACTTTTTTGTATTGAAAGCTACCTAAAAAAATTAACATGCCACCACATGCGAGTTACGGTCTGTCTTCCGTTATCTGAATGCTAGTCATATCAAACGAATTGAAATTCACAGACAAATTTGTGAATTTTACGGACAAAATGCAATGAGTGATTCGATGGTAAGGAGGTGGGTGCGAAGTTTTAATGAAGGACGTGAAAACGTTTATGATGAAAAACCAAGTGGGCGGCCGGCTCTGATTGATGATGATTTGCTTACAGAAGTTAAAAAGAAGATTAAGAAGCAAGCAGTTCACGGCTGACGACGAAGTGTAAAACGCTGTTACAGCATCTTTGGAATCGCAGGCGGCATCTTTTTACGACGAGGGTATACAAAAGCCCTGCTATAATAAATGCTTCAACAATGGTGGCAACTATGTTGAAAAAAAAACCAAGGCATTGAACATAATTAGGCATTAACAGTGTTTTTCTAATAAACGTTTTCTTTTCTTTAATTGCTTAACGGAGCTTACTTTCTGATTTGCTCAAGTGTTTGACAAGTTTTTCTTCACAATAGTAAAAAAAATATGTATTATACTTGCTTCAAATTCGTAATATACCATTGTAGTTTTTTTTTTTTTTTACTTTTGTTGTTTGTTTGATTGTTTGAATAGCCGTATGGGTCAGGCACCACTCCACTTTGCTTGAGAGCGTAGGAGTAAGCGCCTGGTTCGACTGCCGCTGACTTCGTTGTACACTCTTTGTGAAGTTCCCTCCAGTATTCTTCAGTGACTTTATTTCCTTGTGTCTATCAAGTCTTCATCTCGACGAAGACTTATAAGCGGATATTTGTATCAAGCACACAAGCCTGTTGTATGTCATCAATAATAATAATAATAGTTGATTGTTTAGTATTCGTGTCACATTTTGATTGATACGTGCAAAAAATATTTAGCACGATGAATCGAATCTGAACTGCTATCGATTCAATGTAGAGATAATTTTGTTTTCATAATTTATTTTCACATTTTGATTTATTCAATTCTTTCGATATTTTTACATTTATTATTGAAATTCGAACGAATTCAGTTTTCTAAAATACTTATATTTTAAGTAATATAATAAATAAATTTAATTTTGTCCTACGCTAATATATCTTGAAATATATATCCACATACAATTTATTATAAAATTGATGAAATGCATGATTTTCACCTTTTGTAATATTACATTTAAGACGTTTTATTTAAGCTATTTAACAGAAAATGTTAAAAAAATAAGAACTTAAGGATTACACAAGCGAGAATCTGCAATTTTACTTTTACAATTCTAAGATTAATTGAAACATTCGGTTTTCTAACGCCACTTTTTATTGATTTAAAAGAATACAACATAAACAAAAAGTAACAAATCACATATACATCTTTCTACTGAGATGTTTACACGTATATATTTGAGTAGAGTTTCTTCCCTAAGGAAAACAAATATGTCTCGTATCATTTAAAATAACAGGTATGCCAATACTTTTCTTCTCTTCAGAATTTGATACCAAAATGCAAAACTGTAGATGATGCATCACAGTATTTTTCTTTACTTATACAGGAAATTGAGAAAGAAATATTTGTTTATTAATTTTATTCAATAAAATTTGCATTTATTATGGTATTTAAATCAAATTAAATTTTCTCTACCACAGCTTATTTATATATTTTCTAATATAAACAATAAGTAATTTAAATTTTAATCCATATTTATTTTGTTATCCATATACACTCTAATGAGTTTTAAGTATTTATCCTTATATAATTTGTTATAAAAAAAATTCAATGCAGAGTGCATAAAGTTTTTTTTTTCTTTTTGTAGTATTAATTTTTAGACTTATTATTTAAGAAATACAATAGAAACTATTAACTAAGTAAGTATTTAAAAAATACACACGTATAAAACCAGAAATGTTGTTTTTAGAAATCTAGGCTCGATAGAAATATTTGCCTTTTAACAGAACAATACAACACAGACAGAAAACAACTCATAACAAATATATATTTCTTTTGAAATGTTTATATATTGGACTAGATTGTATTCCATTTTTAGAGCTGTGTGAAAAAAGAATTACTTTGTAGTTCATTCATCAAAAATTGTTTCGTTAACCATTCAGCAAGTTTTGAAGAAAACATATTGTATTACAGATGGAAATATTGTCGATTCATTTTGTTTCGTACTTGTTACATATATGTCTGAAATGCGATTGAATTCTTTCAAGCACACATTAAAAAATTATTAAATGTATCTATATTTCGCATTTAAATCACATCTCTTTATTTTTGAATTGACTTATTGCACGGTTCAACGTTCTAGATATGTGGCTTTTAAAATAAATAGGCGTATAGGGCGCAAATGTGATAAGGTAAAGCCAGGAGAGATTGCACGGTCGGAGAGATTGCGTACATAGAGGTTCGGGGGGAAGGAGTGGAGTAAGCGCGCAGCGACTCCAGGTAGTTGTACAACAGCAGTAGTGGAGTATCTACTTGAAAGTGCACGTTGATTGTTTTGAGTGTCTAAGATAAAGTATTGCTATTTTGTTTTGTTTTCCCAAAGTAAGTGCTTGAAGTTTCATAGCTATTCATAAGAATTTCTATACAATGTTAGTAGTACAAAATATTTTTAACTTAAACGATTTTTCATAAGCTACAAATCTAGATTAACAATGTGAACATCAACGGTTCGTTTTAGTAGCGGCCATGTTTTTATAAAAGGCCCCGCAATCTCTCCTACCGAAATTGGAGAGTTTACGCATCTGCTACTTAGGAGAGATGGCGCATTTTTTCCATTAGTTTCCATGCTAGGAGAGATTACACAGCCTATTGGTAAATTTGCCTAAAAAAATGAAAAGTGAAAATGGACTAGTTTTAAGTTAAACGTGTTATCAAGTAACTTAATGTTATTTTGTAATCTTATCTGGACTTGCTTTTTCCGATTATTTAATTTTTTTTCCCTTTAATTAAAATTTTTTAATCGTTTTTAAACTTATTTCCTTTTTCTAATTCGTAAATCATTAGGTTGAAATATTCCCTCCTAATACAATAATATTTGTTCACAAAAACCTTACAATAATGTCATTTAAGTGTAATTATTATTGTTATCCAGTTTATTGTAGCTATTATTAGTAACAATCTCTCCTACCCAATTGCGCAATCACACCAACCCTGTAAGGACAGATTGCACAAAACAACTTTCTTGGTTTTATTACAACTGTTCTATTAAATTACAACATAACAACAAAATAGCAATGGAAATGCATAAAAAACAAATGAAGTCAAAATTATTCATGGATAGTTTAGCAAAATATTAATATTTAGAATTTTTATCGTTATTCTTTTGATTTGTGCGCAGACTATCCTAGCTTTACCTTACAAGAAATGTGATAAAAAACTACAGGCACGTATTATACGTAGGTTATAGGAATAAAAGATTAAAAATTAAGAAAGGATGATCACAATAAAAAGAAAAGTGCCCAGTTAAACTGATGACATTGAGCTCGCAGGCTATTCACACTAATTGTATATTAAACCTACACATATGATTCTGGATGAATTACCCATTTAGATAAATTAAGGGGTATTAGCAACCCCCCCCCCCCCTTTATACTTAGCCAATGAACCTCCAAATCTAATAAGGGAAGCGCTTTATCAGAATAAACCTGTATACCAAATTTGAAGCAAATCGGATAATTTTGCATCAAAAATACATTTATATAAATTAAGAGGGGATTAGCCCCCGTCTCCACTTTATTCTTAACCAATGAACCCCCAAAAATAACCAGGAAAGCGCTTTATCACAATGAATCTTTATACATACTTTGAAGCAAATCGAATAATTCTGCATGAAAAACATCATGTATCTAAATTAACCGTCCCCCCCTTTATAGTTAACCAATGAACTCCCAACACTAATCAGTGAAGCGCCTTATAAGAATGAACATATATACAAAATTTAAAGCAAATCGGATATTTGTATCAAGAGTTATCGTGTTACGTATATATCATACATACATACATACGTACATACAGATCCTGTGGGAACATTACCTCTGAGGCTTTGATAGCCTGTGAGCTAAAAACTAAGATTTCTAATGCTATGTACATGCTATTTATTTACAAAAAATATAACTTTCACTATCAGATTACAAGAAAAGTAATAGTTACACTTTGAAATAATCTTTATTTGTTATTTATTATTATTATTTTCTTTTTGCTGTGAATCTGGTAAAAGTTCTTTGCAAAGAATGAGGGGAGCGTATACGGTGAATATACCTAAAAATAAAATAATTATGTATAAAAAGGTATGTGCACATTATACAACTGAGCGTGTTATACGCCGAAATATACGGCTTGCTTTTTTATTATTATTTTTTTTTAATATATTAAGTGTTTACTATATGATCATTGCAAATATTACGGCACAAATGATAAGTAATAAGAATTTACTCTAAATAAGATGCATGTTAAAGATTAACCCATTTACAACCAAAACTATAAGAAGGGTTATTCACCTCTTTTTGCTGAAAGTCGTTTGCGGGAGAGAGAATACACCTTCCTGGGCAGCCGAAACATTTTGTTTAAAGCCGAGAATATCACTAAATACCAGTTGAAAACGGTCTATCTATTCCCAGCTAACCCTGTAAGGGATTAGCCAGAAAAGAATCACAATTTATTGAAGCTTTAACGAAAAAAACGCTTTGTTTTACAACAACATTACAATTCAGGAGTTTATATATAAAATTTTGAATGTCATGATTCCAATGATAAAAATTTTTAAACCCGTAACATTAATATTTAATTTTCATCTATACATAAAATAATAAATCAGTTCATTAAATTGATAAAGCTCATAAAGCATATTTAACTCGTATATTTTAGTTTTAAATGTATATAAAAAAAAAAAAATCTGATTGCATCATTGCATAGATGACAAATTATTCCTGGGGTTGTTAAAGACTCTTTTAGGAGGAAAAGTAGTCGGCACTTTAAAGAGGAGAATTTTTCAGCTCTTCTTTTATATTAATTCAGAAATTCTCGTATCATTTTCCACTACGAATTTCGAATGGTGATCTTCTCTTTATTAATTCCCAAATTTTCTGCCATTAAATATGTAGTGGACTGAAAACTTAGAAAGGGAGTCTAATTTTTCGAATGTGAACGTTCTGCTCATATTAACCTGTGTGCGTAACAGCGACATTTGTACTCTATTTTACTTTAATTTTCCGAAGTGTGTTTGTGGCTCTCGGAATCTGCGGTTATTGGTTTTCTCTGTGGTTTTATGGAAATTAGGCTACGGAGATTGGTCTGCTGAATACAAAAGCAGAATCAGAAATTCGTATCCAAAGATGTGGGTCGAGATGACCTGCCTTTTCAGTATAGTAAGACCAGCTGGGAATGTTGGAGATAAAAACTTGCACGTGTTCCAGACATCGAAAAGTTTCGAATTTGGCTAAAGGCGATTTGCAGTTTGGTAAGGGTTAACTTTGTTTATAGTTCAATAAAGATGGTCGGAAACCACAGGTTGCTAGGCTTAGGAACATTTCAGTTAGTTTGTAAAAGTGTGAAATATATATATATACAGTATGCCCACTAAAGTCCCTTGCCACCCTCTTAACTTCGGAACGGCTGCTGCTATATTCATAAAAGTGGTGCCTAGGTATAGTAAAGTAGCCATGCGCTATACAATGAAACCGCCTACAGCACCCCTGGTGGAAGGCTGCGGAGTTAGCATTCCTATCTCGAAAACGGAAAGAGATAGAGAAAAAAAGTGATTTACAAAGTTGTAGAGTATCATCGATTTAGTACGAAAAGACACCTTGTGGACATTGATGCGAATAATAGAACGGTTAAAACGCGCCTACGCTGTGATTTCCTACACTGTGACGTGACAAAACGATCTTAGAAAGAAAGAAACAACCAGTTATGAAACAGCAGGTCTGTGCGACCCCTCCACAAACATTGCAGGACATTAAACGACGCTATTACGGACGCTTGTGCCAACGTGTGCAACGTGAAAGTCAAACAAACATCTAAATATGCATTGCTACTGACTGTGAGAAGTTTGAAAATCTAAAATAAAGGTATATTATTATAACTAGTTGCTTTTTTTCTTTCTAAGATCGTTTTGTCACGTCACAGTGTAGGAAATCACGAAAAGACAAATGCGTGTTTTAACCGTTCTATTCTTCGCATTAATGTCCACAATGTGTCTTTTCGTACTAAACCGATGATGCTCTACAACTTTGTTAATCACTTTTTTTCTCTATCTCTTTCCGTTTTCGAGATAGGAATGCTAAGTCCGCAACATTGCACCAGGTGGCGCCGTAGGCGGTTTCATTGACTAGCGCATGACTATTTTACTATACCTAGACACTACTTTTTTTAATATAGCAGCAGCTGTTCCGAAGTTAAGAAGGTGGCAAGGGACTTTAGTGGGCGTACTGTATATATTTTTAGAGCAATACCCGTGACTACAGCTTGAAGTTATTAGTGAATACGCATGAGCAGCCAGAGTGGTTTAAGTATGTGAAGTTTCTTGAATTAGTATTTTTTTTTATTTCTTTGTATTATTGAATATTGATCAAAAGACAAATTATTGTTAGTCACAGTGTATCGTAGGCAAAATTTAAAAGAAGTTATCTCTTCCTAATTTGTTTTAAATAAAATGGTTTTTACATATAAAGCTGGTTATATCTGTTCTTCAATTTGACGGCGTTGTCGGGAACGTCACAAACAAAGCAAATTTGTATTTCTAAAATAGTGGTATCTTGGTAGTTAATTTAATTATGCACATCTATCTTGACATCTGAGTCCTAGGCGGGGCTAGTTGAGCTTAAGCCGAAAGGTAGGTCTCCCCGCCCGGTTTCACCTTGACCGTTACGTCAACGCAATACCAGAGAGTAATGGGTTGAAGAAGATTAATTAAAAATATTTATACAAATTTCACTTAAAGCCACATTTTAAAAAATATCAGCTCTTTCATCAAATTGAGAACATTTCACAAAATATATACTTGAAACGTACGTATTTTATATAAATAAATCGTATGTATTTAGAAAACAAAAAAAATATATAGAATAAGATAAATAATCATCATAAAGGAGATATATAGGATCCAACATTGGCAGTGTTATGTCTACTTATACATGTCGGTTGATGATAAACTATGCATCCAATAACTTAAATAATATAAATATATGTAAAACAATATTGATAATTATTCTACGTGTGTTAAAATTGTGAAAAGTAAAATCATTTAAATAAAAAAATCTATAAAATATTTTCATGTAGAATTCAAAAATACAACTTAAAAATATTCTCAAAAATAAAATTGTTCCTATTTAGATTATAAACGACAAAATATAGACAGTAAATAAAAATAGTTATGACTGCAGTCTTAAGTCAGAAATTATCCATAATTTGCAATCTTAATCCCTATCTAAAAAAAAAAAAAAAAAAACATAAAAATATATTGATTTTAGACGTTGATTAAGCTTTTTAGAGAAAAACGTTATCATAAATTGAAAATAAATTTCTTTTCTTGAAAGCGCAAAAAGAACAATTTCGCATTATGTTGCTTTAAAATTAGAAAAAAAGGGGAAAAACAAGAAATAGTTTTGTTCAAAAGAAAAATACATTTGTTTTAATATAATATGTCATTTAGCATTTTTTTATTTTTTAAATATGTTACAAAGTTTTTATATTTTATTCTAGAATTAAAAAGACGTGCCATCGAAAATAAATTTGTTATTTCTTTTTATATATTTTCAGGTATGATCAATACGAAACGATGTGTCTTTATCTTTTAATCATATAATTAATAAAATCTTATTCAAGAAACAAAAAGTATAATGAGAAATTATGCATTTATCCCTTTTTCATATTAATGCTCGCTTACGAATAATGAGAAACTGAAAGCAAAAGTATTCAGAGAATATGTATCTATTATATTAAAATTTCCTTGTGTTTTTGTATTTTACGTACTCATGCGAGAATATCGTAAACTGCAAGATGACACAAACGACAGTTACTCGCGACTCGTTAGACAAGAAAACAAACATTAGCTTGGCGATAATGGCAGGCTAGCTAAGCTCAAGATAATGGAAATCTTCCCATTTTTTTAAAAATCCGAAATCCTCTAAGCCAGCGCTTTGTAAACCTGAAATTTCCAGGGCTGCATCGAAGTAAATAAAACCAGAATGATGTTAACAGATTAAATTGGGAGGTGTTCACAGGAAATGTGAACTAATTTTATTGATACAATTATTTTAACTTTTAAACCATTTACAACAGGGACCTTCAACACAAATGGAACAATGTAGTTAGCAGGATGGAACACTTAGTTGCATACCAACTGAACTTACTGGTTATAGGTAATCGACTTGCAAGCGAAATAGGGAGACGTAAAAAATCTAAAAAATTAAAAATTAAATAAAAATATTTAAAAATATAATAATGAAGTAGAAGTTTAACAATAAAAAAGTAAAAAAAGTAAATAAAATCAAAATATTTTCAATTAGATCCATGAAGATCACAGACGAATCTTACCGAGGGTCGAACCCATCTCAAAAGAGAAATAAAAATCTCTTTACGGAAACTATGCATTTAATTTAAAGTTAGAAAATAATAAATTTTATTAATAAAAATCCAACAGGCAGAATAAGGGTTTTTTTTTTAATAAAAAAAAAGACAAAAGACAAGAAAAATTATGTATAATTGGAGATAGAGGAAAACTCAATCTTCATCATCAATTAATAAGGCATATTTAGGCCGTTTACGGTTATTAAGGTCGTATACCTCATAGTCTGGCAATTCTGCTATAATTTCGTTAGGTATGTTTTAAATAGTTTTATAAAATGTTTTGGAAAGTAGACATGTTCGTTGTTTTAAGAGGTGGCGCAGAGATCTCTGCGGATAGTAGTGTTTCTTAGGTAACGATGGCCATTCCTGATAATTCTAAGATTTTTATTATGGGATCTATATAGGTAGTTCATATTGGTGTTACTAGCAAAGCGCCAGATTAGACAAGCATAAGTTGAGATAGATCGAATGCATGCGTTACATAAAATAATTTTAATTTTAATAGAATGAGTGTCACTTTGGAGGAGAGGTGAAAGCGATTTAGAGATACCAGCGACTTTGCCTCTAATATTTGTAAAATGTTTATTCCGGGTGAGTCGTCTATCAAGGGTAACCCCCAGATATTTAGTATTGTTAGCCCAGGGAATAGTAGTATTAATGATGTTAATACAGTT
Organism: Maratus michaelseni; assembly: GCA_963931845.1. Classification (NCBI taxonomy): domain Eukaryota; kingdom Metazoa; phylum Arthropoda; class Arachnida; order Araneae; family Salticidae; genus Maratus; species Maratus michaelseni. Next base: position 297,341,453 of record OZ007589.1, on the reverse strand, counting down.
AGGGTAAGTGAATGTTTTAGAAAAATAAAGAGAGTAGTTTTTTGTTCAGTAGGCCTGGTGCACCATTGAGTACACCATGAGTACAGCCATCTATGTGTTTTTGAAGAATTTTATAAATAGTGTATGGGTGACGTGCAGAAGCGTAATTGCTGTATCGTCCGCGTACAGGGCAAGTAAATTTCGCAAAGTGCGAGGGATATCGTTAAAAATATGTTAAAAAGAGCAGGGCCCAGGTCGGAGCCTTGGAGTATGCCTGCGAGTATATGGTAGACTGTAGAGAATATACTATTGATGCGGACGCAAAAAGGCGGTCGTTAAGGTATGAACTGGAGTCGGAAGTAACGTGCTACAAGTAGCGAAACTACTGTAGCTTCTACATTTTACAGTGGTTTATAGTGTAGCGCGCTACATTTTGAATAATGTAGTGTAGCGAGTAGCAAAAAATCCGTAGTTTGTAGCGAGATCCGACGCTACATTTAACGCTACTTCAGGGGTGCAAAATGTATCATTCTGCAAATCACGTAGCCGAAATTTGCTTCTTTTGTACAAAATTCGTTCTGCTCAACAATTTGCAAATATCAGCTTCAAATCTCAGCTGCAGCGTATAACAACGTATCGCATAAAGTGATAGATTTTCCCCATTGACACTTGCTGCTAAAATCAAGTACTTATCCACCGAATTAATTTTTCTGTCTGGCAACACATGTATATTTACTCATTATTAAGTCTTCATGTTTTAACGCCGGTTTCTTAATATTCGGAATTTCTTGATTTACAGATTTATTTATTATTTGCATCTAGAGTTGTTTTTCTACAATTTTCTAGATTATAATGTCTCTCTTAATTTTGCTACGAAATTTAATGTGTGTATAAATTAACATTTTAGTAAAAAAAAACATTTCCTTGCATGTTATCTTTTTTAATGCCCTCGATTATGTTGCATTTATTTAATTATATCCCGGCAGACGCGATATACCGAGGAGTCGCTTTATTATTTAATTCGTGTCTTCCATTTCTAGTGTAAATGGAATCCTTTGACAAAATCGGAAAGTAGCGAAGTAGTGACTACTTTTGAAAAGTAGTTTATAGTCGCTACTTTTTTAAACAAGTAGTTGTAGTTGTTGTTAACTACATTTTCGATAAAGTAGTTGAAGTTGTAGTTCTCTACAATAAAAAAAATAGTTTTTACGACCCCTGGGTATGAATATATGAGGTGAATGAGTCAGGTATGAAATACCGAACTTAATTAATTTGTAAATAAGCCCCTCATGCCAGAGTTTATCGAAAGCCTTAGCGACATCAAGGAAAATAGCAGCAGCTGGAATGTTCATGTTGAGGTTTTCAGTAAGGAACTCCACAACATGAAGGAGTTGATGTTTAGTAGAATGTTTAGGCCTACAGCCAAATTGTTCGGGTATAAGCATGTTCTATTTGTGTAAAATGTCTTGGAGCGGGGAGCTGGGACCTGATGACGTGCTCAACAACTTTACTGATAGAGGGTAAAAGTAAAATAGGTCGGGGCAGTTAACTGGATTTTGTAAATTACAATTAGGTTTATGGATGGGAGAAAAAACAGAAGTTTTCCAAGGTTTAGGGAAATAAGAATATTTCGAAATAGCATTAGTGAGTTTGGTAAGATATAAAATACAATTTTATGGTAAGTTCTTCAAAAAAATATTAGCAATATTATAATATCCCGGGGCTTTACGCATTTTGAGATTTTTAATAATATTAGATATGATAGGGGGTTGAATATCAGGGAGAGGTTTAGTGGGAGGTGGGGATAAGAAGTTATTGACAGTTTCATGAAAATTAAAATATTGTTCAGGGCTAGCCAGATAGGGCTTATGGGAGAACTGCTTGGCATATGTTTTAGCAAATATTTCTGCTTTATCTTTATCTATATATGCCGTAGTATTAAAAGCAAGTGAGGGGAGAAAGAGGGGTGTAGTTATTATTAAGTTTTTTCTTAATATTCCAAAGAGAATTATCTTCGAGAGAAAGAGAACTAAGAAAATAGGGGTGGGATCTCTGGTAGCTTGATAAAGTCGCCGGATGTTATTCCGTTGTTTACAAATATTGTGAATACAATTAGGAAGAGTAAAAAAAAAATATATTATTATTGAAATGATGATAAGTAGCTGGTTTTGAGCAGATATAATAAGGTTTTGGAAAGAAGTTACAGCATTGTCTTTATCATTTTTGTTATTGATAGTAGGAAAAGTTAGGTCAAAATCATGACGGATATTTTTTAATTTACTCCAATCCACAGCAGTTGAGGGGAAAGGGAACAGGTGGTGGGTAACAAAATTAATTTTAGAACATACAGGAAGATGGCTCAAACTGAGGTCATTAATAACTGTTGAGGAAATTGAGAAAGAAAGATTTTTAGAAATGGCAAAACCTATAATGGATGGCCGAGAGTTACCATACCCTAAGTGTGTAGGTGTGTTCGGTGCATGGAGACTAACATCTAAGTGTATGATTAAGTTGTGTAGTGATCTTCAACACAAATTACGTTTGAATTAATCTTCTTATTTTTGTACAAAATTGCCGAGTCAGTGATAAATTTCTATTACCAATCTAATTTTACGTGTTCCCCATATAATAAACGAAAAACCTAGAAAAAAAAAGCAGATTCAAAATAAAACGGCGTGAAATTGCATTCAGAATGGAAATTTGGCATGTTGAGTTTCATATCTCCTCTACCAAAAATAGTCCACCTGTCACTAGTTCTACAATTACTGGAGCATTTAAACGAGATGGGCAGACATTGATGAGATAAAGGTACTGCATGTAACATTTTTTGAATTATCACAATATAAAATACCATGAAAAAATTGTGTATTTATATACAATACTTCTAGTGTGAATGCAATGATGGGTCAAATTGTTGGAGCTATTGACAAAAATAAAGTAAGGCAAAAATAACTGTGGCAACAACAATTAAATTCTTAAACCTTTCTTACATAGAGATAACATTGTGAATATTCATGTGTTTATAATTCAATGATTTCGAGGGAATTTCACTGCTGAAAATTAATTGAAAAATTAATTAAAATTACATATATGTGTTAACCTATGGTGGACTTTATGTGTCGTCTCAAGTTTGCCGCAGTGTTTGTGTGTTCATGATGACATTTCCATCTTGTGCTGTGGTTGCAGCCTTACCCCATATGTGAGTGAGAGATGCTAAGCGGGGCATCGTCATCGTAGCTCAATGGTAGAGCATGGAAGAATTATTCTAAGAGTGTGGGTTCAGCTTAGACATTTTTCACTATATCGGTTTTACGCTTTAATAGCAATGTGAAAATTCAGGTGTTTATTATTCACTAATTTCAGGTAAATTTCATTGCTGAAATTTAAAAGAAAAATTAATTAAAATTACATACATTCTATACTTATATTTAATTTTAAAAAATTACAAATAATTTTATAACTCTAAGACTTCAGATAAAAATATAATCCAGTATCAATAGAGATTAAAAAAATATACTAATAGAGGAAGATGAAAGAGATATTGCATATGGGAAAAGAACTATATAAAATGTTTAACAGTATACAACGAGGTAAACAATAAATTAATGTCATGTTCCACTCGAACCAAAATATGAGTTGAGAAGAACGTTATCCGAAGCCTGTAAATTATATTAACGCATATGCCGTGTGCTATTTTTTATACGCTACCAAACATTCGAACTATAAAACTTATAGTATTTTAAGCTTATTAATTTATAGTACAGATTTTTATGTAAAAAATATGATTTTATATCAGGAAAGTGCTATTCTTTTCTTTCGGATTCATGATATCAATCATGCATCATCAGAATCATCCATAATTACAAAATTGGGAAATTGAATTTAACGACATTATTTTATTTGTTTATTTAATATTTTTTTCAATATCCGTTACTGGATATATGCAAATAATAGTTTTGTTTACACATACGGTATGTGGCACGATATAAGTTATGCCAAAACATAGTATTAAAATATACAAAATGTATTTTATGCTTTGTTTTTTATATTTTAAAATATTTTTAATATAAAGAAATATAATTTACATCGAAAAAATATTTTACTTTTCTTATTGATTTCTTGGTCTTACTTTTCAACTTTCTTAAAATATATTATTTTAGAAAACAGAAATGCAAGAATAACAGTTCATATACCAATTACTTCTGATTCCGCAAAAAACTTGAATGCCGTATACAGATATTCCACATAAAATACAACATTTGTCCTTTGCAAAATACATAAATTTGCAATTCAGATTTCAAGAAAAAGTTTCTGAAACCGTTTCTTTTCGGAACCAAAGTTAAAAATAAAATTTTGCTGTTATATTCATCTCAAAAATATATTTTAGAATGCATAATTCTTTAAATGAATGGTATTTTCAGAAGAATCCGTAATAACATAAAAGTATTTTACGGATTTAATATATATATATTTTTTGCAATGCCCGTTATCAATGTTTGTAAATAAAATTTGTAGTAACACATACGGTATAACTATAGGCTGCAAATTTTATGTAAACATGGATTTAATATATATATAAATTAATTTGTATCTTATGTTCCATAATATAATATCTTGAAGGTTTTATTTATAATTAATATAATAAAATCACTTGTTAACTTTAAATTAAAGTGTAATTACTGCTTAAAGTGATAAAAACAAAACATAAAAGGCTTGAAAATATATTTTAATATATAGATGACATATGTTTCATACGCTCTAACGGCCATTTCTTCAAGATCAAAATGATAAATAAATTATTTTTGCAAGTTTTCAAAATGGTAAATAAATTATTTTCGCAAAATTTTTAAAAATCATAAATAAATTATTTTCGCAAAATTTTTGAAAATGATAAAATCATTTTCAAAAACATTGCGAAAAGAGTTTATTTATCATTTTGATCTTGAAGAAGTCGCCGTTAGAGCGCATGAAACATATATCATCTATATATTAAAAGGTATTTTTAAGCCTTTTATGTTATGTTTTTATCACTTTAAGCAGTAATTACATTTAATTTAAAGTTTTTATTTATATATTTCTTTTAAATGCTAAAAGGGGTGAATTAACAATATAATAAACATTAAAATAACGTTTATTAGATTGGTAACGTGTTTCTGCTCACTCCGAGCCATTTTCAAAAACAAATGAGAATATTCTATAATTGCACGGTCTTTGAAGTTATTATTTGAAATGCTATAATTTAAAACACAATGTAAACATATTGATAATTTGTTGTTACTACAGAGGTGCCATAAAACAAAACACAGTTATAAAATTAAAACTATTAGATGTTAAAATTCATAAGCTTTCGGCTAAACATTAGCCTTCCTCAGATGAACACAAGCCGACGAGAAGACGCCGCTCCGATTCCGAATGGCGCGCTCTGGCCAGGTCCAAAAGGGGCGAAACCATTCCACTATGAAATGGAGGGAGAGAAAGAAGTTGGGATGATACCATTACAAGCTGGGGGGGGGGGGGTCAGCAAAAACCAAAAACCCCAGTGACACCCAATACATTGTACCATATACGAGGGATCTGATAAGATAATACATCATTACATGTATTATCACCTCTTTTCAAAATTTCTAGGGACTCTCTGATTATGCAACTATTATACTGTGAACAATGTGCAATTATTTTAGTTTTACTTAAAAATATATCAATATCTTTAGCTTGATTTAATCTGGATAAAGCAGTGGATAATTTACCTTTTTTTATGTCAGCCGTATGTTCTTTAATCCTTTCCTTTAATTTGCGAGTTGTCATGCCTATATATGAATATGTTTTAGAATTGCCATTAACTTTAAAAGGAATAATATAAATGCCAGACTTATCTCCATTATCAATGGGGTCAATCATTCTATGAACCAGATATTTTAGCTTTGTTGGGGGCTTTGCGATAAGAGTTACATTATATTTCTTTAATGCGTATTTAATACGCTCAAAAAGATGTGGGATATAATTAATACTGTTAGAATTTTGAACTTCTCGTCGGCTTGTGTTCATCTGAGGAAGGCTAATGTTTAGCCGAAAGCTTATGAATTTTAACATCTAATAGTTTTAATTTTTAAAACTGTGTTTTGTTTTATGGCACCTCTGTAGTAACAACAAATTATCAATGTGTTTACATTGTGTTTTATAAATTTAAGAGGGTGAATTTGTCGTTCGCATTATATGGAATTTTCTATATATTTTAATTGCTATCATTTAATTTTGATGTACTTTTTTAAAATTACGCACGTTATCTTTTATTTTTACTTGGTTGTTTATTTTAATTATTAATTCTCATTTGTTTTAGAAAATGGCTCAGAGTGAGCTGAAACATGTCACCAATCTAATAAAAGTTATTTTATTGTATATTATGTTGCTATTTTTCAAGAGAGCGTTGAGCATTTACGTTGAGCACTTAAAAGAAATATATTGCAACAAGGTGTTATAATTTGTTATGGTTTTATATATGTAAAGGATTTACAGTAGGGAGAAAGCGAATCAGCAAAATTCGCTTTATACAAAATTCACAATTTTTATGTAAATATTACTGTTATAACTTTGTTTTAAAAATGAAACACACTAAATGAGTAAAATTAATGACAGAATACAGTAATTTTATTTCCACAAAGAAAAAACTTTTGTTATAAAATTATAATTAAACGCAAAACGCACGTCTATAGTTCACGTTCACTGACGTAATTTGAAACTTTTCCTAAAAGATACGGTCTGAAAGTTATTGCAAAAGTAAATACAAGCATAAAGCTTAGTCCTTCAATGAGAAATTGTTAGAATTTTGAAAGATGCTTTTTTATTTCAAATGGGTTCCTAAAATTGTACCATATACTAAACTTTTTTCAGAAAAAAAGGATATGTCCCGCAATTGCATACACTTCAATTCTTTACAGAAAATAACCAGTAAAAGGATTCAATCAGTAATAAGAAATAGAAACTCATTGTTGTGAATTTATTGAACAATATGTTCCTTTATCATTTGGTGGCTTTTAAGTAGCTTTCATTACAAAAAGCTCGTTCAAATGTTGATTTATATATATACAGGGTGTCCATAATTAAATGACCCTACTTTAAAGTTGTCTACAGACGAAACTATTGGTCAGAAAGTTGTGAAATTTTGTGAAAGATATAATGAAGGTATGGAAATTTGTTTAAGCAAAAACAAATTAGTTCAAAATTTCGTCACCAGATGGCGTTTTTAATTAATTATACATTTAGGCGTACATTTACGATAGTTAACATATTTTATTGCAACAAAACATGTTCCACATGACGACTATCATTTTCAGCTACCATCTGGAATCGTAAGATAACATGTTCCACAGATGACCGCAGTGTGTTCTGGGAAATGCTAAAAATATGTCGCGAAAAAAGTTTTGTTCGACATGTTTTGTTGTAATAAAATTTGTAACCTATCGTAAATGTATGCTAAATGTGTAATTCATTAAAAAACGCCCTCTGGTGGAGAAAGTTTGAACTGGATGTTTTTCGCTTAAACAAATTCCCATTCCTTTATTATGTCCTTCACAAAATTCAACAACTTTCTGACCAATAGTTTCGTCTGTAGACAACTATAAAGTAGGGTCGTTTAATTATGGACACCCTGTATATATATTTGACATTTTTCATGCTGTAATAACTCTCTTATTTATGAACCAATTTGGATGTGACCGAATATGTGTGTGGGACATACCAAGGTCTTGAACGAGCTCGCTGGCCAGTTTCATCCGCCATCTTGTTTCAAAATGGCGGCCAGTTAAAAAAATGTACATTTATAAAAATTCAAAAAGATGTACAAAGAATTATAAATTGTAAATATTGTTTTCGTTAAGTGTTAGATCGTGATACAAGGATACCGGAAAATTTTTTGTTTTGGCGTTATCTTAAAAAATGGCTGAGATATGCCAGTTTGAATTTCTAGAGTGGCTGACATTTTGAAACAATCTGATTTTTGTTATACTGTCACTCTCATGCTGAAATTCGCATTAAAATTCAACATTTAGGAAAACCGAAATTAAATCTTCTAGAATCGGGTTCCAAGCATTTTAGCTTTGTGTGTTTGAGTAAAATGAGTTGAATTCTTAAAAACATTGACTATGAAAGCTACTGCTTTTGTCTGGTACAGGCCGGAAGGTCTTTTTTTTTCATTAAATGAATGTGAAAAAAGTATTGCAAGAGTTTATTCCCCAAAATGATAAAAATAATAACAAATTATACTATGTAAATTAAAGTTTCTTGAACAAAGTAATCTAAACTTTGTTTAATAACTTTTTTTCAAAGTAATGTTAATTGATATGCATGTAGTTATGTTTATTTTCTGCCTCTACTATATAATTTAACATCAGTTAAAAACACTGGATTTTGTCGTGATTTCTTAGATTTTCCGTTATTTTATTTTTCGATTTTCTTAAAATATTTGTCTTCAGAACAGATCAATAAATACTAGCCAAATAGTTCTGAATCCACAAATAGTTTGAATGTTTCCTAGAGATATTCCCGTATGAAAGAAAACATTTCTCCTTTAAATATTTTATAAAATTCCAAATCAGATTACAAGTAATTTTTCTAAAATATTTTTGTTGGTGCCAAAATTAAAAATAAAGCTTTTCAATATCGGTCTGAAAAGAAGCATTTTAGAATGTTTCATTTTGTAAAACTGTTGTATTGAATGAATCATCCAGAATAACAGAAAATATGATATTTTAGTGACAATAGTTAATTTTACTAAGTGAAATGGTCTATCGTTTTCTTTTAAAGAGATACAACACCTTTCAGGATATAATATCACACATTTTTCACATTTTTAATATTGACACATTAACATTATATAAAATACGCAGAATACAGAACACGAATTAGAATTGTAATAAAACGACATGTCGAAAGTGAAAAACCGAACATCTCTCAAAAGTAGCATAGCCGAATGACCCATTATTTCTTTCATTGATATAGTATACAGTATATAGTTGGTAATATCTAGGAAGAATATCCATTTTGTTCAACATCAGCTTAATCAAAAGATGTTATTCGGGACAGATTTACAAGCGCAATTTACTCTTTCTGAAATACATTCTTTCTTTCTCTTTCCACTATCTGGTCCCGAGTAAGGATACCTAAAATCTGAAGTATAATGAGTTCCTACATTTTCTGTTGAACATTCTACTCCTACATCCTCCTACTCTGTATCCAAATTGAGCAGTAGTCGGCAGTAGCGTGCTATATGAAATGAAATGACAATAGTCGCTTTGTTTTACAGTAGTTTGTAGTGTAGCGCACTACATTTTGAGAAATGTACTATAGCGAGTAACAATATGAAAAAATCACTACTTTATAGGGAACACTGGCACTACATTTAATACATGTTCTGTTCCGCAATTGGCTAATATCAGCGACAAATCTTAGCTGCAGTTCTTAGTAACACATTACATGAAGTCATACTTTTCTATTGACACTTGTTGGTAAAATCCAGTGTATAGGTAAAACCAAAGAAATTGATATTCTTGCTGGCAACACTTGTCTACTTATTTGTTAATACATCTTCATGTTTTAATGCCAGGGATTTCTTCACAGGAATTGCTTTACTTACAGATTTATTCATTGTTTGCATTTAGAGTTATTTTTTGTAATTTTCTTAATTATAAAATTAAGCAACTCGACATAATAATAAACTCTCAGTAAAACGCAATAAAATTACATTAGGAGTATGTTGGTAAATTATGTAAACAGATTTATTCGTATATACACGAATAAATGTAATTTTATGTTTCAATGTTGTAAGAATATTATTACTGCAAGAATAGTAATTAAACTTTACGCAGTATATGATTGTGTATAAATATGTTATATACAATAATATCCATGGGAATAATGGTTCGATTCTTGAGAGGGAGATTTAAAAGCGGCTACCGCATCCAAGGAAATTAGAATTCACGCATTACCCACTCCTAAGATGGAAACGTTGTTATGAAAAATACCAATACGGTTCTCTAGAACATTCTTTATTTTAATGAGTGTACTCCAAATTCTTTAACGAGAAAAAATTGAAAGGCAAGCTCGGTATCAGCCGTTTCATTATCTCCAACTTGAATTGAGTAAAGTCGTTGTGGATAAAAATAGTTCGATCTGAATTTCAGAGGAGTGAATTGCTCAACGATGGTTACTGTCGGTTCAGAACACTCAGCCGATTTCTCTTTATAATATTCACTTATAGGCTCGATTTACTGCCAAATTTATTGAGAAAATATTAGATTGTTTAAAGATGGGCGCAACTCTGAATAATAATGCATGGAAAAACAGAAAGTTAATCAGCTTTATTTTGTTACGCGTTATAGATTAAAAGGGACAGACGGAAAATTCATATTGCGGCAGCAAAACATAAATTCTGCAACTGTCCTAAGGTGAATTATTGTGAAAACATGTACCAAGAATCCGATATAAACAGTGAACAAAAATTAACGTTTGAAGGAGATAAGATGCTGACCTAGTTCTAACCATGATCTGTGCCAAGAAGCGATCTACCTGTGGTCTCCAAATGCCATGCAAGATTGTGTTATTGCTGTGTTTATGTCCCCCCTGTTTTTTTATAAAGTAAAATGTTTTTGATATAAGTGCAATAATTTAATATCTATAATCCTTAATGTTTGACTAAAATGTAGAATTGTTTAATGCTTTACAGACAGATGGGAAAATCAATATAGCTAAACTTCACATTAATTTTATTACTAGGTCTAGCTCAAGTCATTAAAATAGTATTTATTCGCCTTTTTTTATATTCAAAATATTCTGTTTACGTTTTCTTTTTCCCAAGAGAATTTTCGCTTAGTTTGGTGTAGTTTGCATTGTTTTTAAAATTCCCATGAAAGGCATCTGCAAGTTTTACAAAATAACTCTAGTGGGGAGAACCCATACAGTTTTAAATGTAAGATGGGAATGTGACAATTCATTTTCTGCCGATATCAGTTAATTCAGACCACACACAATGACATTTCACTTAATCACAGAATTTAGCGTGTGAGCCTTTCATTTTTGGTAAGCGCAGGGCAATGAATTCATGCCTGTATAATGCATTTTACGCTAATTTATTTCAGCGCAGAAATTTGGGTAATAAAATGTTCCCATTCTCTTTGAGTAGATAGCTAGATAAAAACATTTGTGTAGATAAAAATCGGCTGGATTTGCGTGAGAAAGTTATATGTTTACGTGTAAGAGAAAGAGCGGAGTGGTTATGTGTTGTCAGGGGGGATATTAAGTGCCCGGTTGCGAAGGATTATTTGCTGTTTTTGTTTTGTTGGATGGAATCACTGGTCTGGTGAAAGGAGCAGGGATGCAGATGATTTTTGAAGAGAATTGCTAGAAGATATTTTTTGCCTTAGTAAAGGGGAGAACCAATCGAGGTTTGAGTTTTATTTGTTTTTGTGTTTGTCCCTGTTTTTATTGGACAGCGATCGAGTAGGGGATTGAAAGGGGAATCGTTGCACCCCTTCACGGCAAGATTTGAAAAAGTAAGAGGAGAGGTGAAAAGCAGGAGTCTTCAAAGATTGACGTGTACTCTGGAGGTTATCTTTGCAGAGTTGTGGACTTTAGCCGGTACGCCGAAGCAGAATGCATAGACTGGGTTGATTACCAAGAGAAAACGGAGCGTTAACCCCGCGAGTCCATGAAATTTCAAAGAGATTCCTGTCCGAGGCGTTAGTCGTATCATTAGCCTCCACTCACCCTCCGATTTAGGTTCCTCCGAAATCTTCAACTGGCCAAGGTGTGAAGTTTAAACGGTTGTACCTGCCGCCGTACTGTGAGGGCTACCGGTCTTTAACATTAGAAATCAGCAATTGGCGGACTAAAAGGGATGAAAAGCCAAATGGAGTGTCTGTTTTGACAATGGGAAGTCTGAAGGGATGGTAAAAACAATCTTCTTCTAGCCAGCTAAGACATCAATGCCTAAACGCACAGCAGTATCAATTCATCTTGTTCGGGAACTTAAAGAACTAAAAGAAATTACTTACTTAATTTAAAGACATTAATTCTACCCAACGATAGAATGAATGTCCAGTTACGCGGAACATTTCCTCATGTTTGTGAACATTTCATTATGTTGGTGAACATTTCATCATGTTTGTGAACATTTCATTATGTTGGTGAACATTTCATCATGTTTGTGAACATTTCATTATGTTGGTGAACATTTCACCATGTTTATGAACATTTAATCATGTTTGTGAACAAGCTTTACATATATTTGTGAATAAATAATGTGGGGTTAGAAAACCCTATTGCACTCGTATGGATATACATACCTTAACTAACCGCAAGGTTATGTGGTGAGTTTTTAAATTACATTTATGCTATGATACACTTCGAATGTTATTGTCTGATGAAATTACTATAAAAATATTAAAGACTAACTACTTACTGTATATAAATTTTAAATACAGATATTATTGTCGGTTGAAACTTTATAAATATATTAAAGCCTAAATGTTTACTGCATTTGTTTTTTAAGTACAGATAATGTCTGGTGAATGTGATATACAAAGTTAAAGCCTAATTATACCAGTGTGTTTGGAATTCGTAAGAATCAATCTCTCTATATATTTTTACAATAAAATAATCTTTGCTAATTTTTCATTTATTGTCATTTTGTTTCTCGAAACTTGTAAGTTATTGATTAAAATCCTATTCCAAAGTAAAAATGGATTATGTAGAAGTTGGATATTTTGATAAATTAGATTAAAATTACAGGTTGGCGGTCTATGAAAGCTAATTTTAGATAGGTTACATTGCGTTTTTCAGCAGAATAATTGTCGGGTGATTAACTTCCTAATTTTTTTATGAAAAGAATCGTTTAATTAATTATATTAATTAATGTTGCGCAGGAATCACTTTACTACTAAAAATAAAATATCTAGGGATAATGAGAGATAAATGCGTTATATTTTGGACTTCTAAGTTGGGACATTTTATTTAATCTGTTAATATTTTGTTAAGTTAAAGTTGATAAGTCATGGTACTTATGAAACTCTCTTTTAAATAATCTTGTACTTACTCTTGTAAATGATGGTTTCTACGCGCCTTCCCCTATGAATAGGATTGTACTATGAATAGGATTGTACTTAAATAACTTCTCTGGATTTTACTTACCCATCATACGTAGTATAGGGTAAGTCTTGTAATCGTTTTGAAACCGAAAATTTTTTTTCGACGGATTTACACGTTTCAGACACTGGAGATTCCGAAAAACATATTTTTAGAGAAAAAAAATTTGCCGTCCGTCTGTGTGCCTGTAAACGCTCTATCTCCCGAAAAAATTGAGGTATAGATTTGCAATTTGGTATGTACTTAGTATGTAATAATGGGAAGAAGCCTATTTAATTTCAATAACCTCGATTAACCGGAACTACTTTTTCGGACTCTCGAAATATTCGTTCTGATAAAAGGTATATAAAAATTTTCGAAATTGCTTATTTTAAGAAATGAATATAAAAGACAATAAAAAAACATAAATTTTGCATAAAGCATGAAGTTGATCGAGTAATTAGTTGCCGAGATATTTGGAATCCTATTTTCCACACTCTTCGATTTTTCGTGACCCTGTATTTCATCTAAATTTCACTTCAAAGATATATTTTAATTGAAAATTTGACGCTTAATCAGATGCAATAAACCGCTAGTTAATAGAATTATCATTTTTTGAGTTATAAGGAGGTTTCTTTCAAGCAATTCAGTAATCGAGCCTTTAAAGTTTATGACGTCATCAAGCCACGATTTTATTTGAATTGCAATGCATTTTATAAGTAGTTTACACATTTTTGCTTTAATATTTTATATTATGCATATCCATGATGGGTAAGTATTACGGGGGCCCGCCCCCGACGACTAGTTTTACATCTTTCTACTAGTACTCTTGCATTTCTCCTTGTTTTACTTTTATTTTTACTGTAGGTTGAAGTTTTCAGTAGAAATGTCTAAGACCTTCTTTTGACAAACGTATAGAGTGCTTAGAATCTCAATGAAGTAGTTTGGTTCTTTTTCATGTCTGAAATGATTTAGCTGAAACTTGGCTGGCTATTTTTCTTCAAAATTGTAGTTGGAGGTTATTAAATTAGTCGTTGGCTTGCAGCATTGACATTTGTTGCTGGCAGCATCTAAATCTTTTGAAATATCCAAGTTTCTGAAGTATAAATAAAGACACGACAACAGCTTCCGAATAAAGAAAGCATTTTTTCCCGGAGAGGTGTGCTTGGAAATCTGAAGTTGTTTACAGAAGGTCTTCACCAGGTTTGGCATTTTTTGCTTCATTTGACCGAACACTTGAAAACGCACTCGGTTGGACTAGATGAATAACTAAAGCACGTGACTCTTAATGTCGGGTCGTGGATTTGTGTTCCACATTGAGAATGAAGTTTAAAGCTCCCATAGTTAATTAATTTTATTAAATGAAACGGTATCTGCTTTTTTGTTTAAAAAGAAGCAACTCTTTTCATGAGATATTGCCACATTTATGTAGCATTTTCATAATAATATTATAAATTACATACAATTTATATTTTGAAATTAATCTTCGAAAAAAGTCGGAATTGTTACCTATAAATGTTTTCATAGGAAATCAATTTATAGAAGTTTCATATATTCGAATCCAGAATTACAGCTATTTCCGCCAAGTATATCTTGAGTTATCCTTGAAAGACTACCCGCATTTTAATCTGTATAGCAACAATTGTAAAAACATTTAACATTAGTAGTTCAGAAGTTTACATCTGCATAACTCCTAAACTATTAGACGAAATGACTTCCCGTTTAGAATTTGAAATTTAAAATTAAACAAAGAATACATATATCATATCAAAACTAGGATTTTAATATTGATAATTTTATAGTTTGTTACAATTTCCCTATGTAGAAGACCCCCGATGCATTAATTAGAATAGCATTAATTAAAACACTTAGTACACATTATTATTAATAGTTTGGTACCAGTCACATATGTATACGATGCATTGAAGCACAGTTAGTGACGTGAGCACGGTGAGGTATCTTTTTTTTTCACGACTGTACATTTTGAGACATATTCCGGACTGTTTAAGAAGAAACACCAATGTTTAGTATGCTTAAGTTTAATTAAAATAATATATAGCCTTAATGTTTTGGCTCATCTGGTCAATAATTTGTTTAAATCTTTCTCTTATAAGAGAAGACCAATATTACAACACACTTTGGCACGACTATCGTTAATATAGACGGAATACGTGCATACGGAAATACGGAATATGTGCAGATATAAATGTAATACGGATATGTAATACGGAATATGTGCAGACAAGGCAAATTTTCCCCGCAATTATGTCTAATAAAGTGAAAAGGTTTGACACCGGTGATCAACTCTACTTGTACTCCTTTTTAGAAGGTTTTCTAGGTGCAAGGACGTCTTCTGATTCGGTGATTTCTTCTATGGGAAAAATGAAGACATGATTGTCTACAAACAATCTATTTACCAAAAAATACTATCCCCTGAAAATACAAACTTATATAAACGCTATATAACGGTTGAAAAGGTCTGGATTGAGTTCCATTGTGCAGCATTATAAGATTTAATTACATTGAGCATTTTCGAGTAAACTGTTAACCATTTTCATTTAAACTCGGACTATAATACTAGTATTATATAAGTGCAGTGGCGGCTCGTGATTTTTTTATTTATTTTTTTTTTTTTTTGGGGGGGGGGACACTAAATACATACCTGAAACACATATTATTTTGATACCATTATTTTGTGCAAGAAATATTTTTCTTATTTAATGGCTGAACTTTCTGACAGAAAATAAAATAAAGTATTCATTTTTAATAATAGTTGTAAGAAAATAATAAAATAAGCAGCCATGTATTTAGTACCCCCAAATAAAGCCAAACACGAACCGCCACTGCATAAGTCTAAATTTATATTTTTATTTTTAAAACCTATATTATAAATCAAAAGCATGTTCTTCACAATAGTCACAACAATAGTAGCAAGGAACAGAGCAATCGCTTTCTCTTTTATCACACGTATATTTGCTTCTGCAATTCGAATAAATTCAATTTTTACACCTCCGAATAGAGTAGAATTTTAATCTTTTATATCTTAAAAAATATACATTACAAAAGCACAGTTTTTCAAGGTGGTAATAGATACACGTTTCTTCTTTCATTTCATATATTTCAGATCATAAAGAAGAAAATTAGTCCATGGTTTAAGATTTTAATGACTCATGATGAATGAATCTCCTGTGTTTATTTACTCTAATGGACTCAGATATTCGGCTGTTAACGTATTTTCTACTGAAGTTATCTCAGAAACTAAACTTTTTTTAATGTAACTCATATCTCAAACAAACAATTTTTTCAACGATCTTTCTAAAAATGTAACTTTTATGCAATTTTATTCGAAAAAATAATTTCGGAAAAAAATTGCCAGCTGGCATCTGAAAAAAGAAGTGGTTTTCCCGTATTTGTTTTCCTCAGTCACATGACTTGCGCTTTTATTATATAGATTACGTACGATAGGATTTAATAGAATAAATAAAACTTTTATTAATATATTTTTAAGTTTTGATTCAATTTTCATAAAATTTAAAATGATTCGACAAAGTTCTACAACGATAATATATATTAAATTTCAAATCATTCGGTTGGGCATTTTTTGCGCTTTTATATGCAGACAAACTGACAGACGGACGAACGGACCAGACGACGACTATATGTGCTACGTATTTATATAATTACGAATGCACCTAAAAATATATATTGGTGCTTTTTATTTAAAAAGAATTTACATGAAACCTCTAATAGATTCACCTATGTTCTGTATACTCTACAGTATGTTCTGTGAAACGGAAAATACGGGGTGGATCCTCCGATTTATGAATAAAATATAATGAATTGAAATCGTTAAATTTTTTTCGAAATGCATCGTATTTAAGAGTAATGTATCGAACGCATTTACATTTGGAATTAAATAATTCAATTTTTTCCTTTTTGCATTATTTTTATTGTACGTTCGTTTTCGTACCATTTTCAATGCAGTTGAGAAAATTTTCTGGCATCTAAATTCACAGCACACATATAAATTTTCCTTGAATATGTTTTATTTGAAGAATAGTCAGAGTTGTTCATACACATTTCTTTTATGAAAGATTGAGCTTAACCTTCACAAAGAGAACAATTTGAAATTCAAATTTTATGAAATGTCGACGAAACACGAGTTCTTGATGTTGAATTTAAAATTGGATTTTTCCAAATCTGCATTTTACATAAGACTATTCTTGGATTACAACAAAAAAAGGTCTACCCATTTCAAATGGTAAAATAAAAATTTAATGTAGCTTAATCAAAAGATGTCATTCTGTGAAATGTACAAGAATCTATATCTATATATATTTATATATATATATCTGTCTATATGTAATAAAACTGAAATCACGTGTGAAAATAAATCGAAGAAAAATGAAGAAAATATTAAATAAGGGGGAGTGAAAATACAAAAATAAAAAATTATGAATGTGCTATCGAATCTTCAGAGGACTTTCATTAGCCCAAAACATTTCAAACATATTTCATCTCTTTTCAATCTAGCTTCATAAATGGTATTTTTTCATATCAAGTAATAAGTTAATTTTTCTTGATATTTCATTATAGTTTATATTCAGCTTTATAGTATATGTACATATATTATCAAACATTTCTGTATATTTTACATATCTGATGAGATGATTGATATGATAAGTAGATAGTATTCATTTTTGGGTTTAGGTAGAAGAATTAACATTAAGGATTATCCGAGAAGTATAGTGAAAGAAAAGCACCATGGCTGTAGGGTTAGGATGTTATAATTTAAATTACGAGTAATAAATTAAATTAATAAATAGATTACCTAAATAAATAAAAATAATAATAATAAACACGCGTTGTGCTGTTTCGAAGATTGTTTTCCTATTTGGAGCTTTAAAAAATGGAAAATGCAGAAAGAAAGTGCATGTTCTCATCTATTCACATAAATAAATAAAAATCGTTTAAGTTTATTTAAACTCTAGTTATTTTAAAAATAAGCTGAAAATTGATGAAAAATTCATCCCCTTGCTAAGATATAAATCAAGCCAGCAGACAGATCAGGCTAACCTTTGACATCACGCAGGTCGAATGTCAAGGGGTGGTATGTAGAACTCTTCGCACAACCAAGTAGACATCGGAAGTTTATGTGTATCTGTGTTCGAAGTATAGTAGCGTTTTTGGGTTCTCCTGATTCTTTTTAAAAAAGGAAAGAGTTTCTTTCCATTCAGTTGTACTAAAACTTAGTAATTTTTTTCTCTAAGTACTGTTGTTTTTCCACAACTTATTTTCTTTGAATTACATATTATAAATAATTTCTAGAAAATAAATTACGTCAAATACTATATGAGTAGATTTTTAAATATGCAGATTTTTCATTAATTTTCTCCACTTGGTTTTAATACATAAAAACATTTCTATCCTTACATGCATGGGAATTTTGGATATTATTAGGTTCCAAAGAAACAATTATTGTTTTATATTATTGTTTAATTATTGTTTATTATTGTTTTCCCTCTAAAAGTAATACCCTTCTTGATTCAATTGGTTAAGCTAGGAACTTAATTTCAAATTTGGCTTAGACTATTAATCGGAAATACGAGTAACTGCTTTAAAGAAATACATATGAAGCTATGAATTGCGATTTTTTACGATAATTAGGAAAAGTGGAACTGGTTTGGAGAAGTTTGGAACATTATTACTTGAGATTTAAAATAGCGGTATTCTCTATATAAAACAGCAATTAAACGCTACGAGTGAAGCTAAAATGTTAAAATTGTTAAATGTAATTAGACACTTACCCCTCTCCATCCCCACAAATATATCAAATAATCTGTTAAATAACGTTTGTATTATAATCTCTGTCATAATAATATATGTCCTGTAAGAAAAAAAATCTAAAACCCAGCTAATTATCATAAAGAAAAACGTGCCTGGAAAATTTTTCAAACAGTTACAAACTTAGTCTGTGCAATTTGTCGTGTGCAGGTGGCTCTACATTAGCATGGCTGTACGCCGATAACTGCAATCCATATTGACACTATTTCGTTAGAAATCCTGATCTATGCATCGCTACTTTAGTTTATTTAATTACTTCTGTGAAGACTCCATGCAACCAACCAGCCCAGGAAAAAAAAGCGTGTTTTTGATGAGAATTCTTTGTGGATTTTAATTAATATTTCAGTAAATAATTGAAATATTAAAATTATGAGTCTCAGGTGTATCAGGAGAGGGTTTGGACTACCTAAATCTAAATTTTCAGGCTTCTAGGTGGGCTAGATTTTCCTAGCCATCGCCAACAGAAATACACACACACAAACACACAGAGCAAAACTTTATTTTATTAGTATAAATAATAAAAGAAATACATAATCAAATAAAATATTTATTGGAAATTTATGAAACAATTATAGCAAAACAACAATGTTCTAAATCACCAACAGTGGAATTAGTTTTGGGATAAGCATGCATGCACAACTAAGACCGACCAGCTGCAAAATATTTTGTACCTATAGCCTGATTAAACCACGGGCTAAATGGGTCCTGACGCCTCTAATTTTGGTGAGCCCCAATTTATTTATTTATTTATTTATTTATTTATTGCAATTTTCATAAAGCCGAAATTTTAATCCAGTTTTGAACCTGTACTGGTTATAATCAATACTTTGTACTTTTAGAGCAAGATAAGATTATATATATGTATGTGTGTGTATAGTAATATAAAATATATCATATATAAAAAGGCATAAAAAAATGCAATTTTTTATCTAAGAGTATAGGAAGCGGAGGCAAATGAATTTCCAGCCCGCGACCTCTCGTTCACTTGATCGGACCAGCCCTGTGGCATCCTTTTTAAATTTCTATGCGTTGAACCCGAAAAATAAGTTTTTTTGGTAAATCCATCCCATACGAGACGAGACTGACTGCACGCAATTTACACCCCTTCCTGGATCCTAGATCCCCTGCTTTTTACCCCTTACTGCGTTGACAGCTGAATAAAGACATGGTCGTGTTTAAAAAGGGGGGATGAAAAAGCAGGCTGGAAACAGAAGTCCCAAAGAAAATGTTACTGATAGGGAGCCTTAAGAAAGAATCACATAAGAATACGCTAAACGAAAATATCTAAAATGACGCGAATGTTTTTTTAATTGTTTTATTTGATAATTAACTGCGTAAAATAGTAATCTACTTTCTGTTCATTTTCAATGTGTTTCAATATCATAAAAAAAAGTTTTTGCCATGCAGGGACTATCAAAATATTTTATATTCATTGTTGTTGGTTCGGGTAAAATTGGACAGCCTGTTTCCGCCAATATGTTTTCCATCAAATTTCATTTAGGTGGTTGGATATGGTATGTGCACTGATACCTAATATATTTTCAGTGTTGTAGAAGAAAGAGTGCCGTACATAAAGAATTTATTAAACATGTGCTGCCCCCAGAGAGCACTGTTACATTATATGGACAAAAGCTACCTATGGCCAGTTAGTGCTTGAAATTCTTTTTAAGGATATTACTTGCTTTCAATCTGAGCTAAATTTTATCATTCGTACAATATGGCAAATATACCTTCCCCACTACGGTAGATATACAAATCGATTAAAAAGCATTTGTGGGTAATTATTAGAAATATCGACATGAAAGAAGATCGCGAATTTTTTATTCTTTCTCTGTTTTGACAAAACATACGCTAAACATGTTTCAGAAAATCTAGAAATCAAGTCTATAGCTATCAATTTCTCGATAATATTTGAGATTAACTTTTTATATTGGTAGAAATTCTCATTAGTTAGTGCGTTAATATTCCCATAACATTAGACATTTCAGCAAATTGTTATGATCTTTAAATTTTGAGGGTTGTTAATAGATAATTCGCGTTCGAAAGGTAAGTTGAATATCTGCCATTTTTGACTTCTTATTACGGTATTATGTTTTTTAGATGTATTTCTTAATACAGATTTTTATCAATACGTCGTGATCCGGCCTGGCACAATAATAGGCACACTAGGCCCAATTCAGGGATGCAGATAACCGGTACAACATCTCATCTCGAACACACTGAAAGGAAAACTTAATATTAGAAAAGTTTCAAAAAATAAAAAGCATATTTAAAATTTTTGTCAACAACCGCCGAAAAGTACCCGATCAAACAAATTGAAAATAGGACACAAATTATCTTATTAACAACGATCAAAACACACAATAATTCGTGAACTTAAAATACACAGAAATGTACCGCATAATCAATGAGATAAATAGAATCAGCGACGTTTAAGCGGCATCAAACCAGAAGTTAATTTCCTTTAAAACATATGATTTTAATTAAGAGGAGCAACCCTGATATTTCAAAATTTCGATTTGTTTATCGCAAAGGCCACTACTTATACACACAAAAGTCATACCTTATTAGAAATCGATATCGAAAGAGAAAGTGCATTTCTGGATCTGTATGAATAGAATGGGGCGAGTAGTAGAAACTTTTAAAGTTTTTTTTTTTTTTTTTTTTTTTTTTTTTTTTTTTTTTTTACAGAACAGTATTATCAATGTCGGTGGACACCCTAGGTCCGTCAATTTTCATTCAATCAACATGAACTTTTTATGATTAATCGTCACATATGACTGAAGAAAAATACAACATTTTTAAAAGGGATTTTTAAAAAATATTTTTATTACATTGTTCCAGATAAAGTCTGCAATTAGTTATCGTGTTCAACGCTTATACCTCTTTCTTCAAAAAGCTCTTATCCATTACATGTCAAGCTGCTTTTTTTTTTTTACTATATCAACTAACAAAAAATTCAAGTTTCTACTTTGATATGTGTATAATTATTTGGTGTAAATGAATTTCAACAAAAGCATCGTATTGTATTAAAACTAAATTCTCAAAAATGCCTTAAATTTATGGCATCAAAGTAGTCTTAGACGATAAATCATATTCTAGATTGGGCATTTTTGCATGTAAACCTGTATAACCTGCTATTTTTAATACTTTCACAAAAATTCGTAGAAGCATACTTCTATGATCAATAATATTAAAGTAAAATTCGAAAAGAAATCATTGACATTCTATTTAGACCGAAAAATAAGATCATCAGACAAGAAGAGTACAATAGACAATGATAAAACGAATGTATCTTTATTTTATTTTATTTTTTAAATTTGAAATTTAAAAAATATATATTGAAAAATTCATGCTAGTAAAAAGTGAAAAAAAAATCATGTATAATATGTGCTCTCGGGATAATTTGAAATCCATCCAGCAGTACACTTATACCTATTACTTTAAGGCTGGTAGATTGATGGGCAAAATAAAGCAGGTGCATTTTTTTCCGCCAGGCTGCGTCCATTGATTAAATTTTATTATTGGAACTGTTACCAAAAAAAACTCGATGACATTCTATCAACAAAAAAAAAGTATGATTCTGATACCAAAAACTAAATAGTAGACAGCAATAAAACAAATTAATATATTTTGTTCATTTGGTGATAAACTTTATAAACATCACCGGAAAAAAGATACTAGAAATTATTAAATTTAAATATCAAAACTTTAATGGTTAAAATTATTTCAAGAATGGTTGATAAATCACGCTGTCTACTGTGTCAGTAAGCCCGGTAGAGATGCGGGAATAATACAGCAGATTTTCATTTTTTCGTTATGCCGTGTCTATTGATTGAATTAACATCGGAACTGTTACCGACGGATACACATTGACATTCTATCTATATTAATAAAAGAAAGTTTCGCTCTCTCTCTCTGTGTGTGTGTCTGTTGGCGATGGCTGGCAAAATCTAGCCCACCTAGAAGTCTGAAAATTTAGGTTTGGATAGTCCAAGGTCTGGCTATGTGCACATGGTCTCAGAATTTTAATATTTTGATAAATACCCAAGATATTAATTAGATTCTCATTAACCATCGCTTCTAAAATAACATTTTTTAAATCAAAATGGCTAAAGAAACGAACAGGTGCATTGGATTTGCAAGCGGAAAAAATGAACGAATTCGAAATTATTTTACTATTTAGCGAATTATAAGAAAACTAATTGAAATATCAATTTGAAAATTTCTGAGCATATGAAAAAAAAAATAATAAAATAAAAAATCTGTATCTGACTATGTGATTTTTGAAAATTTCGGTCAGTAATTTTTCTTAATTTATGCAAAAAACTGCCAAAAATCTGCCGGCGCCAGTGAAAACAATCCGAGAAAGTTTCAGACAGGGATCTGCTTTCATTAAAAACTGAACTACAAAGAGAACTGTTTCTCTGGCCGATCCATCCATTTAGTTTGCGAAAATGAAAGGAAATATTTGCCAATTTTTACTAATGAACAAAAATTTAGGTAACTAATTAAGATGTAGAATTGAAACTGAGGTCCGGAAGGGGTGTCATCTGCCGGCTATTTTAGAGTAACGTCCTCGTTATGTTCTAATTATCAGAAAAATGTAATTCTTTTTTTAATGATCGTGTTAATGTAGGTGACGGTGGTTTTCTTGAACAAATTATTCATTATATTTGCGGGTATGGTAAGGGAGGGGGTTAACGCCTTTCTCTGAGATTGTAATTATCTCGGGCCCGGGTAACGCCGGGTGGGTTAGTTAGTTAACAATAAAAAAATAGTATTATTATACCAGAAATTAAATAATAGACGGTGAAGGCAATTTATGCTTAAAAATTGACAAAATTGTAGTACAAGATTTGTAAATTGTTTTTTCATCAGTAAACTAAATCAGTAACACAGCGAAAATAAATAACACATGATAATAAATAAAAAATAAGTGAATAAAGCATTACTTAACTGAATAGCACTATGTAACTGACTGTTTGAGTCCTGAAAATAACAAAACCTGTAAAAACAAACATTTCTATAACGGAAACCTTTCTAAAAAGGAAAAATTAGCATACCATAAAAAATAAAAATAAATGAATAAAACATTAATTAATAAGGTAGTTTTATTAAAAACACTGATTATTTGCTAAAAACAGCAAAACCTGTTAAGTGAATAGTAATTAATAAATGTGCAAAGTGAATAGTAATTAATAAATGTGCAAAGTGAATAGCAATTAATAAATGTACAAAGTGAATAGTAATTAATAAATGTGCAAAGTGAATAGTAAATAAATAAATGACTAATGAAACGTATAAATTACAAATTTAACCAGTTACATTTAATACAAATAAATAATAATTATTAAATTCTATAAAACTTGTGAAGACTGTATCTGTGAACTACAGTATTTAGCGTTTAAAAAATTACTCACAATATTTTTTCAATGAATAAATGAGTAAATGATGTCTAATATAAATACTGTTATTTGTTAGAAATATTTATTATTCCCTATATACAGGATAACCTGTGAATACAGAATAAGTCTATAACGTAAATCTCTCTTAAACAGAAAATTACTAAATATAATAACAGAAAAATTAATAAATGAGTAAACGATTTATTAAACGACTTTGGTAAACTTTCAGTTACGGGCTAGGAAAGACGACTATTTTTACATTTATTCGCACCAAAATTTACAAAGAATTTCATTTGTTGTAGATTTCTCTTGAAAATATTAATGGCAGATATTATTTTTTAAAAAGTGCTACGGATAGAATAAATAATATTTCTCTGGGATGATATTGCCTGTATTTAAAAGGTTAATTTACTAGGAATAGTATAATAACTTGCGCGATAGAATCTCTCTATAATGGAATCCTGCCTGAAACAGAAATAATAAATGTAAAACAAGTGAGAGAAAGTAGACGCAGAAAAATCAAAGGGCTGTATGGTAGTTTCCTATGCCTGCTTGCTACATAGTTAAGGTGTATAGTTAATACCTAGTTAAGGAAAAATATGTTGTAGTTTTAATGCAAAATATTGATTAGCAGAAAGAAATGAGAGACATTGATGACATCAAAAAGGCGACGGTGCACTAGAATCCATGTCCTTCTTTTACGCAATATTGTCACAACTATATGCTACGCGAGAATCAACTCTGTCCAATAAAATATTGTTACAAGCATAACAGAACGAAGTGGAGGAAAATAACGAACACAACGAAATTAAGAAATTAAGGGGACAGTACACCTTTAAAATGGTCAAAAATTCAATTTCAAGGTTTTGATGTCAGTAAATAGTGCATTTTAATTAAATTAAAAACGCATTTTGAATGCGCTTTTCGATGAATTACAGTTAATTATTTTTTAATTTATTGACCAAATTAAAAGATTCTAGTTCATTTTGTTCATTGTTACAACATTAATAAATTTGAAAAAAATTGAGGTTCTATCTAAATTATTTTTGGAGAAATCGTGCGCGCAAGTTTGAAAATCATTGTTGTGAATTAAATGCATTTAAAGTTTTCACTCTCCATTCAAAAACAAAGAATGTCGATTGCGTTTTACTTTATATCTTCGTCAATAATTATCGCCTCTGAAAAACATTGGTACCTTTCTACTCAGAATAAAATGCACTATTTACTGACATCAAAACCTTGAAATTGAATTTTTGACCATTTTAAAGGTGTACTGTCCCCTTAACTATGAATGTGATTATGCATAAATTGCTTGGACTAGTCGACAAAATTGCAACATAAACTTTATTTTGTTATTATTTTTTTTAATGAAATTTCCAAAATCAAACAAAATCCGATTAACGGAGACTTTTTTAGCAACAGATTTAAAAACGCCAGAGTGTTTTTTTTTCTACACTTAGACAAAGCAACTTAATTTACGATTTTTATGGATATACGTACATTGTTTATATTTACAGTTTAAAACTGACGTATTTTAACCGTTTGAATGCTGAGCGCGATAGCGCCGCAAAGTATCTGCGGATCAAACAAATTGTATTTCAACCCAGAAATTTTATCTTATAAAATGTAACTCACTAGATCGCTGTAAATATTTCAACTGTTGAATAAAATTTATATGATTTCAATTATTGAATAAAATTTCTGAGTTGTTTGATCCGTTGAAATATGTTTGATCCGCAGATACATTGCAGCGCTATCGCGCTTCATAGCCCTCAAACGGTTAAAAATGTGCACAAAAATCCACTACCCCTTACAAATTACAAATTACTGATGAAGCTTTTTGAAATTGCAGAAACGTTACGAAAACGTACGTTTGAAACGCAGAAACGTTACGTAAAGAAAAAATACTTCATCATTTTCATAACTTTAATCATATTCTTTGTTATATTCATTTTAACTTTATTCTTTATTTCCTTATTTATTGAAGTGGAAACTTCTTTAGGCGCGTTGGGCATTTTTTGAGATGGGGAAAAAACCATTGAACTCGCGACACTGTTACCGACACCTCTGTATATTTGGCAACGATTCTGAAATACCTGGGTCATTTTTTGAGATGGGAAAAAACCATTGAACTCGCGACACTGTTACCGACACCTCTGTATATTTGGCGACTATTCTGCTACAGCTGGTTCAGGTAAGCAACCAGATTTGCTTAAACTAATATCTCACTTTGACAGCAAAAGTGATATTAGTCTCTATTTAGCATTATTTGAAAGACAAATTTCTCGAATGAATATAACAAAAGTAAATTGGGTCACACATTTGTTAAGTTTAATTCCGTTAGGAATTGCCAATATTATAGCTAGAGAGACAGAAACATTGGCGAACAATTATGATTACGTAAAAGATTTACTTCTTAAACGCTTCAAAATTACGCCAGACGAATTTAGGCAGAAATTAATGTCACATAAAAAATAATCTTCAGCCACTTGGCGCGATTTAGCATTTGAATTAAGAAATTATTTCGAAGAATGGATTAGCGGTCTTAAAGTATCTGATTTTGAATCCTTAAAAGAATTAATAGTAGTAGATCAAATTAAGAAAAGGCTACCTATAGAAATGAAAGAACATTTTATTGATGATCTTCCAAAAATTAAAAATGTAGACGTATTAGTAAGTAAACTAGACGATTATGATGAGGCGAGACGTAATGTTAAAACCATGAATAGAATTTCACACCACTTTGAAGATAGAAAACCCGAAGTAAGTAAAAATAAAAATTCACAATCTTTCTTTCATACCCAATACCAAAACAAAAGAAATAAATCTCAAATTAGGTGTTTTAGATGTAACTCTCAAGGCCACATAGCGTCTCAGTGTAATAATAGCAATAACGGTCAAACTAATGAGTTCAGTCAAGACTCTACCGAAAACTATCGAAATTATAATCGCCAAAATCAAAATTCTAATGCCGATGTACAGGAAAAAGCTAACATTGCTACAATTCGAAACAGAAATAAGTCTAAACCTAATGGAATGGGTAAAATAATTAATATCAAAGGCAAAGAAGAAAATCTATTGTTTGAGATACAGGCAGCGATATTCAGCGATTCAGTTACGAATGTTATGTCAATATTGGGTCGCCAAATTTGTCTTCTGTTGATATCTTATTAACTGACATTGGCGGAGAAACTGTAAATATAATTGGATATTTTGTGTATGAAATACGTGTTGATGGGTTTCTTATATCAACGAAATTTTATGTTTCAAAATCTCTCGCATACGATATTGTAATAGGGCAAGACGTGATCAGCAAACTAAAGTTGGCGATAGATGAAGAGGGAATTAAAATTGTTGGCGAGAGCAATACTTTTCAAGTAGGTTGCCTTGAAGTTGTAAATAATTCCGATAAAATTAAATTATGTTGCCAATTCATACAATGAACCGAAAGTACCAAAAGGAAATAGTTCACGTACAGAAAACGAAATTATTGGTATTATGAATAAAAATAATTCAGAAAATAATTTCAAGATAAATTTAGCATGCGCAGTGAAAGCTGATAAAAGTGACTCAACTCGCGAGACCAAATCAAAAGATGAAAATGAAATAACAAAACACGGAAAATATTATAATTTAACGAGCACGAGAAAAGAAATAGACGGAAGTAATATAAAAAGAAAAAATGAAAATAATAAAATATTTCACGAAAGTTTTAAGAAACGTGGTTACCGATACGGAAAGGAAGTGAAATCATTTTATAGAAAAGAAAAGTTTGTTGATAGAAATTATAGATATTATAGATACCGCAAACAATACGCGCAGTATGAAGATAGAAAAAAAGCATAATGTTCACGAATACCGTAAACAAGACAGGCAGCAAAGAAGTCATCATTTTTGGAGTGATAGGAAGCGGGAACCCTATTTTGCAGATAAATGTTATTACAAAATATATGAAACTACATCGCATGGAAGAAATGATGAATGTGTTGAGAGTTGTTGAAATTATGGATGAAAATTCATAATTTCAATTCATAATTTCATAATTTCAATTCATAATTTAATTAATTGGTATTCATTTCAAAGAATACCAATTAATTAAATTTCATATTTCATGTATTTGTAAATTTACGTTTTAAGCAATAGATAGCAGCTTTTTATGTAAAATAATATGCATTATTTTCCATGTACAGTAGCGCATTAAATGAAAATTTTCATATAATTTTTGTAGTAGTAGTTTATAATAATGAATAAAAAAAACACTCCATTTAAAAGTATTTCCTGCACAATAAAACGTTTCCTGACGATTAAAAAAATACACACGTAATTGTTCCAGTTTTCACTTCTGTCGGCACTCCCGGAGTGCCATTGTTTTTTGTTTTTGTTTTTGTTCAGCTGTTGCGGCTGTAACCATATTCCGCAGACTTAATATCATAGTTGCATAGAAAAAATAGCGTAGGGTAGAATTGTAACAATATTGCGTAGACTTGAATCAATAATATCGTAGAGTTGTAATAATATTTCGTAGAGTTGGGTTATGAGTTGTAATACAATGGAAACATTTTTAATGTCACCGATGTCTATAATTTAATTGTGCGCTTCACTACTTAAAAAAAAATACTCTTGCATATACATATTTTTTGTGCGTTGTAGATTGAACAAACAAACATGATAAACTACTATTTAGATTTTTTGATTTTCTGTAGTTCACTTTCTTCTCGTCAATTTTATTTAGTATTAGTTATTTATAATGTTGAAGGCAGGTTTCCGTTACAGAAAGTTTCCTTCATAGCATTATTTATTGTATCTAGTGTATAATGAGCATTTCTCTTAAACAAAACTGTTTTAATTAATCGTTTATTTGCTAAAAGATCGTTTAAATTGCGCGAATAAACGAATTGTTTATTCACTCTACATATATATAATAACAAACATTATTACATTTATTAATTTTCCGTTTAAGTGCGAATTTCGTTATAGACACGTTCCACAGGTTTTACTGTATTTAATTAAAAAAAAGTATTTATAGCAAATAATAATCTTTTCATCAAACTTTTAATTCGTTTCATCAAACATTCATTCTTTTTTTTAAATTTTTTACTAAGGGGCTCTGCGAGTTGTGCTATCCAACGCCCGTTCTGACACCGCATGATTTAAAAACACTCTGATTTGATCAACTCTAAAACGATTACGGAAGACTGTATTATTATTAAAACGACCAGTGGCGATCTGCTGTAACCGGGTTTCAATTCATTTTCCTTTGACTGGGGGAATTTAAGGTCGAATCATCTGCTGTCGAAACAGCTAACAACTGTTTTCCTGATTGATTAAATAAGATCAATTAAACATTTAAAAATCAACTTGTGTAAAATGGTTACGTAAACAATGTCGCTGCATCGGAGAATTTTTTAACGATGCTATAGAAAATTGGTTACTTCTCCATTATCCCGTCGACAACTTTCTATAACAAGAAAAGAGCTGCCGCTAAAATATATCATTTAACACCAAACGTGCATGATCATGGCGTCGCGTCGCATTCAGTTGATATCAGATGCGTTACACGTATTAGTTATTTCATCGAGGGATTTTTAATTCAACGTTTATTTGTATTTTTGATACTTCTCCATTATCCCATCGATCAATTTTCATTAAAAAAAAAAAAAAAAAAACTATCGCCAAAACAAATTGTAACGCCAAATAAACAAATAGAAGAATTTTGGGTACTTCCGTAATATCCGGGCCAGGTCAGATACAACTCAGCCAAGCATGGCGCCAATTATACTAATTACAGTAACCCTTATTTTGTGTCGCATATATAGTTTATTTATTTATTATAATGTTTAGTTTTTGTAGTATAATTTACTGGTTTTTTTTTATTATAGTTTCCATTTTTTTCTTATTTATTTATTATTGTTTATTTATTTATTTTATATTATTTACCATTTTAAACAATTTTATGTATTTAACAATATTAAATTACTGTTTTGCACATTGTTCTACTATTCTACTGTTTTGCACATTATTCTACTTCGGCAACTATAAACAGGATTGGCAATTGACAACAATTTTTGGCGATCTATCTCCTGGCCCGGATAATACGTAGATGCTGAATTTTGCCATTGGAGTCTCAAAAAAGTAAAAATAGAATAAAATAAACAAATAAATAAAATACAAGAAATTCGGAAAAAAACACTCACCAAAGTGTCAACGATCAGTAAGTTTTAAACATTAAAATTTACAATATATTAATGAAAACAGAAAAAATAAACTTGGATATTAAGTTACATTATTTTTCTTAATTATTTCTCTCGGATGGTGAATAATAGTTTGTGACGGCAGTTGAAACTGATCCATTGTATGTAACTGTTCATCGTGATCTATTGTATGTAACTGTTTTTAATGCCTTTTCTTTTTTAATATCATGTCACTGCCGTTTAAGGATTCAATTGTTATTTTAATTAATGCAATAATTAATAAATAAGTGAAACATAATGAAAAATATATGCATATGTCGAATTAAAAAGCACTTGGTGCTATAACAAACACACGTAATGCCTCTGACGTCAAGTGAATGTGACTGACCACATTCATGCATTTTTGGTGTTAAATCCTATTGTTTGGCGATAGTTTTTTGTTATGAAAAGTGATCGACGGGATAAAGGAGAAGTACCATATTGTTAATGATATTTTAACAATTTATTAGCTATTTTGGTATTTTAAAGGTAATTATTAACCATAAAAATATAGTTTTTAATTGAGAGGAAATATTATTTACACTGTTTTAAAATTTGCAATAATAGGCAAAATATTTGTCGAAATAAATTAATCTCTCGTGTAAATATAATTTTCAATTGAAATTGTTTGCAATTATTGTTATTTGAGCATTTTAAATATGACGTAAGTTTCCCTACTTAATACTTTGAAAACGCCTAATAATTTAATTATTTCACTTTTTAATATTCCCGCGCAAGTATATTTTTTATTGCGTAATTTTCTACATTTACTGCTTTTAACGCGTGATCATTTAATTATTATTTGAAAGTTTTATTTCTGTTTTTAATAGTCATGTGAGTAGATAAGAAAGGCCGGTTCTACATCAGCGCAGTTCGCGCAGTCGACCTCAAGGTTGAAGGAAGGTCACCGGAAGGGACAGGTGTGGACACCGGAAGTCGCAGGTGTGGATAACATACATGTTGAGACAGGAAACCGGAAGTATGATCGGAAACGCGAAAGGAAATTTAACAGGAAATGCGACAGGAAGTGAATGCGATAAGGGAGAGAGGGGGAGGGCTTATTTTTGTGAGGGGGGGGGGGGCTTATGCTAACCTGAAATAAAAACGGAATTATTTCTTACTTTGTAAAAATTTAACATAAAATGTATCTTTTTTTTTTCTTTTTTTTAACTTGCAATAATTTTTTTTTTTTTTTTTTTTTTTTTTTTTTTTTTTTTTTTTTTGCTAACTAACACATGAAAGAAAATGGAAATCTTTCTGACTTTGTTTTACTTTATAAAAGTTAGCATGAAATTTATTTTAAGACTGGAAACGCGACAGGAAATAAGATCGGAAACGGGATTAGACATGCTTTTTCCAAAAAGGGTTTTCAGGAAGCAGTAAACATGTTTTAGGAATATGTTTGGGAGCGTGTTCGAACAGGAAAGGTGATTTGTAAGACCGGACGTTATTAAGGTGTGAGTGATAAGGAAAGTATAGTTTTATACACATAGATTTTGTTCTTTGTAGAGGGTTAAATTATTTTTAGATGTTATTTATTTTTTAGTGTTTTGAATTTTATTTATTCTTAAACCGTTATAAATTATTTTTTTCTATCATTTTAATTTTTAGTGACACCAATTTTAGAAGTAATTGCTCATTAAAAGAATTATTTTTCAACGCTGACACAGGCAGGAATTGAACCCACTATCTTCTATGTGGAAGACCAATGTGTTTATCCACTGTGCTAGCGGGAACTTGTAATGTTATATCTTTAAATGCAAGAGATGGGGACTTCAGACATGTATTGAGATATCTTTATCATAGTTTTAATGAACTGCAGGAAATTTTCTTTAGCTATTGAGTAATTCGAGAGTTTTGGTTTAATATGAATGCTATTACATCTGTTTGTTTAATTTATAAGCACATTTCTCTTACAACTCTCTGTCAACAGATCACTTCCATATTCGAAATAATAATTTAGAGGGAAATTTTTTATCTGAAAATACTATAAAATTTTATTTATAGAGATTGACAAAAATAGTATGCCTAATTCTTTCTTGTATTAACATTATATTCGAAATAGAGTTTTGTTACGAAAAATAACGTGTTTACATATTTTAAAAACGAAAGCAAAGTGATTAAAAAAAAATGTAAATATAAGCTATACACCCACGCATTTATGTTATTGAATTAAATTACAAGGCTTAATATTGTATTCAGCGTAATATTTTCTTATAAAAGCCGTTTCACAAACTTGTATACTAAAAGTAATGTGTCATTTTTAGGGGAAAAAATTAATTCAAGTCATTGAGACTAATCCTTTATGGGGGAAAAATTTGTGTTACATTATATCTTCCGTTTTTTAAGTTTACAAATTTGTGGACTAACTTAAATAATCGTTTTTAGGATACTTAAACAATATATATATATATATACTTTTTAATTATATAATTTTTTTAATTGACTTGTAATATAGCTTTTTTTTTTTCTTTTTTTTTTGTTCTTTTTTTTTTTTTCTTAAAAGGGTACTGTAGAATAACTTATGTCACAAATACTACATCCTTCTTTAGTTAAATATGTTTCACTTAAGACATGACAAAGTGTCTTAGAAACATTTCATTTTGGAGTTAAGTGATTAAACAAGAAAAATATTATTTATAAAAACACAACACATAAGACCAGTGACTGAGAGGTTCTGGTTTTAAAGCTACTAGACGTTTGGGTTTAAACTTCTCTCGCGCTCGTCGACCTAACCGTTCGGAGTTTTCTTCGAACCTTGTCAATACGAGTTAGGAGCCCTTAGAATGACCCCTAGAGTGACCTATATCCCAAGCGTAGATAATCGGTTTTAACAAATAACCAACCATCCACAACACATAAGACATTTTAGATCATTTTAGATCATTCCATTTAGTTAATAAGTGATTTAACGTGCAAAATATTATTCATAAAACATACAATAAGAGAATTTTAAAGAATTTTTTCTTTCAAATGAACAATTTTTAGTGACTGTTTAACTTATTAAAGAGAGCGGGTATTTTGTTTATAGTTATACGATTAAAATAAATTTTCAATAGATTTGATTTTATACAACCAACCTTTTTAAAAAAGAGAATGGAATCTAGTTTTTATAAATTAACATATTTCAATTTTACAAATACTTCACACCCCGTCTTTTTTTCCCCTCTTTTGGTAGACTTTATACACATAAGACATAAAAAGCGTTTTAGAATACATTATTTAGAAATTAAGCAATTTGATAAGTAAAATATTATTTATAAAAGCAATAGATACAAAAGTAATAAAGATTTTTACTTACAAATGTACGAACTTCTGATAGGTAAGACTTTCTAAATCATTGTGCAAGAATTAAGTGGTTATTGAACTTATAACATTATAGGATGAAATAATCACGTGACGTATTTTTAAACCAATAAAATGTCAGTATTTTCAAACAAATAAAAAGTTAGTATTTTTACACGAGCGCCCTCTATCATTATATAAATTTCAATGAAACGAGTTCATAACATTCTACTGTGACCTGATATCGTTGTAATAGGTTGTATTTTTCATTTAAGTTATTGTGGAACGAGTTATGAATTCTTATGTTGGTGATGTAACCAACTTGGAGTGTCAACACTCATCACCAGAGTTAAATAATCAAGAGATGGATTCTACACTTTTATCCAAAGAAGGACTCGTTTCGAATTATGAAGTGAAACTCACCTCATCAGGACTAAAGAAACAGAAGTTACCCCATGTGCGTAAGATGTGTAACACAGCATTTCCTCGAAAAGTTAACTTAGTGTTTCATATGAAAAGTCATCTAAAGGAAAAATCTTTTTGCTGTGAGGTGTGTGCTGAAGTTTTTTCACAAAAGAGTGATTTACGTAATCATCAAAAGATTCACAAATTGCTCAAACAATACAAGTGTAGTGATTGCAACGAGATATTTTCAAGAATGTCTGACTTATTAATACACAAGAAGACCCATAAGATTCGTAAACAATATTCATGTGCAAAGTGTTGTGAAATATTTAAGTGTGAATCGGATTTTTTACAACATTGTGATACTTTTCATAAAGTTTTACCTAACATTGCGAAATCACCCTGTTTAAAAGATTTGTTATTTGAACTTATAGTGAAGCTTATAGATTAGTTCGAACTTATAGTGAATTAAAAGACAAAATGATATGCAAAATATATGAACTAGAATTAACAGACCAAAACATACATGTACATGCTGAGAATGCCTTTTTAAAGTTGTACAACGGCTTTGAAGATTTCACAGAACGAGTGTTTAATTGGACATTACGAAAAATTTTGAAATTAGAATTGATTACAGCTCAATATGACAGGCTTATTTGATTTGTATTATTTTAAATGATTAATAAATAGTTTGATTGCGAAAAAAAGTGTTTTCTTTAGCATACACTGTGTGACTTTTAAACTAATGTTGTGTATTTTGAATGTGTCAGACAAAACAGGAGTGTGTTGACATTTTAAAAAAAAAAGATTTTACATAATATAAAAGTTTTACAATAAAAATTGACTTACCTAAAGTTTTTTCAAGATAGTCACGATATCCTTTCCATTACAATTATTTTAAGGAAATAGAATTTAATTTTGTTGTGAATAACACTTTGTTGTTAACATCACGTGGTTTGTCTTATCATAACTATGAGATCCTAAGATCACTTCCTATTAACATGATAACGAAGAGTAAAAAAAATGACTAATGCAAGCCGATTTTCCTGCCTAAACTTGTTATCAGCTTGCATGAGTGACTCATCTTTACATGTGTGGATTTGTATGTTGAAAAAATGATTGCTATGTTTAACCCGTGTAGACGATTTTTATCCGGAAGCTGTTTGAACTACCAAATTTCAGATATCACACATTTTACTAGAACATTTAAATATTTTAATGTCTTTTCGCCCGCAAATTGGAAACTTAGGATTATCACCTTTACATCGAGACATGGAAGGTAGAAAAATAATAACTTTACACTTAGACAATATTTTAATTTAAGAAGAATTAGACTTAACACATTGTTAGAGTTTCTTTGAAAAATATCTAGTTGGTTGTAAATTTTAGAAAATTCGACCTAACGAAATTAACACACTTAAAAATATCTAGTTGGTTATACATTTTATAAAATAAGCAACAAATAAACATTTCGATACATTGACAAAAGAAAATAATTAAGTTTAAGTAAACTTTACACTTAGACAATATTTCAAACTAAGAAAAATAATAACTTTACACTTATATAATATTTTCAACTAAGGAAAATTAATAACTTTAAAAATCAGACTTAACACATTGTTAAAGTTTTTTTAAAACAACACAACATTTTCAAAGCAGTGGAAATAGTATACCTGAAAAAAATTCAACTTAGTGGAATTTAATAGTGAAATTTTTTAACCTCACTCATTTAAAAAATAAAACTTTGTAAATTTTTTCCATTTTTAAAATAAAACTTATTTAAAAAATAAATAAGCAACTATTAAACATTTTGAATGTCTTAGACAAAGTGTGAATAAATTTGTTGAAATTATATAAAACATGAAAATTTTCATTACTTTTAAAAGAAATTTTATTTTTGGTGAAATAAACTCGAGGTATTTATTATATGTTACTTAAACTACATGAGAATTGATTGAAAATGTGTTACTTTTAATCACTCACAAGATAAGACATGATGTTACAATATACACATAGGAATGACATAGGAATTTCAGATGGGTTTTTCTCCCACACATGACGTCACTGATAACATATTTACTGATCAAGTCATAAAATCATAGTTTAGGGTAGGTTTTTAAACACGAAGTTTAGTTGAGATTTAAGATATTTGAGAAATATAAACTACAACTTTGGTTACTTTTTGAAATTTTCCCCTACATAAGAAAAAGAACATAGAAAAATAAAATGAAAAGTCGTATTTGAATGGAATCAAATTATTATCCTTTCACTTAACAGCTGAATGCGTCGGTAATTACATCACAAAGGCACTGATAACAACTGATTGAATATATTGTGTTTCTTTTTTAAGGTTAAATTGATTTAATATTCAAGTTATTTCTTAATGATACACTTAAAAACAATAAACTTAATTAGCATTCAAAAAGCAAACGATCACATTATTGTGTAAAACAATCAAATGTTTTAAAAGTCACGAGTTAAAATTTGAAATGACTTAGAGTTTAAGTAGAATTTAGATGTGAACCTTTTAAAATGAAATAATAGTTTTTTGTATCGCCCTCTATCGGTGGGTAATAGAATTAAGAGATAATTAAAAGTTTTAACTTGAATTCGAGCCCACAACAAAAATTATTTTTCGGTTTTATAATTTAGGGTAGGTTTAACTGAGCAAGCCATGATATTTCAGTATTTATAGACGATTTAAGATATTCGATAAAGGAAATCATCTGAATTTTTAATTTAATTGAAGGGTTTACTGCTTAAAGTACTACAAAATGAGTACAACACGATGCATAGTTTTTTAATTAATTATATTTTTCGAAAGGTTAAATTGACTTATTGATAAACTTAGGATTTATGTTTAAAGTGAATAAATTTGACATGTTAAGTTCACTTAATAACAGAGGGTTGAATAAGTTATTTTTAATAAAAATAAAGTTTACTAAAAGTTTTTAAAATTAAAAAAAATATAGTTTTAAAAAATTTAAAGTTTACAAAAAGTTTAAAAATCTTTAAGTAAATCAAAATTAACTTTTTAATTTTAACTATTGAGAGACTATAATCTAACTGTTTATCCTTGTAACCAACTGGTGCATATCAACTATATACTCTGTATCTGCATATGCGCAGAAAAACATAGACATTTAATCTAACTTGAGTTCGACTTTAAATTATTTGCCAACTTTTAAGTTTAATTACTATACACAACTCGATTACCTTTCCCACAAAACACCTTTCAGAAACAAAACAGAAATTAACACTTACCGAAAAACACGTCCACTTTGGGTGTTAGTCTTCACTCAACTAACGTTTCTCCCTTATCTTTGCTAGGGGGCGCTGCAATCGCCGCTAGAGGCGTTAGTAGTCTTCAGGTGTGTGATAAGAATAAACTTTAAATCCAACTTACACTCGCTCAGTCATTCTTGCTTCTCTCTACCTTGCTAACAACCGTTTGCTGCTGGCTCATTGTTTGGTTGTTTAAACTTGTTGAATGACGTCATCATGTGTTTGTCTAAACTTGTCCAGTCTTGTTTTTATGCAGTACGTCTATTTAGATGAGTCATCACTCGCTTATCTTGGTTGACTTGTCCAAACTTGTTTTTGTGTGGCACGTCTATTTGGGTGAGTCATCGTTCGCTTATCTTGCTTTACTTGTTTGAACTTGTCTAGTATCCACCACCTCATGTCTTTTGTCATAGCTTGAATATACTTTACACCAATCACTTAAATATAAAAGTCTTGTCACAACTTACTTAAACTTTGATAAAAATATTAATTATTTATAAATTTCATCAAATTCTTATTTTTCTGATACATTTACTATGTAATTTTCGTTCAAAAATATGGTAAAGCCCGATTTTAAATCGAAGTCTAAGATAAATTCCCCAAATTTGTAACATTTTAACACTAATAATAAATATTGTAAGCACCCAGTACATACAAGTTTTGTAAAAATAATATTACTTATAGCTAACTCGTTATGTCCCATGATACAAAACTTCAATATAACTAAAATCAGTGTTAAACGAAAATCTAATCACGTGTCTTTATATATTATTTTGAAATGCAAAGCATTATATCTAAACGAATGATACAAGGAGTAGTTAGAATAGTTCTTATATTTTTGTTAGTAAAAAATTTATACTTTTTAGGAGGTTTTTTTATTTTCTGTGCTTTTTCAGAAGTCGGAATAATATCTGTAGATTCCAACTTACGTTTTCTTCCCGGAAGTTAATTTTTTGTATTTGAAGGACCGGCTTCTGTATTGTGTATCACGTTTTCTTGGCAACTAGTATCATCGTTTTTGCAAATTACGTCTACCATTCCAGTCACGTCAGCTGGTATAATGGGCTCAAAGTCATTTTCCACAATATCATCTTTGTCTGTTATATCGCCTGGTTCATCTGGAGGTAACTGGTATATATCAACATCGGATAAATCTGAATCCAAAAGAGTTTCTAAATACGCTACTGCTTCTTCTACAGTTAAAAATGACAGTTTTTCGGCATTCTTTATAATCACAACCAAAAAAAACATATATTCTACTAAAAAAATATATTCTACTAAAAAAATATATTCTGCTGAATATTATATGTATTCTACTAGAGAAATCTATTCTACTTTAGCTTCTAATAATGTTACAAATTATTCCAACTGCGAGTCAACAAAACACGAAAGTTCCATTCAAATAAAGGAACAGAAAAAAGCTTTTTTTCCTCTTTCTGTTTGCGCCCCTCCCTTCAATTTACACTTTACTTACCTAATAAAAAAAACTGTTCCGGGCAAATGCTTTGACACGGTCTGGTCTTTGACCTTGACGGTACCAATGTTGAAGCGTTGAATCAGTCAACGGATTATGTAATGAGATTTGAATTACTTATTTATACGATTACTCCTTTTGAAAACTTTATCGCTAAAGCGCCAATGTTCCAAAATTGGAACATGAGTTTTTCAAACTGCGTCAAACATTTATATTTTATTTTAGATAGTTTTTAGTAGCATTTTTTTACAAGTAGTAGTTCTCTTCTTATGACTATAAAAAATAATTTTAAATTTTTTGCATAATAAATGTGTTGGGAATGTTATTTGAAATAGTGAAAAATACCTCAAAAATAGAAAATTTCTAAAAATCATAAAAAATAACAAAAATAAAATTTAATTTTTAATATTTAATGAAAAAAATATTTCAGAATCATTGTTATCATTACACAAAAAAACCGTAATAATTCGAAAATTATTTGCATTTGTAACATTTAGTTAAAACTTCTGTTCCAATTTTGGAACATTGGCGTTTAAACGGTTAATTGAAATAGAATATTATTATGTGCGCTATTTTACAAATTGGCAACAATTCAAATAATGAATTTTATGAAATATGAAATAAATCTTCAGAAAAATATAAAAAATTTGAATAAAAATTTAAATATAACCTCAAAAAATTTCTCAAATTAAAAAAATAATTGCAGTCTGCACACCGCCAGCTTGTCAAATTATGGTTGAATTCCTGTGCATAGTTTTCGTTCCTATAAAACTTTTTTAAGAAAACTATTTTGACCAACTTTAATATTAAATATCTCTTAAAATAATTCTTCGATTTAAAAACTGTCTGCTTCAGCGTGTTTATCGAACATTTCTTTATAAAATTACCAATTTTTAATTTTTATATGCAATAGTTTTCTGGATATTCTTCTAGAAAAATTAACGAACACAAAATCTTCATTGACAGCGGCTGTGGCGGCGGTGGTTACTTTTTTTAATATAGAGAGATACCAATCATTTTCATTTTATAGACAAGATGCCGTTATAAGGACATTTGTTTAAAAAAATTAATGTTTTCATTAAATAACATTTCTATTAAAACAACTCAATACGTTAGTTCTTTTAATTTATTATTATATCTTATTTTTTTTTTCTGTTTCAGGCCGGATTATCTGATACAGCTATTCGTTTTAACAGGTTTCACTGTTTTCAACAAATGAGCAACCTTTCTCCATAACTGCTTCATAAATTAGTTTTTATTCATTTATTTTTAATTTATTATGATGTATTAATTATTTTTCATTTTAGTCCTGTATACGTTAATGGGAAGTTTGTTGCAAAAGCTATTACTGTTTTCCGTAAATAAACCGTATATCCGTTAAAAGTAGTTAATCGATTGAATTTTATTCATTTATAGTTTCTTTATTTTTATACGTTGTTTAATTTCAGACAAGTGTGCGTTTTACAGAAGTTCGTTTAACACTTATTTCTGGAGGTCGAATTTTGTCTGATTTTGCATATGTTATCCATTACTAATTAAGTATAATTAAAAAATCATACATCAAGAATAGATTGTAAAACACTTTCCAACACTTCGAAAATACTCTAATAGAACTTCGCTGTTTAAAATATGAAACAGCCTACTTAAGTAACGGATAACACACTTGCAAAACACATAAGAAAAAATACCGTTCATTTCAGGAAAAGTACACAAATTCCTTTGTGCATCCTTCTCCATTATCTATATATCTGTATATTCACTACATAGTGTACTAATATTTAGCTAGTTTATAAAATGTATAACACAGGCAAAAATTCATTTTCAGCAATTCCTGTTAGTAAACTGAAAAGTAATAGAAATTTATGTACAGCACTGTATATTATCAAAAATTTTTTAAACACGTCTCATTTTAAACTAAAATTTAATCCAGAAAAAAAAACACATAACACAACTAAAAACATTCTTTCAGAAATTAACATGCATCGACGACAATTTGTCCAGTTTTTTGCGTAGCACCGTATATGAATTTAGCCATTTATATCCGAGACACATTTTTTGGTATACTAAATATAATTCATCGGAAAAATGGATAACTCAAACAAAAAAGTCCCTTAAAAAATTTAGGCTGCTCATACACAATAATGCTTAAGAATAATTTTGTTTAGCCCTGTATATGATCCATTGAATTTATACGCAAGTATAGAAAAATGAAGTGAAATTTTAAAACGCATAACACAGCTGAAAATGCACTACCAGAATGTATCGCTTATAGCCACTAGTGTAACCAAAATATTTTGTGTGTACCTGTAAATGAATGATAGCTTTTACGCACGAAATATTCTACAATAAGCCTCTTGTACTGCACCACAATAATATACAGGGTGATTTTTTTTAAAGTTGTGAAAGTAAAACCCTATAACAAAAGAACCACTGATCCAAATGACCTAAAATTTCACCAGTATGCTCCCAAAGCAATGGGAATTTTTTGGCGTGGCTTAAAAAAAACTTAAAATCGCACCGACAGATGGCGCTGTACATGCAATAAAGTCGAGAGACGAACTAGCGCCTGGCAGACGCACATTGGCGTTAAAAACGTGAAGTACGCACACCTCGTGTTCATTATTCTACAGAAATCCTCGCAATGACTGTGCCATTGACTTCTCGTGCGTTGTTAGGGAAACTGTATTATTAGAATAATGACAGCGCAGCAACTGCTCTTAGGAGATTTAGGACACTTAAGAATTTAAGAAAAGGTCCAATGACGACAGAGGGCCTACAGAAGATGGTTTCTCAAAGTACCGTCCATTGTTTTCCTCCCACAGCCGATATTCTTTGTTTCAGCTACCTTACAGCGCCATCTGTCGGTGCAATTTTAAGTTTTTTTTAACCATGCCAAAAAAAAATCCCATTGCTTTGGGAGCATTCTGGTGAAATTTCAGGTCATTTGGATCAGTGGTTCTTTTGTTATAGCGTTTTACTTTCACAACTTATCTTTCACAATCACCCTGTATATAAATTTCATTAAGTTTGAAATAGTGTAAAATCATTAAAGTACACCGCAAACCATTGTTTCCTATAGATCATAATGTAGCGGGAACACTGAAAAGTGTCTCTGAACACGAACTATAAATGTTACACACTCAGTTTTCAATAGCGAATATACCATATAGCAAACCTAAATAAGATACATCAATTACATGACAATCCGGCTATATTTACAAGAGATAGAGCACGGACAGATGGAAGACAGAAAAATACAAGTCGTAAACACTTTTCAACTAAGCTGGAAAGTGTTAAAAGCAGTTTACAAAACATTTTTCCATTTTTTTCCGGATTGATGGTACATTTATCTCAGATTGCTTGGATCATATGTATTTTGATCTTTTTAGAATGAAATAATTTGAAAATTAGTCACAGGAAAAAATGTATTAAAATCTAGCTAATAACTCACTGACTGCTCTCCGCTTCTTTATAGGCCTTTTTCAAGACTGTTATTTATCGGGATACCATGGTCTCTTATCAATTTTCTAAGCCGCATTTTTATGCTGGAATAGTAATGTAAATCAGACTTTCACATTTTTATTTTACTTATTTTTTCACCTTTGTGTCATATTCTTTAAAAAAAATTTAAAAATATACAAAAACATAAAATATTTTATAAAATATAAAAATATATATTATTGTTATTGTAATGCTGTCCGTAACCTTTATATTTTTATAGTGTTTATATTTTCCCATTTCTATGAGCTCCGAATTATTTTTAATTGCGCGTGTTTTTATTCTTAAGTCCTCACCCCCCCCCCCCCCCCTGGTGCTACCAGTTATAATTCACCTTAACAATGATTTCACCATTTGCTATGTGCTGGGGATGTGTGATAGATGACCACAGGTTCCTCGGGAAAAGTTGTTGGAAACCTATAAACCTATGAACATATAAAAACCTAAAACAACTCCATTCTCCTATTTATTTCGTCTTCTGTATCTGTGAGCTGAAAACGAATCCGCACTTTTTAGTTTCTATCTTTGTACATTTTTATTGTAGTGCATATTTTGTGCTACGGTTTGACTTTTTTTCTTGGCTCTTCTAAGATGTGTTACACGATTACACATACACAGGTGATGGAGTTGCTTTGCAATTCGGTATACCCTTGAAAGCATCAACTGTTTAACAAAATTTCTGTATTACGAATGAAATTTGTTAAATAGAAGTTAAACTATATTTTAAAAAACTTTCTCCAGACTGTAACATGTAAAACAATGAAAAAATCCATTTTTATACGAATAAAACTTAATTTTCATAATTATGGTACTGAAGCGGGTTTTTCTGTTTTTAGTGCCAGAAAACTTATAAGATTTATAAAATTCAATATATGATATCTTGGTACGTTTTCAACGTAGAAGAAAGGGATTTTTACTTTTTACTTATTAGATCAAGGAGAGTTTTTATTTAAATAAAAGTGATAGGACCTAAAGACCTTATAAGAGTTTAAATTTCGTGCCTTTTACAAGAATAACTATTTTGATGTAAACTGCTTTTAATAAAATGGAGAAAAAAAATTGAATCATTTTTGTAATTGGAACTATATTACTAAATTTAAGCTGTATCATTTAGCCTTTGGAAAGTACGATTTTCCATTTAGAAAATGGTAAGAGGCGACATCTTGTGTAACTCAAAAGAAATTTGAATACTTACAAATAATATCGGATCATCATCTGTATTGAGGAATCACATACATGATTTTACAAGATTTTCCTTTTTCTTAATTTATTCGTATTCTTCAACTCTCTGCTTAAAAGTAGTGCTTTGTTTTATTTTTTCAGTTCTTACAGCAAGTTTTTCATTATAATTAGTTAAACATATCACAATATTAATTTATGATGATGCCTTAATTATAAATTAGTTTTTACTGACAGAAAATATAAATGAAGCCTTATTTATCTAGAATAAGTCGCACCACTCTGAAGAGTGCTTCAAAAATTCTTATTTAGATAATTTAATTTTAAGTGTTCCGATACCAATCTCAAGTAGTATGATCTCTTTTCATATCAGTTATCTGAAGAAGTTTCTCACTTAGTGCAATTTTAAATTTAATACTTTTAAAAATACTGTTGTAAATATTGTTGAGTTATAATGCATTTTGTAATTCATTATTAATTAGAATGCAGATAAAAGAATTCGCGATTTTCTTTTATTATAAATCTTAAAAATATGTCAGAGAAATTTTTCACTCCAAATAATTATTGTAAATGTATTGCAAGTGTTTTATTTTCTAATTTTAGTAAATAAAACATTAAGTCACGTACATGACAAAAATAAATTAATTAATATGTGTTGCAAAATATTTAAACCTCCCTATTTTTATACGTACAACGAGTTTATATTTTTTCTCTCATGCAGTTTACTTTTTGTTGAAATTTTATATTATAATGTAAAATGCAT
Organism: Maratus michaelseni; assembly: GCA_963931845.1. Classification (NCBI taxonomy): domain Eukaryota; kingdom Metazoa; phylum Arthropoda; class Arachnida; order Araneae; family Salticidae; genus Maratus; species Maratus michaelseni. The sequence goes on along the minus strand of OZ007589.1, from coordinate 297,296,990 downwards.
TAAGAACAAACGAGTAATATTTGCGTGTGAAAAGCTGGGTTAAAATAATACCTGGTGACCGAACACTGTAATTTTCTTAATTCATTATTTAGCGCATCACATAAAATTATTACCGAATTAATTAATTAGTGAAGTCTCCTATCAATGAAAATTAAAGTACGGTAAAATATGAAGGCATTATAAAGTGAGTCTACTGCTAATGTTTTCTAATAGATAAATTTTAAACCATTAGCTTTAGCAGTATAGTTGAAATTCTAAAAATATTTTAAATGTTCCTTTTCATCATATTGAAAGTTATTTCATAATCAATGCGTTCTTGATGGCTTGAAAAAGTACAAAATGCGTTTTTAAAGGAGAAAAAAACAGAAAGGTATTAAAACTGTCATTGTTGTGAAATCTATGATTTTATCTGAATTTAATTACTGGCTTCAGGTAGATCTGATTTATTTTCTGTCTGAGACAGATAGCGAAATACAAATTTAGTTTGGTGTACCAAGATCATCTCACAAAAGTGATTCTAAAGGCTCTGACTTCAAAAGGAACTGAAGGAGTAATATACAAACTAATGAGCATATTTTCGTTGCTTGGAGCGCTATCTATATGCTAGTCTGACAATGGAAGGGGGATTTGCCAATGATGCTGTGATGCAGTCACATATTTTATTTCCTTTTTCATTTTAAAATGTTTCAAAATTAATATTTCCCCATTTAAACTGTATTTAAAAAAAATAAAAAATAAAAAAAAACATTTATTTTTTATTTCTTTATTGAGTGCGTCTTCCTAAATTTATAATAAATAAAACCTAATAATAAGACATAATTAATATACTACTTTAAAATATCATTTATTTTATATTTTTCTTTTTTCCGTGACAGTTTGCTAAAGTGTTAAAAACAATTCAATTTTATACTTCCCCTTTGACATTCATTTTTATTTCGGTTGTCTGTTTTTATTTAAATAAAAACGTTAACTTAAGTAATAGCACAGTTGTGTTGGCAGACTAGGCGGCACCGATAAGGTTGTCGTATTTGGCATGTTCGTTTCGCCAAGAGGCGATGATTTTTTTTACTTTCTGCACATTAGATTTAAAATTTTCCCTTTATTTTCTATCTAGCGTCTTTTACCCGTACGTTTAGTTGGGAATCTATTTTTTTCGTCAGTATTTGTGTTGGCGATATTATTTAGATAAAAAAATTAGTCAGTTATGTAAGTATGGTGGTAGCAAGAGGCTTGTGCTCCTGTTAACGTGGATTAAAAAAAAATAATTATCTCTGTTTTTAATAATTTTTGGGTGCTAATGCTATGCCTCTAAACTTGTCAGCATCTTTGTTACTTCAATATTGACAAATAAATAAAACGATTGGTCGTGTACGAAATGGAATTATTTAATCTTTTGAAAGTCAACTTTTCTTCCAGTAAAAAAAAATGTTTTCGAACCTGAGTTTCTATACTCCACTATTTGAAAATGGCTCAGTGTGATGGTCGAACGCCACCACAGATGCGGTGTCCAGATTTAAGGAGTTTTGGTCAGCACTGAAGATCGACAATGGGAAGCCTCGTCTTTCACAAAGCCAGTGTAGTGTCGAAAGAGCTAATAAATGTATAGAGAATATATTCTATACTTGAATGCAGGACAACAAATCTGACCACTGGATTGACGGACTGCGTTTCGTTCAATTTATGAAAAACTGAGATTATCATTCAGGGATTAAAAGAACACCATACGGAGATCTTTTTGTTTGCAAACCTAAAGTAGGTATTTCAACGTCTTTTCCACTCCAAGATTTTTTAAAAGACATAAATACAGAGGAGCAGCTAGAAAAAATTAATAGAAAACGTCGACACAATGCAAAATGATGAAACTAATCAACTTATGCAATAAAAAGAGCCTGTTTCAAAGAACATGGATGACATTATACTCGAAGGTGGATTAAACCAATCTGATGATGACATGCTTACTGAAGAAATTTCCGTTTCTGCTGCTTGTTGTGTGCGTTTAAATGAAACCAGTAATGCATATGCATGCACATAGTGTCTTAAGAAAATACATACCTTCTACAGTCAAGCTAGTAAAGATGAAGAAATGGATATTTTGTGCACTCTTTGTTTTAAAACTAAAAATGCTATTGAAGGTAAAATTAATTCTAAAATCTATCTGGAAAAGACAAAAAAAATTAAAATGAATACTGAAAAAAAATTCCCACTGCTTCTTTGGGAACTAAAGTTCGAGTTTCTATTTCTGACGCCGCACAGTGGGGCGTTTTGATGATCTAGGTGGACAAAATTAATTTTTCGATTATCTCAGAATTTAACAAGACCGCGTATATTGGTAACCGAATGTCTCTTCTGTCGAGATCCGTACGAATTTTGTCGAAAAAAATCCGATGTGTGGATTAACTACGACCGTAAAGAAGGCAGTTGGTTTGAGGGAGTTTCAACACTTGCACTATTTTTTGCAAGTTCGAAAGCAAGTCGTGACTTTTCTGTTTTATTTGAAAACAGGACATTACTGGACATATGTCACATGTTTGTCTCAAGATTTAACCTATTGCTGTTTGGAAATAAGCGCCATCTTGTTTTCAAATTTCATCTCGACTTTTAATCCAGTATTAAGCATTATTAAGAAATAAGCATTTTTAAAAATCAAAGTGTCATTCCTAGAGTATTGAAAACTTAAGAAAGCTCCTGTGAAAGTTTGCGAATCATTAAGTTATATTAACTTGAAATGTGTGTTTGGGTGCTTAATTCAAATCTTACAAGTCAATTTTAAACCACTTTTAATTATCCGATTAAGCTGAAACTTTGAATACATGTGTAGTTTGAAGGACAATACAATATTATAATATAATATAGATAATAATAATAATAATAATAATAATATTAAAAAAAATAATAATAATATAAATAATTATATAAGCCAAATATTTGTCACTGTTTGATTATTTTATTACTGATACATTCGAAAACCCAGCAAAACTTCAACGCAATAATTTTGTCCACCTAGATCCTCAAAACGCCCCACTGTGCGTCGACAAGAGACGATATGATTCTGCAATACATTGGCAGTTGTAATGTGTGTGACTGATGAAGGTTTCTACTGATTTAGAACATCTGAAGTAATTTTAAAACAACTATATGGGAGATCACAATTAACTTTATTCCCTAGGAGCTTGATTAGAATTGAAAATATTTCTGAACACAAAATTCTACCCCGGACTGTTGCAACTGCTCAGACCAGTGGAAGCGACCTAGCATTCGACAAGCGTATGTGTAAACCAAAGTGCCAAAATATGAAATGTTTATGCATGAAAAAAGTAATGAAATGTAATTGAAAGTATCATTCCAGCCTACTATGTTGCAGCAAGTAGGTGAATTTTAATTTTCTATTTTTTCTATAAAAATTTTGTTTTTTTTAATAAGAAATGCATAAAATTTGTTATATGCAACATTAATTTTTCTTTACGAATTTTGAATAAAAGTTTTTTAATGGCAATCTCATTATTTTTTCAAAATAACATATGTATTTTTGAGGGATGCACATCGTTTAAATAATAGCCTTATTAGGACCTTTTTTCATACTTTTCCTAAATGGCCTTTCGCATTCTATAGAATGCCTAGGTATTATATACATTGCTTAGGGAAAATATGTAGTAATTCTAATATTTCATACTTTGCATAAAAACGCCAGACATTCTGTAAAATGCCTAAGTATTCTATAGAATACCGGCGTTTCATTGCCTATAACGTATATATTCAGTAGCTTTTTTAAGAAACTTAAATAGATACAAAGCTTTTAATTTGAATAAACAATAATTGTTAGTAAGCAAAATATCTTAGCAAATTTTTATTGGGGTATCTTATTATTAACATATACTTTTAACACGCTTTTACAATATGTTTCAGCTTGCGAATTTCATTTGCAATGTTTTACTATGCAGTTAGTTTTAAAAGGTTTACTGAATATTCTGTATAATGGGTCCAAATGAACGCATTGCTTTTGGCGCAGTTATTTTTATAGTTTAGTATTATTTTCATGTTTCCAGTAGTTTATTTTATTACAACGGTAACATTTAAATAGGACAACAGTTTCATTTTCTGAAATCTTTAAAAAATACATGCAAAGAAAAAAAATATATTACTTCGTTACTACGTGATGGAATTAGAAAAAGACATTTTTAAATGTCATTTTCTGTAATTTCTGTATCTTGATATTATATTTGCTGCTTAATGACTTTAAAAACTCGTGAATTGAGAAATAAGAAAAAGAAACTCCTAAAACCTTCTATGTGATCCATGTGGAACCTATAATTATTTCACCTCACACCTCATTCAAGTAGTATTTCTCTTACCATCACTGGTGACGTTTTATCGATTCCTATATCAATTTGTCATTTTAATATTATTTCTAATTTCTATAGCCTTACAATTTGTTATATATATATTTTTTACATTTTACATCCTACCTTTATTTTTGTTATTTTACATCTTACTATTTTATTTACTGTAATTTTTGTCTCATGTTTATTAAAATCAACATTTCATATTTTCATTTTTTTCTTTTGATTTCTGAATAATTTATATTTTTATGTTTGTAAACAAATATTTAGTATAGAAAAGGGTACTGATGCGAACTTTTAAAGATGTGGCTTATATTAATTTAATTTGATTTAATGAAAAAAAAAACAAGGATGATTGAAAAGTCGTGCAAACCAAACTTTAAAAAAAATGTACAAAATACTCTTTGCTCAAAATAGTTATGTATTTTGTAGTCTCGAGCTATAAATAAAAAAGTTACATTTAATTTATGACGTACACCGTAGAGTGTCTACTTTTATTGTTGTCCAGTAGTTCATACCTAAACTGATAGCTTTAGAGCAGTGTTTCCCAACCTTTTATTGGTCACGTGCACTGAGAAATCGATAAAATCACGATGCTCCTCCCCTTCCTACTCGATAATATATATCTATTAAAATTTTTAAACTTCACTCTATCCACATGGAGGAAGCCAACAGTTGTTTAATTATAATGGATAAATCCTAGAACAAGCCAGACACTTGGCGGCGTCGAATTTCGCGAAGCGATAAAAGAGGTTTTCTTGCTACCGGTTTGTTTCTTATGTTTTTTCCACGCCATCTGTGCACCATCCGCGGTTCTGACACGGACATAATGCATGGTTCTGGGAATTGAGCTGAATTTTGAGGGAATTAGATTGGATTGGTTGGTTGACAGATTAGAAAATTCTTGAAGAATGTTCTATTGTCTGTAATGTAATTAAAACAATCACTTTTAGAGGAAAGGTCCTGCGTTTCTCCATTTTGAGGTGTTGCATAATGATATTAACACTGACCAAACTTACAGCTTAGTAGTTAGTATATGAACCAGATTTTTTAATTAATGCAAAAACACAAGCAGACATGAGGACTAAGCCTCTTAATGCATTTAGGTCGATTTCTTCTTAGCGGAAGATGATAGCAGATTTTAATTCTGAAATTATGGCATATTGTTTTCCATTTGAATAAACTTCTCTAACCAGTAAACTCAACGTATTTGACTTTAAATCAGGACAAACAGATAACCGTGGCATCACATGCATATTATTTTAGAGGAATCATTACTAACATCAATTTGTCGAGTGAAAGGATGCGTTGTACTTCTGGAACATCAGAAAGGTCCATTAAGAGCCTCAACAAAAGGCAACAAATCAGCTATAGTCGATCTTGGTAGATTAATACATTCACTTGGCCAGAGGGAAATACAACATTCACTGTACTAAAAAATTCAAATGTAGCTCATTCCATGAGTGAGCATCCACCTTGCTGCCGTTTTGGAAATATTTCAGGTACCTTGAGCAGATCGTGCCAATAATAAGACCAACCGTCAGGACCATCTAAATGGATTTTTTTTCATCAGGAAACATTACTCTTTTATATTTGAACTTTCAGGACATGTGATCAAATGCAGGAGATTTTTCTGGTGCTTTTTAGTGATACGTGGTTGGGGTGTTCTTTTTTTGTACTTCAATGTCTTAAATCTGTTGTCTACTTTTTACAAGTGTTTTGCGACACCACGATCTCTTGCGAGTTTCCCTAAACTTGTTTTTCCATTGTTCCGTTTCTTTATCATGGACCTTTTTGTCCTTTTGACTAGCTTTGGCGGATGGCCTGGAGATTTCTTCGTTCCATATTTCTATTTTAAAAGAAAAAAATTCAATATTACACTAACAGATCTTTTCAACTTTTTTGTGAAAGCTCTTGCTGTAAGTTTTGGATCCTTAAAAGCGATATATTTGTTTTCGTTCCCAAATCACCTTAAAGATCTTTTACAACCCTTACTCTTAGAACTCAATTTGTGATCACGTTTAAAAATTTCCAATCTTGCCAAGTGTCTATATATACAAAACTAATTTGAAATTTTTGGTTTATTCTTCTCGGGGTGGCACTTGATACTCTTGTAGATTTTAGATGACTGTTTAAAGGTAATTTAGGTCAGTGTTCATATAATTTAGCAACACCATTTTTTGCGATAAATTATCTATCACATTCTCTGTGTTCAATGGCCAAATGAGCTTCATGAAGTACGTGAAATAACTCAGAGTCCGTGACGTAATATAGTATACTACTGACTTCTTCAAAAGGATAAATGATTGAACGATGATGAATGGAATGAATTCTTTAAAATAACACTCTTACTCATATTTAGAGAAAAAAAATTTAATGTATGCGAAGGAATATTTATTTTTGAAACTTTTTAATATTCTGTATTACACAAACATCAATCACATCATAGCGATTCAGCAATCAATAACCCCGGGGTTCCTTCTTAGTAGACATTTTGGCTTCTTTACATCATTTATTAATTTCTGGTAAGTAGTTTCGGTTAAGAACGAACTGTTTTTGCAGCATTAATTCGAACTTTGTACGGTTCATCGTTGAGTTGTTGTTGCACGTCTATTTTCATGACTTCATCTCCAAAACTACATCTTCCTCTTTCATTTTCATTCTGCACAGTATAAAACTAATTTTTACACTCCCGAAGAAAATGTATTTCGACACTTCCGAACAAAGCGTAAAATCTAAATGGCAAATTCTGAGTCTGAGGCGGGCGTTAAAAGTCATGTGCCTTGTCACGTGATATTCGAAACGAATAAGAGATGTATTTAATACTTTGCCAGTTTGTCATTTGGCATTATTTAGAATGTCTAGGAGCTGTGTGAAATGTGAATTGTTTCATACACCGCCGACCAGTTTTCGGCATTCTATAAAATACCTAGTTGTTCTATAAACTTCCTAGGTATTCTATAAAATTCCGGCATTCATACATAGCCGGTAACATATACGCGGAAATACATCAAATGAAACAAAATCACAAGATGTTTATTTCAATGCATAGGTAGGTTTAAATGTCACAGAATTACTCTAATATGTGTTATAAACTTTTTTTATATATTTTTTCAAATTTCCACAATTTATATTTTTGCAGTTCTCATGTTTCAGTTCTTAAATTTTTAGTATTGAAGCATACATAAATATAAAGATTGCATTTTCATGTGTTTTCTAATTTAAACATAAAAAAATCATTTATTATTTTACACCAATCATAACTGAAATCAGTTGCATTAATAATTATGTGAAAAAAAGTTCTAATATATTAGATTAGTTAAGCTCTAACTGACACAATTTTCATAATCGGACATTTTAGTTTAAAAAAATGGTGGACTTCCAAACTTTCTTTTTTACAGAATGTCTAATTTATTTTGCTTTTTTCAAATGACATTTCACTATATAGTCAAATTTAATAAAAATGAACATTTGTTTAACAATATACAAGTTACAGTAATTAATCCCTCCAAAATAATTTTAGTAATATAAAAAAGTATTATTTAAGATTATTCTAACAAGAGAAAAATATTATTTTTCTAGTAGAAAAAAAAGGAAAGAAGGAAAGAAATAAGGGGACACAAGTAAATAAAAGGAAATGAAATGTAGAGTAAAATAAATCAATTGTAGAGTGAAACAGCAGCTACAAAGTAGAATAGCTTCCTTTGATTTCTTTTTTCAAGGTTTGTAAGGTACTCAGTTTAGTTGGCTTAATATAATGAGGAAACACTCTTTGTTTGTTTAATGCATAATAAAGTATGTGAAAGTCTCTCAAAGCAGAAAGAATGAGATTTTCAAATGAGTAAAATTCATCCAGATTCTCCTCCTGCCATGTAAATTACATTAGTAAATATAGTATGTTTATCTTTAGCATAAAATGAAAAAAAAATATTTTTATGATTTAGTTCAGCTTATGACATTTATATACTGAAAGGAAACATAATATAAAATAAACACATAGCAAATTGTAAAATAAATTTCAATACATGGATGTATTGCCAGATACATGACTGAGGTTTCATATCATCTATTCAGTTATTTATGCTTCCGATGAATTAAACCAATTTTAAATTAAAAAAAAAATTCTTTAAAATAACACTCTTACTCATATTTAGAGAAAAAAAAATTTAATGTATGCGAAGGAATATTTATTTTTGAAACTTTTTAATAATAAAAATTGGGGTATTTTCGAACGAAAGTATATGACACAGTACTACAAATGTATTACCTTAATATTAAAATTACAGTTTTGTTTGCATATGATTACAAATGCATCAATTTTATCTAATAGTATAAGTAACATTCAATAAATGAAAATTCAACTGTTTGGTACAATACCTTGAATTTATAACATTTCTAAGGACTGGTATTCTTATCAGAGTAGAATATATGAGGGTTGTTTTTTACAGCTCTGACGGACTATAAAAAAGACAAAAGTAAAGAAGAAATTTAATGTATTACCAAAAGTTATGTACAAACGTGGTTACTTTTCTACAGAATCGCTGTAAAGATTGAGGCATTTATCATACCGGTGGACGAGTTTTACGATCTCCTCTTCAATGAACGTTGCCGCTAGTAATGTGTGATGAGTCTGAATGGTGGCTTGAAGATCCCCATTTGTCTGGAAGCTTTTGACTCCTATCCAGTTCCTTAATTCAGGAAAGATATGGAAATCCTTCGGTGCTAATTCGGGGCTATACGGCGGGTGATCAAACAAGTCTCATTTAAACTGTTCCAGTAGCTGTTTGGTTACAGCAGCACTGTGCATCACTCAGACAATTTTCCATATACTTGGGTCATTCTGTGGGGAATTTTTGCTGCACTACTCCCTTTTGCTTGAAGAAAGTGGCTCACACTACATAACTAGCAATTGGCACAGCATCAATTACGTGCCTACAGCTCACAAGGAAGGTCTCCATAAGCACATACTTAGAAAATTTTGAAAAAATTACAGAATCTTCTTCTCATGATAATTTGCTGCGGAACCTCGATATAACGTCCATAAAAAAATTATGAAAATTTCGTGTTTTGGCAATTTATCGCTGGGTTGGCGTCACAATGAAATTTTTAAAATGCGCATTTACGATAAATACGCTTTAAGGAAAAACGTTTTCTACTCTTTATACTGAACTAGTTTGAGAAAGTTTAACTTAAATAAATAAACTTTTATAACTACAGTTTTGCCATCTACATTTATATGTACATTTAAAGAAAATTAATGATCGTATTCTACGGTTTAGAACAAAATTTAAATTGATTAAAAATGCTTCAAATAAAAATTTATTGTCCGATTATGAGCACTGTTAATTTGACTTCGATTTTGTTAGTGCCGGAGACAACAGGAAAAAAGTCTTGTTGCCATGGAAACAATGACTTACTCAATATCGAAATGTATAATGAGAGGGTTCTTTATCCGAGATTTACTGTTAAAATACACTTAAAACTTATCCATCCAGCGACACCGTGTAAATTTAAATAACTTCAGCAATACTTAATTTGTATTTATATTATATAAGCTTATAGAAAAAATTATAAACTATTTAATCGTTGAAATTTAAATTCATAAAGTACTAGGCATTTAAACACTCATCTAACCAGGCATTTTCAAATCCATTAAAGTCGCTTGCATTTGGCGAAGAAAAAGTTTTGCTCGCCAAATCGCGTCTTTTTGCGCCAAATACTCCAAAGTATTTTATTTTTTTACACATTTTTTACTAGGATTACGCAGCTAAATTTGACTGATCCTTTATTACGTACATGAGTAGCTTCATTAGCATTTGTTTCAAAATATTCTGAGTATGCCCTTTAAGGAGACCTTCCTAGTCAAATCAAAATGACGAGCTGGCGTCGGTCGGTAGTAGCAGAGGTTATAGTTAGGGAGATGAACATTTGACCACCACGCATCCTTACCTCTTATCACTTGTCTGACTGTTTAGCGGCTCGAATGTAGGTTGAGAAAAAAACGACCCTCTTACAAAATACGTCTAAAAAGCTCATTGAATATTACAATATTAAATCAGCACATCGGGAATAAAACGCGTGCATGTGTATCCGCTTTGAGAGGTGTGTGAAGGAGCGCCTCCTATCGTCAAATTCACTCTATTTCAGCATAGTTGCCCAATGAGAGCCATCGAACGGATTCAATGTGACTTCGCGCCATGTCAAATGCAACGGAGCAACGCATAAACATGCAGTTTTACTACAAGATGAGGAAACGGCAACCGTGCAACGTTGGTATAAGTGTACGAATTGGAAAGAGTGCAAAAGTGCAAAATGTTATTTATAACTTGTTCAAAGAGAAGAAAATTGTTGATGATAGGCCATGTTCGGGCTGACCATCAACAAGCACAACCCCAGGTATCATCGAATGCGTGTGACAGACTTTTGTTTGTTCCCCCGCCTTAGGGTAGTCATGAAAGGCTTAAACTTTGCAGATGTTCAGAAATCCAACTATGTTTCACTTCCAGCGAGGTCGACTTCGCTGACAGTTTCGAGAGCTTGTCAAAAACGTTCTGAAAATGTGCTGTAGCTAATAGCGATTACTTTGAAGGGAAATGAAGATTTTTCTGTTTGTATATTTCGTTTCCTTTATTTTATGAAACCATTCACCAAACTTTTTATCTCCACCATGTAACTAGTACTAAATTCAAGAAATATCTTCTTTATAAGTCAAAAAGTATTGTTAAATAACATCATTACATTATACAAATACGTATAATCATTGTTTTCTAAAAACTTTGGATATTTTGAAGGAATAAAGAAAAAAACATATTTTGAGTAAGATATTATAAAGACGGTTTTTTAATGAATTTATTATTCGGATTGTATGTTAAAAAAAAGTAAGATAAAACATGATGGGTAGTGGGTTGTAGGCAAACAAAATAGGAATTGCTCAAGCAACTTTGGTTTTAAGTAATGCAAGTAAAAACGAAAAATTCCGTTATAATTCGTAAATAGGTCATTATAATTATATGTGGTTTAATTCATCATAAAGTATCAGCTTGAGAAGTCTAAAGGTAACGCCACATTTTTATTACATATTTAAGTATAACATATCATAATATGTTCAAGACCAAATCTTCAGCAATTTAGAATAATTATTTAGTAAAATATATAATATTTGAAAAAAAATATATTAGTAAATCCCAACATATTTTGAAATTAACTCTTTTTGAAATACAAATTATTATTTAATTGTGTGATTAATTAAATTTCAGAAATAGAAACAAAACGCTATTCTTCATCACTATTAGAATTCGTATGATTGAATATCCCAGAATAAGTTGATTTGTCCTACTATTATTTGTCAAGTTATTAGCAAATATGTAAAATCGGCAACATTAAGAGATCGCATTACAGTTGAAAATTTCTTTCCTTCAATTATTTAGCGTTTCGTACTAACAAATCAACGATACATTGATACATTTACAGAATAGCTACTTTCTTCAATCTTTTAAGAACCTTTAAGACGCCCAAAATGACAACCCTGCGTTCCATCGGGTAAAGTGACACAACTATTTTCAAATAGGAATCTTTGCTTTAATCTCAGAATTTCTGTTATTAACCCCCTGACCATCAAGCAAAAGGGCAAATTTGTAATGTTTCTTTCTATGTAATTATTTAAAAAATTTTAAAAAAGAGGAATTTACAAACTTGATATAAGAAACTTAATTACGTATATGAGTATAATACTTGAAAGTATTAATCATCACTTGCTGTTTTAAAATTGAATTATATTTCTTGAATTATATTAATTTAAACAATGCTTCTACTGCAGTGAAACCAACAGCATAGCGAACGGAAGGGCAAATATGAATTTTTTTTTTCTCTGTAATTATTTAAAAATGCTAAAAAAGGATGAATTTTCAAATTTGATATATAAAACTTAATTACGTATATAAGTATAATACTTGAAAGTATTAATCATCATTCGATGTTTTAAAACGGAATTATATTTGTAGAATTATATTAATTTAAACAATGCTTCTAATGCAGTAAAACCAATAGCATAGTGAATGGATATATTATTTCATGGCGGTGAAAAGGTTGAATAAGTTGAAGATTTTTATTCCTGAGCAGTAATGGCATTTACCTTTCGTATTGTGCCACATCCGTTGTACACAATACACCATCCGTGTTCTTAAAATTTAACAAATAATTGATTTATTTTTTAAGAGTTTTCGCTTCTGATGTAAACTTATAGATTTACAGATCACAGGAGTTATTTTTTCTTTAATTAATTATAATTTTGTGGTTATTTTAACAGTTTTAAGATCAATATCAGTGAAACTTCAAAATACATTTTTAAAGATGATACACTCCCAAGGAAGAATATCATTCATAGTTAGAGTGTTTTTCAATATGGAGCATTACAAAATTGCTTTTAGGCTGAAATACAGCACGGCAAATAGAATAAACGAAAATATATAGAGGTTCTAATTAGTTTCTTAGTATTTTAAAAACGAATATACAGTTCTCGAGAAAATTTTACTGTAACAGTAACATAATAAATAAAAGATCAGTAACTTTGATGGGAACAGTTTTAACCAGCGTCTTTTATAACTCAAGTTGTGATTTCAATTCTGATTTTCGTTTGCTTGGTGTACGTTTCACGTTAGAAAAATTTATCGGTCTGGTAATCAAAATAAATCCAAAATAAAGTGCATTTAGAGAGAGATAATTAACACACTGGTGCGATAAAATAAACCAAACAAACTTCTTACAAACACCATAAATTTAAGAGATGAGCTAGGGTTTTCTGATGTATATAGACAAAGTTCTTTCGAAAGGCCTAGCGCATCTCATAAATTTATCGTGTTATTAAGACGTTTGTTTGCTTTATAGTGTATTTAACGTTAATCTAATTTTTATTTTGGAAATTAATCTGTTTTCAATTTTTAAATACATCAACTTTAGCATTTTTATTTTTTCAACTTTACAAAATTATTATCATGTCTTTATCTCTCAAAAAGAGAAACATATTAAATTTGAGGAACAAAACTGATTATTTTAGAAATAATTATCGACGTCTTATTGTTTAAAGTTTTAACTACAAATACATAGCATAAAATTAAAACGAGAGATTATGAGTGAACAAATTAATAAGATACATTGGCCTCATTTACAATGTCTAGAAACTTGAATTAGAAATATGTTTGAGGCAGAATGGAACTGTTGAAAGTGTTTTAAAAAAAAGTTCGGGAAGATCATGTTCATCAACAAACCCCACAGAAACCATGGTGCAAACGCTGAGGAAATATGTTCTGTAAGTAGATCGCGACCTAGAACTTAAAAATGAAACATACTTTAAATTTTAAAAAGCTTACATTGAAAAAGTTTTATTCTAATATTTGGCTGTGCCGATACGGACCGGAGAGTGCACAAGTGTATACATTTTCTTAAATACCCTGTATATATATATATATTAATGTAGAAAAAATTTACATACAATTTAAAATTAAAAATAATTATACACACAAGAAAACACACAAAAAAGAGAGTTTTTAAATAATGAATTTAGGTGAAACGAAAAAGAAGGTCTTAGGTGTTTTAATACATTGCCAAAGCCGTATCTACACCATATTCGATTAAATGGACGGAGGCCCCGTAATCTGCTAACTGCCTATTATCACATTAAGAATTATTACTGGTCATTTTTGTAAATGATGGTAAGGCTGTTGTTACGTTGGCTATAATATTTTCGAAATCTAAAATATGGCGAATAAAAGTTAATACACAATAATATTTCGTAATAATTTTAGGAATATTTTCTGTTGAATAATGATTTTCCTGTCTTAATTTTTAAAATTGTTTTTTAAAGCATATTGAGCATCAAAACTCAATAAAATTCTTAAATTGTCATTCAGTTGATTGTAATTAAACGATAAAATATTTCCCAAATCATAAAAAAATCATCATTGTTTTCTGAAAATGTAGATATAATACAGATTTAGACATAATATAGAGAAATCTATTCCACAAATAACTTAAATGTAAGAGATAAATAAACTTCGAAAAGCTGCAAATTTTAATTGAAATTTAAAGAATTTCTAAGACAAGCATTTCGACAGATGAACAACATCGAACAACATTCGATAGAAAAACAACGATTTCAATAGATGAAATAGTTGTTTTTAATTACATTTACAAATTTATTTACATATCGAATTTATATATTTATAAAACTATATTTAATTACAGAGATTGATTTATTTTTTAAAATTAACAAAAAATAAAGTTTATATAAAAATTCTGAATAAAAATTCTCCAGTTTATAATAATATCTAATTCCCATATATCTAAACAAAAAAAACAAAAAAAAAACGATTTAGTGGTTTTATGAAATCTATATTAAAACTGTTTTTAATGCTATGTATTATAGATTAAGGAGAATTTTTTATTCACAGATTAAATATTAGATTATTTTAAAGTAGTGGAGAAATTTAGGTTTTATTATATAATCATTAAAAATTACTAAAAATAATTTTCTCTCATATTGAAATAGAAATGTAAAACAAAATTGTCCGTGTTTTAATCTATCTTTGCTCTATTCTTATTTTTATTATCTTAAATTTATACGTATCAGCATTGAAATGACAGTTTCTAATTTATTATGATTCGCTTATTTAGCCTAGTCCCTTATAACGTAAATTTTTAATGACGTAATGCTTAACGAAAATAGGCAAATATTAATATTTAAGTTGGAGCAAAGTTTATGTTTATTTAAGTGAAACGCTCTTATATTTATTTAAACGTGCAATATTGTTCGTTGATAATACAAGAACAAATAAAAGTTAAAGCTATATATTTGTGAAATACAAACGTGAAAAAATATAAGTTAGAGAGATGTTTTAAAAGTCACAAAAGTTATTTATGATTCTACCGTTTTAAATAACATGTTTTACATAAATGAAAATTTTATGTTTTGTGTAACTTTAAATTTAGTTAAAAAATAAATAAGAAAAGCTGTATTAACATATGCTTTTACATTAAATACAATTACTTAATTTTAAATGTCACTAAAAAAAAAAAAAAAAAAAAAAAAAGAAAGAAAGAAATTATCCTTGTTTTCTTCTATTTTTAATATTATTAATTGTGCTTAACATGTACGTTTCAGCATTAGAATAAATATTTTTAATAACAAACATAACAGAAAATGAACAAGATAAATATTTAAACTAAAGTAATTTTTATTTATGTTTGTGTTAAACAAACATACTTATATTTACAGAAAAGTGCAACCCATCGGTTGATAATGCCGGTTGGTAATTATGTTTCTGTGGATACGTAAAAGAATTACGTACAAATATTTGTTTATTTTTTTTTAATCGTTGGAAGAGTAGTTTTAAATAATATAAAAAAAATCTGACATCAAAGCTTTAATTAATTTGGATTAATATGGATATATATTAATTTACAGAGATATGGATATTTTATTTTCTGTGTAGTTATGTAGTTTATCATAAAAGTAACTTCACACAGTACTAAATTTATATTCGAGACTGCTTACTGTTTAACAAAAAAAAAAAGGACTATATTACATAACAGTTACATGACTTTTGCATATTTACAAAAGAAAGTGGCTATTTTTTTAACATTAATTTAGCAAACTCATTAAGAACCATCATAATACATCTTTACTGCTTCATTCAAACGTCCGTCGTCTCTGCAGTCCGGTTACAACGCCTAGAATATATAGTGTGGAAACGGGGTTTTCCCAGTAATGCTTTAAAAAGTGCTAAAAAATTGTAGCCAATAAATGTGAAACGATGCTGTACGATAATAAGGCGATCGCAGCAATATCTGCTAGGTATTTTCTCCGTAAATAAAAATTTTATAAATTATCATTTAATAAATATCGTTTTTCTTATCCATGATCACTATCTTTTATAATTTTAAAGCTTATGAAAATCACTATCTAAGTCAAAGATAACAGGATATGATTTAAGTATTTAAAATACCTACCACTGGCCGAAACATTTTTTTTTTCAGTTTGATTCTTATAAAATGTTTACGTTGAAAAGTGCGAGCAGATGCCGCTGAGATCGACATCTTATCGTTCAACATCGTTGTACATTTATCAGATTCAAATTTTTAGTACTATTTTGTAGCCGGTTTCCATACTATTTATTCTAGGCGATGTTGTCTGGTACCATTTCGCCCACCTCTGCGCTTTCGAATTACGTTCTCACCCGGAACTGCTGTCACGTCAATAGGACTTACCTAGACCACTGTCCTTTACTGGGAGTAGATGAAATGTTAAATGGGAGCCAGGAGTGGAAATTTTGTTTCGTAAAAAAGGGGAAAAATGCATTAAAGTATATATTTTTGTTAAATACAAGTAAAATAAATTTAAAAATAACTCAAATCAGAAAATAAAAAAATTCATCCTCGTTTTCTTCTATTTTTAACAATTTTGTAAGATTTAGCATGGGAGTAAACATTTCCACTTTACATTGACTTCTTTATTCAATTTAGATTCTCTATTTTTTCAACTAAGTTAAACACAGCAGACCCCCATTTTTACACTTTTCAAGGGAGATAACAGAAAAAAACCGGAAATTACTGTAAAATGTGAATAGTGGTAGTACAAGCAGAGTTATACCGTATGTTAACGCGAACTTTTATTTAGCTTCCATTACAAAAAGTAAGAAGCTACCTATTGCAGCGGTCGAAGAGTTGCGCAAATGTCTGCAGAACGCTACCCTAACCAGCGCAAATCTCAGAATAAATTTTTGCAACTGGATCGGTTACCAGTACCTGTCATGATAGAGGAAACAACCGATCGACACGGACTGTTTCAGACACAAGGTATTATTTAAGTTTTTAAGGTTTCATCTGTTGGGGTTGCGTTATGCGTACATTTGCGAAGATTTTCGATCGCTTTCCCTTGCTGTATCGTAAGTTAGGTGCATATCTGCATATTCATTAAAGATATAACGATTGGGGATAGTTCTGCAAAGACACCGTGTCAAATGACGACCGGCTCGACATGTAAGAGAGCTTTGCGCATGGTCAGAGGTTGTGGATAAATAGAGCCCACTACATCGTCATGAGTTCATTTGCGGCAATACTTTCCTAAATCACATTGCCTTCTTTTACTATTATCTACCTCCCCACCAAATTTGAATGATCAATTCTGATACATCCTGTATATATGATTTTTCTTGTCATGCGTTAGCACTTGTATTTATGAACCGATCTGGATGTGACTAATGTGTACGGATTTACCAAGGTCTCGACCAATTTCGTTGGCCAGCTCCCTCCGTCATCTTGTTTAAAAATGGCGGTCCATATTTCGAACTAAAAAAAGATCCATTTTTTTCCGTAAGTGAGATGTAACAGTTTGAAATTAAAGGGTTGTTGACATTTTGAAACAAGACAAGAGAATCCTTCTTAAACGTGTTTAATTTATGAGCTTTATTGAATGTGGTTTCTCACGGTTTGTTTTTTCATTGTTGTAACCATTATTCCAACTCTCATATACTTAAAACTACATAGCCATATCCACAGCGACAAATTCTCTCCAAGCTGGGCGATAATGGAGTGAAATATTGCAAAATGTGGCGACAAAAAGCCAACTTTGCGATATCTGACTAATTTTTTTTATTATTTTTTTATTTCCATTCATATTCAGTATTGACGAAAACTGGGAATCTCCTATAATTGGGTTCCACGAATTTTAGTTTCATGTGTTTCTGAAAAAAATAGCCCAAATCTTAAAACAACAAATAGGTAAGGTTTTTTTTTCTTCCAGGTATAGGCTAGTAAAATCTTTTTATTGATATATTTAGGCGCAAATGAGCAAAGATTTAACTTTAATCAATGTTTATATTTGCTTAAATGAAACTTGAATATATTTACAGAAATGTGTGATACTGTTCTCTGATAACGCAAGTATCAGTAAATGTTAACGCTAGATTTATGTAAAATGAAAAAGTGAAAAGTAGAATTACCGAAATTATTTCAATATTACAAAAATTATAATATTGTTACAGTTTTAAATAGTATATTTACATACATGGAATTTTTGTTTTGCGTAATATAAAATTTAGTTCGAAAAGAAAGGAAACAAATTGGAAACTGTACGTTAAACGTAACAAAAGAGGTGCGTTCGTACTATAATTAGTTTTACAATGCAAAAAATCATCGTTATTATTTCAGTGAAATGAATTAAATCGTCTGTTATGAGAGAAATGGGCATGCCTTTTTTTTCTTACTACGTATGCCACGTGTACAGATGCGAATTTCTTTTCCGACACCAAGCAGCGCTTCAAAATTCACCATGGAGATCTTGCTGTGCGAATAATTACCTGCATGGTTTAATATTTCTATGACTCACGATGAACGAATATCTTGTGTTTATTTACTTTAATGGATTGAGATATTCGGCTGGTAACTTAATTTCCACTGATGTTATCTCAGAATCTATACATTTTTAAATATAACTCATCTCTCAAACAAGCAATTTTTTTGAACGATCTTTCTAAAAATGTAATTTTTATGCAATTTTATTCGAAAAATAATTTTGAATAAAGATGGCCGCTTGATATATGAAAAAAAGAAGTGGTTAGGTGGTATTTGTTTTCCTCAGTCACACGACTTGCGCTTTTATTATGTGGATTACGTATGATAGGAATTAATATAATTAAAAAAACAACTTTTATTAATATATTTTTAAGTTTTGATTCGATTTTCATAAAATTTTAAATGACTCGACAAAATTCTGCAACGATTATATATATTAAATTTCAAACCGTTCGGTTGGATAGTTTTTGCATTGTTATATGAGCTCGGATGGTCCGACAGACGGACCAGACGACGACTATAGGTGATATCTATTTATATAATTACGAACGAGCCAAAAAAATTTCATTAACACAAAATTTTATCTTAAAAACATGTACCCAGTTTTGTAAGTAACAGAAACCGAAAAATTATTTTAAAAATCACCCCTTTTTTCTTTATTTCATAATTTTCATTATGTTAAAATTTTTAAGTTTTTGTATTGCAATAAATATTCCTAATTTACATTGATCAGTTTATTTATTCAAGTTTCTTGTTTTTTAATTTTAGTTAAAGATATATGCGTTATCATTTCACCGATGCACTTAAAAGAACATAACCAAAGATTACTATTTAACTTAGAGCAAATTTAAGTTATGTTTGCTTAAACCAAACATGTTTACAGAACCGTGCGACACGGTTTGTTGATAATGCAAGTACAAATAAAAGACACTTCGAGATATTTGTCAAAGATAAAATTGAAAACAAAAATATTTGCAGAATTTTTTTTAAAAATCACAATATATATTAGAATACTACAGTTTCTCAAGAATTCATATATTATGTATACGTATTTTAATTAAAACTGTAGACGATTTTTCTCATTATAATATGCATGTTAAAATGAAAGTAATGAAATGTGAAAATTAAAATAATAATATTTCTTATTCATATAACTTTATTTTAAATAGAAAAAACTTAGAAATAGAATATTAGATTATAATCCGAACGATGTGGTTATAACTCCCGTTCTAATTGATACAAGAAAAAAAAGTATTAATTCGCATTAGTTCTTTATAATTTTATGCGTTTTATTTCGTAATAAGACGTTATTTTCATAACAAAACTAAATCTGACTTTTAAATAGTCATTAAAATCCATTGCGTATTTAAGTTCCCCATGCCCCGAAAAATGTGGAAAATTGGCATACATTTTGAGTGACAAATTGTCGAATGGAAAAATTAACTAATCAATCTTGAAGATAAATATTTTATATTTCTTTTAAATGCTAAAAGGTATAAACTAAAAACAAAATATACAGTAAAAATACTTTTATTAGATTGTTGACATGTTTCGTCTCGCTACGAGCGATTTTCAAAAACAAATGAGAAAATTTTATAATTGCACGGTCTTTGAAGTTAATATTTGAAATGTTATCATTTAATTTTCATGTACTTTTAAAATTACACACTTTATTTATTTATTTTTTTCACTTGGGTGTTTATTTTCATATTTGTAACCATGGAGTAACTCGATGTGTGGTGGCACTGTTACGGGAATTGCTTTCGGCATTGTGGCTCCAGTTACTCCATGATTACAAATATGGAAATTTTAAAAAAAAAATGTTGCATGCAAACGTAACAGTTCCAATTTAAAGGATTTTGCAATCCTAAATTATATGCAAACAGTAACGTTCAGTGCAAATTAACATTTATTTGGGTTCAAATTAAAATTAATTTGGGTGTAAATTATATGCAAAAGTAATTTATGCATATAATTGTGGGTTGCAAAAAGTTTTTCAATTGGAAAGTGTTACGTTTGCATGTAACAATATGTAAAAAAAATAAAAATAATAAAAATAAATAAATAACGTGCTTAATTTTAAAAAGTACATAAAAATTAATTGATAGCATCTCAAATAATATAAGTATTTATTATGTAACATTATATAAATATTTATTTTGAACAGAGGAAAGATTTTTCAACTAGGTAAATAATATTCAATGGTTGGAGTATCATAGTTGGATTATCGTAGTTTCCAATAGAGCGAAAATGTCCAGGCCAGAACTCGAAACTGGGTATTTGGGGTTGCCGTGCCAATGTGCTTCCTACTGATCCACCGGAACGATATCCTGTCTGGCATAATTCACTATTATTTGTTGGTCATGGCTGCGATCTGCAGCGCTATATTCATTCATCCGAACTATAACTATAACATATACATGACGAAACTGTGGTGTAACTTGGAAACTGTTGTATATCATTTAATTAGGTCATAATGAGAGAGAAAAGTTTTTTTTCAACCAATCATATTTAATGGTTGGAGTATCATAGTTGAGTATTGTTTCAATAGAGAGAAAAATGTCCGGGCCAGAACTCGAAACTTTGTATCTGGGGTTGCCGTGCCAATGCGCTTCCTACTGATCCACCCGAACGATATCCTGGCTGGCATAATTCACTCTTATTTGTTGGACATGTCTGCTATCTGCAGCGCTTTATTCATTCATCCGAGTTATAACTATAACATTTAAATGATGAAACTGTGATGTAACGTGGAAACTCCTGTATATCATGTAATTAGGTCATAATGAGAGAGAAAAGTTTTTTTCAACTAGGTAATTCATATTCAATGGTTGGAGTATCATAGTTGAGTATTATTTCAATAGAGCAAAAACTGACCGGGTCAGAACTCGAAACTCGGTATCTGGGGTTGCCGTGCCAATTCGCTTCCTACTGATCCACCCGAACGATATACTGGCTGGCATAATTCATTCTTATTTGTTGGACATGGCTGCGATCTGCAACACTATATTCATTCATCCGAACTATAACTATAACATATACATGACGAAACTGTGATGTAACGTGGAAACTCCTGTATATCATGTAATTAGGTCATAATGAGAGAGAAAAGTTTTTTTCAACTAGGTAATTCATATTCAATGGTTGGAGTATCATAGTTGAGTATTATTTCAATAGAGCAAAAACTGACCGGGCCAGAACTCGAAAATCGGTATCTGGGGTTGCCGTGCCAATGCGCTTCCTACTGATCCACCCGAACGATATCCTGGCTGGCATAATTCACTCTTATTTGTTGGACATGTCTGCTATCTGCAGCGCTTTATTCATTCATCCGAGTTATAACTATAACATTTAAATGATGAAACTGTGATGTAACGTGGAAACTCCTGTATATCATGTAATTAGGTCATAATGAGAGAGAAAAGTTTTTTTCAACTAGGTAATTCATATTCAATGGTTGGAGTATCATAGTTGAGTATTATTTCAATAGATCAAAAAATGTCCGGGCCAGAACTCGAAACTCGGTATCGGGGGTTGCCGTTCCAATGCGCTTCCTACTGATCCACCCGAACGATATACTGGCTGGTATAATTCATTCTTATTTGTTGGACATGGCTGCGATCTGCAGCACTATATTCATTCATCCCAGCTATACCTATAACATTTACATGATGAAACTGTGATGTAACGTGAAAACTCCTGTATATCATGTAATTAAGCCATAATGAGAGAGAAAAAAAAATTCAACTAGGTAAATCATATTCAATGGTTGGAGTATCATAGTTGAGTATTATTTCAATAGAGAAAAAAATGTCCAAGCCAGAACTCGAAACTCGGTATCTGGGGTTGCCGTTCTGATGCGCTCCCTGCTGATACACCCGAACGATAGCCTGGCTGGCATAAATCACTCTTATTTGTTGGACATGGCTGCGATCTGCAGCGCTATATTCATTCATCCGAGCTACAACAATTAAATGATGAAACAGTGATGTAACGTAAAAACTCCTGTATATCATGTAATTAGGTCATAATGAGCGAGAAAAGTATTTTTTTCAACTAGGTAAATCATATTAAATGGTTGGAGTATCATAGTTGAGTATTATTTCAATAGAGCAATACATGCCCGGGACCTTTTTCGCAAGGAAGAGCATTGGCACGGTAATAGCCAAGGTACCCAGTTTCGAGTTCTGGGCGGGACATTTTTTCACTGCCGGAATAAATGTCAACTATGATACTCTAACCATTGAAGATGAAAAGGTTTATTATTTGGGCATAATTCGATCAATATTTTATGTATTTTCTTACATTTTGTTTTACACGATTCTTTGTAAAATCCTAAAAACAACCCGAATGCAGAATTTTTATAAATATATTTTTGTAGTTTTCATTAGTAATTGAGGGGGTTAGAATGACAGTAGAGTAAGTCAATATTTAGTTATTTGAGAAATGAAGGCTTTTGTGAAACTTGTCGTTGCATTAAGTAGTCCAACTTCTTTTTCCTTCTAGAGACTCCCTAAGTGAACTATGACTTAGTTGATTGTCACGCTGGATAGAAATTAATATACTTTCAGAGAAAATATGTTTATCTAGATTTTTAAAATTTTCGACTTATTCCACCCACACTCCTGCAGTATATCATAGCCTAGACATATAATAACTTTAAAAAATGTTTTTTTAAACTTTCCCCTTTATATTGGGTAGCCAAAGTGGTATTAGGCGAATTTACATTCGAAGAAAATTTTAAGAATTTATAACTAAAAAGTAACTTAAAATGTTTCGTAGATTTAAATGTTTAGAAATTTAGATATATTTATTTAAATATGTCGGATGTTAATAAAATAGATTTTAAGATAGATTCGCTTAAATCGTGGAAAAAGTGCGGAAACCACATTACACGATTTATACCTTTATGATCTAAATGCCGCGTTTGCATCCGGTTTGCACAATTTAATTCCAAAAAGCTTTGACCATTTTTTTAATTTAATAAATTAATGTTGTGCATTCAAGATTCCCGTGACGCAGATCCTCTTAAATCATGTATAGTTTGCTCTTAAATTCAAAACAAACAAATGTTGATTTTAAAAATAATATTCTATACTTTATAATTGTTGTTTATATCTGTAAAACTAGGTATTCCAAGTAAGAATAGAATGAAAAAAATCATATTAGTCTTTATCATTTACTACCAGAATGTTTTTACTATTTTTGCATTATTTAAAAAATACATTAAATTATAATGTAATAAACTATCGAAATATATCCTATAGTTAAATATATTAGACTAAAGCATTCCACAATTCAGTATAACCATAAAAAAAGTTTCTTCATATATTTTATATTAAAATATTCGATCCATCTTTGCTCTTAAAATTTAAATGTTAACTTATAAAATATATTCAACATACTTCGCACCTTCATCAAAGATAATTTCAGAAAAGTTCTGTATAAGGTATTTTTTATTATATAATGTAATCTATCCAATAACGTAAAATTCTTAGAATAAAATAGTAGAGAATTACCCTTGCACGTAACATTCTAATTTATCTCTTTTAAATTCAAGATTACATTTTGTATTAAATAAACATTTTGATATTTCTTTTTATTATGACTTTTATTACACATGCTTTAGAATATGCTTCTTTGAAATAACCTTTCTGCTTTATGGTATAAATTACATAATATGAATGTATTGATTTTTTTAATAGAATTTTTTATTTTTAGTCTTCAAAGATTCAATATAAGGCAAACATATAAATTGCATAATATGAATGTATTAAAAAACTCATTTTTTGTACATGCAGTCTTGAAAGTTTTAATTTAAACCAAACATTGAAATTAAATAATGAAAGCAGTATAAATAAATATATATAACTCTTAAGTGAAATGATGCTCAGAACATTAAAATCATTGTTTTACTGTCTGAATGCGATCATGGTGTAGTGGTATATTGGTCGTATGTACGAAACTTAAAATATGATTAAATGGCTGACCGGGAGAAACGTTGGGGAGAAAAGTTGGTCAAGTGGTCATATAATAAGCTTAGTAGCAGGGCTGTACACTAAAAAAAAAAAGATCTTCTTAATTTAGGAAAACATAGTATAACCACAAACAAAACTATACACCTCTTACCAGTGACTCAAGATTCCGAAAAGCCTTCTTTATCTTCAGAAACCTTAGAAACTAACATATTTTTGCGAGTTAAATAAGCACTTTTAAATCAATGTTTTTTCTACTATCTGTCATTTTCGGAAACGTTTGAGTACTTTTGTAGTGTATTAATCAGTTTTTCGAAACCGGAATATCGTTTTTTTGGATGCTATTAATTCCCAATTAAAAATTTCCAGTGTCGTAATTGGATTTATACATGTGTTAAAAAAGTTCAGTATCAGCTCAGCCACTGTATATGGGGTCCGAGCTCAAAATAGGGGGGCCGGACCCCAATGTTTCTTCAAGTCTTAACATCTTAAAATCGTCTTAAAATTTTTAAAAACACTATTTAAATCTTAAAAATAAATTGTTTTCTTGTTTTCTGAAGTTTCTAAAGATAACGAATAGTCTTCGAAATCGTGATAACTAATAAGCGGTCATTGTATATTTTCGTTTGTTGTTATACTATATATTCCTAGATCAAGAAACATTTGCCTTTTTTTACAGTGTTTCTTCTGAATTTGTTTAAGAAACTCTATTTATCTTCGATTTATCACAGCATATACTATGTACAGCCTATGCCTTCTGTCTATAGCGTATAATTTGCGGTTTTTTACGACTACAGCACTGCTTGGTGGTTTATAGATATCGATAAAGGAGAAGTTCTGATGAATCGACGGTTTGAAATGAATATAGCTAAAATGGTTAGCAAACTGCAATTCTCTTAGATGTCCATAGCCAAAAAAACAGTTCATACGTTGGATGTCCTGTTCTTGGTAAAAGCAAATAGTGCCATATTAGAACCTTAGCCCACAGATATTTCGTCACTAACTATTTTAAGCACACACTGCAACGTAAGCTGGGTGATATACTGCAATAGATGTTACCTTCGAAGGCTCTCCTTTGTATTATGTCCATCACAAAATGGAAGTATGTTGTCATTTAAGAGTATAGTTGCTGTATTCATGTACCGTGAATCATACGCAGAGTACCCAAATTAGGCTTGTGCCACAGGACCCAGACCTCAGATGCAGAGCCTGCACTGTAACTGGACTTCTTGAACTGAAAAAATGGAAGAAGAAAAAAATGGTATTTTTCTGTAGAAAGTATTGAATTTCCCTAAGCAATTCAGCTGTCAGATAGAAATGAAATGTATAGCTGATATAGATAGCCGAATATTAGAATCTTTATTATAGTTCTTGGAAAATGCTTTTGGGTGGGTCGATTGCTCTCTTCTATAAGACACACTTGTCATTCATAATCGTTTTTAAATAAATATAGTGCCATTAAGGTCAAAGCTCCACAACATTTTTATTAAAAAAATAATATTGACAAAACTATTACTGATTACTTTGAAACACCCTGCAAAGCACGTGTACATTGCACTGGGTTCAAATGCGCATAACACGAAAATCCGGCATTGAGGACGCAGATCAAAAGTAGAGGCATTATCCTTTGTGAAACTTTTGCATAGTAGGCCCAAGAGTCCTGGTTTTTACAGAACAAATCATGAAATTAAAGATTATTTGAATCTTGCTACCAACCAGACACATCCTTTTGTGACTTATATCTTATTAAGCACAGCACATTTACACGGAACGCTAACTTCAAAATCAAAAATAGTTTTGATTTATTTAGAGAAAAATATTACAATGCACATTTTTCTTTTTCTGATTTTAAAAAATGGGGTTCCTTTTTAAAAAAATAAATATATATTTATTATACTTAAAAATTATTTAAAGTTAACTGATGTAATCCAAGAACAAAAACACAAAGAGAAAGGGAAAATGTATAATTCACGACTTTTTGACGACTGCAAGCAGTAATAATAATAATAATAATAAAACACACACATATATATATATATATATATATATATATATATATATATATATATATATATATATATAAGAAAGTTTTTACGAAAAATACTTTTGTGTACATTCTATATTATTTCTCATAAAATTTACTTTTTACCGACTTCAATAAAAATAGACAAAATGAACTGGAACTCATTTTTTGTTAAACAACTCCTGCAGAATACCTATTTACCCAGCTTCAGTTGAAGAGTAATAGTTCGTTATTTTCTGAGTCAATTTTTGAAGCACCATTCATATACATAAATTTAAAGGCAATGAGCTAACTGGCTAATCACACTTTTTGATATAAAAAATAAATTGCTTACATTATAATATCTTGAAAAAAATTCTTAAATGTTTATCACACATTAATTTTTGCAAAGATGATAGTAAATAGAAACATAATAAAATGAGAGAAAAATCAAAAGGTGATAAAATATCGTTATTTTAAAATTTATTACAAAAGTAGCATTAAAGGTTAGTTGCACTTTAATGATTCTACAAGAAAAAATTATGTATGGCATCTTTCCTGCGGATAAATAGTGTAATATTTTTTTTAAAGGAATATGCACGTCAATATATCTACGGTTTTGTTCGTTATTCTAACGGCTATGATAAGAAAGAACAACGTGAACAAAGGATGGAAAAATCCAGACTACTTTTAGAAAACTTCTCTGTTTAATAATGCAAAAATAAGCTGCACCGCAGGCACCCTGAGGGAGCGCACCGAGCGTAGGCGACCACCAAACTGTCCTGAAAGACTTTTATTGCGCCTGCAGCTTTGTATCGCTACGGAGCTTCGGACGGTCAGAGAGCCGAGCCAATACGGACCATCTAATCTTGAACCCACGTGTTGACGACGTAGGTCGTTGCGACACGCGGTGAAACCACGGAGAGTCACTGCGAGACACTTGGAGACGGGTCGGTGTCCCCCAACAGCTTCGGAGCTGAAAAACAGAAGGGAAACCAGGCCATAGGCCTTAAGTCGGGATGTTCCAACCCGTACTTGCTTTACCACAACTCGAGGGGTGTGAATGTTTAATAAGGTAAATAAGATACCAAATTAAACATTCTTGAAAACGTGTAACGCATTTGAAAACCATATTTCAGCAATTACCGTTATAGGAAAACTACTCTAATTCTCTTGTACAGTCCTGTATATAATCTATAGATTTGTATACACTGTATATAGTATTGTGCAATTTACTTTAGTAAGAAGGCACATAACGCAATTGCAAATTCACCTTCAGAAATTTCCACCAACATACGGAAACATTCTTCAATTAATTTGTACCGCACTGAATATTACCAACAGATTTTTATACACGCCACATATTACGCATAAAATTTAATTCAGACTGAAACATTCTTAAAACTACTGCAATTACATTTCAAGAAATTGTCATCAATGGGCGGCCATGTATCCAGATTTTTGTTGGCACTGTAGATGATTTTATTTATATTCTACAAACATCTCTTAGTTTACTAAGTATAGTTCAGCTTGAAAATGCATAACACATTTAAAAATCACCTTTAAGCAATTTACGCTCATACACAGTAATACTTACAGATTAGTTTGTGTAGACCTGTATATGATATACAGCATTTATTCACACAACGTAGTATGTAACAATTTAATTAAATTTAAAAACGCATACCAGAACTGAAAACGCAATTATCGCTAACAGGCAGTACACCTTATACAGTACTGTACACGGAATACATTTTGTGTCCCTGTAAATGAACAATAAATGCAAAGCACACCAAAATTGTCTGTAAGAAATAGATAGTGCACCCCAGTAAAGCATATAAATTGTATTATGTTTAGTATAGTGTAACGACATTAAAGTAAACTGTAAAAGTATTATGTCTACAAATTATAAAAACATTATGGTATAAATCTTCAGTTTTGCCCTGTAAATGAATAATAAATACTTTGCATCCTATATTCTCCTAGAAGTCATGTTTTAGTACACTTCATAAATGTATATAAATTTCATTATGATTGAAATTGTGTAACATCTTTAAAACACTGAATGGGATTAGGTCCCATCGCCCGTAATATAACGGAATACTTTTGACTGTCCCTGTAAACGAACTACAAATGTTGCACACTTCATTTTCAATAGATATTGTGCTATAGTAAACCTCAAGGACATATAAAAATTACAGGGCATTTCGAGTATATTTACAACAACACGGAAAGCCCGACAGACGGATGGGCAAACCAAAGCCATAAACATTTTTCAATTATTTTGAAAAGTGCTAAAAAAAGCCCTAAAATGAATTAATAATAATTTTAAAAAATTCAATTTTTCTATTTAAAAAAAATCATAATAATTCAATAAATTTTGATCATACTACAATTAATAAATGCAAAAGTGTTGAAATAAAGAAATATACAAATTTCACTTTCGAAAATTGCTGAATGTTTTATCAAATACGCCGTGATATATCTAACACAGAATAATTCTTTTTGGAACAAAACTATTGTAATAGAAAACTGTCTCTCAAAAGAAAAAATAAACTTGTATTACAGAAATATATTTTTATACAGGAAACCGTAGAATTATTTTTTTCCTGAGGGAAATGAAACTTGTCATATATATGAGAATTTCAAAAGCAGGATATTTCTCTTCCTTGCTGATATCTCTCCAAGTGCCATTGCCTCTAATCCTTGAAACGCGACGTTATAAATTCGGGTACTGTACTGTGAAGATGTGAAGTAACAGGGAAGATTATTTTATGGATTTATTACAATTACATATTTCTATTCATTGTACCTTAATATATATAATCTTCTGGTTTTAGTAATACCAGATGATCTAAAACGGGTTTTCTGGTTACGGAACGTACTGCTCTATGTACAGAACATAGGCAAAAACATATTTTAATTAAAAATTGTAATATGATTTTTTTTATTTAATATATATATTTATTTATTTAAATTGCCATTAACACCCCAAAACGTGTTTATGTAAATATTATCATTTATGTATGCAAAATATCAAATAAAGTTATTTATTAAAAGCAAAAAAAGCTTTTCGTATTAGCCGCATTCCAAGGATTAATAGTCGAAGAGGTCGACAAAGATATCATTATTTAAAGCAGGTTTTTAGATTCTGATTATTTTAGTGTTTAAGTGTGTAGTTCTGTTAAATGTGCGTCTAATTTATTTTATTTAGTTAATTAATTTATTTGTTCATGAAGTTTTAACTTCGTTGTAGAATATTAGCTGGAGACAAATCGTAAACAAATTATATTGTTTTATGTGCAATCGGACGGCATGAATTATAGGTAGATTGAAAAAAAAAAGAAACATGCTTTAACCCTTTCCAGCACAGTAGTCCACTCCGGCACCAAGAATATTTTAATAAAATTTTATTTCTACAATGAAAGCTTAAAATAAGGAGTTCTTATTTTCTAAAAAAGGGATTTTTAAATTCCGGTGTCACTCACAGTAATTTCTCATTTTGCGAACAGAATTTGTCTGTGCCGGAAAGGGTTAAAATTATTATAAAAAATAAGTAAATTGAGATACAGTTTTCAAACTAATTGCATTTTAAAGTGCATTTCTTTTCTTTATTTGATTGTTATTTTGTCATGTTTGGAATTAAGAAAAGAAAAAAGAAAAGAAATAATTGATAAAAGACCGATTAAAGAAAAATTTATTGCTCTTGTTGTTTTAATCGTTCATATGGCGTTAGCATTACTCGCGGACACGTTTTTGCTTTATAATATAGATTTTAATTTTATTTTGCTACTTTTAGGTTAGCCGGGCGCCAGTGTTATATATACATGTATATATACGCACACACACAGATATAACATATCTACGTATACATATAGATACATACACATATATATACATATATGTATGTATATATAAACATATATATGTATATACATATGTATTTATATCTGTACATATATCACTGGCGCCCGGCTAACCGAAAAGTACCTTTATTTTTTATTGAAGAATTGCTATGTGAAATTATTAATAACCGTTTATGCATGGAAGCCTGATAGGAATTTGTACTAAAATACAACCCTCATGCCTCCTGTGCATATTTTGATTTTATTTCTTTATCACATATATACATCATACGAATAATTTCAATAACGCTTATGAAATAGAGCAATAAGTAGCAGAACCATTTCCTTTGCGGGTATTCAGTTGTAAAATCAGACTTTTACATGATATGCAAGAAAGATAATTTACTCAAAGAATCTCTGCTCTTGTATCTAAACAAAACAATACCAATTTTTGTATTCTTTACTTTGTGTTAAGATATACAAAATTTAAATGGTCATAAAAAATATGTTTAATAACTTATAAGGATAATTTTTAATGTTTTCAAAAGTTATATCAAGGACCTCTAATATTAAAATAAATGAAATATTTAAAAAAAAATCAGTATTATTATTTATTATTAATTCATTTAAAATCTATTTTAAATACAAATAATGTTTATCATGCATTTAAAAGTATACTTTAGGCAGAAGAGAATTAAAAGAAAAATTTAACCTCTAATGCTAGAATATAAATTTATTGTAATCAAACACAATTAATAAATGCAATATTGTTGAAATAAATAAATGTACAAAACAAATCATGCGTGAAGCATAGATTATGAAACACTTTCCAAAAAGATTCAGAATACTGTAGAAAAACTTCACAGTTTACTAAGTAAACAATGTACAAAATCATAATACATTTGAAAACCCAATTTCAGCAACTACTATCAATAATCAAACAAATTATGTGATTTCTTTTGATCAGCACTGTATATGATCTATAGATTTGTATGTATACAATATGTATGCTAAAATGCACTTCAGTTAGGAAATATTGTATAAGCGCAATTGAAAATTCACCTTGAGCAATTTCCATCAATAAACGGAAATGTAAGTGAGATTTTTTAAGCAGCCCTGTATATGATCTATAGAATTTATATGCACTAATTATTATACAAAATATTAATTCCATTAAAAAACGCGTACTACAACTGAAAACGAGTTACCAACATTTATTGTTCATACAGAGTAATATAACCAAATAATTTTGAGTGTCCCTGTATATGAAAGATACATTCTATGCATACGGTATTTTACAGTAAGCGCTTTGTCGTGCATCTCAGGGATATGTATCAATTTCAATGTTTAAAATAGTGAAACATCGTTAAAATACGCTGCAAATTATTTTTCCCCATAAACTGTAATGTAACGGAATTCTTTTGAGTTTCCCTGTAAATTAACGATGCGTTCTATTCACACCATATTCTACATAAAGCACCTTTTAGTGGAGCTCACCGATATGTATCAATCTGAATATGTTTTAAAATAGTGTAATATTACAAGTATAATACAGTGGTGGACATAATTATACACTGTTAAAAATTTGCAGCAAACTGTCCAGTCATTTGATCGTTTTTACAGAATAAAGTTACATAACCATAATTTAGCGATATTCTGACCATATTATTCTCCATATTATGGTCAGAATAGAGTTAAATTACGGTTATGTAACCATTTTTTTAAACGGTCAAATGACTGGACAGTTTGCTGCAAATTTTTAACAGTGTAAGACACCTACATAATTTGACATATAGTGAAAGAAAAGATTCAGAGCTTAAAAATGCTTTATCAAATACGACAAAAACATAAATTTATTCTGTTATCACACGTAATTGTTTTACAGAAATGATATTTTTATAGAGTTTAATAAAAAAAATTAAAAATTCCATGGACAAAATTATAAGACACCCTAACATTTTTATTAAAACACCTGCTTTTTTTCGAAGTGTGCAAATTTTCTGCACGCTCTTATGACGTCAGCAGTTAACTAAAGCAGACGATAACCGACTTCACGCATTTACAAACATGCTACAAGGTACAGAATGCCCCAGTACATTTTATAGCATTCTTTAGGTCTTCGACACATGTAAACTGTCTCCCATTTCGATAAACCTCACGAGCTAACATCTCCCACAAGTTTTCGATGGGATTTAAGTCTGGAGAGCGAGAAGCCCACGGAAGAACATTCATACTTTGCTCTGAAAGCCACTTTTTTGTTACGTATGATGTATGAATCGACGCATTATCGTGCTGGAAATTGTAGTTTTCACCGCAAAGAAGTTCACCTTATATAGCTAGTTGATCTTTAAGAAGAGTCTTATACTTTTCGGAATTCATTCTTGAATGCACAAAAACTTGATTGGTTTTCCCTTGAGCCGAAACACCAGCCCACACCATTACTGAGCCTCCACCCATTTAGCGGCTCATTTTACATCAGGAGACTTCCGTAAATCAAGCCAATAATAGTGAAACCCGTCAGGACCATCCAGGTTAAACTTTTTTTCATCAGAAAATAACACAGAGTACCATTATGAGGTTCAGGCCATAGTTTGTTTAGCGAAGTTTAAACGGTCCAGTTTGTGCCGCCTTAGAAGTCGTGATTTTTTCTCAATTTTTTTTAATTTCACATAGGAAGCATTATGCAACACCCTGCGAATGGTTCTTCTTGAACAATTCAGTTTCAAAGCATTTTTAATGTCTGTAGGGGTCATGTTATTCCGTGTAGCGAGCGAAAGCACATGGCGTCTGTCTCTCGAGGGCAAGCTAGGAGTACGTCCAGATCTTTTAATCACCGATCCATTCCTCCCTCTTTTCAAAACATTTGAAATTGCACATCTAGAGCGTTTAATAACTTTTGAAATATTACAAACTGAAGCACCAGTTCCATTTAATCTCCAAATTTCGCGAATTTCACTTTCTTTTAATTCTGTACCTCATAGCATGTTTGTAAATGCGTGAAGTCGGTTATCGTCTGCTTTAGTTAACTGCTGACGTCATAAGAGCGTGCAGAAAATTTGCATATTTCGTAAAAAAGCAGGTGTTTTAATTAAAATGTTAGGGTGTCATATAATTTTGTCCATGGTATTTTTAATTTTTTTTTTATTAAACTCTATAAAAATATCATTTTTGTAAAACAATTACGCGTGATAACAGAATGAATTTATGCTTTTGTCGTATTTGATAAAGCATTTTTAAGCTCTGAATCTTTTCTTTCACTGTATGTCAAATTAGGTAGGTGTTTTATAACTATGTCCACCACTGTATTACATTAGTGTAACACTACAAAATTCGTCGCAAACGATCTTCCCCCATAGGATTGGATCCATCCTATTGGATCATAGACCGTAATGCAACGGAATGTTTTTGAGTGGCTCTGTAAAATAACCATAAATGCTACACGCTTCATTTTCAATACCAAACATGCCATGGTACATCCCAATAACATATATCACTCAAGGCAATATGAATATATTTACGCAAATTAGAGACCGGACAGACGACAGGCAGAAAGACAAACGGAATTCATAAACACTTTTCAACTATGTTGGAAAGTGTTAAAATTTGCTGAAAGTTTTATGAAACGTCTAGTGATGAATCAAACACAAATAAATTCATTTTGTAAACAAATCAATTTTAATAGCTCAACAGAAGAACGAAACTCGTATTATAGAAATATATTTCTATACCGAGAACCATAAAATTATTTTCATAGATGGAAGAAATCTAGTTATATTTATGAGAATCTCAGAAGTAGGACATATGTTTTACTTGCAATTACCTTTCTAAGATTTTTGCTACTAATCCTTGAATTGCGATGCTATAAATTAATGTTGTAATCATTTTCCAATCATAGGCATAAAACTATATTCATATCCGTTAACGTAAAATTTTCGCTAATCTTGGCGACACTTGGCGAAATATTACCATATTTGGCGACGAAAATAAGCCTTTATATATGAAACCAACTTGGCTATAGGCCACTAATTTGGCGAATTTCCTATCCAAATTTAGTATTAACGTAAAAATCTCCTGCAATCGGGGTCTTTGAATTTTAGCTTGCTGCTTTCAAGTAACATTAGCTAATATTTTAAAACGAAGATATAGGAAAGCTACATTTTCCTCCCGGTACAAGACAGAAGGACTTTTTTATAACTAATTATTTTAAAATAAACAAATTTTGCAATTTACATCCTGCAAAGATAAAGATTGTGTTTCTTAAAATAAGCAACGCTCAATATGACGGCTGTTCTTTAATCAATATTTTAACAATTCACGTTTCATACTTTAAAAAATATATTTTATTTCAGAATTTTTAAATAAATAATGGTCACATACGTCTGATTCTTAAATAGTTGCAACGTTTAATGCAGTAAAAAATTGTATTCGAAAGAAAATATTCTTCTTTACGAAATATATGAATTTGCAATTCAAATTCTAACAACAGTTCCTGAAACATGATTTCTTGGCACCGAAGTTAAAAACAACATTTTTATTGCCATATCCTGCTTTAAAAAATATTTTACATTGCGCAAGTTTGTAAATAAGCTTAACGGATATCAGAAATAAAAATACGCAGCTGCATAAGATGGTTATTTGTTTTCTAACATACAATTTATATATCGATAAACCACATTTCTTTTGATTTTTTTTTTTTTAATAAATCTCAAAACATACCTTTAAGGATGAGTTTTAAAAAATATTAGAAATGTTTTAATGCCATAAACCGAAATATAATATTCCATAGGAGGAAAATTGATCAATGAACAGTTGAACTTAAGAATATAACTGATAGTTATATTAGGTTTGGAGTGTGGTGTTCTGTGTTTTTGAAATAAAAAAAAGGAATACAATCCTCGTTTCCTACACAAAAATTGCTTGTTTTGTTGTGCATCACCATGTCTTAACCTCCTTTGATGCAAATATTTTAAAAGTAAATCTTAAGACATATTTTAAGTTAAAAAAAATTCGGAAACTTATAAAGACATGAAAACAAATATAATATTCCATAGGGTGAAAAATTATGAAGAAATGATTAGTGTTAAAATTTTGACCGATAATTATATTCAAATTGAAGGGAGATGTTCTGTGTTTTTGAGACAAAAAATGAATTACGATCCGCGTTTCCTACACAAAATTTCCTTCTTTTGTTTTGCATTCTCTTAACCTCTCTTGCTACATATATTGTAAAAGAAAAATCTCAAAACATATCTTCAAAAAAAATTAATATTAGGAATGTTATAAAGCCCCAAAAATAAATATACAAGGGGTGTTCAAATGAAAAGGTACGAAACGTCGTAACGACGTAACCGTTAAAATATTTGCCTATGCTGCTATAGGAGAACGTAGCGATTCATCTAGGGATGCGATTGGCATTTTCCGGCGAGGATCAGAGCATGCGCGGGCGGCCGCATGCGCAGGAGACAGCAGAGGCTCTTATAAAGAGCGCCGTGCAATTGATGCGGCAGTCCCTGTGAGGACAGGATGGCGTTCACATTGCAAAATTCGACGTTTGAGGAGCAGCTAGGCGTTATCCGATTTCTGACATCGGAAGGTGTTAAACCGGCCGTATTCATTGCCGGATGGCGACCATATACGGAGAAGACTGTGTTCGACAGGTCAGTGAGAAAATGGAGTGCCCGT
Organism: Maratus michaelseni; assembly: GCA_963931845.1. Taxonomy (NCBI): domain Eukaryota; kingdom Metazoa; phylum Arthropoda; class Arachnida; order Araneae; family Salticidae; genus Maratus; species Maratus michaelseni. The sequence continues at coordinate 297,260,803 of OZ007589.1, read as the reverse complement.
TTTCATGCAGGCTGTGAGAGTTTGGTTGGATACCCGAGACCAGGCCAGGCAAACACAGTCATCACGGCCGATTTTATCGACAAGGTGGAAGAAAAGGGAAGAAGCCCTGAAAGGAAGCGCTTCAACTCTCACATTGAACTCAAGGACGCTGTGAAGGACTGGGTCTCGTCACGGCCACAAAAATTCTGGGAAGAAGGAATCCTTCCGCTCGTTAATCAATGAGAGCATTGTGCTCAGGCGTATGGTGTATACTTTGAATAAAGTCTTCATTTATACCCACAAAAATTATGAAGGAATAATTAATGTTAATGTTTTGACCGATAGTTATATTCGGATTGGAGTGAGATGCACTGCATTTTTGAAAAGAAAAACGAATTATGAGCTTCGTTTCCTACACAAAAATTGCTTATTTTGTTCTGCATTACTCTCTCTTAACCTCTCTGGATATAAATATTTTAAAAGTAAATTTCCAAACACATCTTCAAGTTAAAAAAATATATATTAGGAATGTTATAAAGCCACAAAACCAAGTACAATATTCCATAGGGTGAGAAACGACCATGGAATTATTAATGTGTAAAGTTTTGACGGATAGTTATATTCGGATTGGAGTGAGATGCCCTGCGTTTTTGAGAAGAAAAACGGATTACGACCCTCGTTTCCTACACAAAAATTGCTTGTTTTGTTCTGCATTATTCTCTCTTAACCTCTCTGGATATAAATATTTTTAAAGTAAATCTCAAAACATATCTTCAAGTTTAAAAAATATATATTAGGAATGTTATAAAGCCACAAAACCAAGTACAATATTCCACAGGGGTGAACAACGATCATGGAATTATTAATATGTAAAATTTCGATCGATAGTTATATTCGGGTTGGAGTGAGGTGTCCTGTGTTTTTGAGAGACAAAAAAGTAATACAATCCTCGTTTCCTACACAAAAATTGCTTGTTTTGTTGTGCATCAGCATCTTTTAACCACTTTTGATACAGATATTTTAAAAGCAAATCTCAAGACATATCTTCAAGTTAAAAAAAAAAAAAAATATTAGGAAACTTATAAAGACATAAAAACAAATATAATATTCCACAGGGTGAAAAATTATGAAGAAATGATTAATGTTAAAATTTTTACCGATAGTTATATTCAAATTGGAGTGAGAAGTCCTGTGTTTCTGAGAGAAAAAAGAAATACGACCCTCGTTTCCTACACAAAAACTGCTTGTTTTGTTCTGCATTACTCTCTCTTAACCTCTCTGGATATAAATATTTTAAAAGTAAATCTCAAAACATATCTTCAAGTTAAAAAATATATATTAGGAATGTTATAAAGCCACAAAACCAAGTACAATATTCCATAGGGTGAGAAACGACCATGGAATTATTAATTTGTAAAGTTTTGACCGATAGTTATATTCGGGTTGGAGTGAGATGCCCTTCGTTTTTGAGAAGAAAAACGGATTATGACCCTCGTTTCCTACACAAAAATTGCTTGTTTTGTTCTGCATTACTCTCTCTTAACCTCTCTGGATATAAATATTTTAAAAGTAAATCTCAAAACATATCTTCAAATTAAAATTATATGTATTAGGAATGTTATAAAGCCACAAAACCAAGTACAATATTCCACAGGGGTGAGAAACGATCATGGAATTATTAATATGTAAAGTTTCGATCGATAGTTATATTCGGATTGGAGTGAGGTGTCCTGTGTTTTTGAGAGAAAAAAAGGTATACAATCCTCGTTTCCTACACAAAAATTGCTTGTTTTGTTGTGCATCACCATGTCTTAACCACTTTTGATACAGATATTTTAAAAGCAAATCTCAAGACATATCTTCAAGTTAAAAAAAATATTAGGAAACTTATAAAGACATAAAAACAAATATAATATTCCTCAGAGTGAAAAATTATGAAGAAATGATTAATTTTAAAATTTTTACCGATAGTTATATTCAAATCGGAGTGAGATGTCCTGTGTTTTTGAGATAAAAAGAAATACGACCCTCGTTTCCTACACAAAAATTGCTTGTTTTGTTGTGCATCACCATCTCTTAACCTATTTTGACACCAGTATTTTAAAAGTAAATCTCGAAACTTATCTTCAAGTTAAAAAAATATTAGAAATAATATAAAGCCACAAAACTAAGTACAATATTCCATAAGGTTGAAAAATGTTAAAGAAATAATAAATGTTAAAGTTTTGACCAATGTTATATTTGTACAGAAGTGAGATGTCCTGTGTTTTTCAGAGAAAAAACTGATTTTGACCCTTGTTTCCTATACGAAAAATGGTTGTTTTGTTATGCACAACCATCTCTTAACCTCTTTTGATACAGATATTTTAAAACTGAATACCAAAAGATATCTTCAAAAGAGAGTTAAAAAATATATATTAGGAATGCTATAAAGCTACAAACCCAAATATAATATTCCATAGAGCGAAAATGGATCAATGAATAATTAAAGTTTTCACAGACAGTTGTATTCGAATTTGAGCGAGATGGATGGATGCTCTGTGTTTTTAGAGAAAAAACGTATTATAACCCTACACAAAATATGCTTGTTTTATTGTGATCCACCATCTCATAAATTTTTTCGCAACGACCGTCACGTATACGTCACGATAAAGTGCTTAGACTCCTTGAATATTCTTACTAGTAAATTTTAATATAATCAGAGCATTTCTGGGATTAAAATAAGCTAAAATTTCTCTTTTGAAAATAAGTGAATCAGTGTCAAAAGTTTAAAAAATCTCTAAAATACACTCGGCACGAAGTTTTTAAAGTCCGACCAACGTTTTTTGAATCACCATGACTTGTGAAAACATGACTGTTTTCTTAATAATGTCTGAGTATTCCATGTTTAATATTACACTACTTCCTTAGAATATTTCATTTCAAAAGACATAGACAAATGGAAGGTCACATATATATGATTTTGAAAAAAGGATGGACGTTTAAAATAGATTTTCCTTATGAAAGTAATGCCTTTTTTTTACGAAATATATGAATTTGCAGTTCAGATTCTTACGAAATTTCTAAAGGTTGATTTTCTGGTACAGATATTAAATAAAAGATTTTACTTCCAAACACTTGTATTAAAATTATTTCAGAATGTTTATTTTTCTATTAAAGTATTTAATAAACAGGTGTGATACTATAAATTCATAAAAAAAAAACTTCTTGATCACACCATAAAAATAAGGAATGAGCTAGGCCTTTCGAAAGAACTTTGCCTTTCTCCGTCAGGCGCAAAAAAAAAAAAAAAAAAAAAAAAAAAAAAAACGTACAACCACTTTAAAGGCAGGAGCAAATTCTTAATAACAGACTTTTTATGGTGGTATTAAAATGTGTTTTATGTTTTTATTTTTCTATATTTACTCTAAATGCCACAAGTAAAAATTCGGTTCTTCAAAAGAGCATCGTTTCTTTCTATATACGGTGATATATAATGAAGAATCACAAAAGATTTCTTATTGATAAAATATTATAAAAATAAATCTCAAAACATATATTTAATGCTGAGGTTTTAAAAATATATTTAAAATGTTACAATAATCACAAGCACAAATATTAATCACAAGTACCCATCGTAGAGAAATGAAACAAGACATAAAGTGCAATAAATATCTTTCTTTTAGATTGTTAACAGTTAACTTTAAAATTCATTTTTTTTGTCCGAAATATATTATTTTGATTATTTTTGTGTGTGTGTGTGATGGTAGTTATTGTAATTAATTTTCAGTACAAGTTCATTTTTACTTTCTTATATACATATAAAAAGAAAGTTTTTTTTAATCTTGAAATTTTTCGACTGCCGTTTCTTGGTAGATTCACATATTTTAATATCCCTGAACACGATTTTAAACCATGAACACGATGTTAAACCCTGAACACGATTTTTAATCCTGAACACAATTTTTAACCCTGAACACAATTTTTAATCCTGAACACGATTTTACAACTTTTGGAAAATGTCTATCTATCTATATGCATGTATGTGACATATATTTTGTGGGAACTAATGCACGGAACTTCCTCAAATTTTGTTAGATCTTGATATAAACTAGTACCCATTATGTTTGGGTGCATATCTCCAACAGATTTGTTTTCACAATTTTCGTGGTAGAATCCACATCTTGGATCAATCGTGTTCTATTCCATATCCTGGCATAGAATGGAATTTCATTAAACGTCATATTCCTTTAGACCTTGGCACATAAAAACTGCCGATTGGGTTTCGGTATATGTAGCCTAACATGTGGTGTTGTTATGATGTGGTCTACATGATGTTCGCAATAGTTTATCTGGGCAACTACGAGATTAAATTTCACCAAATTTAGTGTATAAGATTTTCTTTAAATTATGTTGATTTAATTCGTTTTTTTTTTCACTTAATAGGAAGAGATACAGTGCTATTTTTTCGATATATTTTATAGCTGTATCTAATGTTTTTCTTGGATATAATTGAACCAAGTTTTTATATTATTATTTTTTATTTTATCATTATTAAAAAAAAAGTTATTATTTTAGTGCGGAATTTACCTTTAATAAATAATTTAAATTTTCAATAAGAAGTATAAGTTAGAATTTTTGAAATATACGTATATGTTGTCCAGTTTTGTATTTTGATAGTAAACCGACGGCGGTGTTGAACTGATATTTTTTAATCACTGATCGATGTAACTCCAGTTAAATTGTAAGAAATGCACTATACTTGGTAATTATTGGTGTGTAGCCGAGCTAATAACTAGCTCTATAACAGTTGAATTCAAAGGAATATAGTGTTTTTCGTAATTGTTGGTGTGTAACAGTACTATTTAAATTAATATATAAAAAAATATATTGAAGGAAGTTTTGTAATTGCCACATCAGACTAGTCATTTTTTAATTTCTCATGTCTCACTCTTAAAGTCAAAACATTATCTTAAAAGTAATGCATACTTAATAATAGTTTTAATGTGGTTTATTTTTTAATTCAGACTAACAGAAATGTCGATTCAGTTTTAACACATTTATTTTATTTTCAATAACGGTTTTCCAAAACTTATATGCAATAACGTAACATAGTAACATAGATATACAAAATTATATATATTTTTTTTCTTTTATTTCGTTTCAAGTATGCTTCATTTTACTTTAAATAACAATATTTATTACATAAAAATATTGCTTAATGCCAGACAAATACTTCTTAATGCCAGAAAAATACTTGAATTATTTTTGGTAATATTTAACTCTTTCTGTTATTTTATTTTTCAATGTAAATCTGGATTGCAAAATACATAAATAAATACCAGACACACCTGACTCAGAAATATTTTGAATGCTTCATATAGATGTTCCATATGACAAAAAACATTTATCTTTATAGAATATGAGTATTTGCAATTCAAATTCTAAGAAAAGTTTCTGAAACATGAATTCATACTACCAGAAGACGAAAATAAGAATTCACTACTATGTGCGTCTTAAAAAAGTATTTTAGAATGTTTAGATTTGCAGTTTAAGCTTAACAGATTTCAGAAACAGAAATACACAGCTGCATAATATGATTATTTGTTTTCGCATATGCAAATTCTATATCGATAAACCGCAAAAGGATTTCTTATTAACAGAAATGTTTTGAAAATAGTTGTCAAAACAATTTTTTTACACTGAACTTTAAATATTGCATTTGGAATTTTACGAAAGTAAAAATAGTTAACAGAAAAGCAGGGAAAAGAGATATGAAAAGAGAAGTTTTATGATTTTTGTATGTAGGAAAATGTAAACAAATATCAGGTAAATAACAAAAGTTTTACACTGATTTTATTTTTTATTTTTTTTTCGATTTTATTAAAATATTTTATTTTAGAGAATAAAAGTAAATTTTGATCAAATACCTCTGATTTCGTAAATAAGTTCAATGATTCGTAAACATGATGATTTTTGAACTTATTGTACTTGTATTTGAAACTTATATGATTTTTTTTATATAAATATATGAATTTGCATTTTAAATTTCAAATGTTTATGCAAATGTTTCTGAAACATGATTTCTTTGTACAAAGTTTAAAAGAACAAAGGCTTTGAGGCTAAAAAGATCAAGAAATGTATTTTACAATATTTTCTAAATTTTCTCAACTGTTTTCAGAAATACGCAGCTGTGTAAGATGATTATTTTTTTCTTACATAGAAATTTCATGCAGGTAAATCACAACTATTTCTTTTTGATAAAAAAAAATTAAAATAACTATCAAAACAAATTTTAGAATAAAAAGGAAATAAAAAAATAAATTTCAATAAATTCAAAAATACAAATATAATCTTCGGTATATTTTAAGAGGCTTCTTCTGAAATAATGTTTTCAAATTTAATTTTGTATTTTTGTTTTAAATTACTCGTTGTGAAATTTGTATTAATTTATTTTCACGACAAGAATTTTCTTTATACTTCACTCGTCACTTTGCGTTTTGATAACAAAACGTATGATTTACAAATCTGTGCATATTTTTTTAAGAATTGAACTGTAATATATATATTTAGAACCATCCAAAATATTAGAAAGGTAAGATTCAATTTTGACATATTAAAAAAGATTAAATAAGGCTCATTTTCTGATATATTCAAATTTAGTACGGAGCAAACAGGAATAGAAAGAAATTATACAAACGCCACTTAATTAGGAAAACATATATTGTAACAAAGCTTACATTTTGTTCAAGAAATTCTAATTTTAAAAATATATATTACTTTTTTTTTCTTTAACTTTTCTTCATCATCTTGAAGAAATACATTATAGCAATCTTCAAACAAATGATTAAAAAAAAGACGCTCTAAAACAAAAATCGAACATATTGTCACATAAATCCCCAATAATAAATTTTCATTCCATAACACCACTTGTATCCACTTATTATGTATGGTTAACTCTCTACGTTTTAATATGATTGAAGTCTGGGTCGTTCAGGGGCATATGAAGATTTGAATTACACGATTCCTATTAAATTTAATTTTTGTTAATTAAAGTTAATTTATAGTTTGTAGGATTTATTTTAAATAACAAGAATCTTTCAAAATTTTGTCAATAATCCATGTAAAGAATAAAAGATGTTCTTTGAAAACTTTGTTAAAAACTTTCAGGCTTTTTTTTGGACGAAATTCATGCTACGAAATCTACCAGACGACGTCGATCATTATCTGCCAAAATGTTCTTCTGCCATGCTTTAGCTTTTGACAAAATATTTTCATCCTATTCAAAAGTTTCCATCACTCGATTACATGTTCCTGTTCTCACACTAGTCTCTTTTTTTATTCTTACAAGGAAGCTCTCCTTAAAGCGCATACTCAAAATATTAAAAAAAAAAAAAAAAAAAAAAAAAAAAAAAGCTAATGAAGCTATTCATGTACGTTACAATGAATCAGTAAAATTTAGCTGCGGAATCCCAGCAGAAATTCTGTAAAAAATAAATAAAATGCTTTCCAGTAATTGGCGCGCAAAAATACGCGATTTGGCATGTAACATTTTTTCTTCGCTAAATTCAAGCGATTTTGATGGAATTGGAAATTGCTCGTTAAATGAGTGTTTAAATGCGCAGTTTTTAATGAATTTAAACTTAAATGATGAAACAATTTATTGTTATTTCTATAGACTTACATAATATATACAAGTTGTAGGTTGTTACTTTAATTTTACACAGTTTCACGGGCTAGATAAATTGTAAGAGTACTTAAAATTAATTGTGTGATTAAGAACACTTTCGTTATACATTTGATATTGAATAAGTCGTTGTTTCCATGTCAACAATAATGTTTTAATTTGTCTCTGACACTAACAATATTGAAGTTAAATTGAAAATGTTCAGAATCGGATCTTAATTGCGAGTTTGAAGGAAATTCAGGCAAGTTTAATTTTGTTCTAAACAGTATAATACAATCGTTAATTTTCATTATATATTCACAGAAATGTATATGATAGTTATAATATTGTATTTATTTAATTTAAATTTACATAAACTAGTACAGTAACAAGAGTAGAACAAACATTCTTTAAAGTGTATTTATCATAAAAACGTATTTTTAAAGATTTCATTGTGTCGCCAACTGACAATAACTCGCCTAAAAAACGAAATCCGCATTATTTTTTTATGAACGCTATATCGAGATTCCACAAGAATGTTTTTATAAACATATATTTGCCCATGAGAAGAATATTCTGTAATTTTTTGAAATTTTTCTGAGTATGCGCTTATGGAGACCTACCTAGTCAGACCAGTCTAATATTGCTTTTGCTCAGAAAGTGGAGACTGCTTTGAATTTCCATTTTCATGACATTTTCAGTCTAATTATATCTTTGTAACGAAAATATTTACGAAGATAAAATTAGTGTAATTATTGTACGCTGTTTTTAACTTTGCTTAAGTAGTATATTTCAATATTACAAGTCAAATGGTAATTGTAATGTTTATAAAATAAATTATTTTTTGTGTAAAGAAAAAATTATCGAAAATTTTTGACCCCTACAATTAAAAATCTTCAGCAAACTATTCAGGGATTCAACCGCTTTTATAGATAACGCTTACTTGACCATATTATAAAGCGTTTTCGTTCACAGTTAAAAATCTGCAGCAAATTTTCCAGTCATTCAACAGTTTTTGTATAGATACTGTAAAAAAAATCTCTCAAATTGATAGGAAAAAACTGTCAATTTCGGTGCCAGCGGAAAACCGTTTAATTTACAGAAAATATCTGTATGTTTACATTAAAACAGTCTTTTCTGTAAAAAAAAACAGTTTTTTTCTGCAAAAATTACAAAATCAAAATTTTTCTACATGAAAAAACTGTTTTTCTTCAAAACAGTTTTTTCTGTAAAAAATACAATATTTTTCTGTCAAAATTACAGATTTTTTTTAACTGTTATATGACCATAATTTCCAGCCTTCTCATTGGTCAGAATAGAGATAAATTACGGTTATGTAACCGTATTTTCTAAACATGGCTAAATGACTGCAAAGTTTGCTGCAGATTTTTAAAAGTGTGCTATTAGATTTACATGGCACTAACACACATGTATAAATATACAAAACCATGTAAATTTTATGATTCCCAATTTTTATGGTGAAGTATTTTTTTATGTAAAAATATGTTATACAATCACAGAATAAGATAACTAATTATAATTAAAACATAGATAATATGCTTAAGTGATACAAATAGAGAAGCAACAAAAGGCTTATAAAAACCTTTTAAGGATCGACATACGTTTCAACGCTCATACGGCGTCATTTTCAAGATATATGAGGATAAACAAAAATATTCTCCCAAATTTTTGAAAATGAACTTGAAAACATGAATCACGAGATCATATATGTAAAAAGCAGGTGCCTAAAGTAGCCAACTGTAAACGTGAAAATTAATATTTCGTTATTGCTTTTTTAAAACGGAAAAGTAACTTGTGCCAAATTTTAGGTAATTCAAATGAGGCGGATTCATTGCAAATTTTTACGTTGTGCAAGTATATTTCTATTGATTCACGGATAATAGATGGGAAATAGAGTCTTTATGGATATATTTTACTATTTTTAAAATCAATTTTTAAAGTCTCGGTTCTATGTAGTCTTGCAAGTGCTGCAGTATTTCTGTCATATTTCCTATCTGCCATATGCTCTTTTAATCCTGTTTTAAACTTTCTAGTGGCCATTCCTATATAATATTGTAATGTTCCATCTTATCTGGTGAACGGGATTGCATAAACACCAGATAGTTGATATGGCTCTATTGCGTCTAGTTTATTACAAACCAGATTTACTGACAATTTTCTCATAATTCATGTTTTCAAGTTTATTTTCAAAAATTTGCTAGAATATTTTTATTTATCGTTATATATCTTAAAAATGGCGCCCTAAGAGCGTTGAAACGTATGTCGATCATTAAAAGATTTGATTATAAGCCTTTTGTTGTTTATATTTGTATCATTTAAGCATTTTATCTATATTTTAATTAAAAATATGTAATTTAATATCGGCAATATGTTTGTCTTTTCTTATAGATTTCTCAGTCTTTCCTTTATTTTATTTTGTTTTTAACATTAAATATTTGATTTCAAAAGTCATAAATAAATGCACGGAACATACTTCAAACTCAGTAAATAGCTTGAATTATTTTTAGAAATATTATACATGAAGGAAAACATTTTTTTTCCAATTATATAAATTTGCAATTCAAATTCTAGCAAATGTTTCGTAAATATTTCTTGGAACTGAAGTTCAAAATAAGATTTCTCTGCTATAACTCAGTTAAAAAATATTTTTAAATGCTCAATTTTGTAAATCCGTCCAATAGATTTCATAAATAAAATTTCACCTCCATAATATGGTTATTTACTTTCTTAAAACAAATTCATATGTCGATACATTACAACAACATTTCTTATTAATATTTTGTAAACAAATCTCAAAATATATTTTCATGGATGAATTTAAAGAATGATTTTATCGCACTTTAAAACAATTCACAAGAAAAAATGATATGTGCTGCCCACTTAAATATTTAATTCCAAAGCCGTTTTCAACAGTTGGTTTCAAATTGATTTATGCGTTTATGAATTTTTAAACTATTGAATATTTTATAATTTTCATATTTCAGAAATACAGTTCGATATTATTAAAGTATTTCGTTATTATTTCCCAATATGTAGTAAACAAGACGAAGATTTTTTTTTATCCATTCCCTCTTTCATATTTATAAGTGTTTATCCCTGTATTCAAACTCACCACATAATTAAATATGTAAAACTGGCTGTATAAAAAAGCACTAATTAAAATACATAACACTTTAAAATGGGCTGTAAAAAATTAAACCTTTAATTAACACTCTAAAACTCTCATTGTCTACACTTTCAGTAGCAAGATCCATAGAATACACACCAGCTCACTGATCTGAACTAAAAACAAACAATTAAAATGCCAGTCAAACTCTCAAAATTAGCACCAAAAGAGAAAAATAAACAACCAACTTACGAAATATATTTCCATGTATAAAAAAATTGTGAAACATAAGATCACTTTCAGAGCTATCGTTTGATAACTGAACTCAATCGAAAACTTGCTACATAAATAATTTCGAACATACAACTCCAATTTTGAAAACTTTAAGGGCTACAAATAAAATAATTCTCTATCTACTGTTATTCAAATGACAGAGGACAAAGTTTATGAATAGGACGTTTAAATTCTTCTGTAGCAGTCCTTACTAGGGCGACTTTCACATGACCATCACTACCAGAAATTGTTTGAATAATTCTCCCCAGTCTGCATTGAAGAGCATGATCCAGTTAATTTTTAATGAGCAGCAAATTTCCGATCTTTAAACTTGCTGTCGAACACAGCCACTTGGAACGTTGCTGGAGTTGAGACAAATAATCCCCACTCCATCGCTTTCAAAAGCTCTGGAATACTGTCTGTGTTAATTGCCAACAACGAAGAGTCAAAGATAGAATTTCTGTAACATAGATTTCTTGAATAGTTGTCCATGGAAAATCATCAAAAAATGACCTGGTGGCAGGACTGGGATCATTTGCTAGCGCACATAATGTTGTTGTGTTAAAACAGGCATCAATTTGTATAATGTAGGAGATTCTTCGCAGGGCCGGCCGAAGGGGCGTGCGAAGTGTGCGATCGCACGGGGCGCCAAGTCGCGAAACGACTTAAGGGGCACTCAAAAGTCAAAAGATCACCGATAAAAAATAATTTTAGATTCCGCGTTTTTTTCTTTTCTTTTTCATTTTTCCATGCTGCGGTCTGTGGGAGTGGGTCTACCTTAGGTTTAAATAACAGTTCAAGGACACTGAAATCTTCCCATACAGACCATATGTCAGGTTCCTTTATCTGAGAAAACGAGGCTATTAACACTCAAATTACATCCTGGGAAGACATAACCAAACCTTTATTCAACATCAGGACTGAGGGAGGTTAATTAATTACTATTGACATTTTTACGATTCTGAACTCTTTCTTCTCCCGCTGCACAGTGTGGTATTTAGTCCCAAAACATGGCCAAAAATGATTTTTTTAAAAATCGGTTTCCTAACCTGTATATTATTCCTCAAAAAGTTTAATAGTTACTGCATCCAAAGGCGAAACGTGCAATGCGCTAGCACGACACAGCGCGCCATGCGATCAGTCCGAAGTTGCCGTTCGCTTCCAGTGGTCCTGTGATTTTACGATGCGCTGAGATTTTAGTGTTTTAAAATCTCTCATATTTTTGTATCTAAACGATTTAGTGGTTGCTGTTGTGATGGATTATTCTGAACCGGGTATGTACTTTATACACACTACATTTGCCTAATGAATATCCTGCGGATTTTTTGTCTATATGGTCGACAACTTAGGTATAGTTAATAGTGGCATAAATAATTATTTATAATATTTATAAATGATTTTGTTATATTTTTAAACATACTTAAGCGATGAAAACTATTGTGTAATATACAGTACTTAGTATACAAGGCAATTATAAAAAAATCAGCCGCCCGAAACCGCCCCCCTATTTTTAGCGAATTTTTTTGTTGGTTCCTACAATATTTTATATAAATTACTGCTATTTATTTTTTTATTTATTTTGGTAACAGAGCCTTCTGAATTGAGATCTATGACTCGAAATGAGTTGTATACCATCATGCACTGCTCAACTGAGTCAACATTTGATGGAATCATCAATTTATGGATCAAGAATTATTGAGAAATTATTCTGAAGGTGATCCAAGGATAGCTGAGATGAAGCGAAAGCTCTCCGTTATTAAAAATCAGTTCAAACTAAAATGGGTAGCTACTCATAAAAACAAGAACAAGATTTGGAGAAAACAATACTAATACAAAATTAATACAGAAGAATATGAAAGATATTGCTAAGAAACGGCTGAACTGTATGTGTCGCTATATGGTTTTTATCCCATGTCCCCTACAATGCACAAGGTACTTCGTCATGGAGTAGACGTTATAAAAGAGGCTATTCTGCCAATAGGCCAACTATCTGAAGAGGCTGCAGAAGCTCGCAATAAACATATTAGATCATTTAGATTAAACTACAGAAGAAAGTTTTCGCGAGTAGCCTGTGCATGGGTGTCCTGAATAGGCATCTTTTAACTTCTGACCCCATAATAACTGGCATGAAATGCAACACAAACAAGAAAAGAAAGCCCCTATCTTCTGAAGTTTTATATCTGTTATCAGTAAGTGATATTACAAATGTTAATATTCTTAAAGACAGTAATAGTGATGAAACTGATGAATAAATGCTTTCATTTATACATAAGACTTCTTTTTACCGTTTTCACTCTACAATTCAAATAAAAAAGAAAACTGCTCAGTTAAACTGAGGGCATTGAGCTCACAGGCTTTTCACACTAATTGTATATTATACTCTTGACTCTCGAAAAATAAAGAAATCGACTATATATATATTAAGGGGGATCACCCCCCCATTCCCCCCTTTATATTTAACCAATAAACTCCCAAAATTAATCAGAGAAGTGCCTTATTACAATGAATATATATACAAAATTTGAAGAAAATCGGATAATTCTGCATGAAAAACTCATTTATCTAAATTAGGGGGGAGTTAGCCCCCTTTCCCCCCTTTATACTTAACCAATGAACCCCCAAAACTAATCAGAGTAGCGCCTTATAACAATGAACCTATAAACAAAATTTGAAGCAAAACGGTTATTTCTATCAAGAGTTATCGCATTACGTACATACATACATACATATGTACTTACATACATACGTACGTACATACAGAACCTACGGGCACATTAGCTCTCATGCTTTGATAGCCTGTAAGCTAATAAAAACGTAAATTTGTAGCTTTTAGAAGTAAAAAATAAATTTGGCCAGGTTTTGGGACTAAATACCACACTGTGCGCTGGTCGGTCGACTCTGGTGGACTGTCCCCTTGATGCAGCCGACAGTGGCAAGTGTCCTTTGGCAGGTAACATCTTGTAGTTGCAGAGAATTGTACAAATTACTTATTCTCGTTTCTTTGTATTAAACAACATTAATTTAAAGATTATACTCAAAATGCCGTGCATGAAAAAATCGGGAAATTATTATAGAATCAAGAGGGCGCCGACAAGATAAAAAAAAAAAAAAAAAAAAAAAAAAGAAAGAAAGAAAAAGTAAAAACCATGATGAAAAAAAGGATATAATCGGAGCGCGAAATCTTTTGTCGAAGACGCAAATGAAAGGTTAATAGAGGTAAATTTCTCTAACTAAAAATTATATATGTAATTAATCTTATTAAAAAAATAACTTCAGCACATCGTTTTATTTAGTTATTCTTAATTTAATCTGTATTAAATCAATAATAGTGTAATAGTATTTCAATACATGGCCGAAACTAGGAAGTTTTCAGTCGCAAGCATTTTGGCGCCCCCTCCAATCCTTTTCCAAAATAAATGTATACAGAGAAGTTTTCAATCCATTCCCCTAATTTTTATTTTAAATGTGAAATAATTGTTAGGAAGCATATTTATCTTAATATTTTTATATTGCTTTATTTAGAAATGGACCTACTGTAATAGCTTCGTTTTTATCTATCTATATATAATCCAGATCTTGTTAACATGGCAATGTTCAAAAATGGAATAATTTCGAACCTAATTGAAACAGTGTATTGATCTTTAGAGTACCTTGGATCTGGGTGTGTTCATGAATCAAGTATGTAAATCTTATAGTTTGTTTACAGAGACACACAAAAGCAAATTTTGTCATCACGATGTCCGAAATATTGAACCAATTCAAATATAATTGGGAAAGTGTATAAATCTTACAGGTATCTTAGATGAATTCGTTAATCAAATATTATTCTCTGGCCCCCCCTAAGCAGTCCCTTAATGGAAAAATCACGCCCTGTTTAAAACAAAGAGTATAAAATTAACGAATATATCTTTATTTTGGATCGTCCGATTCCATGACATTTTTTCCTAAATTTCGTTATTTGTTTTTTGCACCAAAGGACGAACCAATTCTTCTTTTGGAGCCACCTTCTACTCTTGTGCCCAGGACATCATCCCCCCCCCCCCACCTCGGCCTTGCTTCAACAAGACAATGTGAAATGCACCACAAATAAGTTTAAAGTCAAAACATTTATTGATATGATATTAGGACTATGTAACTATTTTTTGCTGGTCCGTACTTTCTTTCTTTCTTTCTTTTCTTTTCTTTTTTCTTTTTTTTCTCAGGAAATAAATTTAGTTCATTTTAGAAAAAAACATTTTTCTAGTTCAAATTTTAGAAAAAATATCAGACAACGTCGATGGAAACATTCTTATTCTTAAAGAGTGATGTTATTAGCTTTGAGGAAAACAATGCATTGTAAAATTTTTGTGAGGTCAGTTCATTTTATTAATTTTAGTATTTATATATTTTTAAGAAACATATCAATGATTTAAAAGTGTCTTTTTTTTTCAATCTATACTGAACAGCTTTTTCCGATGAAAGAGAGAAGGTTTATTTTAAAACTCGTTGTGTAAGGCCAAAATCCAAACTGGCTGCTTTTTAGCACATTTTTTATCCTAAACGTGTCAAATTGGCAGATGCTCTTATTAAAAAGACTAACGTAATCGAACCGTTTTTCCGCTTTTCGGTAAAAGCAGAAGAATTTTCAAAAAATGCCGTCAAAGTTGACGTTTTGAACCGAATTTCCGGACACGACAGCGCAGGAAAGGAAAAAAACTGCTGTCCTGAGACAAAAATCACTTATAACTCAAGATGCAATTCTTTTACAGAAAAAAAAAACAAAAAAAAAATTTTTCGATTTTATATCACATCAAAAAACATACCTGCAAGTCTCGTGCTTTTATGCTTAAAAACGAGTCAGAAAATGTGTCAGATAGTTTTGTGTTGTTGAACGGGGAAATATATTTTAAATCTTTTTATATTTAAATTGATATATTTAAATTTATATGAAAGATAAAACCATGAAACTTTGTCCATTGTTTTTCAGCTATAGTTTTGTGTTGTTGAGCAGGGAAATATTTTTACTTTTCATATTTAACTTTATATGAAAGATAAAACCATGAAACTTTGTACAAAGTTTTTCAGCTATGTAATCTTTAAATTGGTTTCGGAATATTTTATTTAAAGTGAATTTTTTTTTAATTTGTTCCTCGTAGTAAAAGGTACCCATAAAAAAACAAAACAAAAAAAAACATGTTCTTTTAAAAATTTGTAATTTTTTTAAAATAAATATTTCTGTAAATCCCTTAGTCAAATCAATACTTATAATTTTCATATCAAATGTGAAAATGTATGCAAAAAAAAAAAAAAAAAAATGGAAGATAGAATATTTTAGAAAAGTTTTAAAAAGATAATTCTCTTTAAAGAATTTACATTTAAAAGGGAATAGATATATAAATTTGTATTTCAAGAAAATAAAATTAGAAAAATATGATTATGAATATAAAGTAAAATCATATTTATAAATATTTTGTTTCCCGGCCTTCACACTTTTTTTTTTTTCAAAATATAGCTAAAGAATTTTGTCAAAGTTTAAAAGAAGAATGGGATAAAAGCATAGACGTAACTAGGGGGGGGGGACGGCCCTCCCCAGAATTTCAAATTCAAGTGAAAATGTTACGACACTGATTACTCAAAATTTCAATTTACAAATATTGGAAAGATTACACAAATAAATACAATTATTTCTGATTTGAGAAGTAATGTAATCAAAACGAGTACACACCAGGCCCGTAGCTAGACCTTACTTCCAGGTGGGGCAAATATTTTTCCAGGGGGGGCAGATAATTTCGTTTTTTTTTTTTTTTTTTTTTTTCACGTCTCTTATACCTTGAAAAATATGTACTGTACTTTTAGTGTAATTTTTTTCTCATTTAAAACGTAAGATCTCTCCAAAGCCCGAATGAAATTTTTAATGTTTGTTCCAAGACACATTAAAAATATATCAAAGACACATAAATAAAATATTTACATTTACATAACGTAAATAAGTTGTTTCCTTTTAATTAAGTAATTTAAATTTATGTAGGTTTTACGTTCGTTTATATTAATAAATGCATTCAAGTACAATTTATACCAGATCACCGAAAGCGAAGCAGCATCGACCAAGGTCAGTGTTTGGGAGGGTGTCAACCTCTCTCGACTGCCGCTGCTGTGGGACCGTGTACATTAATGGGAGCTGGTGCATGTAAAACCTGTTCGTGGCTCCAAAGTCCTCCAAGTTTAGTATAAGCGTTACCTCTGGGGTTGCCAATCCAGGTGCAGGTCTCTCATCTGGAATTGGTTCAAAATTAGGAGACCAGCTCTAGAAGTCCAACCTCTCTTGAGGCTCTGGCCCCTCTTCTTTCAGAGAAGCGCCTTGGCACTTTCTCTGACTCGCCAACAACAATAGTACAATTTATTAAATGATGTTTCGCTATATTTACATCACGCAATAAAGATATATGAGAAAGAAAAAACAGAATGAATAAAATGAATAGAACAAGTAACGAGGATGTCTTTACCGATAATGAAAAAATATTTTTTTAATTTTCATGATGAAAAAAGAAAAAAAAAGATAAGAAAAGACACAGAGTACCAAATTAATTATAAGGCCTTTTATTTTATTTTTTAAATTTTAGTTTTAGTCTTTTACAAATTTGACAACCTCTATTTGTTGTAAAAATAATTTATTTGAAAGAATTTTGAAGACTAATGGGAATCATGTATAAAAACCCTCTAGTATAATTGCAACCTCCTGTCTCTGCTTGTATTTAATTTTTTGAGTACTTCTAAATTTATGTTTTCCGTCCGTTTTCTCTCGAAGGCCAAGAAGGCTAGATCTGCCAATTTTTGATGTGACATGGATAGTCTTTGAGGCCGATTAATTGCCGTCAATGTTGAAAAAGAAGATTCACAAGTGGCAGTGCTGAAACCAAATGTAGCTACAGTAGCCAAAAGTTCATAAGTGTCCTTAAATTCTTCTTTGTAGTTGAATAAAATTTGTAGATTGCTTTTTTTGTTTTGCCATTTCAATTGATCTTTTAGTACAGAGGCATTTGACTCAGGTGACACGTCTTCTGCATCTTCATGATTGACAAAATTTTTTTTTTTACAACAGTCAACTCTTCAATTGAAGGTATGTTTATTCCTACAAACAAAAGGGAAATAGATGTAATTGCATTTTTAACGATATACAGTTTGCAAATTTTAAAACGGTTTTGGGAAACAACAACAAAAAAAAATCCCTGACGATTTGGCCTACAGGCACAGGTAGATTTCGAAGACGCAGACCGTGGGGCGCCTGTTTGTTGGGAATTGCGGAAGAAATGACCTTTTTGCTCGTCTCTTTTAGGCAAATCGAGGTCGAGAATATCTGGTTTACTTGTAGTAGGTCCAGTTAATGATAATGAATTTTTATCATTACTATTTGCACAATATTCAGGAGCAGGACTCTCTATTTTCTGTTCTAGTCGACGCTTCTTATACATAAATGAACGGATATCCATATTTTCAAATATAACTTGTATTCACAGATAAAGTAATCCGTTCCGTTCACAGATACATACTTATCACAATATAATATATACAACTTTTAAAACGAGAACCTTTTTTTTTTCACTGTCACCAAAAACTGATTAATATCTGAAATCCACAACGGTTAAACTAAAATTTTAAGGTAGAATGCATTATTTTCACAAGCGGATTTTCAAGAGTCACTAAATCTATTCCTCGAAATCGTTGAATGGGACACAAAAACATCCGGGTGGCCCTGCACAAACACAGGCCCGCTGTCGGCCCAATCACAGGAGAGACAAATTGCACCTATATCGTCCCATTGTCAAAATCTTTCTTTCAGAAAATAGTTCAGGGGGGTCGTGGAAGAGTAGATTGAACAGATAAAGGGACAGACCTTCTATTAATTTTTATTTCCAGAGGAGGGGGAGGCGATGGCCCTGTGAAAATTTCCAGAGAATTTCTATGGCCTTGTAGTCGGCGCCTATGATGGATTTAATTTGTTATCTTGTTCATTATTAGGTGCGTTCGTAGTTATATAAATAACGTAGCACCTATTGTCGTTGTCTGGTCCGTCCGTCCGTTCGCATATAACAACGCAAAAACTACCCAACCGAATGGTTTGAAATTTAAGATATATTATCTTTGCAGAATTTTGTCGAGACATTTCAAATTTTATGAAAATCAAATGAAAACTTTAGAAAATATTAATAAAAACATTTATTAAGAAATTTGAAATTTTTTTAAATAATCGGTGCTTTTTTGCTATAGGAGCTTTCTAAATTTAATCGTCAAGCGACCGAGATACTTATTTTATGACATAAATTAATCTGCAGACGATATAATTCATTTCACAGAATTAAAAATCATCAAGATCTGAATATTTATATAACTAGCTATAGTACGAACGCACCTCATTTGTCACGTTTGACGTACAATTTCCAACATGTTATAAATATTTTCAAGCCGTAAGCAAAGGTATGAACTTTTTAAAGCTACTTTTATCATATTATTTCGATATCTGCAAATAAATTCCTTTTAAAGAATATATTTTACGCGAAATAAAACATTTTATAAAATCTAAGTATACTTTACAACTTAACAATATCATATCGTAACATTTTTCTTTTTGTTCCTTGATTTATTATTGATTGATATTATTTCGTTCCTTGAAGATTTTGTACTTTAAGATGAAAAGTTATTTATGTTATGTTACATGAAAGTTATTTAAAGTGAAATACATACAAACGTGTAACGCGGTATTAATTTCCTCTACTAACCACTACTTGTAAAACCCGTGGAAAAAAAAATATATATATGTATAACTTAAGACACATGTATATTAAAAACAATTCACAGATAATTCTGTAAATTTCTTATTTATAAATTAAATTTATATCATTTAATTAAAACGAATTTTATATTTTATTGGTTAAAGATGATATTTTCATTGCAATTTCATTTCTTCTTACGCTGAAAACTCATCCTATAATTTTTTTATTCTGACATAGGTTTCACAAATTTTTATCATTCAATAATATGTAACGAAAGATCAGAAGAATGAAAGACATTAGTCCCCTCTTCCCAAAGCAAACAAGTAAACATAACAATCCATTTCAGGGAATCGGAACCAGTTCCATGAAAGAAGCAGCAAACTGTCATGTACGACAAATTCAAAAACATTATTTTAGGCTGTTTCGTTTTATTTTCAGATTCAAAAGCCTTTGGTTTCAACCCCGCTTTCTTAAAATAAATTTCACATGGTGACAATTCTACAAAGAAAGTAAGCTTTATGGATATATCAGTCAATACAGAATTGTTGCTGGGCCGGTACGGGCAGGAATATCCTGCGGTACGGTGTAATTTCTACAAAGCAACAAAGCGGGGAATGTCCTACGTGACAAACCCCGACAGGTCTGTTGTCTGTTAAAGAAAGAGAGAAAAAAGAAGGTTTATAGATGAAAAATTTTCTGGTTTTGTTTCCATTTTAAAAACGAAATCGGGAGGAGGAGGGGGGGGGGTCTCTTTGCTTAGATCTGGCAAGAAGATGGAAAAAATTGGGAATTTAAAGTGAAATAGTGGCTGATAAAGTGATCGGAATGTCCAGTTTCACACTAGATTAGACAAAAATTTATTAAAAAAATAATAGAAATTTAATGTTGTTTTAATTGGGATGTAAAGTTTCACGCTAGGTCGGCAAAATCTTTTGCAGGTCGGGCTTTGCCCGACCTGGCCCCCACCTAGCTACGGGCCTGGTACACACACATAAATGAATGTGTGAGGGAGGACAGTTGTGGCTTGGAGCAATAGGGAGCCAGAAGAAATAAAATTAAATAATTTCTGAAGGCTCCGAATCTGAGCGAGGGTTATTTTTTTGTCACGAAGTTGATGGTAAATAATCAGTTCTAAGAATTCCAGTTTAGTAGTCTTTCAGCAAAGCTGTAAAATATTATGTGCTGCGGTCAGAACCGGTGACAGAGGGGACACTTCCGGTACGGAAATGACCAATATAAGTATTTCTAAGAAGTGATAATTAATCTCTTTCGCGCAAACCAGGATATAGTTGTCAGTTGTTGGTCCATTAATTGTCCAGGAGTAGGTAATAAGAACATCTTGCCAGGGGCATCCTTTGAGGAAGGACGAATTTTTTGCAACTTCCCTGTGGGGGTAATTTCAGTTTCCATGCATAATTATCAGTGCACAAATAAATTCTGTAGTTTAAAATACGGGAAACTTGTTTTTGTGGTTCTGCCATGTAGGCCTATGCTTCAAGTTCCAGAGTGTATTTTTTGTGAGTAAATTTCTCCTTATCAGATCTTTGAAATTCTGTATAAATGGAAGAACTTTGAGGAAGATGTTATGCAACAAAAGTGAAATTGATAGAAAATTGAAATAAAAACTTTTTGTCTTAAATTTTCTTGTTTTTAAGTTATTCAGAATCTATGATGGCTTTTGAAGATAAAATTTTGGTAATATGCTTTCTAAGAATATAAACATCAGATCGGATGATTTTTTAAAAATTTTCTGCCCTTGCCCCTCAAAGGAGGGGGGGGGGGCGAGGCAATTGGTTGTCTGTTGGGGATCAGTCTCTTTGCCTCGTTTCTGTCCGCGTCCCCAGATTATTATATCGTATTTCAATTTGAGATCGTAATATTACATTGTAAAACTGTTATTTATTGTAAAATTAAAATTTTCCTTTTGAGACATTTTATTATTTAAAGGACATTTTATAATACAAAAAGGGATTGAATTTTAATGCCTTTATGTATTCTTTAAATAATATCATAAGTAATTAGTAATACTATGTTTAAAAGTAACGAATATATAAAAAGTTAAGAATAATCCAAGAGAATTTCCTTTTTTTCGGTTTGGGGAGGGTGGGGTGGGGGGCGCCCGACGGATACTCGCACGGGCGCCAAAATACTGTTGGGCCGGCCCTGATTCTTGGGGGGTAACTTAGGAATTTACCAATATTTAACGCATATGATATTTCCCAGATTTTATCCTTCTACAACCCACGAAAATGTGGAGCAGAAGGGTGTTAAATTACCATATGATGCCTTCATTAGCCACATATTTCTCTAATGATTGATCCTTGTTAATGGAGGATGCGGAATCGTATAACTCTCGCAATCCCTTATTTGCACCTTTAAAATCTCTAGCACAATCACTGGATAATTCAGCTAGCTTGCTTTTTCGGGCAACAAATCTTTCCAAAACAGCTAAAAACGTTGCAGATGACAAATTTGGGACCAATTCAAGATGAAAAGCACAAGTCGAAAAAGAAATAAAAATAGCAATGTAACTCTTAAACGATTTGAAATTCCTTTGATTTCTCTTTTTACACATAAACGGACCGACATAATCAACTTCAGTCTTTGCAAATGGACGACTGGACGATGCATATATAGCTAGAAGTCCGTTATTTGGGTACCGATAGATGATTAAAGACGAAATCATTTTAAGCAATTTTTCACATTTTTTCATAATGTATCTCGTCCAATTAGAAACCAGAACTATGTAAAGATCAATTTTTTCTAAACCACGCTTATTATTGCAGTTAATAAAATAAAATGGCAAAAAATTCGATAAATACATGGAAAAAACATTATATCAAAACGTTTCGTATCGCATCGCGACAGCTTATCAGTTGATTCATCGACTGTCGATCGACACACACACACAAGAAAAAAAAAAAAAAAACAGAAATTCAGCCACAAACAGTCATTGTTCGGTCCACACAGAATACTAGTTTAAAGCATTGCGACTGCTTTAATGTACGCAATTTAAATTTTGCAAACGTTTCCAATATATATATATATATATATTCCATCTGGTGTTGCGATTGTAGCCTTGCCTACATGTGACAGTGAGATTTGCCAGGCTGGGTGTCGTTCCAAGTGGTTCAATGGGTAGAACGCCAGTGTGCTATACTGATGACTCGGGTTCGAGTGCCGGCTTGGGTACTTTTTCACTATGTTGGCTATACGCCTTTTAAACAATTAAAATTTGAAATATTATGAATGCAAAGCATGAGAAATTTTCTATGGAAAAATTTCCAAGTATTAAAATAGATTTATTCAATCATCGATACTGGATTCTCGATAGTTTCGTGTTTTCTCGACGGCTGGTGGATAACGGAATTTTTTTTTAATCTTGCGGTGCGATTGTAGTCTGTCCAACATGTGATAGTGAGAAATGCCAGGCAGGGTGTCGTTCCAAGTGGTTCAATTGGTAGAACGTCAGTGTGCTATACTGATGACCCGGGTTCAAGGCCCGGCTTGGATACTTTTTCACAATGTTCACTATCCGCCTTTTAAGCAATAAAAATTTTAAATAGTCAAAATATCTTAGATAAAGAAGGGAAATTTTCCTATCGGGGGAACCAAAATGGACTTTAAATACCCACATTTCCGCATACGGTTGCGTAAAAGAATTACATCATTCACTTTTAAAAATAATACGAATGAACATAACTTTTTACAGAATAAAAGTTTGTTAAAAGCATCTGTAAGAAAGTTTTCATTGCTATGAAAAAACTCTTCAAGTCAGGGTGATAAATTTTTCTATGTATGAGTATATATACTACAAGAATAGTTTTTTTTTATATATATTATATCTTCATCAAACCAAAAACATTTTACAGATTAATTTTATGAAAAAAAAGGATATTTTATTTTTGAAGTATTGTACTTTGGATGAAACATATATTGTTCAAAATATTTCATTAGCATTTTGAATTTTTTTTCTACAAATAATTGAAAATGTTCCAGTTTAAAGTAACTTCAGTACTTGAAGGAAAATTTAATATGATGCAATTTAAAAATTAATTCTTGTACACAATTGTAATTCTTTCTTAATTTTTTCTTTCCAACATAGTTGAGAAGTGTCTATGACATCAGTTTGTCTGTCTGTCGTCTGCCCGTACTCTTACTCTCGTAAATATACTCGAATTGTGATGTAGTTTATATACCTCATTGAGTATTATGGCGTTGCTCATATATTCTTAAGATTATTTTATTCAAAATTTAATTTTTCCCTTCTTAAATATTAAAATATCATGGGCTAAATTATTTTTTAAATTAATTCTTCGTATGCGCATTAAATACTTTATTCGAAAAAAATTTCCTTTCATCATAATGTTAATGTCATAACCGTTAAAGATATCTTACTCTATTATTCAGTTTATATGCTTCCAATCTTCTCTTTGTGGTTTTTACATCTGGAAGCAGATATTTCAACTATCCTTTACCCTTTGTTCAGAATATAACGAATGCATATCTATCTAAATTTCCATCTGCTGTTTTCGGACTTAATAATAATTGTATATACAGTTCGCTCCTATTAAAACCGCATTTCCCATGCATTTTTCAGATGGTCACTGAGATGGTTGCCGTCCCATTTTACTTATTTTGACTAGCCTGCCAATTATGGAATCCCTTGGTATGTCTAATGTTCGAAATTAGCATTGCGCTCTCCCAAACGGTTGTGAATAACTCCGCGCCATTGGCTTGATTCACCATTTTTATGTTGGCATTGTAACTTAATGAAAAACTTCAGATCATCTCTGACCTCCAAGCTAAGAGGTTCTAATTATTTCATTGCGATAAGGGAGGCCACCCCTTTTGCTTCTTCGTAAACCATGCTTAATAAAAATTTCCATGGATTTGCCTGTGCTTTAATGCTGTAAGTTTTAACATCTTTGGGATGAGAACTCTGTGTTTAAAAGTTTTATTTAACTCTTTGGTATATATATAGATATGTGTGTATGTACATTTCATGCTAAACGGTCAGATTTTATATTTTAGACATACAAATAACATTTGTCAACAAAACATAAAAAAAAAAGAAGTTACTTTCTTTTATTTTAATTGAACGAAGTTTTATGAACATTTTCATTTTTTTAAAAAAAGAAGAGTAATTATGCATATATTAAAATTAACATAACATAAAATTTAAGGTTTATATTTTATTTATAAACTTTGTTAATTTTTGTGCTTATGACCATATATTATAGAATATTAATGTAGATGCTTTTAAAGCGAAATTTTTGAATTTTTACAATATTTCAAGCGTTTGCATATTATATTTTAGATAGATAAATAAATAGTAAAAGGGACATAACAAGTATCAGCTCTTTTACAAATATATTTATGTGTGTATCTATTCTTTTTGTTTATTCGAATTCTTATATTTTAAAATATATGTGTGCTCTTTAATCTTACAGATAGATTTTTATAAGAGAATTTTTATTGAACTGTCAGATTTTTTTTTGTTTATTTAAAAGGTGTGTTCCTACAATATAATAATTCTTACAATAATGATAACAATAGTATAAGGCTCTATGCATTTTAAGTTTTGTACAGATGTAAAAAAAATACAAGTAGTTAATACTTTTTGAACATTTCTCACTATTCATTTTATGTGGATACCATCTATTGAGTGTATTGCACGGTTGACAATAGAAATATCTGATTTATACAGTTATACAAAATATCAACATGTTTAAATTAAATTAAAATTCTGTCGTTATATTGAAAATTGGTATCTACTTTAATTTATACTTTCCTTCCGGAATACTGCACACTTGGGTTGTAGCACAGTTTTCTTTCAAAATGTCTTGCTTTATTTCTCTTCAGGTTAAAAAATTTAAAATGAAATTGATATATGGATTCGTGTCTATATTGGTGTATTTTTCTCAAAATTTAGTTTGTGCACATGTATTAATACTATCTAACCCGGATAGTAAGGTAGTCGGATATGTCGATGCATTGTATCTCATAGTATATTTTTAGTGCTGGCTTACTATTTTACATATGTTGAGATATTCTGCATCCCATATGCATGCATGCGCAATTTTCTTTTTTTTTTTTTTATTATAACTGATAATTTTAAAAAATTAATTTACGACGTTTTAGAATTTCATTCTCATATTGTGTATGTAGATAAAATGATGATGTATATGCTATAATTAAATTTTTTTCACAACAAAATAATGCAGCTGTTGAATTAATCAAGATGGATATATATATATATATATATATATATATATATAAACAATTTTATAGCCTTGAGATTGCCTAAACTGTTTAAGATTTCTTGTCTTACGTATTTTAAAAGAGAATAAAATGTTTTAATGGACATTTTAAATCAAATATAATGAACAACTGCTTTTTAAAATGTATATATTTACGCATGTATTTTTTTATGTGTATGTGCCCTTAAGACTCCTTGCTAGTGAAGTGTTTGTGGCTGCCTTCCATCCAATTAATAATATAAAAAAATCATCGACTCTAATTTGCAAATCTATTACACATGTAAATTATACATTTGGTACTATTTTACAGGTATCAAAATTTCATTAGTCAATTTTTACCTTTTTAGATAGAATTAATATTTTTGCTACGTAACCCTTGTTTATCTTGTACTGTCTCCCTACTTTAAATTTTGATGTAGTAGTCACATTATTTTTCAATGAATATTTTTCAGATAGTCTATTTTCAACTTTTCGCACAGTGGGTATCAATTTACTCAATGCATTTCACCTTCAGATTTTTTTTTATATTTAATCTGTTGGAATTCTTTCAATTTAATCTCCATTGCTACTTTTGTTTGTAATTTTTTTTGATTCTCTGCATGCGATTGCTCATTGATTGTTTCTTTTTCACATCGGATTTGAGCGAGATGGCCACTGGCTTTTATCATATGTGGAATATGTACTTACCCTCTCCATTTTTTTTTCTCACTGTCACATGTATTGTGATTTACATTCTGGTTCAAAATTTTACTTTTACTTTTTGGCAATGCAGTTAAACTTCACAGAAGCTTGCTTTCTGATTTTTGAATTCACATGTTTTACAGTCTATTTTCTCAATTTTTGTGGATACACTTTCAACTTTTGTACGTATCACTCACACACTGCGAATTTCACCGATTTTTTTTTCTTGTACACACCTTGTTTAAATTTTATCACTGACATTTTTATTGTGGATTTGCCCATTTGATACTTTTCACATTTTACATTTATACTTTGTCTTCTCAAAAAAAATAAATAAATAAATAAATAAATAATTCAAGAAATTCATTCAACACGTAGAGTTTGTGAGCATTCGCTGTTATTCGAATTACACAGTTGTACAATGGTTCTTTACATTTTTCTCCGTCTAATATTAGTGGATGTTTTCAGGATCCTTCTTTTTGTACAACTCTGCACGCAGACTTATATATACAACTAGCGGCCCTCCCTCGCTTTGCTTCGGGTTAACCTTGAAAACCTTCATCCCTTTGGGTTTTCTGTAGACCTTTTTAATGTGTACAATAATTAGTACATTATTTTGATAAATCTTGTAGGGTTCAGCCTGCGTTTGCAATGTATAAGCGGAAAAAATGAAATTATTTACAACATCACATTAAAAACCTCAAAAATAACAGTATTTCTCCACTATTTAATGGATGTTATTATACATATAAACCTTCCTCTTGAATCACTCTATCTATTAAAATAAACCGCATCAAAATCCGTTGCGTAGTTTTAAAGATTTAAGCATACATAGGGATATAGGGACAGAAAAAGCGACTTAAACCTCAAAAATAACAGTATTTCTCCACTATTTAATGGATGTTATTATACATATAAACCTTCCTCTTGAATCACTCTATCTATTAAAAAAACCGCATCAAAATCCGTTGCGTAGTTTTAAAGATTTAAGCGTACATAGGGATATAGGGACAGAAAAAGCGACTTTGTTTTATACTATGTTAAGAAGATGTACAATGCTATTTTCCTTACAAAGATATTACAATGTTTTCATTTATGAATTCTGCATGTGGGTTTGTCATCTTCTCACACATTGTTTTTTCTGTTATTAAATTTGTATGCTCACATTAAGATAGGTTTGCTTCTTTTTCATATTATTTTAGCTTGCGTGAAGAAATATTTCACGGTGCTTTTTTAAATTTACACATTGTTCATAGGTCTGGTCTCTTTTTGTAGACAGAAATGTTTGTTCAGAGGTCTGTCTCCTTCGTAGACAGAATTTTTCTTTCATAGGTCTGTCTCTTTCGTAACCAGAATGTTTGTTCATTTTCTGTACACACATACCGTTGGATTACTTTTTCAATTCTTTAAAATTTTTCTACAGCATCTATTTTAATTTTCTGCTGGATTTATTACAAAATCCCTTGTTATCATTATCGTCTTAATCTTTATAGTTTGGTAATTTTTTTTACAGATATGTGTCAGGATTTTAAATGTTACACACTTTATATTTTTGAGCGTTTCAAAAAAAAAAAAAAGTCTACAATATTCTAATTTTTGGCTTTTTTTTCTAAACTTTGCAGTGTTCTAAATTTTGGACTCTATAATTGTAGGAGACAGGTGCTATAAGGTATTTATTTTATTATAATGTTTACATTCGAATTTCTTTTCTCTTTTACATCGTTGACATTTTTTTCAGATTTACAAATCACACTTTTGAGTATTATATGTATATGATACATTTCTAGGCGATAAATCTCTTCACTAGTAAGTAATTTAAACAAATCACGAGATTTATCCTGCACTGTCAAGAGACTGCTGAGTTGAGTGTATATGTGCTGGTACAGGTATGCTTTGTTTGATATTTTGATCATTAGTTTGGTTCATTTAAAAATATGTACATGTTTTATTTTCTGCTGCCTTTTAATTTTCATCTCCACATTTTTTTTTCTCACGAACATTTACTTTCATCATGCTCTGCAACATGCTCAAGAAAACATATGTTTTTACATGTCAGACGTTTTTCAAATTGTTGATAAATGTAATGTACACGTTGGTAATGTCATCCGGTTACATTTGGCTTACAAGAGGTACTCTCCCTTACACACACACATACAATTTCTTGTTGTAAGCATTTCATATGACAGGTTGTTGGGGTCCCTGCATATGTTCGACGGTAGGTATTGCAATGTTAACGTTTATTTTAACACACGTACTTCCTGTTTGTTATTGTGCCTTAAGGACTTTACCCTTCATTTAAAAATAATAATTACATTTTCCCTCAAGGTTCACACACTTTTGTTTACAATTTTATCTTTTGGTATTTTCAGTTCTCATATGTTTCAATATTTTCATGATATTTATATTTATATTTAAAAATTTAACTTAATTAACATTTTATACATTTTTCCTTGCACATGCATACCAGCCATATTGTGCACTCAGTCATGTTTGATAAGATATTTTTTTATTCAGTGTCGTCTGTTACACAAAAACCACATTTAAGGCAATTGCTTGCATTTATGCTTTTTTACATGTCATTTTTACATCCCTAGTTAAACTTTTATAAGGTATACTTCAGTTAGGCATTATTTTTACTTAATCTACACTCATATATATTTTTGGCTTTTTAAATTGGATGGCATGGTGCTGCATTCACACGTACATTGTTTACATTGTTATTTAATTTTCTAGGTGTCTTAATTTTAATTTAAATAGTCTATATTATATACGTTTATATATATATATTAATACATTGATATAGATATTAAGGACATTGCACATTCTAGTACAGATTCAACTGCGCATTATATATTTTGTGTAATTTACGATATTTATACATTTTTCTATGTTTTCTTTATTTTAGTAATCATTTATATTAATGTTTATATTTTATAAACATTTTTAACTGCATGCAGTTGGCATATAAAAAAAAGTAAAGAAATTTTTGACCTGCTGTAGTACTACTAATATTTACTATATTTAATATCAAATAAGATTGATTTTTTCTTGTGCACATTGATTTATACAGGTCTCCGTCCATAGATGACGAGATTTAAAATATTTTGTTCTGAAAGAAATATTTGAACAAATTTACTGCAGTTATCATGAATATCATGATTAGATTGTCACACGTACGACATTTTTCTTGGGTACCAATATTTTCTTATTTACATGTTCTATAGTTTGATTGTATTAAAGGCTTATATGTGTAGGTATTTTTCTGGTGGTCTCCAACTTAATACGCAATAGTTAGTGTTTGTGTTTTTGATTGTATTTTTGTGTATTTTTTTTTGTCTTGCGTGTAAGGATCAAGCCATGGTAAGTTTTCACATTTCATTTTTGTCGAAGGGGAGAAATATATGGCGTTGCTCATATATTCTTAAGATTATTTTATTCAAAATTTAATTTTTCCTTTCTTAAATATCAAAATATCATGGGCTAAATTATTTTCTAAATTAATTCTTCGTATGCGCATTAAATACTTTATTCGAAAAAGCTTTCCTTTCATCATAATGTTAATTTCATAACCGTTAAAGATATCTTACTCTATTATTCAGTTTATATGCTTCCAATCTTCTCTTTGTGGTTTTTACATCTGGAAGCAGATATTTCAACTATCCTTTACCCTTTGTTCAGAATATAACGAATGCATATCTATCTAAATTTCCATCTGCTGTTTTCGGACTTAATAATAATTGTATATACAGTTCGCTCCTATTAAAACCGCATTTCCCATGCATTTTTCAGATGGTCACTGGGTTGCCGTCCCATTTTACTTATTTTGACTAGCCTGCCAATTATGGAATCCCTTGGTATGTCTACTGTTCGAAATTAGCATTGCGCTCTCCCAAACGGTTGTGAATAACTCCGCGCCATTGGCTTGATTCACCATTTTTATGTTGGCATTGTAACTTAATGAAAAACTTCAGATCATCTCTGACCTCCAAGCTAAGAGGTTCTAATTATTTCATTGCGATAAGGGAGGCCACCCCTTTTGCTTCTTCGTAAACCACGCTTAATAAAAATTTCCATGGATTTGCCTGTGCTTTAATGCTGTAAGTTTTAACATTTTGGGATGAGAACTCTGTGTTTTTGCTGTTGACAACGCATCTTTTGTACTTCTACTGTTTTTACCGCCCTTCATGTTTCTGTTTAACAGTAATCTAACAATTGCTGGATTCCATGTTATTACAACTACTACAACACAAAAAAACTATTCCACAAGTATTATGCAGGGTGATTACAAATAAATGTCCCAGCTTTGAAGGGTTATATCTTCTGAACAATAAAAGATAGTGTTCTATTTCACACATCGAAGTGAGTGAGAAGTTATGAAGTTTCATAAATGTAAAGATTCGTTTTTTGGCAAGAGATATCACAACGAGTGGCGGGTTGAAGGTGAACTATCATATTCCATTGCGAGTTCATCCATCAGGATGGTGCACCACGCCATTGGCACCTTTCTGTACGAGAATTCTTTTTTAGGCATTTTTCACAAATCCGTGTATCTTCTATACTTTTGTTAATAAAGCCCTTCAAATTTGGAATATTCATTTGTAATCACTCTGTATTATAGCACGTTCACTATTGAAAATGCAGTGTGCTGCATTCAGAGTTCTTTTGTAGGGACACTTAAAAGAATAACGTTACATTATGATATATATGGAAAAATCACTTTCGGTGTATTTGAACGATATTACACATTTTAAAACATAATGAAATTGATATGCATTTCTGGGGTGCGCAAAAACATGCTTACAGTAGCATATTGTAGGTAAAGCATTTATAATTTTTTGCAAGCATACAAAAGATTTTTGGTTACATAATGGTCTACAAGGAAAAAATGTTTGCAGCGTATTTTAATGCTGTTACACTATTTCAAAAATAAGGAAATTTTTATATGTTATTGAGGTGCATTACAAGAGTCTTACTGTAGATAGCGTGCATAGCAGTTACCGTTCATGTACACATTTAAAGGGACAAGTAAAAGATTTCGGTTACAGTACTGTCTATGAGCGATAAATGCTAGAAGTGCATTTTCAATTGTGGTATATGTTTGTAAGTTTAGCTAAAGTTTTGCATACTGTATGTATTTTCATATACAGGTTATATACATACAGGACATATTCATATACACTAAATAATTTGTAAGCATTACTGTGTATAAATATGAATTGCTTAATGGTATTTTTAGTTGAAATACGCATTTTTCAGCAGAACCACATTTAGTATACAAAGAAAATAATTGGAATATTTTTCCGGCTATTGATGACAATTGTTGAAATCTTCTTTTCAAATGTATTATGAGTTTTCTAAGTATATATTAATAGCATATGTTATAATGTATAATGAGTTTCTAAGTATATATTAATAGTATATGTTATAATGGATAATGAGTTTCTAAGTATACGTAAGTTTATTCACGTACAGGGCTGCACAAAATAATTGGAATACTTATCCGTCTATTGACGATAATTGTCGAAATCTGCTTTTCAAATGTATTATGAGTTTTTAAGTTTATACTTAAAAATTTATAAGTTTTTACTTAGTTGAGCTAGTTGAGCTTAAGCCGAAAGGTAGGCCTCCCAGCCCGGATACCATCCGACTTTGACCTTGTTTACTTAGTTATCCCTTTTCACGCTTTGAACCGGTTCGGTTCAGTTGAAGTATTTTCTGGAAGTTTTCGAAAGCGTTTCATAATATATAATAGACGCATGATTTTATTTTTTGTTATATAATAATTCTGCTTTAAATGTCCAAAAAATCGATATTTCCTTACGTATAGCATTTTCACTCAAATAATAATTTATGACTTTAATAAAATTAATATAAACAGTCTCTCCAAAAAACATTGGAATATAACTTTAATATTTTTTTTCTGTTATAGAAAAGTAGCCAAAAAAATTAGTAAAAGTGTTCAAATTAAGGTACAAAATGCGATTAAGTTAATAAAATAGTTACGCCGAAAGTTTTTCAACATTTTCACTTATCGTTAAAACCATCTTAAGAGGAGCCCTATCTAAAATTAATTTGAAATTAAGTAACTGATAACAAATCTTTCACAACTGTTTTTTTATAGCTATAAGTATTTTAAGAGTCTAACATTTTGAAGGTCTCTATACAACATGTTTAATTTTGAAATTGATTTTATTTTTAATATCGCATTTAGTCCACATGACAGTTATTATTATGACAGAGTATAATAGCGGGGAGTATAATACCGCTATCGGATCGGATCAGGTTTTCGAAAAAACGAGAAAAATAGACCGGTAGATTTTTACTTTATAAAAACATGATTTTTTTTTGTTTTTTGTTTTTTTGTTTTTTTGTTTTATGTAATTTATGTTTTATGTATTTACACACTTCCCCACTTGTTTTTTTTTTTTTTTTTTTAGGAAAATTTAATTTAAAATATTGGAAAATTATGTTTTAAAGATAAAAAATAATTTGAAAATTTGAAAATTATTTCAGAATAATTTTTTTTTTCAACAAATATTTATTTTCATTTGTATTTGCCACACTTTCATGTTCGATACATTTAATATTAAAAATAGAAAATTTAATAACCGAAAAAAGAAATGCCATTACTTCGAAATTCTGGAAAGAATAACTCGTTAAAAAACAAAATATTATCTCTGAAATCAAACTTTTTTTTTGGATGCCAAAAAAGATGTATATAAGGTTTAAGTTAATTTACAACCATTACAGGGCGTTTCTTGTTATAATTTTTCAAATTGTTAATTCCTTAACCTTTGGTATTTAAGGTGTTGTTAAAATTGTAAAAATGTTCCTAAAGTTTTTCTTCAATATACGAAGATCTATCTACATCAGAATAGTTTATTTTTATGAAATAATGAATGAACGAAATTTAACTAAATAAATTTTTTTATACAGTTCCTCAGCCATAAAATATTACTTTACAAATAGTTTCCCCCTGCTCTAATAAGTAAAACACTAAAAAATCCATTCTTCTACGATAAAATCTACTAAGTTATCATACAGAGAAATTTTAGTGTTTTCCGGTAATAAAAACACGTGTTTTCTTTTTTAGATCGGAAATTCCCTAAAATTCTAATTATAATAACTCTCACAAAAGATGATTGCTTGAACGCATAAAATGGAATTTTTATCGTCCTACTTGTCAGAGCACGAGAAAGTTTTTGTTTTCTAAAAATATCTTATAGTACCTAGGGACAGTATAAAAATTTGCATTTCGTAACTTTTACAAAAATAACTTTTTTTACGTAAGTAGATTTTCACATAATGAAGAACAAGATTTGAAATATTTTTGCAACGGAAGTGCACTTCTAAAACTAACAGTTTAGGGTATAGATTGGGGTAAACGGTAAGAAAGGACATCCTGTGAAAAGCACAATTTGCACACATGTGTAAGCTTTACACATGCTATCGTTTTCGTTACGGTAATAAATTACAATGAAGAATATTATTTGCTGAAATTTTGAAAGATATTTATTTTATAATACAAACTCTAACTATTAAAATTATGTCTGTTAAAAAAAAAGATATTAAAAGGCGAAGTGCTTAAAAATTTTTGGGAATCTCTCTATATTAAAAAATGTAACCACCTCCACTGTCAATGGATTTTTTGGGCCATCAGGTCCTTCTGGACAAATATTCAGAAAACTATTGCATATAAAAAATATATAAATTGGTAGTTTTATAGAGAAATGTTCGATAAACAAGCTAAAGCAGTCAGTTTTTAAATCGAAAATTATTTTAAGTTATACTTATTATTAAATTCGGTCAAAACATTTCTTTAAAAAAAGTTTTATAGGAACAAAATGTGTGCAAGGAATTTAATAATATTTTGAAAGATTATAGTTGATAAGCTTGCGGTGTGTAGTGAGTAATTTTTATTTTAATTTGACTAATCTTTTGAGGGTTGAATGACCTTGCCCAACCCACATTATATTCCACCTTGAAGTAAAATGGTTTGTTCTGGGCAAGCTCGAAAACGCGAAGAGGCAACAATTCAACTTAACTATTAGTTTTTCACTGCTGATGTCCGAGTAGTTCGGTTGAAAACGTTTTGAACATTTTAAAAGGACTTTAATGTGCTTTTAAATGCTTTATGTATGTTTTTACGAACCTTCAAGCAATATATTTACATTTAGTTGTATCTTTATGAATTTTAATTAGTAAACAAGGTGAATTTGCACTGAAATTTTAACTTTTTATTGACAAAAAAAATACTTTAGTGAAATATTTTATGAAGTACTAGGGTGGCTTTTTTTTAGGAAACATTTCACTATGGGTTTTTTTAGAGGACAGTAGAATACATTAAAATATTCTCAACATGACTAAACTGTTTTAAAACTCGGTTTTTACATGAATGTTTATTTTTTTTGTTTCAGTGTGTTGAATTTAATATTCGGTTTCAGACTAGCTTCCTTAAAATATGCGAACGGTGCTTCTCTGTATTTGGAATCGGATACTCCTCGAAATTATTCCCTGGATACGGATTTGGGGGTGTCGCGTCAATTCATCTCGCACAATTCATCGCGGAACAATTCGTCGCGCACAATTCGTCGCAGCGTCAATTCGTCGCGGCGTCAATTCGTCGCAGCGTCAATTCGTCGCAGCGTCAATTCGTCGCGAGCTCAATTCGTCGCGGCTCAATTCGTCGCGACGTCAATTCGTCGCAGCGAAAATGTCTTTGAAGGCTATTATGATAAAAATAAGGATAATTTAGTAAAATTATTTAATGATAATTTGTTTTTTAGATTTACAGACTTATAACTTACATTTTAAAGGTGATTTCGGAGGAATTTTTTTATAAGTGATTTTGTTGGGAATTTCCTTATTGTGAACATGAAAGTTTAATGAATAAGAGAAAGTCATTTCTTATTTAAATTAGAGATAGAATAAATATTGCTTTAGATAACCGAAAAAATGGCGTAGGATTTAGGATAAAATCACCCAGATCATGAAAAAATGACGAATACAAATGCTAGAATTTTTTTTTTTTAATTAATAGTTGACATATGTGTACACAGGGTACAACCCCCCCCCCCCCCTTATATTTGAAAGACTTAGGAAGTAAAAATCAATAAATACCGAAAACTAATCAGGGAAGCGTCTTAACACAGTGAACCTATAAAAAAAAATTTGAAGGCAATGGGATAATTCTACATGAAAAACTCATTTATATAAATTAAGGGGGGATTATCCCCCGTTCCCCCCTTTTATACTTATCCAATCAATCCCGAAAACTAATCAGGGAAGCGCCTTAACTCAGTGAACCTATAAACAAAATTTGAAGGAAAACGGAATAATTCTGCATGAAAAACCCATTTATATAAAATAAGGGGGGGGGGGAATTAGCCCCTTGTCCCCCCCCCTTTATACTTAACCAATCAATCCCGAAAACTAATCAGGGAAGCGCCTTAACACAGTGAACCTATAAACAAAATTTGAAGGAAATGGGATAATTCTGCATGAAAAACCCATTTATATAAATTAAGAGGGGGTATTAGCCCCCCCCCCTTTTCCCCCTTTATACTTAATCAATCCCGAAAACTAATCAGGAAAGCGTCTTAACCCAATGAACCTATAAACAAATTTTGAAGCAAATAGAATAATTCTGCATGAAAAACCCATTTATATAAATTAAGGGGGAGATTGTCTCCCCCGTTCTCCCCCTTTATACTTAACCAATCAATTCCGAAAACTAATCAGGGAAGCGCCTTAACACAGTGAACCTATAAACAAAATTTGAAGGAAAACGGAATAATTCTGCATGAAAAACCCATTTATATAAAATAAGGGGGAATATGCCCCCCGTTCCCTCCCTTTATACTTAACCAATCAATCCCGAAAACTAATCAGGGAAACGCCTTAACACAGTGAACCTATAAACAAGATTTGAAGGAAATGGGATAATTCTGCATGAAAAACCCATTTATATAAATTAAGGGGGGATTATCCCCCCGTTTCCCCCCTTTATACTTAACCAATCGATCCCGAAAACTTATCAGGGAAGCGCCTTAAGACAGTGAACCTATAAACAAAATTTGAAGGAAAACGGAATAATTCAGCATGAAAAACCCATTTATATAAAATAAGGGGGGGGGGATTAGCCCCCCGTCCCCAACCCCCTTTATACTTAACCAATAAATCCCGAAAACTAATCAGGGAAGCGCCTTAACACAGTGAACCTATAAACAAAATTTGAAGGAAAACGGATATTTCTATGAAGAGTTATCGCGTTACGTACGTACATACATACATACAGAACCGGCGTGCACATAAGCTCTCAGTCTTTGATAGCCTTTGAGCTAAAAAATCGCAATTTTAGAACGTTTTTCGCTCCATCACAACCTGGGGTTAGTGGCACCGACATAAAATATAGCCCATGTTGGAGCAGGGGTTGTCACCATCAATTTGCCACCATCACTTTTGAAATCGGTTCGGTAGTTCCAGAGATTACCCCCTACAAACAAACAAACAAACAAACAATCTTTACTCCTTTATAATATTAGTATAGATAGATGAAATAAATGAAAAAACTTATAAAACCAAAATACTACTTAATGAAATTGCATTCATGCAGCAATCAGTTTAATCACAATCACAAAAAGTATATTATGTTTACATCTCTCAATACATTTTTTACTTCCTAATTCTTTCAAATATAAGGGGGGGGGGGGTTGTACCCTGTGTACACATATGTCAACTATTAATTAAAAAAAAAAAATCTAGCATTTGTATTCGTCATTTTTTCATGATCTGGGTGATTTTATCCTAAATCCTACGCCATTTTTTCGGTTATCTAAAGCAATATTTATTCTATCTCTAATTTAAATAAGAAATGACTTGCTCTTATTCATTAAACTTTCATGTTCACAATAAGGAAATTCCCAACAAAATCACTTATAAAAAAATTCCTCCGAAATCGCCTTTAAAATGTAAGTTATAATTCTGTATATCTAAAAAACAAATTATCATTAAATAATTTTACTAAATTATCCTTATTTTTATCATAATAGCCTTCAAAGACATTTTCTCTGCGACGAATTGACGTCGCGACGAATTGTTCCGCAATGAATTGTGCGAGATGAATTGACGCAGAACCGGATTTGGGACTATAGACCAAACTTTGGACATATCTAAGTCCATCAATGTGTGAAGTGTGTTTGTGTCTTATACAGTTTGTATAAAATATATACTTTACCTTTTCTCAAATATACTGTATATAGAGAAATTACATTTATCATTTTTTCAACTAAGCATATTATTAATTTATTTTTATTATTATTAATATTAATTGACGTTTTTTATGGGTTTTTTTTGAGTAATTTAATGAAACAGTTGGGATTTATTAATAGCGAACACAAATAATCCATTTGATCAGAAATCCTGTTTATCTATAAGAATGTCTTTCCAAATATCACTTTGAAGAGTACTTCTGAAATTCTCATTTCGTTCATTTAATTTTCAGTGTTTCAATTTTGATTTCAAGCAGTTTGAGCTATTTTTGTATCAAGTTACTGAAGAATTAATGTTCTTCTTAAATATAAAATTAAACTTTAAACTTTTCAATATACACTGCTCAAAACAATTAAAGGATATTGCAGTTTTAGGTGGATTTTGTATCTGGGAAACTTTTTAGCTGATTGATACATGGTCGACAGACATAGTAGGTTATATGAGAATAAATTACACATGTTTGGCAGAAAAAATGCATTTTATTGCGCATTTGTGTACAAAAGGAAAAAAACACAATTTGTGCATATGAGAAAAAAAGAATAAGAAAAGGTGTTTTCTTCAAAGAAAATCATTTTCAGTAGGGGGTATGGTTTCCACGGGCGGCCAGCAACGTTGAACACCTTTGAGGCATGGACTCAATGAGGCTATTAATGACGAGTTGGGGTATTCTGCCCCACTCTTCCAGAAGCGCTCTTTCCAGTTCTTGGAGAGTTTGTGGGGGTTGTTGGCGGCCAGAAACTCGTCTTCCTAGAGCGTCCCAAACGTGCTCGATTGGATTCATGTCTGGAGAACACGCTGGCCATTCCATTCGGACGATTCCTTCCTCGAAAAGGAAATCCTCCACCAGGTTTGCACGATGTGGCCTGCAGTTATCGTCCATTAAAATGAAGTTATCTCCGATTGCTGCAGCGTAAGGGACTACAATAGGTCTGAGGATCTCATCCCTATATCGGCGACCAGTCAGAGCTCCATCTCGAATGATGTAGAGGTCAGTGCGCCCGTCAATGGAGATGCCACCATACACCAACACTCCTCCACAGCGAAATCTGACACTTTCGTGCACGAACGCAGGATTATTCCTACTGCCATGGTCCCTCCAGATGAAAATACGCCTATTATCCGGATGCACAGAAAAACGGGACTCGTCAGAAAACAGAATATTGCTCCATTCATTTCTCCTCCAGTTGACATGCTCGGTTGCCCACTCCCTGCGGTCGCGACGATGCCTTGATGTTAATCTAACACATACCATCGGTCGGCGAGCATACAGACCTACAGCATGGAGCCGGTTTCGGACAGTCTGAGTTGAAATCGTGGTGCCTATAGCCGAGCGAATGTGTTGTTGGAGAAGAGTAGCGTTAATGTTTCGGTGTCTCCGAGCTGTTAACGCTAAATAGCGATCTTCATTGGGCGTTGTTGCCCGTCTACGACCTTGTCCTGGTCTTCGGTCTGCACATCCACTCTCCAAAAAACGGTTCCAGATCCTGGAAATGACACTTTGTGACACTCCAATGGCTTGCGCTACTTCGGCTTGAGTTTGGCCCCCTTCTAACCTACCAACAATTCTCCAAGCTTCTGAATCTGTCAAATGACTTCGCTGAGACATCGTACTCATCGAAACAAAGCAATCACTGAATGCCGATCATCCTTGTCTTCATTCTCTTTTATCCAGTTGAAAGCCAAATTTCATTCGCTGCAGCTGAAGCGACGTTTTTGACGTCCAACTCAAAATTTGCATACTCCACAGTTTGAAAACCAGAAAAATTTGCATTTGTGATTCTCTTCATCTATTTTCGGCAAAAAAAATTTCGTTTATATCTTTATTTTATATAAAACTTCAAATATCCTTTAATTGTTTTGAGCAGTGTACTATAAACTTCTTTAGGCAAGAAATACTGTTTAAGCATCAATATTAATCATAAGAGGAAAATAACAGAATTTTATATTTTCCTGTTTATTAAATCTTAATAATTCTAGGAAAATTAGCAGCGAGCATAAAAAATGTACTTGATCAAAAACTCTGTTTATCTATAAGAATATTCCACCAAATGAAGAGTATTTAAAAATTCTCATTTCGTTAATTTAATTTTAAGTGTTTCAATTTAGTTAGCAAGCAGTTTGAGTTTATTTCCTAGCAATAATGAAGATTATTATATTTAAGGAGTATACGACTGAGTTTTACATCCAGAATTTAAATAAAGCAAAAACGAGTATAATACTGATTTTTTTTTTCAATAAATTAGTTTATGCAAAAACAATTTCATTTTTAAATAAATTTTTTTGATATAATTTTTTTTTAATGAAAAATAATGTAATATTTGTTTTTTTAGGGGATGATCGGGTAGCCTCGGACACTTGGATAAATTGCAAATAAAAAACAAATGAATGAAATTTTTGTCTTTATTTTACATTTAAATACGAATTAAATTACGAACTTCTTTAATGATTTTAATTAAACCTTGCTAATAATATCGAATTATTTAACGAAATATACTGAAAATAGTTTGGCCGTATTTTTTTTTTTTTTTGGCGTCTCAAGAAACAGCGGGTAGCCCCGGACATATTAATCAATGGTGTCCCAATCGTTTTTTGGCCTTACAAACATCACAATTACAATAAAAATCCGATGCATCTATATAAACACAATCTTCATGGGCCCAGTCTTTGCATTCCTGGCACTGAATCCTGTCTTCTCCGCATATGATGCATTCTGTCTCGTTTTTTCGAAAATTTATTGACGAAAACAAAACACTCACTCATGACTAACTTACTTGGCGCCCACGTCGCAATTAAAATCTATTTGTTTCGTCTCTAGAGGGCATTCATTTACAATAACTATTTATTTACGCAACACTTTGAATTTCTTAGAAATTGAAATGGCTGCGGTTAGTCGCCGCCCACAGTGTGGTATTTCACTGAAAAAGCTGGCCAAAAGTCAAAATTTCAAATCTCATATTTAGTTGTTCATTTTCTGGTTGGTATAAGTGCATTATCCTGTGCATATGATAACGAGTTCATTTCGTTCTATAGCCTCTCCAATCTTCTGGTATTCCACTTGGAATTCATGTCTTGTGCAAGTCTCTTTTTATGCGTTTGGTCTATGTATCTTTTAATCGAAATTCGAAAATACAATTCTTATTCGAATTTCAGAAACATTTTACGGTTTTTAAATACGAAGGTTTATACTTCCTTTTACATAAATAGATTTGAAAATACACTGCTCAAAACAATTAAAGGATATTTGAAGTTTTATATAAAATAAAGATATAAACGAATTTTTTTTGCCGAAAATAGAAGAAGAGAATCACAAATGCAAATTTTTCTGTTTTTCAAACTGTGGAGTATGCAAATTTTGAGTTCGACGTCAAAAACGTCGCTTCAGCGGCAGCGAATGAAATTTGACTTTCAACTGGATAAAAGAGAATGAAGACAAGGATGATCGGCATTCAGTGATTGCTTTGTTTCGATGAGTACGATGTCTCAGCGAAGTCATTTGACATATTCAGAAGCTTGGAGAATTGATGGTAGGTTAGAAGGGGGCCAAACTCAAGCCGAAGTAGCGCAAGCCATTGGAGTGTCACAACGTGTCATTTCCAGGATCTGGAACCGTTTTTTGGAGAGTGGATGTGCAGGCCGAAGACCAGGGCAAGGTCGTAGACGGGCAACAACGCCCAATGAAGATCGGTATTTAGCGTTAACAGCTTGGAGACACCGAAACATGAACGCTACTCTTCTCCAACAACACCTTCGCTCGGCTACAGGCACCACGATTTCAACTCAGACTGTCCGAAACCGGCTCCATGCTGTAGGTCTGTATGCTCGCCGACCGATGGTATGTGTTAGTTTAACATCAAGGCATCGTCGCGACCGCAGGGAGTGGGCAACCGAGCATGTCAACTGGAGGAGAAATGAATGGAGCAATATTCTGTTTTCTGACGAGTACCGTTTTTCTGTGCATCCGGATAATAGGCGTATTTTCATCTGGAGGGACCGTGGCAGTAGGAATAATCCTGCGTTCGTGCACGAAAATGTCAGATTTGGCGGTGGAGGAGTGTTGGTGTATGGTGGCATCTCCATTGACGGGCGCACTGACCTCTACATCATTCGAGATGGAGCTCTGACTGGTCGCCGATATAGGGATGAGATCCTCAGACCTATTGTGGTCCCTTACGCTGCAGCAATCTGAGATAACTTCATTTTAATGGACGATAACTGCAGGCCACATCGTGCAATCCTGGTGGAGGATTTCCTTTTCGAGGAAGGAATCGTTCGAATGGAATGGCCAGCGTGTTCTCCAGACATGAATCCAATCGAGCACGTTTGGGACGCTCTAGGAAGACGAGTTTCTGGCCGCCAACAACCCCCACAAACTCTCCAAGAACTGGAAAGAGCTCTTCTGGAAGAGTGGGGCAGAATACCCCAACTCGTCATTAATAACCTCATTGAGTCCATGCCTCAAAGGTGTACAACGTTGCTGGCCGCCCGTGGAAACCATACCCCCTACTG
This sequence comes from Maratus michaelseni, assembly GCA_963931845.1. Taxonomy (NCBI): domain Eukaryota; kingdom Metazoa; phylum Arthropoda; class Arachnida; order Araneae; family Salticidae; genus Maratus; species Maratus michaelseni. The sequence continues at coordinate 297,218,311 of OZ007589.1, read as the reverse complement.
AAAATGATTTTCTTTGAAGAAAACACCTTTTCTTATTCTTTTTTTCTCATATGCACAAATTGTGTTTTTTTCCTTTTGTACACAAATGCGCAATAAAATGCATTTTTTTCTGCCAAACATGTGTAATTTATTCTCATATAACCTACTATGTCTGTCGACCATGTATCAATCAGCTAAAAAGTTTCCCAGATACAAAATCCACCTAAAACTGCAATATCCTTTAATTGTTTTGAGCAGTGTATAATGCATTTTCACTTTTATATTCACATTTGAAACCATAGCTTTTTTAGGTTAAATATTTTAGATAAAAAGGTAATTCTAATAGGGAGTTAAACTGAGTTCAATAAGAACTCTTGTGTTTTTATAATGTATATATTGGCTAATTAAATTATATGAAATAAAATCTTTTTGCTCCCCTTTTATTTTATAACTAAAAGAAAATAAAAATAAAAAAATAGTTTATTAAACTTTTTAATTTATTAAACTGTTTACATTTAATATATGTAGTAGTTTCTTACTCCCTACTGAAGAATCTTTAGTGCGCAGACCTCAAATCTGCAACTTGAAGTGAAAAAAACTTCTGTTTATTGTTTAAGTTGTTCATTGTGTTCTTTTTAAGTAAGAAGTTTTTTGATCGTACAATCATAATGTTCACTGAATGATTCTCTGTAAATAATGTTACATTTTCGTTTTGTACCAAGTGTTCATATTAAGTAAATTTTGTTGTGTTTTGTTTAAAATGGCGTTGTCATTTTGAAAAATATATTTTAGATCAAATATAAGAAATGGTGTTTTTTACTCACTAACGAGGTAAGAGAGCTTTATATTATTAAGAAGAAATGTACTAGATATAGATATATTATTTTTTATTCAATATAGAAACAACAATATCAAATATCAAGAAATTATATGTGTGATGTAATAAAGCATTGTGACAACAGAAAAATAAAGAAGAAATTTGAGTTTCTAGAAAAGGAACTTGTCCAAATTACAAAATATCCAGAAATTGAAATACACTTGCCCCGTTACAAATTAAAATCTTTCAAACATCATTATAAACAGAAATGGGTTTCTTCACGATTCACTGAACAACGTTTTCGAGAAAACAACGAGTAATGGTTGAAAGGAACGCTTTATTTACTTACCTGGACAATAGACAGCAAAATAATTAAAATATTGCAGTGGCAGAAGTAAGAGGCATAAAATCGAGCAATTAAGATCTGAAATAAGCCACGAAGAATTGACACGTGCACCTCCAATGATCGAAAGAACTGCTGGAAATACAGATGTTGCAAAAATTATTAAAGACTTTACAGCCATCCTAACTAGGGCAGCAAAATATCGAAATTTTTTTAATTTGGCTGAGACAACAAAAAACCTAAGTACATTGAAGTTATCACCGACTGAGGCTTTGACCATGTCTGTTGCAGCAGATCTCACACACAATCAATATAATATCATTCGAACTCCTAATAAAATATATACCGTTGCTATTCAATTCTTCTGAGAGCTAAAGAGCAATGTTATCCAAGAGATATTACAAGTACTAAAAACATGGCGGATGTAAAACTTCACACTACACAAAGACTGTGTAAGTAGCACATAGAGCATGTTTTCACATCTGCGAGTGAAGTAGAATTGAAAAATTTAGAACTCTTCTGCAAATGGGGTTGTGACGGCTCTCAACAACATAAGTTCAAACAAAAGTTTGAAAACTCCTTTGACAGTAACTCAAACATTTTCCAAAGCTCTTTAGTTCCTTTGAGATTAATAAGTAACATAAATAAATTTAAAAAAGTATGGTGACAGAACCCTGTACCTTCATCTCCACGTTTTTGTCTTCTTATACGGATAAGATTCATTTATGAAGATAAAGACATACACATACTCCAAGAGGAAGTAAAATACATTGAAGAGCAGGCACGAAATTTAATAAGCACAGAGATTCTCACATCTTATGGCATACTACAAGTTCAGTACAGATTAATGCTGACTATGGCGATGCTAAACTTTGCAATGCTATTACCAGCACCAATTCCACGATGCGATACTATATTTGTAAACAATCATCCAAAGATTTTAAATGCTAAAAAAATTTTAAAATATTGACCCTGATTCTTTGAAATTCAGTCTCTCAATACTCCATGGTAGGATCAAATTTTTCGAGTCAGTTCTACATCTTGCTTATAAGCTTCCAATAAAAAGTTGCAAGTAAGAAATGATAAGGAGAAATAAATTGTCAGTCAAAGAAAAAAATCAATACACGAGAAGTTTAAAATGGAGAGGGAATTACTTGTAGGCACTGAGAAAACCGATTTCATAAACACCAATAACTGAAACACATCAAGAAGGTTTTTCTGATACAAAAATATCGGCTAAAATTACAGGAACTGACATAGAAGTAATCCGATTCTTAAAAACTATTCTAGAATTTTTATTTAGTAATTATAAAATAGATACAAAAAACTTTTAAGAATTTGTGAATGGTACCTCTAAACATTATGTAAATCATTACGGTTGGCCCCCAATGTCACACACATTATACAAAAATTTTGAGCAATGGAACTACCATTACAGGTCATGCATTGCTCCTAATCTGGCAGTTATAAGAGGTAGAGGCTGAAGCCCGCAACAAACATTTCCTTTCATATAGGCAAAACCTTTCAAGAAAAGTCTTAGATCAAGAAAGTCTTTCAAGAAAAGTCAAAAAAGCAATTAAAATGTGCTCAATCGCCTACTGTTGAGTTCCGATCCTATTTAAGTTGTAGTATGCGAAAAAACTCCACAAAAAGTAAAAATGTTTCTGCAGAAGCATTAATTGCCAGAATCTAGTGTTTCAAGTGATTCTGAAGAGGATGATGTGAAAGACTATGATCAAAAGAATGCTGGTCAGTAGGACATTACTTTGTTACACATATTTGCGTAAATTCTATGAAAAGCGGTTTGTTTTCAACGTAATAAAATATTTTACGTTTTCTTAAACATTTTATCTGCAATAGAATGCATAAAAGTTTTGAAATAATTTTGGCCACGTTTTTCAGCAAAATACCACACTGGCTACCCGACTTGCCCCTACTAAAAATAAACTCTCCACAAAAATAATGACATATTTACTTATTTCTTTTTTTCAATATCTATACATATAAAAGAAAGTCCTGAAAAGGAAAATCATCAATTCATAGACCAAACTACTGAACCTAGAAATATTATAATGTATATTTATGTGCTGAATCGAATGGTATAAATTACATTTTTCTAAGTACAATAGTTCATGAGATATTGCATATTTTACTAATTTGGCGATGTGCTTGGTGCCAAAACATCAGAATTCTAACATTACTAGCGATGATATCTAAAAATACTTGCGTTATTATAGCAACAGGTGAAATTCAAATTGTCGATAAAACACGAGGAACTTCTTTTTATCGCGACAATATAATATGGCGAAATATTTTCCCCGCAAACAGTTATCTGTATATATGAAAGAAAGTCCTGGCTGGGGTGATCATCAAAGCACAGCCTAAAAAGTACTACTGAAGTACTTTTGAAGTACTACTGAAGTAAAGTAGTACTGAACCTAGGAGCATGAGAATAGGAGAGAAAATACTTCTTAGGATGTAAACGAGCGCTAAGAAAGAATTTTCTAAATCTCCACCCCTAAGAGGAGTAAAAAAAAAGAACAAACTTTACAGAAAATTCTTAAAAATCAGCTACATATTTTAATGAGTTTTTGTGTGCTGAATATAATGGTATCAAGTACATTCTTCTAAGTCAATAGTTCGTGAGATTTATTGCATATTTTTTTCCTAATTTGGTGATATCTTTGGTGACAAAGCCTCCAAATTCGAACATTATAGATGGTAATATCTGAAAATACATGCGTTATTATAGCAACGGAAGAAATTTACGCTGAAAAGAGGAATAATCTTTAAAAAAATTCCTTAAAACTCGGATATCATAGTTATATGCCAAATAACGAAAGAAATTCAAACTATCGATATAACGCGAGGGGATTCTTTTCATTGTTATAATATGATGTGACGAAATTAGAATTATGAATGAAATTTCTATAATCGGATAAACCGGATTATGAAAGATAGCCATTTTTAAATTTTTTGCTGAATGGATTTTGGGGGGAATTCAGCTGTTGGATAATTTTTTAGGGAAAGTTTTGGTACATAAAATCGTTCTACGGTGTTTTGTTACAGAATTATGTGAGGGGGTTAGAATGTCAGAGGAGTAAGTCAAAAATTTGAAAAATCTAGATAACCATGTTTTCATTGAACGTATATTAATTTCTGTTCAGTGTGACAGTTAAATAAGCAATAGTTCATTTAGGGAGTCGCTAGAGGGCGAAACAAGTTGAACCACTTAATACAACGGAGCTACGGCAAGTAGGAAAAGCTACGACCTCTCCATTTCTCAAATTATTAAATATCGACTTACTCCACTGTCATTCAAACTCCCTCATGTGTCAGACAAATCCGTTTTTAAACGTTTAGATCTTTTTAAAAAAGTTTGTTAAATGGATTTTGATGGGGCTTGCACTGTTAGATAGATTATTTTTCAGGAAAAGTTTTAGTTATAACATATCGTTCTATTTTGCTTAGTTCTAGAATTATGGAGAAATTTCTATAATCAGGTGAATGCAAATATAAAAAATTCTCCGGATTTAGAGGAGAATTGCAATGTTTCTTTTTCATGGATGATTTTAGTATATTGCATAACGTTCTATCGTTTTTTACCAAATCCTGCTCTCTTCGAAAAAACGTTTTCGCCTCACCCGTGTCTTCTACAGTTCTGAATGATTTTAGTTTTCATTTTTCCTTTATTGTGGCCCGATATCGGAAGATATAAATGGATACTATATTTCAAAAATCTATTAGAGTTTTCAATTAAAAAAAAGCTTTAATCTATGTGCTGTACGTCACGCTGGCAGTACGTTCTGTAAATCGAGAACGACATGTTGCATCGTCTGGTATTAGTCAAATCAGACATTTACATAAATAAAGTAACAATAAACGAATACAATAAATATAAGTATATAATGGTAATACATCCAAAAGATAACCTTCCACTATTACACCAAATCTTCAAAATACAACACCCGAATTTATAACGTAGCCTTTCAAGGATTAGTAGCAATGGAACTTGAAAAGATGTCTGGAAGAAAGACACATACACTGGTTTTGAAATTCTCCATATGTATGATTTGTTTCACTTCCCTTAGGGAAAAAAAGATTCTCTAGTTTTCTGTTTAGAAATATATTTCTGTAATGCAAGTATTTTTCTTCTGTTGAGAGTTTGTTTCCTATTACAATAGCTTCGTTTCAAAAAGAATTATTCTGTGTTAGATACATCACTGCATGTTTAGCACTTTTCGAAAATGAAATTCGCACATTTCTTTATTTCAACACTTTTGCATTTATTCATTGTATTACGGTCAATATAAATTTCTATCTCTGTATTAGATGTTTAACCTTTTCTTTTTAACAGAAAATAAGACATTTTTTATTTATTATTCATTTTAAGTAATGTTTTAATACATAAAGTTGCCAGGTAATTTATATTATAAATAATTATAGAATAGATTAAATATAAACTTCTATGTAGAAATTGTTTGATATTTTTTAATACTTTTTTCACTTTTTTTTCTTATACTAACCGTTTGGGGTGCATAATGCTAAAAATAAATAATTAAATAAATAAGAAAAACTCAGGGGAAACTGGCTTTATTTAATATTTTCTTGTAGGATTTTCTAAGAATTTCACAATTTTTTGTGAGACAATTTTTTGTAATAAATCTTAAAATAAATATAGTTTATCCCCAGTTGATTTTTTTCTTATATTCTTATGATTCCATTATTATCTTCCTCATTAAAAGCAATGTATGATAAGTATAGTTTTTAATAAATTTGAAAACTTTATTGAAAACCATTATTGATATTTATCATATAAAAATGCTTTTTTTTTTTTTTTTTTTTTTTTTTTTTTTTTTTTTTTTTTTTAAGTGTGCCATCTAAAAAAAAAATAAAATTCAAAAAATTTATTGGAGTTCTCAATTTTAAAAAATGGTTTTTACCGATATTCTGTAACCCAAAAAATCCTTAATTCATTTTTCGCGTAATAATTAATTAATTTAAATCACTTGAAAAAAATACACTTTTAATATAATATTTAAAGATCATAACAATAAAGAAAATTTATTAAATTAAAATGGATTTCCAGAAATCTGCAACTGCATCCTATGCCACCCCCTGCCACTTTGGAGTGCCCTTGCTACTATTTCTTAAGAAAAATATAAAAGAAAATGTTATATATTTCAATGAAAAATCAAATTTTTTTTCGAGCAGTCAACAAATGTTTAAAAATATTATACTGGCTCATTTCGGCAAGAAAAAGACTATTTTATACATTATGATGACATAAAAAGCAGTTTATTTTGCTTTCATGCATTTTATAAAATGCCTGATATAAAATATTTTTGAGAAAATACCAGAGTACGTGCATCAAGTATTGGCAGGTATTCATAAAACTGTCTTTATTTCTAACAGAAAACCATAGTATTTTCATAGAGTCACGTCTATCTATATTTCTTTTGTATATTGATTTGTCCTTTTGACAAAGCAAAAAGTACATTTTTAGTTGTAATCAAGATTCTTGCATTGTATTTTAGATGGTATTTTTTTTTCAGATTGGTTTTCTGCATGAGTAATATTAAGCATTAATGTCATGGTTCAGATTTAAAAAAAAAAATCTTAATTTCATAATTTTCATTTTTAATGTTTTCCGTAGTGAACGCAACAAAGAAGATTTCTTTTTTTTCCATACTGAGTTTATATATTATTTCTTCAAATAATATAAAAGATTTAATTTTTAGTTCTAAAAATGAATGCAAATACTATTTATATTTCATTTGTTCTATAAATATTTAACCAACATTTCAAAAAAATTTGTTTATTCTTATTAACTCCTCAAATTCTCTATTTACAATATTTTACTGGTATTTCTTTAGTTAATTTATTGTAGTACTCAAATGCGATAAAAGTTTTAAAGCTTATGATAACAGACTCATAAGCTGAAGCAGTGATTGATCAAAATGAAAGTTTTCAAAACTTCTCTCTTTGAGAAAATAAAAGAATAAAAATAAATACATTTAATACATTATATAAAAGTATTCAACTTTATGCAATATATTACTTAAAATTGATTTATATTACTTTCGAAAATAAATTGTGTTTATATTAATTAAAAACAAAATAGAACAAAATAATTATATATTATTTAAATTCTTGAATTAGGTAATATTAGGTTATATTATGTAGCATGAAGCATTTCAATGCGATATATCAGAAGCAGAAAGAGATCAAGGAGTTTTAATCAAGGTTAGCGATTGACTTTTCGATCTTATTTTAAAGTGCTCCTATTAAATAAATAATCAACAAAGCTAAGAAAGATTTAAGTTATTCCCGTAATGCAAGAAATAAATAAATATATATGTATGTATTTTTTTTTTCTTCACGATTGCAATCTGCAATAAACAACTTAAAGCATTACAGATTCACCAGTATTGTAATTTGTGACTGCAACAGCGTCAAGATTTTCTGGGTGCAGCTTAATAACTTTTTTTCAAGCAATTATTCATTTATTTCCCTTAAAGCATTTTGTTTTCAATACTTTAAGTTTATTAAGATTTTAAGGATTTTAGTTAGAAAATTTTTCTCTACAAAGTTTCAAGAATTTCACGTAATGCAATAAATAAATATATATATTTGAGGGTTGCAATTTAGAAAAAACATCTTAAAGCATTACATTTTCATTAGTGCTACAATCTGAAAAAACACCTTTAAAGCATTACATATTCATCAGTATTGTAATTAGTTAATTGTCACTGCAACAGCGTTAGGATTTTCTGGGAGCAGCTTAACCACTTTTTTTTCAAATGCTCGTTCATTTATCAACAATTTACCTTCAATGATAGCTTTAATCATTCACGTTTGCTTCTTAAGCAGCACTTATTCTATAATACAGTAATCCCTCAATATTCGCGGCTTTAAGATTCGCGAGTTTTGATTATTCGCGAATATGATGAAAATGCAGAAAAACGTAACATTCGCAAGAACGTGACTTGATTAATCTCGATTATGTTATTATTATTATTATTATCTCTTTCTTTTTCATAATTTATAGTGGTTAAAGATTATTTCTCCTGTATTTTCTTAGTATCTATTTACAAATCAATTTTCAGTTGTCAACTAAAAAAGAAGCAAGTGTTGTAGGAAAGCAAAATAATAACAACAGCAGAATACTGACTGCAATGAGGATATTACATATTTAGAAGCGGGAATGTAAAGGCATCTTCAATCTATTAATTTAAAATGAGCAGGTTCTCGTAAAGATGGAGCTGAAGCTGCAGTTAGATAGAAAACAAAAACATTTCTGAAGCATTTAGCTGTATTTAAACATAGTATTTTAATATTGTATCACATACTGATCCACTAATACATTGTCATCTTTTTGCGAATAGAGGGAGTCGAAATTACTTTATACAATAACCCTTTTTTAGCTGTGATTATTTTTCCAGTCAGTTAATTTGAGTTATCTTCAATGAAAAAACGTCGTATTATTGAATATGTGTGTACGTTCATCCTTTACATGTATGTTATGCATAATGTATTGTTAAAATATATACGCTTTTGTTCTTTGAAATGCTATGCTACTCTTATTAAAATTTTATCAAACGTAACTCTTGTTTTAGTATAGACAGGCAGTCTCAGCATTCGCGAGGTTTTCTTGGAACGTAATCCTCGCGAATGTTAAGGGATTACTGTATTTTGAAACAAGCATATACAAACTTTATTTTTTTACTTAAACAAAGAACTATTGATTTTTTTAAAATTATGTAACAATGACCTTTAACACCTTGAAGACGAGTGTCGCGTTCCATATAAAGTTTGTATCATCTTTATTTTTTTAGTACCAGAATATTTCAGTCGTAATCATTGCCATGTTTAAACGTAGAATTCTATGAAAAAATAAGCCGAAAAATATTTCACGAAATTTCTAGCATTAAAAATATAAAATGTCTTTAACGGACGCCTTTTGTAAAGCGGTTTAAGAAAGTATTTGCTCCATCGGTCGACTGCAATAAAGGCCTAAGATATTTGTCATCGGGTATTATATAAAGTTCAATTTCTTCAACCGAATTAGTCTGCCTCTTTTGTTTTTCTTTATAGGACAAACTATCATAAATTTCATATTTATAACATTATTCATAAAAGAAAAAAAAATCCTTTATACTTTTGTGTCATTGAAGTAACTATATTTTGTGCTCTTAAAAATTTTCAGTATCATTTTCTAAAGTACAACTACTAATCAAATTATTTGTCCTTTCTCATTTAAGTTTCTAACTTAATTTTAGTATTGCTGTTTATTGCAGTTTCAAAATTTTAAATCAGTTTTGAATAAAGTTTATGTTTAATATTAACTTATTTGTGTAATATCAAATAAATGAAAATGGATGTGAATTAAAGAAACAAATAATTTGTATTTGAGCACAGAATTCTTTTAGAAAGTTTAGATTATTTTAGAATTAATCAGGCCATTAAAAATAGGCTTTTCAGATATACGAGAATATTTTTGCCCCCGCGTTGGAAACCAAGTTAAGATTTACATATGCAGTGGGACATTTAGTTGTTGATATTTAATTGATGTTTGATGTATTAGCCAGGATTCAAATACTACACAAGAAAACTTTCAATAGTTCACTTCAGTTTTGTTCGAATTATTTATGCACAATGTATTTACTTAAAGACAGCTGATAGAATAAATATGGCTTAAATAACACTTTTATAATGATATTTTCAGGTATTCAAAGAAGCAGCAGATTTATTTTATTACAGGATTTACCGAAAAAAAAAATATCGCATGAAGACAAAAGTGAAAAATAAAAATGATTTTATAAGTGCTTACATTAAAAAAAAAAAATCTTATGATGTCCCTCCTTCGCTTTTTGTTTTGTTTTAAAAGAATATTCTTGTATAGGCTGGAAAAGAAAAATATAAATCTGTTTTTCCTCGCTGGAATAAATTTAACATTTAAAGAAAAAATCTGCAGCTCCACTATTGTATTTTTTTATTGCGATAAAAAATTCTCTAACATTTAACTTTCCTTTTTTTTTATTTAGGATTAAGAAGCTTTTGACGTAGAAAAAGAGTGATTGTAATTGCTTAAAATAAATGGAACATAATCCATTTAGTCTCTTTTGACAATCCCTTTAAAGGAGAGAAAAATATTATAATTTTATTTCAACAAAAATAATTTTATAATCCTCTTTTTTATAAGATACACCAGTTGTTTAGTGGTAGAATAAAATATTTATTTTAATAAAATACATAGTGAGATATATTAAAAAATATCTGTGAAATATTTTTTTTAATATATCTTGATAGAAACATGACTTTTTAAATAATATTTTTCAGACAAAACATGTTTAAAAATAATACGGTTTGAGGACGCCTTCTTAAAAAAAAATGTATTTTGATACCAGTATAATGTGGCAAAATTCTACATGAGAAAAGAGTAACAACGATATAAAGTACAAGCTTGATACGGTAATTGGGGGAAATCATAAATATACGTATATATATATATACATTATGCTATATTAATGTTTGCTTAAAGAGAGATTTTAAAGAAATTATATTTTCGCGAAGTAATTCATACATCGCTGTGTGGTGAAAGGAACTCAGTCTATATTTTAACATTTCTTATTTTAAAATAGTTTCAAGGTTTTTTTCATGTTTATTGACCGTTTCGGGAAGGGAATTTTAAAACTAGGACTTACAAGGAAGGTCTCCTAAAAGCGCATACTCAGAATATTTTGAAAAAATTGCTAATCGAACTACTCGTGTACGTAATAAAGTATCAGTCAAATTTAGCTGAGAAATCCCAGTAGAAAATCTGTAAAAAAATAAAATACTTTCTAATATTTGGCGCAGAAAGACAAGATTTGGCGAGCAACCTTTTTTCTTCGCCAAATGCAAGAGATTTAAATGTATTTGAAATTTTGGGTTAAATGAGTGTTTAAATATATAGAGTACTTTATGAATTTAAACTTAAACGATTAAATAATTTATTTTTTCTATAAGCTTGTATAATATATATACAAGTTGTGTATTGTTGATTTATACAAGGTTTCGACAGCAGTATCAGATAATTTTTAGTGTATTTTAACAGTAACTGCTCGATTAAGAACGCTCTCATTAATGCATTTCGATATTGAATAAGTCGTTGTTACCATGGCAACAATACTTTCCTCTTGTTGTCTCCGACACTAACAATTTCGAATTCAAAATGATTGAGCTCAGAATCAGAGATTAATATTTAGTTTAAAGCATTTTTAATTAATTTAAATTTTGTTTTAAACCGTAGAATATGATCGTTAATTTTCTTTATATATATACCGGGAGGCGGCAGCACAGACAATCACCTCATCGAGTTCACGGCTGAAATTCCAGAATTAGTTAAAACTTGATTCGCATATAAAACCGCGCAGGAACACACAATGGTAAACCTACGAGCCAGTCACTAAAATCAGGTTTTCAGGTGTTTTCCGCCAAGATATGACTTGGCAGACCGATTGCGTTTTAATATGCGAATTGAGCTTTAAGTAATTCTGGAATTTCAGCCATGAACTCGATGAGGTAATTGTCTGTGCTGCCGTCTCCCGGTCTAATATACATATAAATATATATGGCAAAACCATAGTTATAAAACTGAATTTATGTAAGTTAAATTTACTTTAAGTAGTTCAGTATAAAGAGTAGAAAAGGTTTTTCTAAAAGGAGTATTTATCATAACATCGTTTATTTATATTTTTTTTCGCATTGTGTCGCCAACCAGTGATAAATAGACAAAAACATGAAATTTTCATATTTTTTTTTACGGACGTTATATCGAGGTTCCTCATCATTTTTTTTATAAACGTATATATTTTCATGAGAAGAATATTCTGTAATTTTTGAAAAATTTCTGAGCATACATATATGGAGACTTTCTTTGTTAGTGCCTTTCAATAATTCCTGATTCATTCAAAACTTCAATAAACCTTTCCTTTTTTTAACGTATCACATTCTTTTCTATTATTGACCTTTCAGTTTGTGCTTTCAGCTAGCCACCTGCGTGTTATTAGCAGTGACAGTCCAGTTCGATTGAGTTTGGATTAATATTTTTCAGTTGAAATGATTGTATAAATAGTAAGGCATTGCGTTAGTTACTTCAAATAAAGTTAATTTGGAATCCACGGGGTTCTCTGCACTCAGTGATATTTTTTACAGTGATATATTTAGTGTTTCAAGTGACATTTTACAGCGAGTTAATAGGCTTTCTTTCGGTTACTGCAGAACTATTGACGTAGTCATTTTGTTTAGAGTTAGTGTTAAAATTTAAAGAATTTCTTGGGGTTAGTTTCTCCCTTTCTCATTATCTTAGTTCTTGAACTTTTAATTTGACCGTTTTTAGTTAATTTTTGCCCGCTCCATTGCCGCTCTCATATATTATTGTTTTAATTATTGTTAATCTTAAATCCTGGCTACTTTGCTAAGTGACGAATCAAAGAGGGTCCGCTACAACAATTGAATAATAATTTAATTATGAAAATAATATAAATAATCAAATGTATTAAACCATTGTATATACATTAACAATCAACTTTCTCTTAATGAAATATTAATCTTTTTTTATATGATTTCCTATTCTTATAGTAATTGTGAATTTTGGATCATTATTTTAAATCACTTAGTTTTTATTTAAGAGTTTTTAATAAAGAATATAAAATGTTGTTTCCGATTTGAAATATATATTTTTAAAATATGCTAATTAAAAAATAAAACAAAAGATTTATGCACACGGTTGCGTCAGAGATTCCACCATTCTCTTTTTAAAATGTGCCACTGAACTTAATTTTACTTCAAAAACAAAATTTCTATAGAAAACTTTTTATTCTTATGAAAAAACTTTACAATCCAGGGATTTAAGTTTTTCCATATCAGACTTTAATATATTCAAAAGAAAAGTTTTTTCACTTTAGAAATATATCACTTTTTCCAGACCAAATATATATTATAAGATGTTTTAGAAAAAAAAATGATAGGATATTTTATTTTGAAATATTGTACTTTCTGTGTTGTATTATATGTATATTTTTCTGAAATATATATTGTTCAAAATTTTCAGTTATATGTCGCAATTTCATTCTGAAAGAAATTTCTTACTTTGAAGAATTTTAAAGTTTGATATGTCTCTATTATTTAAAATCTTCCTAAATAATAAAATAAAATCCAAATAAATTTTGTATAGAAAAAAATATATTTATACTGCAAATATGAAAACACAGAAAAAAAAATTATCGGAGTGACCCCATTCGAATTTCCAAACACTGTTGTACGCGTTCTTAAAAGCGAAAAAAAAATTGCATTTTTAACCAAACAGGGCGGTGTACCAAAAAGGTTTTAGTTTACATCCCTGCAGTCTGGGAAACTTAACTGCAAGCCACAAACAAGTGGAAAAAATCACTGAAAACGAAGATTCCCGACCAAAATTTCGTCTGTCTCTATCAAAGGAGGGAGACAGTGGGGGGAAATTTGACACAGTGTAATCGGCTAGATTCGAACATGGGTAATCCCGTTTTGAAATTGAAGACGATATTTCTGCACAAGTAATGCTTGATTACATCACCGAAATCTTTATTTCTGAAGCTCTGTCACATTTTATTAGGGATTTGTGCTGTAGAATCAGTTTCAAAATGGTTTCAAAATGGTTTAATTATGGATGAAATACCTTATCCGTCGGCCGATTTTTGAAATGTGTGTTTAGTATGTCAAATCTTGTTCAGAAATCTTTCGTATGGTACCCCATTCATTTGCGCTTTTTAAGTGCTTAGAAAAGGGATTGTTGGCATCAGAAACAATCTATATATATAAAAGTAAAAAGTAAAACCATAGAAAGTAACTACTTCAAAAATGTCAATTTCAGCAGTGATAAGTTTTTTTTTTTTCATTTATCAGATGTTATTGCCTACGCAAATTATTACTTTAAAATATTGTTCGTTTTTACAGTTTACGGAACATCTCTTAACTCATTTCATTAATTGTTTCTAATGGCTCAAAATCTAAGTTGGGCTTTTTCAAGAATAAACAACTAACACAACTTTATTTTCTTACCTTATAAAACAATATGCGAGTTTATTTGCATATTTGTTTCTTTACTAACAAATTTAATATTAATAGGAAATATGTTACAGATTAACTATAGAAACAGTGGTAGTTGTGTGACAAAATGTCGGTTTTATACGCAGATATAAACGAGTGAAAGATGCTATAGGGGAGATGGGGGCACCTTCGAACACTGTTAATATTTTCCTTGAAATAAATTTTATTTTTGAAATATAGATGACAGCACAATACTACTGCTTCAATGCAACAAGGATACAAAGCTTTACCATTTTGCATGCACACTACTGTCTATGCAAGGTATGTATTTTTCTCTTTCCTCAATATAAACTTAAAAAAATAAAGTTGTAAACTTTTTGTTGACAATCTTGTATCCCTAAAATTTTAATTGATTGTTCAATATTTAAATAGAGATGTTAGCTTTAGCTTATAAACTTTGTTTTATTCAAATTCTTAAGCCTAATTGAGTATATAGTTATAAAGCTAAACACCATGTGATGAGGCACAATTGAACAAAAAAGTTGGGGCACCGTTGAAACAATTAAAACTATGAAGTAAAGAGTTATGGATGTATCTAAATATTATTATTATTATTTTAAAAACTGTGAAAATTAAGAGATTAAGAGTTATACTTAATGTGAAAGTTGTAATGATACAGACTGCCAACTACTGCACATTGGGTGTAGAAACAACACTTTTTTTTTTTTTTTTTTTTTTTTTTTTTTTTGTCAAGTGTTTTTTTAACATGAGAGTTTCTTGTCTTGTCATATATTTGGATTCATTTTCATTTTTTAAATGATTTTATTATGGTTTAAAATGTATATTATATTGTGCAGGGCATTCATTGTTGACATTCATTGTCAACATTCTTCATTATGTTGGTCGGATTGAATTGCAGTTGGAGGATAAAACAGAGTTTAACCTGATATCTTCGTAAAAAATAGGATGATAAATTTTATTTTCCAGTGGCATCAGATATCAGTTTAGTGGATATCAAGGATATTTTTAAAAAGTTGCCACAACCAAACATAACTGGAAGGACCTTGCGTGCTGTTTTAACACTGAGCTTTGACATCAACTTTGATGGATATAAATTTGGTTAAATAAAAAAAATAGTATTTTCAATAAAATCTAGTTAATTTTATTCTGAGTATTTTATATTTCTTAAAGCTATGCAATTTTTCATAAAAACTCATAAAAATTTTCATATTTAGTTAATTTGTTCAAAAGTGCCCCTTAGCTTGTTCAAAGGTACCCTTCATGGGGCAGGTTTGAACAGAACTCGCTCAGCTTTTTAAAGCGTCACAATGTATTTAATTCATTTGGAAAACTTTATTTAAAATGTAATAAATATAATTCAAGTAAGATGTAGGTTGATTTTCTAAAAAATGTTCAAACATTTCCCCCTCTCCCCTACTTTGTTTTATAATATTTGTACTATTCCTTTTCAATAAAAGGGTAAAAGAAGAAGAAAATATATGACTGAAGAATGAAAACATACAACATGCTCATCTAGAACTACTGTAGAATAAAAATTATTTCGATGGAAATATGAATAACTGATATGCAATATTAAGTATATAAAGTACAAAAGCTAACAAAAATTTAAAAAAGAATTACGAGTATTAATACAATGTTTTTCTTTTGTATCATGACATTCATATATGCATTCCAGACTAAATATGTAATCCCATAAATACATGTTCTAAACTTTCTTTGAAAACACATTACACAATTTAATCTTATAACAGAGTCTCTAGATTTTGTACATGTTTCCTTGGTAGAGTACCTCGAAAGGAGAGTGGCAATATACACGCATGGCAAATGCTCAGATTGTACGTTTTTGAGCAAACTTTTACAACCTACATAGTACATTGTTAAAAAAATTGCAGTAAAATTACAGGCAGAGGCCGGCAGCAGAGATTCCAGTCATACCCCGTAAAAAAAAAAAAAAAATCCAAGCCCATCATTTTGTGCAGCCCGTAATTTTACGGGCAAAGTAATACAGCATTATAATGCACAGGATATAATGCACTTTAAAACACAATAACACTTTACTTACTGTTCCGTAGCACGTAGCACGTTAGATAATCATCACAGAATCGCAGTTTTGGCGGGTTGAAATTTTCGAAACAAGAGTAAAATGAAGGGTTACACCCTAGTGGAGGACAATGTAAGGGGTCGTACCGTATTTTTGCTAACATATGGGCTAGAACTGTAAAAATAAGTGGATTTCTCTTAATTTTCTAAGTATTTAAGGGCCGCTTATTTAGTGGATCTGACCGTTTTTCATCAAATAAGGCTGTTGCCAGTGAAAATTGAAGGGCAAACGCTCATAAATTTATAGTTTTTTCTGAGAGTGTAGAATGTGGCGTTAAGTGCTTGGATGAGACAGACGACTGTATAAACTTGAACTGGGCGATTATAGTAAGCTCGACTACTCTGTGTTGCATCTAAAATCCTCTTGTTATACAAATGTTTAATACTCTGTTTTGTTCAATACTGTTCTGTTTAAATTTTTCCTTCTAGAATTTCTGTCAATGAATGGAAATGTGTTCCTGAAATTTTGGGCTGCTCTGTATATGATCTACATAATTTATACACACCAAATAATAGACAAATAATGAATTAAATTTAAAATCACGTTCAATAACTGAAAACATCCTTCCAGTAATTATTTTTAACAGACATTAGAGAATTATTTTGTGTGTCCATATAAATGAACGATGACTGCTATATGCACAATATTCTGTGGTAAGCATCTTGCAATGCACCTTAGTGATATATATATATATATAAATTTCAATACGCTTAAAATAGTGCAACGTTATTAAAATAAACAGCAAACGATTTTTCTCCATAGACGTAATGTAACGGAATTCTTTTGACTGGCCATGTAAAGTAACTATAAGTGCTTTGCACACCATATACGTCTTGTAGTTCACCTTAGTGATAAATATCAATTACAATGTGTTTGAAATTCTGTAACATCATTAAAATTAACCGCAAATATTTTCCCCCATAGACCGTAATGTAACAGCATTCTTTTGAGTGCCCTGTAAAATAAACTATAAGTGCTACACACTTCATTTTCAATATCGCAAATTCCATAGTAAACCTCAATAACATATATCAATTGCATGTCAGTCCAAATATATTTACCCGAGTTAGAGCACTGACAGACAGACATACAAACCAAAATCATAAACACGTTTAAACTATGTTGGAAAGTGTTAAAAAAATAATTCAAGCTTTCAACAAAATATTTTTAAACATATTATTGTCACTAGTTTCTGAAAATAAAAGATATTTTATTCATTATGACGGAATGATAAGAAAACAGTTTACCTTGTTTTCATACAGTTAATAGAACAGGTGTTAGAAATACTCTGTAGAAAAAAAACCCTAGAACGTCCGTCAAATGATAGAAAATACCTCTAAAACTGTCTTTCTGGCAAAAAATATGAGCAGTTTCTAAAGACTCGTCTATTTTTATTTCTTTTGCACATCGGTTTGTCGTTTTGATAAAACAGAAATAATATTTTTAGTTGTAATCAATATTTTTGTGCTATATTTTAGAAGAAACATATATTATTAGATCGATATTGTACGTGAAATATGTTAAATACTATTGTCATAGTTTAGAAAAAAGAGAAAAAAACAATTCATTGTCAGTCTAAATTCTTTTAATAATTTTTCTAATGGACTCCATATTTGGGTTTTACAATAAATGTAATAATCATCTGTAATTAATTTCTATAAATAGTTGAATATCTAATCTATTTGAAAGGTAAAGTACTTTAAGCAATCATTTTAATTTAAAATTAAAAAGTCCCAAATTAAAGGTAAATTTAGAAACATTTCCTTTTTTTGTAAATTACTAAGACAAACAATGGGTTCTAAACGTAGCTAATAGTAAGAGATTTCATATGGTAAAGACAAAAATAACTCGTAAAAGGGCTCTTTAATATTTGAAAAAGTTCTGATACCTTAAGGATTAAAAAAGTTTTTGTCGACATATATATATATTTTATACCATTTTGTTATCACCTTCAGAACCAATTTAAGATTTATACACGTGGTCTGACACGTCATACAATTAGACAGTATTCAAATATAATGATAACAAATTTTCTCTTCAATTTTATTGTGTGTAATTTAGTCATATTGAAACTTTTTAAAGGCACATAAAATATTTAAAGGAGTACCAACACTTGCGAAATGCTATGGAAATCAGGATCCTATCGAAATCCTATGGAAATATTTAAATACCTTCTTCTCGGAAAGTACTGGAACGATTTTAATACTTTCAAAACTTTTAAAACTTTTTAAAGTTTTAAAACTTTTTAACATAGAAAGTGTTTATTAATTCGGTTTTTCTATCTGTCTATCTGCCATCTGTCCATACTCCAACTTTCGTAAATATACTCTGATTGTCATCGAAAGTTTATATATAATTGAGTTTTACTGTAGAATGTTTGGTAATTAAAATGGAGTGTCTATCAATTCATTATATTATGGTATATAGTCAAAAACCGTTTGCGAAGCATTTTATTGATATTAAAATACAAATATATTGCAATTGATATGCATCACTCAGGTGGAATATAAAAATATTTCTCTGGAGTATAGAATAAGTAGCATTCATACTTCGTTTACAGGGACGTACAAAATAATTCCGTTACATTATAATCTATGAGGAAAAATCGTTTGCGATGCATTTTATTGATATCATTATATTTCAAACATAATGAGATTAAAAAGGATGTCAGTATCAGCTATTTTACATATAGGATTTCGTAACTATTGTTGTTTTTTAAATTTAAAAAAATCTTTTATATATTGCGTTATTTTGATATATTTGAAGTACTAGAATATTCTTTTTAACATTTTCCAACATATTTAAAAAAATCCCTGACGGCTCGGCCTACAGGCACAGGTAGATTTCGAAGACGCAGACCGTGGGGCGCCTGTTTGTCGGGAATTGCGGAAGAAATGACCTTTTTGCGATGATGCTGCAGTTGGAACCGCCTACTTCGAAACCAAACTTGTTTGCAGGCGGAGACAGCAAGAATTTTTTTTTTTTTTTTTTTTTTTTTTTTGCTATAAGAGTTGGTCCTATAAAAAACATGTCTGCAAAGAAGTTTTAGATAATAGTAAGAGGATTTATAATAAATTTAAGCGGATTTGAAATCTTGGTTATTGACGAAGTTATGAATTTTTTTCTTCTAAAACCCCCCTCCCCCCCCCTTAAGGCAATTTTAATTATATCAAAAATCTGTCATACATAAATTTTCAGCCCTTCTCCTAGAAGTAATAATAACTTCAAACGGATTCGATACGTATCATAATTAAGAAATTATGGGTTTTTTTCTGTTTTCACAAAAAGTCCCCCCATTCCCCCCCCCTTGGTTCGATTTTGCCCATTAACGAACTTGACCGAGATTTTATGCCCCTTGATTTTATGTATCAGTTTCGAAAAGAAGCGGGAGTTGGAACCGCCTACTTCGAAAAATAACTTGTTTGCAGGCGGAGCCGGCTGGGTTTTTTTTGTTTTTAATTTTTTTTTGCTATAACGGTTGGTCCTATAAAAAACTTGTCAATATAAAAGTTTTAGATAATATTAAGAGGATTTATAATAAATTTAAGCGGATTTGAAATCTTGGGAATTGACGAAGTTCTGAATTTTTTTCTTCTAAAATCCCCTTCCCTCCCCCCTTAAGGCAATTTTTAATTATATCAAAAATCTGTCATATATAAGTTTTTGGCCCTGTTGCTAGAAGTAATAATAACTTTAAACGGATTCGATACGTATCATAATTAAGAAATTATGGGGTTTTTTCTGTTTTCACAAAAAGCCCCCCCCCCCTTGGTTCGATTTTGCCCATTAACAAACTTGACCGAGATTTTATGCCCCTTGATTTTATGTATCAGTATCGAAAAGATGCGGGAGTTGGAACCGCCGACTTCGAAAAATAACTTGTTTGCAGGCGGAGCCGGCAGGGATTTTTTTTTTTTTAATTTTTTTTTTTTTTTTGCTATAAGGGTTGGTCCTATAAAAATCTTGTCAATGTAAAAGTTTTAGATAATACTAAGGGGATTAATAATAAATTTACGCGGATTTGATATCTTGTGAATTGACGAAGCTATGATTTTTTTTCTTCTAAAACCCCCCTTTTTTACCCCCCTTGGGGCCATTTTTAATTATATCACAAATCTGTCATACATAAATTTTCGGCACTTTTCCTAGAAGTAATAATAACTTTAAACGGATTCGATACGTATAAAATAAAGAAATTATGAGGGTTTTTCTGTTTTCACAAAAAGCCCCCACATTTCCCCCCCCCCTTGGTTCAATTTTGCCCATTAACGAACTTGACCGATATTTTATGACCCTTGATTTTTTTGTATCACTTTGGAAGAGATTTATGCAGAATTTTTCCAGTTATCGTGGTCAGAAAAAAGTGACATAGATAGATAGATAGATAGATAGATAGATAGATAGATAAAGTTTTGAACTGGGGGTGGTTTTGGGTTCTGGGAGTCATGATCGGCGTAGATCTGCAAAAATTTTTCAAATTTTCCAACTTAGGTGAGAATGTAATAGGTAGTATTTCTTACGAAATCTACCTAAAATGTTTATGATTTCCGTTTGTCTGTATGTCGTCTGTTCGTACTCTATCTCAAGTAAACATACTTGCCATTTAATTTATGCATGTTATTGTTGTTTAGTATGGCATGTACGCTATTGAAAATGAAGTTTCTAGCATTATAGTTTGCAACAGGGACACTCAAAAGAATTCAGTCACATTGTGGCCTATGGGAAAAATCGTTTGCGATGAACTTTAAAATGTTACACTATTACAGACATAATGAAATTTATATGAATTTATCAGACGCACTAAAATATGCTTTCTGTAGAATATGGGGTGAACAGCATTTTTTATTCATATATAGGATAAAATTATAGAATTCAAATATATTTCCGTGTATGGATGGTAATTCCTTAAATCTAGTTTCAATTGTGTGTAAAATTTTTACTTAGGTTATTAAACAGTGAAGTTTTGTTAAATTTGTAACGAACACCTGTAGGCAATTAGCTAGAAAAGTAGTCATGACAAAAGATTTAACAATAATAGCAATTTATTTAAAGCAATAAATAAGGATATATGTCAATGGATCAGACAGTTTAAACCAACGATGTTCAAAAGAAATTTTTGAATCCCTAAAACTAAGAGGGGTAATTCTTTTCCCAAGAAACGTGCTAAATCCAAACGCTAGCTTAAAACAAACCGGCTACGCTGATCGGTTGATGGAACCTAAAAAAAATCACTTCCGTTTGCTATAAAAACCGTTTCTGCGTCAATTTGTCGCGCATAATTCATCACGGAACAATTCATCGCAGCGTCAATTCATCGCAGCGTCAATTCGTCGTGGTGTCAATTCGTCGTGGCGTCAATTCGTCGCAACGAAAATGTTTTTGAAGGCTATGTTGATAAAAGTGAAGATAATTTAATAAAATTATTATCTCCTATAAATTGTTAGTTATAATTCTATATATCTATAAGACAAATTCTTATTAAATAATTTTGACTAAATTATGTTTACTTTTATCACCATAGCCTTCAAAAACATTTTCGTTGCGACGAATTGACGTCGCGACGAATTGACACCACAACGAATTGACGCCGCGATGAATTGACGCTGCGACGAATTAACGCTGCGATGAGTTGTCGCCACGACGAATTGACGCTGCGATGAATTGTGCACGACGAATTGACGCGACACCATAAAACCTCAATAGAATCACTGTAGTAAGTGCTTGAAATGTCACTACAAGCACTGTAGTTAGTACTATTAAATGTCACTTAAATACTGTAATAGCACTATCAAAAGAATCCCATGGATTCCATTGCTCTGTTATTTGAAATACCAAATTTCAACTCCTCACCACGTGGGCAATCGGAAAGACAAAGATTATACTCCAAAAACAGCGAAGTGAAAGGCTTTGCTCTCTTAACAGTCTCTGGAAGGCCCGACGATGCTCGGATTTAGTCTAGGTTGTAACTCATGGTGAGATGCGACAAAATCCACTCAATCTGACTCCTAGCGTAGTATTTATAGTGGCTAAAATATCACAGATATCTAATTGTCATATCATTGTAATAAATAACTGTGAAAATAAGACTTCAGGAGATTCAAACACACTTTCCGAAATGTAAAGGGATGACAGAATAAGTAGACTATTCACGCATAAATTTTGGAATTCAGGACACCGCGATTCCACCCAAGACTCATAACCTACTCGACAATATACTTCCATCATAAAAGTGCACCTAAACTCTAATGCTGCAAAGTATTCTGGCAGTATTGGAAAGTGTTTCTCATATATGCTTGACGCATGATTTTTCTGTCTTGTTTCACATTTATCCGAGCTGAAAAAATAAAGGAATTGCGTAGAAATTAAAGTAAAGAAAAAACTGATCATTTATAAGAACTTACATTTTAAAAAATCATTGGTCAGCCCTTTTTTTCTTTTAAGAATATTCTTGTCTCGGCTTGAAATAAAAAAATTCTTTTCCTCAATAGAATAAACCTAACTTAAAAAAAATAATACATAGCTCCTTTGTTATACTTTTTTATAGAAATAAAAAATTCTTTAACATTTAACTTTTGTTTTTTTTTTTAGAAAAAAACTACGATTAAAGAGCTTTTGACGTAGGAAAAGCGTAATTTTATTTGCTTAGAATAAATGGAACATAATCCACTTAGCCTCTTCCGACAATCCCTTTAAAGGGAAAAAAATATTATAATTTTCTATTTAATTTAAATTTTTTTTTCTAGAAAAAATAGTTTTTTGTTCTTTTTTTTAAAAAATACGCCAGTTGTTTAGATTCCGAATAAAATATTATTATTAATAAAATACATAATGAATTCTATATATACAGAAATCCCTCAATATTCGTAGATTTAACATTTGTGAGTTTTGATTATTCGGGAATATGAAAATGAGGAAAAACTTAACACTCGCAAGAATCTGGCTTGATTATTCGCGATTTTTTTTATTATATTTTTCTTTCTTAAAGTTTATGCTTTATGGTATTTAAAAATTATTTCTCCTGTGTTTTCTTAGTATGTATTTACAAGTCAATTTCCAGTTGCCAACTGAAAAGGAGCGACTGTTATAGGAAAGGAAAAGAATAACAGTCGACTACTCATTGTAATGAAGATATTAGTGGTAAAATAACGTCATCTATATTCTATTAATTTAAAATGAGCAGGTTCTCGTAGAGATGGAGCTCAAACTGCACTTAGATAAAAAATAAAAGCATTACTGAATCATTTAGCTGTATTTAAATATCGTATTTTAATACTGTATCGCATACTGATCCACTAATACATTATCATCTCTTTAAGAATAGAGAGAGTCGAAATTACCTTATACGAAAACCTATGTATTTTAGCTGTAATTATTTCACCAGTCAGGTAATTTGAATTATCTTCAATAAATAAATTTCATATTTATGAATATGTGTGTACATTCACCCTCTCTCTATATATGTTATCCATAACGTATTATTAATACATATAATCTTTTGTTCTTTGAATGCTCTGCCATTCTAATTAAAATTTTATAAAACGTAACTCATTTTTTAATACAGAGAGATAGACTCAACTTTCGCGCTCTTGACATTCGCGAGGTTTTCCTCGAAAGTAACTCTCGAATGTTAAGGGATTACTGTATATATTAAAAATAGATGTAATAGATATTCTGAAGTTATATAAGAAGAGAAACATGACACTTGAAATAAAGTCATCTCAAAGAAAAA
Source organism: Maratus michaelseni (assembly GCA_963931845.1). Classification (NCBI taxonomy): domain Eukaryota; kingdom Metazoa; phylum Arthropoda; class Arachnida; order Araneae; family Salticidae; genus Maratus; species Maratus michaelseni. The sequence continues at coordinate 297,194,250 of OZ007589.1, read as the reverse complement.
AGAAAAGAGGATACGTTGAATTTTTCTTTAAATTTGTGAACCACTTCTCAACGAAATAATAATTTTATAGACATATACTGCATTGAAAAGAACACAAAATCGTATATAAAGAAAAGTGTTATAAAAAAACTTACTTGCATTTTTAATTTACATTATTTATACAGTGAAATTTCATTTATCCGGATTAATGAGTTCTGGTAACAATCCGAATATGTTGAATAAGAAAAAAGACATTTATTCAAAATCAATTAGTTTGAAATCTGTATTGAAATTTATTGATTTTTTATGGTGTGTAAAATAATTAACAAGCATGATTTTTTTAAGTGTATCTTCATTCCATGCAGCCCGATTACAAAAAATCAACCCATTTGCACATTAATAAGAATAAATATAATAGTTCAGCATTTATATTCGGCTAATAATACATTGAAATCTGACTCTCAGCTATTTTTATAAAATATTATTTATCTTTTTTCTTCAATTGCATTGTCTTCCGTAAATTCGTAAGAGACGTATTCTGAATCATCCGAAGAGTCGAGATCTAAGTCATTTACATATACACTAATCTAGATGTTTGGTATATGTTTGACCAAGATTTCAATTTCTTCCTCAGACAGTATTTCAGTATAATGCCAATTTATTTTGGCCATTGAAACATACAAACGTGAAACTAAAATAATAGTAATAATAATGTAAAAATGTGAAGACGCCTCACTAAATGAAATATTAATTTAATGCATAATCTTAGAAATATGCAACGTGATCAATTTAAAATATTAGAACTAAAAGCAAAAATTAAACTAAAGTTAAATGTACTGTATTATATATTTATTCTCATTCATATTACAAGAATTTTACATTATAAAAAAAAACTTTGCGAAATACTTTCGCTAATACACATAGTCTTATTAAGTAAATATTAAATTATTCTATCTAACATACTTAAAATACTGCAGTCAAAGTATCATTTTTTTTCTTTTTTTTTTAAATCCAAAACTAAATCATAAGTAATTGGCATTATACTGAAATACTGTCTGAGGAAGAAATTGAATACTTGGTCAAACTTCTACATTTATATACTATTTCATACTTTTATCAAGCTGCAACATCATTCGCTCTGTCCTAAATATTGGATAAATAGATTTACGACTAATATTAAATTTCGCACAGTTACAATCGGGTGTAACACATATAATAATGCAAGCAATTTACTACTTAATATTTTAAAGCAGATATATGATATAACGTTAAAACATAATAACCAACATTGCCTAAAAAACAGTTTTCAACTTATTAATAAAATACATAATATCAATCCGGTAAAATTCATAAAAACATTAGATTTTAATGATTTATTTAATAACATTGATATAAAAGACTTACATAAAACAATGTGTATATTATTTAAAGAATTTAAATCTCAATTAAAATTAAAAGAACATATTTCCGTAATTTTTTTTTAAAACTTTACTAAATTTTACATTGCATAATAATTACATCATATATGACAATATTATTTATAAACAATGCCAGGGAATTCTGCAGGGCGGGACCGCTTCTAGTATTCTCTCTGACCTTTACTTATATTATTATGAAAGAAATATTAGTCCGAACAATGATTATGTATTTTATCGCTATATTGATGACATTATCATATTTTATTTCAATGATAAAAATTGCACATCACCACTCAATTTTTATCCTAATCAGCTTAAATTAAGCGAAAATGATTTAATTAATAATAATATAAATTTTCTTGACTTAAAAATTAATATTAATGATAATTATAAATTAATTATTGATATTTATGATAAGAGATTTGATTTTCCATTTAAAGTAAATATTTTTACCAATTTTGCTTCATGTTTACATAAATCAGTTTATAAAAATATAATTATCAATTATCTTCATCGTATAAAATACCTATGCTCAGATATAAATAAAAACAAAAATATTAGATTTATTCGAGATCAAGCAAAAATATATGGTTATCCAACTTTATGATAAATTCAATCATCAACTCTTTTAAATAACATTTATTGTTTTAGTGTGCGATAACATATAAAAAAAAAATTATTGTTTTAGTGTGCGATAACATATAACAAAAGATATAGCAAATTACAATTATAATATACATAAATACAATTAAAACATATAAGGACATTTATTAATTGATTGAACATTATATACACTTTATATAGTCTGTGATAGTGTGTTTAGCCGATCACCTCTGTTTTAAGTGTTACTGATGTTCAGTTTTAAAACATATATAAATTAACTTATACAAAAAACACATAAAATTATACATGGATAACATTGATGAATATAAATCACAAACATATCTATATGCAATATATATATATATATATATAGTGTTTTTTTAAGTTTAATTTTAATAAGTCTTTAAAATACTGCATTGCATTATAAAGATTGAAACACAGCAGTAATACTATTAATTTAATTTTTTTAAATAAATTTTGAGATATTTTAAATTGTTTATGATATATTTAATTTGATATTTAAATCAATATCTAAATTCTATAATATATTTAAGTAGAAGTAAAATAAAACATTAATTATTTTATATAAATTCTATAATATATATATATAAGTGGATTAACACAGATGGCAGCACCAGCACTTTGTATTAAAAATATCGCTTTTACATAATACATACTCTTGTTAAGAATATTTGAATTGCTGTGTAGGATGGATTTAATTCTGGGTAAATTTATTCATATAGTGGGATTTTGTACAATTTTAATGTAAAACTACAAGGAGTATTGTTTTTTAATGTTTATATATATAATTAAATCTAATATAGTGGATATGTAACTCAATCTTAATTTTGAATAATTATCATACCAATAGTTGGAGGCACCTTACTTGTCAGGTAGATGTTGATAATATTGATAATATTATATTTAATTTACCTATAGAGGGCGCTATCGCTTGTATATTTATTTTACTTTTAGGGATTAAAACTGAATGGAGTATTTGTATATTCACGAATATAATTTTGTTATTAGTGTATTATCACAAGAATAAATTTGTGTGTTTTTGAATCAATTTGTGTTGGGGTGTCATAGTTAGGGTAATATTTCAAAAGATGTGCTCTCAACTTGTCTTTCAAATAATTTCTCTCTACTCGACTATGTCAACAAGTATGAGATATTTCATGATGTGTGCCATGTGGACGTGTGGTATCATGGAGAACTTGTGATGTTTAAGGATTCTATATAATTATTGAGAGTAAAATATTTTATCTTATCTTTACGGGTTTTTTATTTCCAATTTTATTATTTCAAATTTTAATATTTCCAATTGTTTTCTGGTAATAATTCAGTATACCTGGGAGATTCTACTGATATTAGCATATATGCCAGTAGAATTATGAAATACTGAATTATTTTTTTAAACACATGTGGGTACATCCAGGCTGATGATTATATCTACATGGGATTTTTCATATCCAATCCTGATTTAATTCTCTTGTTGTCCAATTTTCCATTGTATATGGTTCATATTTCATTTCTTAATCCATTTGTATTCACTTGATAGCAACTCCAAATTATTATTTTTTTTCCCTCTCTCTTTTTAAATTTTCTTCATGTTTTCAGTATTTTTGGCTAATTACCATTGAAGCACAAGCTATGGTAATATTATGATTGCACGTGTTAATCTATTAGCTATGTGGTATTCTGTCTACACATTATCATTAATTATCTCTTAGGAGATTTAAGTAGAATGATACAAGAACTTGATATGTTTTTTGAAATTCATAGATATTATAATTATATATATATATATATATAACCATTAATGAAACATTACCGTAACACCAACATAAACTATGAAATTATGATTTAGTATGTAATAATTAATTGTTCCCCAACACGCTGAATTTAGATACCATATACTTATTTAAAAGAAGAAGAAATTAAATTAAAAATTGAATGAATGAAATTGAATGAATGAAATTTCTGGAATTTAGACAGAAGTATCAAGTCCCAAATGCCTAAATACCACAAATAAAATGAGTGGTTTCATCATCATATTAGCCATAACATTGCTAAAGTATATGATTTTGGGACTACCAACTCATAAACAAAGAATAAAACCTGTGAAAAAATCTTAAAGTTCAAAAAATAAATACAATATTAAAAAAGGAAAGAAACCTTACCCATAATAAAGAGATAAAAACTTGAAATTTAATCATAAGGTTCGAAATACAATTGGATTAAAAATGATATTGGTGCACTTCAGTAACCAGATATAGGAGCATAACTAAACAGAGGCAATGTATTGCAAAAAATCTTTACATGTTGCCAAAATAAGTTTTAGAATATATTGTAGACATTTGCATGAAAAACCAGTACAATCGAAAATTTCTAAAAATCTAAAATCACAACCAACACACACACATTATATATTTAGGAAATAGAAAATACTCATAACCTAAGGCTTTACAAATTTGATAAAATCTGGTAGCCAGAAAAAAATACTAGTCGCCGGTGGAATATATTTACCCCCTACCCCCTTCTCCGCCACTGATTTTCAAAAAACACAAAAGTTTTTTATGAATTAATTAAGAAAAAAACAATAACAAGCACAGTTTAAAATTATTAGTTACATAGTTTAGATTCGTACATAATTTAGAAAGATAATATAAATTATGTTTTCTAATGAAACTTATAAAAATTATAATCACTTATATGTTGACAACTTAAACACAAAAATCGGATTTGAAACTTACAAAAAAAAAAAAAAAAAAAAAAAAAAATTAGCATTTTTTAACATTGTATCCAATTTTAGATGCCACGTAGGTTGGATTAACACTATTTTTTACTGTTTCATTGAAATATCTCATCCTATCCCACATCCTAATCACATGACATATACTAGTTGGCTGTAGCTGAAAAAAATGGTGTTTTATGTGCATGAGTTGGAAAAGGCTTTTTAAATTTAGTTCCTCCATTAAAATTACGAGAGAATAGGAATATCACTGCTTGCCGCGCTCGAGTAGGGGTGAGGGACAGAAGATTTGTGCTCATTTCTTAGGTCAATTATTTTACAAAAATCCTCCCGAAAGATTAAATAACTTGGTCGCCAGATAAAAAAAATTGGTAGCCAGTGGCGACCTGGCGACCGCATTTCTCAAGCCCTGCTCATAACATTATTTCCTCTTAAAGGAGAAATATGTTAAGAAAATTTCTACAATACATACATTCTGACTTGGATACCCTGAGATATACCTTGCTAATTACAGAATTTTCTGCAATAAAGAATTGTCTAAAAGGAAGATCACTTTATATCAAGTATTTCTGTGATTTTAAGACAAACAAATTGCGCTTTGAAATGTCTTAAAAGCGATACTATTCTTTGTATTTGCGGAAAAAATTCGAATAAATTAAGCTGAAAGAATAACGAAAAGCAGAAACGAAAGTTTTATTCTAAAGAAAGTGTTCCTTATTTGTTTTTGTGTAAAATAAAATCCCTTATGCAAAATTATGCTTATAAATAAATCACAAGATTTCATAAGACATTTTTTCATACAAGACAATAACTTAAAAAACTGTTTTAAGTACTTCGGGAATGCAGTGCTAACTGAGGCGTCTGGTGCAATACACTAAAAAGAAATAAAAAAAAAAATACTTTTTTTTTTAATCTAGCTCTTATCTTTTTAATGTTTATGAAAATTTAATATAACCACTTTCGAGTTACCAGCGATTACGAAAAACGTTTCTTTGTCTTCAGAAACCTCAGCACACAATATATATATATCTGAAAAACAAAACTTTTTTTTTGCCAATGATTTTCGGAGGCATTTTCGAATAGTTTTTACAGTGTATTAATCAGTTTTCTGATCCCGAAATATCAGTTTTACGGATGCCATAAATTCTCAAGTCAAAATTTTCATGTTCAACAAAGGTGGTAAATTAACAGCATTAACATTAATGTGAACATTAAAATCATTTGTGAACATTAAAATCAATACAATTAATATTAATATTAACATTAACATTATTTTGTTATTAATGCATGCAAAAATTTTATTACGCTGATGAAAATGTTCACAAATAATTGACACCATCCGAAACATCGATAATCCGGGTAAAAAAAAAAACCTGATTAATACAATGTAAAAACTATTCGGAAACCATTCCAAAAATTATGGTGGTAAAATAAACTTGTTATAGAAATTCTTCTTTAAATCACGGAAATCTGTTGGTTTCCGCGGTTTAAAAAGATAGACTTCTTCTTTTCGGAATATCGGGTAACTCGGAAGAGATTATATTATATTTTCGTAAACTTTAAGAAAAAAAAAAGATTAAGAAACTTTTGTGTTTTTTTTACAGTATACAGACTAATTTTAACGGAATACTGTAGTAATTTAAATATTTTTGATGTTATTGTAACAATATGGCATGTGTAATAATCCTAGCTCAATTACTGGCTGTTACGACAAATGAAAAACAAATAAATGAAAATTATTTTCATGCCAATATGTTTATGTTTAAATTCATGATTAAAAAATAAGATTTTTCTTGTTCTAAAAATAATATAAGAGTACTGAGTTTTATTTATTTTTCATATATTCCCAAAATAATCTATTATATACATTATTTTTTATGTCAACATCCCTTTTTCTATGCACAAACAAAACGCAGAATGATGAACTATGAATGATGTACTATGTGAAACTGTTTTGAAGATAGTATGATTTATAACATAGTACGATATAGATTTTTAGCAAAGTACGCTCATATTTCGAAGAAAAAAGTTTGATTAAAAATTGCAGTTAATTAAAATATAGTGAAAAAAAGTATCATCACATAATCTTAAAAATTGCAGTGCGAAAGCTTCAAAAGGGTCGACTGGTTGTAAAATATTAGGGGGCTCCACCCCCTGCTCGCTACGCTCACCAACCCCCGTTCTGATTTCACAGCCTCTTAAAACCTGGTAATGTATCCTGTTTTAAAAAGATGATGGTGATATCACGAACGGCGACTTTCTTCTGTAATCAGGTTATAATGTTTTTTCATTTAACTGGTTATAATGCTTTTTCATTTAATTCATCTTTTTTATTTTTAATATTCATGTGTAAACCAGATTTTTATGACGTAATTTTCTTTTTTTCCTGCTCTCTCACAGAATTATACAAATTGACATAATTTTTATTTTAAATAACGAAAAAACAAATAAATTAGTAAAACATTAATAAAAATATCAATAAAACGTCGAAATAAAAATAACTTGATGACGTAAACACGTGTTGTCAAGTGAATGTGACATTTTCGATCAACCATTATTGGCATTTAATATTACAAGTACCTAGTAGACCAATCTTCGCTCGATAATTTTTTTCAACAGGTGTTTATTTTATTTTATTTTATTTTATTTTTTTTGCTAGCTTATTTTAATTCCTTTTTTTTTTTTAATTCATGGAATTTTCCAATCGATTTTTAACACAATTCCTGATAGGCATGGATTATATAAATTATGTTGAAAAGTGTTTCGCCGATGACAATACAACATTTTAATATTTTTACAACTTAATTATAAATTAACCAGAGGGCCCGTGTGAGGATTTCGCACTGAAATCTAATATTTTTTAGGTACTTCTCTATTATGCTGTCGACCACATTTCATAACAAAAAACTATCGCCAACTGTAAGATTAAACGCCAAAATTGCAGTCCCATTTACTTGATGTCAGAAGCATTATTCGTGTTTGTTAAATCATCAAGTGGTTTTTAATTCGACATTTGCGTGTATTTTTCATTATGTTTTACTGGTTTATTAGTTATTTCATTAATTAAAATAACAATTGTGTCCTTAAATTCTTATATTTTATTTATTTATTTTGATATTCCAATGGCAACGTTCTCCCGTTTATTTGGCGATAGTTTTTTGTTATGAAAAGTGGTCGACTGGATAAAAGAGAAGTACCATTTTTTATCAATATGTAATAGTTATTAGATGCAGGTTTAAACTTCTAAAGAAAAAGCAAGGATAAAAATATCTGTAAACAACATTTAGTTGTTAGTCAATCCAGAATATCATCTAATTTATTCCATCAAAGTTAGAGTAAAAACTGATCCAAGATTGCTAAAGGCACGCGCGAGAAAAAAAAAAAAAATTAACAATCGTATTTTAACTGCATTAGAGGATGACGTCATCCACTTCGGGAAAAATATGGGACATAGAAATATAAATCTAAACATTTCAATTTAAATTTCGCTTTTTAATCATAAATATAAAATAAACCCGTGCGGTGTTTTTTATAATAATTGCTGAGCATCATATAATGTGGTATTTTATTTTTTGGCAACAATGTTTTGAGGAAAACCTTTCATTTCATTTAGGAAAACAATGCCGATTTAATTTTTAATTATCAGCAATTTTTAATCGAAAACATGTTTTAACGAAATGTTAAGTGTGCTATGTCAAAAGCGTTTTCAAAGTCCTTTCATATGCTATCTCATTCGTCGTTCTGCGTTTCGTATTTTCAGAAAAAAAGGGATGTTGACAGGAGAAATAATATATATGATACATTCACTTGAAATTGATTGTTCTTTTTCAATTAGGCGGTCACAGGTGATAAATCGTCAAATATCTCTGTAACTCGTGCAATTGTATGGGAGTTGAAAAACAACGGATTTAATTATGTGACAGTAAAATGCTCGCCAAAATAGGCCAAAGCGCTGTGAAATGGCAAAAGTCAATATTTTAAAGAGTTAAAAGTAAAAAATAAATTGTTAAAAAAAATTTAACATACAGAATACGCTTTCATCAATTAATAATTAAATATCAAGAAATTTACGATTACACGATGACAAATAAATTTAAAAGAGTAAAAAGATAATTTAAATAATGTTTCATTTTTCTTTCTGATTCTCTTTTGTTGATAAATAAACAGAGCAAAAAGTATATATTTCAAATAAATTCATTATTTTGAGCTTCCTGGCAAACGTATAAAAAAGAAATGAATTTTTCATAATAGAGGTCTTTGCCCAGGCCAAATTAATGCATTGTAATAGATATTTTACGTAAAAAATATGAATTGCGGTTAAAAAAATTCCGCGGTATTTTCAAGATGACCATTGGTTGCTTATAAAAGAGTGTTTTTAAGGTGCCTGACTACGTACGGAGCAATTTTTTCCAAAAAAGCTATTTCATTATTGTTTGATCATATTTTTATTAAGAATATGACTAGAAACTGTGAAAAAAATCAAAAAATGTTTCATTCATTGATGAAAATTTGGTAAATAGGGGATTTTGTGGTAAAATTTAGTGAAATTTGGCCCAATACGCAAAACACTCTACAGAAAATTCTACTGTATGTATCTTAATTTTCTTTTTACACATCATACTTATGGCATTGGTGAAGGCAATGAACTAAAATCTAAGAGATATTTTAAGTGGTTCAAAATTTATAGTATATCGCCCCTTTTTACATGCTGATTTTCATAAAATTCATTGATGTCATTCCACGAAAACATCCATAAAACAAACAATATTTATTCTAAAATTAAATCTTTAGTTCATTGCCGTCACAATAGTGTAAACAACATGCAGTTTAAATTTTATAGTGATATTCTAATAACTTTTTGAGAAATCATGTTTTGCGTATGGAACTTTCTCCAAAAATTACAAATTCCAAAAAATGCATTTGAAGTTTAGTTTTATGTTTTACTACAAGAATTTCCACGATAATATGCCTATAAACTTCACTGTTTTTATGTGCTATACTCTTTTTTTTCAAGCACTGAGCCTTTGTTTATTTGTAGAAGGCCATATTTTTGCTTTCCCCCTCCCAGTTAGAACCTTTAAATAGTACTTCCGGTCCTTTAAACAGTACTTCCGGTTTGAGTGATAGCTGTTGAGTAGTTTAAAAACCTCTGCAACTCCGGTTCTATGTATCGTACAATAAAAATAAATACAGTTTTGGAAAGGGAAAAAGTTAGGCTTTAATAAAATGTAATAAAATCGTTTTGACAATTTTGGTCGAAAGCCACTTTTTAAACGTAGTCAGATACCTTAAAAAACTATTTTTGGTATTTCCGCATTATCCCGTCAACCATTTTCCATAAAATAAACTATCGCCAAAGTAATCGCCAGACCCAGACTCTAACGCCAAATAAACAAATGGGTGAATGTTGGCATTAGAATTTAAAAAAAAAAAAAAAAAAAAAAAAAATCGGAAAAGCTGCATTTACTCAAGTGTCAACTATCAATATTTTATTAAAATAAATTTTAAAATGTATTAAGGAAAACAGAAAAAAAATAATATTGGATATTTATTTATTTACAATATTTTTCATAATTATCCCTCTCGACAGGTGAATGTTTGTGACGTCAGTAGAAACTGATCTAATCTTTGTAACTATGCATCACTAAATTTTCTCAATTCTTTTACCGCTTTTAAAATTTTGTCGAGGCCGTTTAAAAACACAATTGTTAGTTAAAGAGGATACTACACTCACACAAAAATACTCGCTGGCTTACTTTAGTCCTGTGGGATATATTTGTTTTAATATCTCGTTTGCATTTCAATATTTATGAATGTTTTTTTTTCCTTTATTTCTTTTTTGGTACATTTTGGTTCGAAAAGCACCCACTTTTCTTTGGCACTGGATAGCTAAAGTCGATCTGGACAAAGAACTTTCTGTACTTTTTCGATTTTGTTTCAAGACTTGTTTTTTATACCACGTCGAGTTTTAAACACAGAAAACGAGTTTTCTCAAATTAGTGACCTAGCTAGATCGATTTTTGTGAAAATCTTTAGTGCCGTTTTCGATATATAGCAGCATTCTTAGTGCTGAGTTCCTTTTAATAGATCAAAATGACCTTTTCCGAATTCGAAACCTAGCTAGATTGATTTCTCGTGCTCTAATTAGTGTAGGCAACACGATTTGTGTAAATCGTTTGAGTATTTTTCCATTTATAACAAAAAACATTTTCAGGGCTGAGTTTGTTTTACCCTGTAAAAACGAATTTTCTTGTATTCGGAACCTAGCTAGATCTTTTTTTCGTGCTCGATTTAGTACAGTGACAATTTTCGGGAAAATCTTCCACGTCGTTTACGATATCATTCATAATCAGGAAAATCTCTTGCTCGTTTAATATATACGAGAAGGGAAGACCGAGCTATGCTCGGTCAAAATTAGCTTTGAGTTCAAATATCCTGACGCATGACCAAAATGAACCACTAATCAAATTCTCTCAAACATGTGACCTATCCCAACAGTCTTTACGTGCCCAAAAACCATAGAAGGCAAAATTTAGTCTAAATAGTCTGAGCCGTTCTTAAGATAAAATAGCTTGACCCATAATGACCCATGACCAAAATGACCCACTAATTGAATTTTCTCGAAAAAGAGACCTAGCCTTAACAGTCTTCTCGTGCTCAAGAACCATATTAGGCAAAATTTAGTTTAAATAGTCTGAGCCGTTTTTAAGATAAAATAGCTTGACCCATAATGACCCATGACCAAAATGACCCACTAATTAAATTATCTCGAAAATGAGACCTGGCCCAACAGTCTTCTCGTGCTCAAAAACCATAGGAGGAAAAAAATTTAGTCTAAATAGTCTGAGCCGTTTTTAAGTTTAAATAGCTTGACCCATAATGACCCATGACCAAAATGACCCACTAATCGAATTTTCTCGAACACATGATCTAGCCCAACAGTCTTCTCGCGCCCGAAAACCATAGGATGCAAAATTTAGTGTAAATAATCTAAGCCTGTTTTAGATAAAATTAGCTTGACCCACTAATCGAATTTTCTCGGACATAAGACCTATCCCAAAGATTTTGTCGTGCCCGAAACTCGTAGGACCCAAAATTTAATCAAAATCGTTAGAGCCGTTTTTTAGATAAAATTAATTTGATCCGCGATGACCCAAAAATGACCCACTAATCGAAAGTTCTCGAACATGTGACCCAGCCCAATAGTCTTCTCGTGCTCGAAAATGGTCAGATACAAAATTTAGTCAAAATCGTTTGAACCGTTTTTTAGATACAATTAGCTTGACCCTGACCCTTGATGACTCAAAATGACCTACTAAACGAATTTTCTCGAACACGTGACCTAGCCCAATGGTTTTCTGGTGGCCCAAAACGGTAGGGTACAAAATTTCGTCAAAATCGTTAGAGCCGTTTTTAAGATAAAATTTGCATATATATATATATATATATATATATATATATATATATATATATATATAACCACACACAAGATTTGCTCGTATTAGAATATATATGATGAACTTGGCGACAGTAATTTGGTCGACAGGATAACTAACAAGAACCAATTGTATATATATTGTTACGAATATTGTAAATAGCTAGTGTTTGTGCTTAAAAATAATGTAAATAGTACAATTAAGCTCTATTCATAAGCTAATATTAATTTTTGTTGCATTGCAATATCTTAATTTGGTGATTTTTTGTAAGCGAGTAAACGCTATTGGATTTCAATAGGAGTCTATGGAAATTTGGCGAAATATTGGAAATAGCATCAAGTTGGTGCCACTTTTGGCAGCTAATTTTGGCCGCCAAATTTGGCGATATATCGCCATATTGACGCTAAAATTGGCGACAGACTCGGGTCTCTTCCTCTTGGTAACCACTCTAATAGCGTCCATCCTATCTAAATTCTCTAGTTTCATGTTAATTCCCCCTAAGAAAAGTCAGAAAGCTCTGACCAATCAGATACGTTTCGAGGTATTAGAAGGATTCATGTGTAAACACAATTTTTATGACATATTTTTCTTTATTTCCTGCTTTCAACACGTGATCATTTAATTATTATTTTAAACTTTCATTATTGTTTTTAATAGTCTCGCGCAAATACATTTTTTATTTGAGATAAAATATAATCATTTGCGCTTTTTTTGGCAACAATATAAAAAATGACTTTTTCAATAAAAGATTTTTTACTCGATTTTTAAGGATTTTTTGAGTTTTTATTGTCCTACCGTGATAATTTTTTGAATTTCTGAAAGCTTGTTATATTTCGCGTCTGGTGGTATGATTTTCGAATCCGTAGGATGGCTAGAAAAAAAGTAATCGCTCCCCAAAAAAGTCCCTAATAAAAAAGCGATGAGACTAACCCGGAATATCTACGCAGATTTTCATTGGTCCATTTTTAAGCCAAAACTTTTTTTTATATATAGAAGGATTACAATTACCGCGGCTAAGAAAGGAACGGTTTTAACGAAAGTTTTACTTTAGAATTTTTCATGTTAGTATATATACAAACTATTAAAGCTGAATAATGTTTTTATTGTCAACTTATTTTTCCCTTACAAATGTTTTAATAATTTAATTATAACAAACTGGTATAAAAGTAAAATTATTTGCAAAATATGTTTTAATTGGTGGTATTTTCCTCCAACTCCTTTATTTTCTTTTTGTAAAACCGCTTACATTTTTTTTTACAAACTATAATATGTATTATATTTTAAAAGCGTAAAAATAAGAGAAAAGATAATAAAATCAATTATAACTAAAAGTCTGTGTCTATTAAATATATTATTATTTAAAAAACGAAATATAGAATAACAGATTTTCAGTTCATAGGCTATCAAAGCCTGAGAGCTAACGTGCCCGCTGGTTATGTAAGTATGTATCTATGTATGTACGTATGCATGTATGTACGTGTGTATGTATGTACGTAACGCGATAACTATTGATAGAAATACCCGTTTTGCTTCAAATTTTGTTTATAGGTTCATTGTGATAAGGCGCTTCCCTGATTAGTTTTGGGGGTTCATTGGTTAAGTATAAAGGAAGAACGGGGGCTAATCCCCCTTTAATTTAGACAAATTGGTTTTTAATGCAGAATTATCCAACTTGCTTCAAATTTTGTATATAGATTCATTGTGATAAGGTGCTTCCCTGATTAGTTTTTGGGGGTTCATTGGTTAAGTATAAAGGGGAGAACGGGGGCTAATCCCCCTCCGTAATTTATTGTCGTTTTCTTTATTTTTCGAGGGCCATTATTCTTTGAAATAAGAGTGTAATATACAATTAGTGTGAATAGCCTGTGAGCTCAATGTTATCAATTCAACTGGGGACTTTTCTTTTATTCGTTTGTTTTAAGTAATCAAAGCCGGACTAACACCTAAAGTAATTGGAAGTTACTAAAGGGGGGGGGGGTAACGTTTTTGTGGAAATCCCGCATACCTCTCACGACACTAATGAAACAGCCGTCGAACGGAAAAAAAAAGCATCTCATAGAACATGAAATAGCTTGGAAGACGATAATTGTGCAGTTAGAAATTAAGAATCAAAAGTAAAAAAATAAAATATTATTCCGAGCATATTCTTATGCAATGTACCTTTTAACAAATTTAACTTAATTTAATATCAATTACATGTTCAATATAACATGGAAATCTGTCTTTTCGGATGACAGATTTCTGTTTACCACTAAACTGTTGTATCTCATGGTAAATTGTATTATTTTGAAATTTTCTCAGGACAATCACCTGTCAATTGTGCTACCTCTGCTAGTAATTACATTATATTATTGTAGAGACAATTTCTGAGATATATTTAAAATAAATCCCGTTTGAAAATTATTTTTAAAGACAAAATCAAGCTGTAGTTTTCAAGCGACTTTCATTCCAAAATGCAGTCGTTCATAAAAAATAATAAATAAATAAATAAATAAATAAAACACCATTTGGATTTTCAAATACATTTATAAATTTTAATCACCAAATTATCGCAGAAAAAAAAATTAAATAGCCTTTCGATTGGAAAATCTATCTTCTGTAAACTAATATTTATAAAAAAAAAAAAAAAAAAAAAAAAAAAATGGGGTGTCATATTCATGGAGATATTGTATCAATATGTGACATTTTCAAAGCGAATACCCAATTTGGACATCACATTTGGATTATTGAGAAAATTTTAATCCAGGATACCTAACGGTGATTCGGTGAAGTAGTTTAAGATTTATGCAGTTTTAAAGTTTTGAACTTATAATTTAAAATTCCTTTTTAATAATTGTAAAACAAACTACAATGCGTGTAGTTTTTTAAGCATAACTCAAAAGCTACTTGGCGGAATGAGTAATAATTTTCGATGTAAATATTTAAAGACTGACTAAATCAATTTCTGTTAAAAAATTATACATTTTAATACATATTTTTTCGAATATATATATATTTTTAAAAATTAGAAAATATGAAATAAATTCGAATGAAAAAAATATACACTGTAACTTTTAAAACTTTTAACACAAATCGATTTCTAGAAGCTTCAAAAGGAAATTAAAGAAGCTGTCAAACCAAAATTACAGATCATTTCACTAAGTAGGTTTTGAGTAACGCTTAAAAGGTTACACGCATTGCAAATTATTTTACAACTTTTAAAATCGAATTTAATATTAGAAGTTCAGAATTTTAAATCTCACATTTCCTAAACTACCACACCGAGTGACTTCCCGTTTGGCATGATATGATATAATATTCTAAAAAAATAGAAATATGATTCCAAAATTAAGTGTTCTTATTAAAAGTATCATAATTTAGTGCAATGTATTTATTTAAGCCTTTATAAAAATATAAATTGAAAGAAGACAGAATACGCAATCGAAATACAATTTTCATTTTTTTTTTCTAACGTTTGGTGACTAAAATGTGCGGGGAATTCACTCTTTTTTGGTCTAATGTATATTTTTCTAATATTCGTAGATGTAACACTTTAATTAATGCAATTTTTAGAAGTAATATATGAAAGATTATAGTGAAAGCGAAAGCGCATCTCACTTCTGCCACCATCATACACTTCAATTACATCAGGAAAAAGGTAGAAACATATTTCTGGCAGTTAATTAAAAGCCGACAAAACATACATATCACAACCGGTTTTTGGCAGTTTTCCAAAGCTGGTCAACAGATTTCTTATGGAGGCGATGGAAACGTCCTTTGGGAAAGAAAAAGTAATTATTCCTATTGGAACGAATTGGCGGCAATAAGATATTAATATGAATAAATATATATGTGCCTTGAAATATGAATGCAGTTGTACATTATTTTTTATCTTAAAATATATTTTGGCGGAAAGTATGTATATCGACCGAAGTATAAGCGAAAAAATGGAGCGACTATATCAGAATTATGTCCATAAAAATAACGATATTTAACAATCTCCAAGATAATAAAGATTTTATGTTTTTTACAAGAAATACAATTTAATCAAAGATACTTTTAGAAAATAAGATTCATTTAGCTTTCTCTTTTTTTTTTAACACACAAAGTGTTTGTAAATTCGGTTTGTCTGTCTCTTTTTATGCTCTAATTCGCATAAATATACTCGGATTGCCATGTAATTCATATATGTTATTCACATTTACCATTGCATGTTCGGAGTTTAAAATGAAGTGTGTAGCATTTATAGTTGGTTTGCAGGGACACTCCATTTCATTATGGTATATGGGGAAAAATCGTTTTGAATGTATTTTAAAATGTTATTCTATATCAAACAGATTGAAATAGATATACATCACTGAGGAACATTACAATATTCTTATTGTTGAATGTGATTTGCATAGCACACGTGTCGTTCATTTACTGGAACACACAAAATATTCAGTTACACTACTGTGTATGAGCAATAATTGCTGGCAATGCGTCTTCCGTTGTAGTATGCATTTTTAAATTTAAATAATTTTTACATTGTCCTTGTTGTGTATAAATTTTATAGATGATATAAATGGTTATGAAAAAAAAAATTCTTTTTATTGACGGAAATTACTGCAGATGAATTATCTACCGTGTTATGCGTATTGTAATTGAATCAAATTTTAGCCTACTATGTAGTATATATACAAATCTAAAGATTATATAATTCACAAACCAATTTTAATACTTTTCTGACTATAGATGGTAATTACTGAAATTGAATTTTCAAATGTGTTATGCGATTTCAAATTGTTTATGTAACGCGTTTGTTTACGTAATTGTTTATTTAACGCGTTTGTTTACACGTAATTGTTTATTAAACCTGGAGGTTTTGTTACAGTTTTCTGAATGTACTGGAAAATGTTTCATAATCTATGCTTAACGAATGATCTTTCATTCGCTTTAGTTAATATTTAAAGTATTGTTACATTTAATATTCTTACTCTCAAAATACTATTAAAGCCCAATCACGCACCAAATCTGCTAAAATGTATTGAAAAATATCAAAACCTTACTCAAGGCAAAGTTATAAAGATATTTATAACTGCCAACAATGAAAAATTAGTCTAAAGTCCATAAAATAATGTTAAATGTAACCTATCATAATCTTTCAAAACAAGCATGAAATTCTACCCTTTATTCTGCACAAACAGAGAATTCTCCCCAAAAATGGCAAAACAAATTTATTTCACAATTCCGTGTGTTTTACCGTTTGAGGATGTTTAAATATTTTTATGATATATTTTTATTAGTCATAATATTAGGGAATTGTGGACATTCCAATAAAGAAATTTTTCTTTTCATTTAACAGCTCTATAATTTATGTCTAACAGCAAACGGGCATTTTGTAACTGCATATAACTATGTTTTGAGATAAAATGTATGAACATTTTCTGTGCTAATAAAAGCTTTTTGAAGAGAAAGAAAAACGAAGAAATTCGTATTATAAAAAGGCTCCGTGCTACTTCTCAATATTTGAAAATCAATGATTATTTAAATTCAGTTTCTAAAAGTAAGAACAATTGTGTATTCATTTTGATTTTCATCAATTATTTCAAAAAATCATAAAAATATTTTTCGTATGTTTGGTAAACTTTCCGAATTTCCCCCTTTAATTTTCCATTTGGTAATTATAATTTTGTTAATTGTTTGTTATATATACGGATAACTATATGTATATAAAATAGAAAAACATTTAAGGTATATAACAAATTAGAAATTAATTGGAAGAAAACTATTTCGCATGGGACATTTTAAACATTGCGTATAGGAGAGATTTTAAACCTGCATAAAACATGTTAAAAATATGATGTGATTTAACCATGCTCAGGCTGATTATTCTATTCTAATAAAATAATTTTCACTCAGTGTGCGTCTGTTGGCGATGGATAGGAAAATGTATCCCGGTCTGAAAATTAGTCTGAGGATAATCCAATGCAGTCAAAATCTGAGCACCTGAAGCTCAGATTTTTCATTTATTGGTAATTAGCCGATATATTAATTAAAAACTCTTACAAAGCTAATTTGTTTCTGCAAATGGTCAAGATGCACGCGTACCGGTCCGCATAAAACAGAAAAACCAAAGGCTTTTTTTTTTTTTTTCATTTGTCATAACTTCCATCTGTCAAAGCATGCAGAATACAGAAAAAAGGATTACATACTAATAAATTTCTTACTTTTACGTTTTAAATGCCGCAATCAGTTGAAAAATATATTGTTTTCAATCCTTTGAAAAATAAATCAAAAAGGGACTTTTTCTCTCTTTCGGCAACGTGACGCACCCCCTAAGTGTTGGATTTCAGAGATGTCAATCCACAAAAATACCCGTTTAAAGCTGAGACTTTTTTTTTTTCGACCGTGCAATCAGTTTTGAAAAAAAAAAAAAAAAAAAAAAAAGAGTTAAACACTTTCGAAAAAATTTTCTACTGCAAGTCACTTCGCGCCTCCCGAAGACGATTTCCTTTTCTTCGCTACAAATAACTAACTAAACGTTGGTATTTCGACACAATCATTTTAGTATATCCAGAACGGATTAACATCACCTATAAAAATTTCGAGATGTTCTAACGAGTAGAAACACTTAAAAAAAATAAACAAAATCTGAGAAATTTTCGATAAAAACGCTAAAATGTTGTCTGTTTCTGCGCAGCTTCACTCGGTTTCGGGATTTGTTTTCACTACTAAATATTCATATTTTTGCACGATATTTTAAAGAAGGCTTGGATACAATTATATTTATAGCGGATTAAAATTTCAGAGAGTTCGGACTATAAGAACTATTTTCTTTTTGTTATGCTTTGACATTCGAAATTTTGACGGAGATTGCTTTGAGACCTATAAGCTACAAGGATGTTGTCTCGAATGATCCATATTTTTCATTCACAGAAATACATACAGGACTTTGGCAAATTACATAAATCTTCTTCTCGAGGACGGGATAGCCACTAGAAAGTAGACATCACTGAAGACACGCACACAATGACATCCATTCCTTACCAGCATTCGAACACGGGCCCTCACTGTGACATTCGCCTTCGCTACCAACCACGCTGCCGTGCCGGCTTTTGTTATGTTAAAAATCCCAACGCGAAAAGGCCCACCGTGGCTGAGTGGTCAAGGCATCACACCGCTAATCGCTTGCTAGTGTAGGTAGGAGTGTATAGGTTCAATAACGCTGGCTCCGTTGCACACTCTTTGTGGAGATCTCGGCTGTATTTCTGTGTGTTGTGAATTTTCTTGTGTGCGCTACATCGTTCTTGTATATATTGACGATGACTTATAAGCGGGCGCTTGACGCAAAGCACACAGGTCAGATATATGTTAAAATATATGATATATGTTAATAAAATGTCAACGGCCAACGCGAAAACAACAACAACAACAAAAAGAGAAGAAAACATATATCTTTTACAACTAGATACTGATATTTTTTCACGAATTTTTTACACGGTTAGCAAAATTGTTATATTTCTAACAGATAAAAATTTCAAAGAGATCGGACAACAAGAACTGTTAAAAAATGGGAAAAAATAGAAACGTGAAAAAATAAGAAAACAAGAAAATTGCTTTTTACCAGCTCTTTTACAACTAAATATCAAAATGTTTTTGCGAATTTTTCATTTTTCAATGTAAATTAATACATTAGCGTGTTAAAAATGTATAATCATACAAATGTTAGGTTTATTTAAGTTTATTATTATGGGTCCGTTCAACGCCGGGTGGGTCAGCTATTGCTGAATACTTAAAACCCATCAAAGAAAATATTTAATAAAACATTGGTCTATTTTGGCTAGAAAATATTAATTTTATTAATCAAAATTCACCATCCCTGATATGGGATATTCATTAGTCGAATGAAAATCGAATCGAAGGGACTAAAATGAACATAACGTCTAGAGTTCAAATTTAATAATCTATACTATTAAAAACCGTTCGCGTATCTATCTATGTAACCTCAAAAACTCGAAAACCACAGGGCACAGGGCTAGGAAATTTTGCACACGGATAGCTGGTAGGGGGCCCATGAACGATCGTGGCAAAAAATTCGAAAATTTTGAATAGATTTTTGATAGATTAAATATTAATTAAAATCTATCCGCAAAGAGATCTCATCAAAAATACGCTTTTTTATTTTCGGTTGGTTGGTTGTATCCAAAGAAGTAATTAAATAAATCAAGGTAGGGATGATTGCAATTCCCAGTCGAGTGTTTAAAATCGATGGATCAGAGATTATATGAGATGTAGACAATCCACTTAATTATTGACCGTTGCCAAATGCTAAAAACTTAATTTAAAAAGATTTTATCGACTTAATGAATGATAATTAGCTGGGTTTAAGGTTTTTTTTACATGACATATATTAGTATGATAGAGATTATTAATACAGATAACTTTATTTAACAGATTATTTGTTAAATTTGCGGGGGATAGGGAGGGATGGGGGTAAACGACTTCTTATTAAATGTCAAATTTATTTTACTTGACCGCGCGCCACCTGGCGGCGGCTTTTTCATTAATTGACCCTCCTTATTAATAAATCCAAATCTACTGCTCTGATTCCAACAGAACTAATTAATTTTAACAAATTTAATTTTTTTAGCTTAACCCGTAACGTTTAATCGTTGTTTTCTATAGATAATGCCACTATTTTAGAATAACAGTTTTTATAAAAATTAAATTTATGTTCCTAATAAAGGTACAGAGCCCGTATTCAATTTATGCATACCAACACTCAAAGTTAGTGATTTGTTGTTGAGCACTTGAACGCGCGCCTCCTCGCGGACCCTCCCTCAAGGTTTTTTCCCTCTAACTGTGCTTTATTTTCAGAACTCAGATAATTATGTTCCGAACTTCTCCAAACCACTTCAATTTTGCTAAATTATCATAAAAATCAGTATTCATAGATTCAAGATGTATTTCTAGAAAACAACTACCAGTATTTTCGAATAATAGTATAAGCCAAATTTCAAATTTACTTCCTAGCTTAACCAAATGAATCAATCTTTAAAGATGCATATAGAGGTTCTCCTAATTTATCATTTGCTGAAAGGCACTTGAACATCCCACTCCGGCACCTCCCTCAAGTTTTTTTGTCTACCCTGTTTCCATATCTCAGCAACTAATTTTTCGATTTCAGTCAACTGGTTCCAAACATCATATTTAACTTAATAATCAACGTCTATATTATTAAAATAAATTTATGAGCAGCGCGTACCCCTATTTCCGAATAACAGTCTAATACAAATTTCTAATAAAGTTCCTAGCTTAACCAAACGAACGAATCTTTAAAGATGCATAGTTGTCCTCCTAATTAATTATTTACTGAAGTAAACTTGAACATCCGCTCCTCCGCGGCGCATCCTTCAAGGTTTTTCCTCTAACTATGTCCCGTTTCCATAACTCAGCAACTATCATTCCGATTTCAACGCAAGTGATTCCAAACATTGTAATTAACTTAATAGTCACCCTCTATAACATCAAAGTAAATTTATGAGTAGCAGCTACCACTATTTTCGAATAATAGTTTAATCCAAATGCGCAATTAAGTTCCTAGCTTAACCAAATGAACAAATTTTTTAAAGATGCATAGTGGTCCTCGTAATTAGTCATTTTCTGAAGGACACTCGAAAATCCCCTCCTCCCCGACCACCTCTTTCAAGGTTTTTTCTCTAACTATGCCCCGTTTCCACAACTCAGCAACTATCTTTCCGATTTTAACGCAACTGATTACAAACATTATAATTAACTGAATAGTCACCCTCTATAACATTAAAGTAAATTTATGCGTAGTAGTTACCACTATTTCCGAATAAAGTTTAAGCCAAATTTGTAATTAAGTTCCTAGATTAACCAAACGAACAAAATTTTAAAGATTCTCCTAATTAGTCATTTTCTGATGGACACTTGAACATCCCTTCCCTCGGGCACCCCAGCAAGGTTATTTTCTCTAACTGTGCTTATTTCATTAACTCGGCTAATAATGTTCCCATCTTCTAAAAACCAGCTCACTTTTGTAGCACGTCTACTATACTGTGTCGTAGGCAGCGGAAACCTGTGTCAAAATTTCGTTCGGAAGGAGGTTTGTTTAGAACAGAATGCTCCCCTGGCGGTGAAAGGTGGAAATAAAAGATTTTCCTGAGTGTACGAGCATGTCCGGTATACGGTGCCGAAGCCGTCGGAGACCCGAGCCAGAGTTTCGTTTTTTAAGAGATTTACGTTTATTACACTTGCCCGGTCAACGCCCGGCGGATCAGGTAGAATAATCTACCCTATTAAAATCTATGCACGTATATAAATCTATGTAACCTCAAAATCTCGGGGGCTCAGGGCTACGAAATTTGGCACACGGGTTGCTGGTAGGGGGCCCATGAACGATTGGTTAAAAAAAAAAATCGAAATTTTTAAATAGATTTTTTTTGACGAATTTTTGTCATTTTTTATGTTTAACCCGTAATCGCGCAAGTTCTAACCAGTTCTAAATGTTTGCTGCAATGTGAGATATGCATATTATGGGCGCCACGCTGCAGTACTAAGAAACTGTAGCGGATATTATACGATAATTATTTACCTCTCATGGAAATAATTAGAGCTTATTTAATTGCGCTTAACTATTACCTTTTTTTAAAAAATAAAGAAGAACATTTTATCACAAACATCAACAAAACTTTTTATTATACTTATTCCCTTATTTCAACGATATCGTTTTATCATCTGCTGCCATAGCAACATGATAAATTTAGTTTCATTAAAAAAAAATGCACAGTAGTAGAACAATATTTTTCTAAATCGTATATTTATTGAACAACTCAATACTTTAACAGGAGAATTAAATTCATTTTATTCACATATTAGAATTAAATTCATGAACTCCCGTGCGTAGAACGGGTTAAACTGCTAGTACTGAATAATATATTGGGAGGTGATGCAATATCATTTCTAGCAAAGCGATTACTATATTTTACAAAACAAACATTTAATACCGTAAAATTGAAACATTAAGACGCTATTCGACGTATTACTTATGAACTTTTACATATGACGAAAACGATTTCTTTGTATCAGTTTAAAACTTAAAAGAGTTCAAACAATGCATGCGCTGGCTAAGTAACTTTATCACGAATTAGCCGAAATAATCCCCTTAAATAAATCGTAATCGTTCAGAAAGAAAAATCATTTGAAATACGGGGTGAACCAAAAGTTCGTTAAAACTTTAAAAAATCATAAGAAAGGAAGAAATTGTGATAAAGAAGTGCGGTTTGCAGGAAAGGGCTCACAAGATAATCGGATTTTTTTAGCAACCAAAAACATTTTATTTAAAAAAGTAACCTGTAGATGGCGCTAACATGCGAGAGATTCAGCAGAATTATGCAAATGAATCCTGCAATAAAAGAGTAGGATACACGAGGCTTTCTCATTCGCTTTCAGAATGTTATCATTACCCGATCAAGCGTTGTTGGTGAAGTTGTTGTATTTGAACGGAGAGTCAGGAACTGTTGAGTTGCGAAAATTTCGCACGGCGAAAAGACTGATAGCAAAAAATGTGGTCTGGAGGCAATCTTGAACAACTGTTATTCCAAGAATAAATAGATGGAGCGTACTGTTGTCATGTCCATTGTGTTTCGGGTAGTCAGCGCCCTCTACCAGTGACATTTTTAACAAAATTTTTTTGCTGCTAAAAAAAGTCCAACTACTTTGTGAGCCCTTTCTTGCAAACCGTACTTTTTTATCATAATTTCTTCCTTTTTTATGATTTTTGAAAGCTTTAACGAACTTTTGGTTCACCCGGCATTTTAGCATAGATCAGGTGATTTCTATAAATCTTGATATATGCCTGATCTTTATATGTGAAAAAATACAAACGTTTCTTGTGTGCAAGTACCGTGTTTACGTTAAAATCAAGATAATCTTCTTTCATTGGTTAAAGTTTGATAACTTTTCAGCATTTATCTAGGAAATTATATATGACGATAATGATACGTAAATATTTTTTTTACTCTCTGCAGACCTCATATGGGAATAATAAGGCTGACTGTGCTTACCAAAAACAATAAATGTGTTGAATATTTCTAAATCTTTAATGCAAACATATTTATCTGATTTATTCACGAAAGCTCTATTATTATTTTATTTTAAGAACTTTATTTCAAAATCTAAGCATTAGTTTAAATATCTCATTACACCATCTTAAATGAAAACGAATGGAATCTTAATTAATGAAAATAAAAATTCCAAAATCTGTAACATTTCAGTAAATTTCTAAAATAAAACTTTTGTAAAAACAACAAAGTGAAATTTTCAAATTTTAATCGTGGACAAGTGGATTAATTTTAATATTTTAAGAAGAGGAAAACACAAGAAAAAAACTTTTCATATTTATCACTTCTACTGCTGCAATGCATTTTCCTAAATTATATTATTAAGAAAATAATTCTTATCATACTTATTAAACTATTAAAATATGAATTACATTATCTTTCGAAATTCAGAAGTTTTAGAGTATAGTACACATTTAATGAGAAATATCAGTCTACTGAAAATTAATTCTGTCAGAATAAGCCTATTATGATCTGAAGCGTGCCATATCTCTCGTGTAATTCCATTTAAGTGATATCATGTGAAACTGCAGCAAGATGTTCATGACTGTTGCAATATTATATGAATGGAATATAATCAGAAATTCCACTTTAATTGTTAGTATATAATATATCTGAACGTGATGGTTGTTACGTGATTAATTTAAAAATATTTTCTTATTCTTAAACTTCGAAATCTGCTTTTTTTATCATCTTTATATAACTTAATAAATAATTCATTTTATACATTGGTTATTAATTTGAAAGGTTTTTAGCATTTCCATCCGTAATAATAATAAAATAACATTACAAATAAGAGATTAAGGAGTGAATTAGGAAACAAGAGTAACTGGAAACAATGTAAAATATTTTTTCTAGACTTGTCAATCTAATATGTTTCTTAATTTTACTCCATTTTGGTAATACCGTTACAACAGCAACAACAAAATAAATCTTCTTCTATCTAGAATGCATTACTGCGTCATTATGCATTGCAGAGTCTTATGATGAATAAAATTCTGGATGTATTAAGAAGTATTTACTATTGTAGAACCTTAGACAATGCATTACTGAGAAATTAAATATGCATTGCACAGTGTTATGATGAACAAATGTTTGGATGTATTAAGAAGTATGTAATGATGTAAAACCTTAGAGAATGCATTTTTGAGACAGGATGCATTGTACTTTTTTCGATGAACAGATTTCTGGAGAAATTAAGAAATGTGTAATGGTGTATACCTTCGAAAATTCATTACGGTGACGTTATGCATTCCACATTTTATGATAAAGTATTTTTGAATATATTAAGAAGTATGCAGTCGTGTAAAACCTTAAGAAAGCATTACTGATATATTATGCATTACACATTTTTGATGCACAAATTTCTGGACAATTCGCGAAGTGTGACATGCTGTATAACCTTACAGGTTGCATTATTCAGACATTATGCAGTGCACATTTTGTGATGAACAAATTTCTGGATATACGAAAAAGTGTGAAACAGTGGTGAAATAGTCTTTGAAAATAAATTACTTAGACATTATGCATTTGCATATTTTTTGACACATAAATTTTTGGAAATATTAAGAGGTGTGCAATGGTGTGGAACCTTAGAGAATAATTTCCTCTTTCTTGCAGGGCAGTCTCTAATATTAACTTTGATTTTTTTTATATCTACATTGTTGCATTTGTGTCCAACGTCCAACGAATAATGGTGTTCTTCTTTGTTTGCATTGGTCTCCATAGAATAATGGCGTCATCCATTGTTTGCAAACAGAAGAAATGCCTCCGTGCTTTCTTCAATGTTGCCGTACCTATACGAAACTAAAGAAGCGATCTAAATTTAATTTAATCATATCCTTCTTAATGCAAATTAAAGGTTTTTGTTTCACAATTCCGACCTCTCTAACAGTCTAGAATAAGCGGTCATACAATTGGTATCAGACAAATAGATTTAAATTGATATGCAAGTAAATTTATAACTGAATTTATATTTTTCATTGTATTTTCAGTCACTTTGTTTGAGTATTTTTATCAATAAAAATATTTCTAAATAGTATACTAAGTTGTAGACTCTAATGTTGTTTATTAATATGAGATTTAAAAGACAGGAGATTTTAAGTTTAAAAAACAGAAGAATACACGAACATATTTTTAAGAATGTTGTTTTATGAGTTTCTTTAACAAGCCATTCTCTTAGATATTCTTGTAAGTCGTAGGTAATGAAATGCGATAGATGTTTTTCAAGAAAAATAAATCTTTGGGGACAATAATATATTCGTCTCCAACAAAAGGTGTTTTACTTATTTTTTTTCTTTAAAAAAATAAAGGAACTTCAAAGAAATACGTACTTTGACATATTATCAGCTCACAGGCTACCAAAGCCTGAGAGATAATGTGCCCGTAAGTTCTGTATGTCCGTACGTAACACGATAACTCTTGATAGAAATATCCGATTTGCTTCAAATTTTGTATATAGGTTGATTCTGATAAGGCGCTTCCCTGGTTAGTTTTGGGGGTTTATTGGTTAAGTATAAAGGGGGAACTAGGGGCTAATCCGCCCCTTTAATTTAGATAAATGGATTTTTCATCCAGAATTATCCGATTTGCTTCAAATTTTGTATGTAGGTTCATTGTGATAAGGCGCTTCCCTGATTAGTTTTGGGGTTAAATGGTTAAGTATAAAAGGGGAAAGGGAGGGGGCTCATCCTCTCCCCCTTAATGTAGATAAATAGATTTTTCATGTAGAATTATCCGATTTGTGACAAATTTTGTATATAGGTTCATTGTAATAAGGCGCTTCCCTGATTAGTTCTGGGGGTTCATTGGTTAAGTATAAAGGGGGGAACGGGGACTAATCCACCTTCTTAATTTATTGTCGATTTCTTTATTTTTCGAGGGCCATTATTCTTTGAAATAAGACTGTAATATACAATTAGTGTGAATAGCCTGTGAGCTCAATGCCATGAGTTTAACTAGGGACTTTTCTTTTTTATTCGTTTTTTTTTTCTGGAATCAAGCCTGACTAACACCTAAAGTAATTAAAAATTACCGAAGTAGCACAAATTGTTTGGGCCTACATTATATAATTTTTGGCAGATTTTTTTCCACTTAGGCTTACAGTAAAAAATGTCCATATTGCCGTACCATTTACCAAGAAAGGCCCAACAGTGGCTCACTCGTTAGCTGCTCAGAATCCTGTTCTGATACGGTCCAAATTCAAGGGGCTTCTATACCTACCGTTTCCCAACTGTTACCTAATCCTACCTGCAATGACGTCCCTCATTACATATTCCCTTATTATTTTGAATTAGTTATTCCCCTCTAATTTCAAAATTTATTTAATTTATTTTAAATTTTCTTACACATTAACAACTGAAAAATTAACTTTGTTTAACTTCTACTTTTTCAGTCTATTAAATTTTAATATCCATTTTATTCGGTGTAGATGTACTTCTTTTTCCTTACGCATTTATTTTAACATCCCAGTTATCATTGCATCGTCCTGCAAAATAAAATAACAGAATGTAAACCACACCAATACGCTGCCAGTTGAATTTCTTCCTTCCTCTTACCACGCGTCAGCTTTCGTAAAAAAAAAAAAAATTATTATTTCTCCAGACTTAAATCCAACCTTCCTTTCGCAAGCGAACGTTTGATAATCATTTCAGCTATAATGTAACATATTTGTCTAATTTTTGTAAGTATTATATCTATGTTCTAACCTACTTTCATGAGTCCATTCCAATTTAATTATTCGAGACAAAATTATTTTTGTTCGTATGGTCTTTATCGGCACCATACTAATCTGAAAATTGTACAGCTGCCGTTTGCCCACGCACTTAAGCTGGGAAAACCAATTTTTCATATAATTTATTTTATTCAACAAATACTTTGTTCCTTTGCATGCTCCTCGCCAAATGCACAAAGCATTGGCGAAATAATAAACTAACCGCACGCTCAAAAATAAACTTGTTAATGTGTTTGAAGAACTTTGCTATCCAAATTCTCTCCTCTGCATCTGGTGTAATAATTATCTGAAACTGCTTAACTCCTCTTCAGTGATCCTCCCTGTATATGCAAACCTGTTAAATTGGTGTCAACTGCAATAAAAGTCCTTCAGTTGATTAAAAAGAAATAACTGTCTCTCTTACTTATTACTCACGAAATACTTTGTTCCTTCGCATGCTCCTCGCCAAATTCACAAACCATTGGGGAAAAAGTAAAGTAACTGCACGCCAAAAAATAAAGAAGTTAATGTGTTTGAAGAACTTTGTCATCCAAATTATCTCCTCTGCATCTGATGTAATAATCATCTAAAACTGCTAACATCTTCTTCAGTGATGCTGCCTGTATATGCGAACCTGTTAAATTGGTGTCAACTGCAGTAAAAGTCTTTCAGTTGATTAAAAAGAAATAACTTTCACTTTTACTTATTGCTCGAGGATCTACACAATCTATTTCAGCGTCTTTGAACTTCTACAATTACATCTCTTAAAATCGCAATATTCACAACCTTCATGCAACCAAATATCAATACCACACTACCATTTCCAACTCTAACCTTTTCAATTTGTTTGTCCATTGCTAACGATGGACAAAGAATATGTGGTACTTAAATTACCCCATATAAGTTTTTGAACCTTAGCTTTATTTCAAATTCAATTCCAGATACCGACAAGCTCGTAAATAATATGCTTAATATATTATACTTTAAAATTTTCTATCTATGATCCAAATTGTAATCTACCATATACATAAATGCCATCAAATTTTTATGTTATGCTGTGTAAAAAGGATGTGCTAAAAACTAATATTCTAAAACTTTGAAGTGATGCAAACATAGTTCTTAAACAGTTAATTTATTTCAGTTTTTGAAAGGAATCTTCTAGCTATGGTTGCTTTCTTAAAATTATATAGGAACTCCCCATAAAATATTTACCAGCCAATTTGTAATCTTTAACTAAAATAATTAGAGTAACAGACTATTTTAGGATGTATCTAAACAATTTATAGAGAATATAGTTTTATTTTATTTTACTATTCCCTAAAACATAACTCTGGGTTACTTGAGGTTGTTATTGTGGTAATATATAAAATGTAAAAAATATATGTGTTTAGAAACAAAAAAAAACTCCAAAGTAATTTTGAAAATGCTGTTATATGCGCTAGTTCAATGCTTGATCCTCACAGGAATTCTTCTTGTTCTAAAGCAAAGAAATGTAGAATCGCGATTTTCACAAAAAGAAATGAGCTTCAAACAGAAAAATATATTCATTTTTAAAAAGTATAGTGATTTTGGTTCCAAACAAAAAAAGTATAGTGATTTTGTTTTCAAACAAAAATAAAAGTATGGTGATTTTGTTTTCCGAAAAACAAAACAAAAGAAAATATATTAAAGAAACATATACTCTTACAATGCCTGAAACAAATCTGACTTGTACAGGAAGAAAATTAAAAACAAGCAATTGATTTCAAAAAAGGATAAGATTGCAAATTTCCTTACGCAAGATTTACTTCGAATTATATATTCATACAAAGAACTACAAGAAAGTAATTTTGATAATTCTGTTTTATGAGCTTGCTTCAACGTGGCATTCTCATAGGAATCCTTCTAGGTCGAAGGTAATGGAATATGCTAGAGATTTTTAAAAAAAATTGAAATTGGAAAAAAACCTTAGTCGTCTGCAAATTTTTTTTCAAACAAACATAACAAATTTAAAATAAAACATACGCTTAGAAAAGTGTTGTATTATTTTTCTCGTTAACAACGCTTTATTTGAAATTTGATATCAGATTTAGATGCGTCGCTAATTGGTATGCTTGTTGTTATATAGAGAGTTTGGATTTTAAGTATTATCCTAATTATATTCTAGAAGATCTATTCCCAAACTTTGCTGCTACGCAACCCACTTTAAAGTTTGAAAATTATTTCGCGACACACCTAATGTGGAGTTATGGAAAGTTCTGTATAATCTTGCTACCAGTATATCTACTACTGCATACATGATACATGGAGTACTGCTACATACTACAGAGAGTATTGTATAATAAATTTTTATAATCTATTCTACTGATAAGGTGAACATTTACGCAAAGCCAACGTACAAGAACAAAAAAATTTAAAAAAGCAATTGATTAAAAAAAAGCATAAGATTGCAAATGCACTTTTCTTACGCAACCTTTACTTCGAATTCTAATTCAAAAAAAGAACTACATGAAAGTAATTTTGAGAATTCTGTTATATGAGCTTGCTTCAACACGAAATTTTCATAGGAATTCTTTTGTGTCTAAGGTAATGAAATAGGTTAGATATTTTCAAAAAAGAAATGAGATTTAAAAAAAAAATTGCATTAGTTTAAAAAAAAAAAATTCAAACAAACATAAGAAACTTAAAATAAACATACGCTTACAAAAGTGTTGTATTATTTTATTTTCTCGAAATATTGGACTACTGTAGGAAATAATTAATCCCTTTGCTACCAGTGTATCTACTACTATATACATGCTACATAGAGTAATTTTGTCTGCTAGTGAAGAGGTGAATAATTATAGAATTTATAAATATATCAAACATTAAACTCATTGCAAATACACTTTTTTCATCCAAGATTTATTT
This sequence comes from Maratus michaelseni, assembly GCA_963931845.1. Taxonomy (NCBI): domain Eukaryota; kingdom Metazoa; phylum Arthropoda; class Arachnida; order Araneae; family Salticidae; genus Maratus; species Maratus michaelseni. The sequence continues at coordinate 297,163,354 of OZ007589.1, read as the reverse complement.
GGAATTCTATTTCAAAGAAAAGAAATTGGCTTAGACCAGAATAGTCTGCAAAAAAGTATAACAACATCTTTTTTTCTCAAACAAAGAAAAGAAACTGAAAAAGAAAGAAAACAAGCTCTTACAAACATCTTTTATTTGATTTCTTGTCAACCTGTGTAACACAGATGGTTAAAAACCATTAATGTTTTAAAACAAAAGTTTAAAGATGAATGAAAATATCCTTTTTTTCCTTACCCATACTTTATTTGGAATTGATATCAGAATCCTAGGCGTCGCTAATTAGTATGCTGGTTGTTATGTAGTTCCAAGTACTTTAACTATTATCCAATTTATATTCTACAAGTTCCCAAACTTTACTGTTACGTAGCACACATTAAAGTTTGAAAATTATTTCGCGGCACACATAATGTGCAGGTGTGTAAAGTTTTGCTTAATCTTGCTTCTAGTGTATCTACTACTGTATACATGTTACATAGAGTAGAGGAACTTCGAATATTATGGAATATTATTTACATTTGGCGTAATACAACATCCCTATATTGTTTAAAACCCGAAAACAGAATACAATAACAAACTTCCACTATCTCCGAATAGTTTTTATAGACAAAAATCATTTCACAAAATGTCATCACTTGCAAACAAATAATAATAATAATAAACGTATTTTGAGGGTATTGGGAGATAGTCTGGAAATATTAAACAGGGGGATTAAAAATGAAGAAAACGAACAAAATTTGGTAAAATACATATGCAATGGTATCAGGAGAACATGATCAAAATATAGTGTCTAGATAGTCAGCCATTATGCCCCAGTTCATACTTCCCAGTGCATAAATCACAAATATAAGGTTATGTCTTTGCGCCACCATAATCATGGAGTATTATGATATACTAGCAGACTACGTCCACTGCGCTGGTCGGTTTTCTCCAAAAGAACCTTGAATCAAACGAAATATATCGGTGAATTTAACCTTGTATTTTAAAGTAATCTGTATCTTTTATCTGGGATATCCTAAAATAACATAAAAACGGATACTGATTTCACTAAGTTATGTTTTTTAATACGGTTTATTATTACGTTTACACTTTATTACCTACCGTTTTCCATTGATTTATATGTTTTATAGCTACATTTGTTAATAACGCGAATTAACCTATATTATTCACAACTAAAAAGAAATGATGTATCTAGTATTTGTCGAGAATTAAATGAAAATCATGCACTCGTGACATCATAATTCACTTTTATATTTTAACAGAATAATACGGTTACTATAATTTGTGACTCGTGCTGACACATTGTTGTTATTTTTATTTTTTACGCGTGAAGCTTTCACTATGGTACTCCATTGTGAAATTTGGTAATTTTTGAAATTCGATATTTGAAAAATGGCCTAATCAGTGCATTTGAAATGTATATGAAGAAAAATACAATTTTTTACCTTTCTAACGCAGTTTGTCTAACAATTTTCTGACAAATACTTTTCGAGCAATTAATTTTTTCAGTAACTTCAAACGTTTCATTTTCCGAGATAATTCTGTGGCAACGATTATCGAAAATCCCAGTCGTCAGCAACGCATACTTTTTATTAAAGAGGATTGATATTCCGTATAACCGGATACTGTCGGTTTCGGGAAAAAATATTCTACGTTGTTGGTGTAAATCGAAATCTAAGAAACGAGTATTACATTATAAACTGTTAGTATTTTGGTGTATATTATGCTTTATTTCAATATAAAATTATTACTTCTAATAAGGAAAAAAATATTGAAAAATTAACTCCTGAAACTTTCCAAAGACAAAAAACAAATATTTATTCACACAACGTGCCCTGACGCAAAACGACGAACAGCGCGTTCCGGGGGGCATTCTGAAAACGTTCTTATGTAGTTTATGAGATTCCTGCTTGGTGACGGCACTTTACCAATCTGAAATCTTGGTATTCCATATCACCCGGCTATGTAATAATACCATATTTATTAAAAAAAGACATATTAAAAACCATTGCCATGACAAAGTTTTATTCGGACAAGATAATCTACATCAGGGTACTAAACTGTACAAAGTGTAATAAAATACGAATTTATTTATTAATATATATATTTTTTTTTCAATATGTTTTCCTTTAAAGTTGTAACATATTGTTAACTGCGTTATATATTTGTTGAAAATAAAATTAATTATATATTTTTGAATACCAAATTGATCGTTCCTCAAACCACCAAAACATCGCCCACGTTCTTCTTGTGGGTCGCGATAAAGTTTGAAAACTATTGTCCTACACCATACACTAATGGCCAAAATTATGGAAAAAGTTTGGTAAAAGTGTTTTTTTCAAGTTTTATGGCTCCTAACGCTAAATTTTTCTTAAAAGACTAATTACTACTGGAAAAATAATTTAAAAACAATTCTTCAATACAGTTTGTTCATTTAAAATTATTTTACGAAAATTTAGAGCCAAAAGATCAGTAAATGGCAGTTAAACTTTGTTAGGTTAATGTGAATTATTTATTTTTTATTTGAATGATGGCAATTTATATAAATATTTGGAGTGACAGGGAAATTTTGTTTTGTTTGGGAAATAATCAATCAGGCTTAGGATAATATTACAACTATTTATGTGATACATTGATACTGATAGACTACAGATACATTGATACTGGTTATCAAGTTCGTAATGTTCTATATTTCAATTATTGAGCTAATAACCCTTAATAAAAATAATAAATCTTCTTAAATATTTGATTAAATGTCCAGAAAGCGATGCATAATAGTACTGTAAAATGTAAAACGCAACAATTTAAAAAAAAAGTTTAAAAACAATTTGGAAGAAAATTAAACAATTAACCAATTCGCAAAAACATAAGGTGCACGAGAGAAACTAATTGTTGAAGAATAAAAATCTTGTGTTTAGGGGAAAAAATCATATCAGTGTATACAAAATGAAATGTCGCACTGTAATGTGGTGATGAAGATTAATACAGTTCTGTGTAGACTGCATTATTAGGTCTAAGTGGTATAATTGCGTGGAAAACATTTTTATCACCCAAACAAAAGTTGAAAAAATTGAAGTGCACTAAAATTCATTTTAGATAGACCGAGAATTAGCGGAACTATATTGTTTGGGGATATGAGACAAAAGTATCTACATTTGATTAAGATAGCATAATATATGCAACCGGAGGAATCGTAAAAGACTTGCATACCGTTAATATACACATTTATGGTTTTACTTCAAAATTAGGTTACCATTATAAACTATCGTACTTTAGAAATAGCGTTATTTCAGAAGGCTTAGGTAATTTTGTTTACAACTTTACACAGACGTTGTAAAAAGTTTTCTCTTGTTTTAATGAATGAAATATGTATGAAATGATAAGTATTTTGAAACTTTGAAATTGTTAATTCATTGTTTTTGAAAAAAAAGAATGAGTGTGGTTTTAACTTTTTGAGCGAAGTATTCCTTTCACTGATCCAAAATATATTTTGAAGCTAAACGTGTAGTGTATGAAAAGTTTTATTGATAATTACAGTCTTTACAATTTAAATTACCAACCATTTTCCTTTTCCAAAAACCTGAAATTTGGGGTTTTTGTTTTCAATAAATCGAGTTTTAAATTCCTGATTTTTTGTTTTATCTTGACGTAAAAAAGCAGCATCATCGTATTAAGTTTCGCAAGATGTTAATTAAGAATGTAGCGAATATTTGGTTATTCAATTTTTTTATGACAGAGTCCTTCCTCTTTCCTACGAACTTTTCTTTCATCGGCAAAACATTGTAGTTCATTTTTTAAGTCTGCCAAAACCCAGTTCCTTTCTTTAGAAATGTATAACAATGATGAAACCACTGGCTTTATTACTGTTCCTTTAACGGTTTTAGTTGTTTTCTAAATATTGTATAATTTCATTTTTTACATAATCGAATAGGAACAACTATGTACTTTCAAATGAAATTTTTTTGAAAACTCAATTTTGTAATTTTTATGACTTCTTAAAAACTTTTGCAAACACGATTTATTTTAAATTCAAAAATAAGCATATGTTTGGATACAATAATGTAAAGCGGCTACTGGCAATTTTAGCACATTTGGAAGTTATTTTCGAAAGCAAATTAAATAGAGAAAAAAATTCGATTAATCAAAAATAAGATTAAACCTAAGGTGTACCACACTTTGGCGCTGAGTTAAAATATATCAGTGGGCAGACATATTTTTATTTTACATTGAACATAAAAATTAACAGTAAAATCATCGATTCATCAGAATATGCCCGAAATTGTATTTTAGCTTTATTTATTTATTTACTAGCTGATCCACCCGGCGTTTCTCGGTCCCATTAAAAAATAGCATGCAGCGTGAAAAATCTCTAAAAATCACTGCACGAATTCCTCGTAAACTTTATTGAAAATATAACAAAATTTACTATATTAGGCTAGAAGATTGAAACCAGATTCCTTTTACCAATCTGGAAAAATCACAGAGAATCACGAGAAAACACTAAAAGTCACGAAAATTTATTTCAAAAGTCGCAAAAGGTAAAGTGTACTTTATTGGGCTAAACGATTAATCCTCTGACCACCGAGCAAATGGGCAAATTTGTAATGTTTTTTCTGTTATGTTTTTTTTTAATGTCAAAAAATTCCTAGACAGTATTAATCATTACTCGATATTTTAAAACTGCATCATATTTGTAGAATTATATTAATTTAAACAATGCTTCTATTGCAGTGAAACCTGAAGCATAGTGAACGGATATATCAGTTCACGACGGTGAGAAGTTTAAAACATGATTTCTATTGTGAATGTTAAAAAAACGCCGCGAAAAACGAAAAAACTCTAAAAATCGCATAAAAATTTTCGAAAAATTCAAAATACCTAATATGAATACCTAATAAACTTTATTTAAAAGAGGACAAACATTAAAATATTATGCTAAAAAGTTAAAACCGGATTATTTTTACTACTGTTAAACACTTTATTTTTACTACAGCGATAAAATGCTAAAAATCTCTTTCAAAATCGCACAAAAAATGGCAAAATTCGTGTAGGACAAAATTGTATTAAGCTAAAAGATTAAAACTGAATAATTTTACAAATGGCTAAACATTGCAAAAAATCGCTAAAAAAGCACAATAAAATTCGCTAAAAATTCAAAATTCGAAGAGGATAAAATTTATTATATTAGATTACATGTTTGAAACCGAATTCAGTTTTACTTATCTTGAAAAATCGCCGCAAAACGTGAGTAAACTCTAAAAATCGCATATATATTAATATAATAAATATGTTACATTTTGTAACAATTTAAGAAATATGTAGCAAACTGCTCCTATTAATGAAGCCGTAAATTAAATTTTCATATCAGCATCCGAGTAGTGTAGATTGCTTATAAGAAAAACTTGATGACAGTCAAATTATTTTCATTAAAACATTATCTGATTCAGGGAAAATGCTCTCTTTAGATATCGATAAATTTAATAACTCTCTACAGAAGAACATGTCAATTCAAAGACAGCCAACAGTTTATTTTAACAAGTCTTCGGTGATAAAATCCCACTGCTCTCTCTCTCTGCGTCTAGCGTACACTCGATTTTGTTGCGCTTGCGTATTTAAGTTAAATCACGCAAACTGACAAATCAAATCACCTGATTTCCCTACTTTAATCATAATCGCTTTTAGGGGGACTTATTAACAGTTCTGGTGAACTAATCTTGAAGTAATTGTACTTCCGGAGTGCGTAAAGGAGCTTCTAGAACAATCTAATAGCATCGGACCAGCTACACATCTTGTAAACAAACAATGAGATCTGATTTCGAGAGTGCTGCTCAAAAATAGATTTCAGACGATGATTTTAGCTTACGCTACAGAAAAAAAAGAAAAGAAAAAAAATGAATTTACTGATGCGGAATAAAAATAAATTATTAAAACATTGAATTATTGTAAGAGACATTTTGATATTTTAACAAAACAATGATTCTAAATAAATAGATTTTTTAGAACGGGATAATATAGGTGCTATGACATTTTAGCCGATTAAGTAAAGACATTAGAGAGGTTTTAATATACACGGGAAATAATGGTTATTATAAGGTTTTATACACACGGGTTATTAGCAAGGTCTTATATCACGGGTGTTAAGCATACATAACACCTATAAGCGATTACAAGGTTTTAATATACACGGGAAATAATGAGAAAATTTAATAGGGATTTAAATAATAAAAGTGTTTTATTTACGGAATATAAGTAGTTAGCGCCATTTTTAGAAGATTTCAGCATTTTGGAATTATTAGGTGGATTAAGATCTTATACCTTTACGTATGGAGATTGATATATCAGTTTAAAAATAGGCTTTAATTTAATAAGCCGGTATAATATATGAAATATTATTAAAAGGAAAAGTTATATAGAATAATGCACTGTTAAAAATTTGCAGCAAACTGTCCAGTCATTTGACCGTTTTTACAGAAAACGGTTACATAGCCGTAATTTAGCGGTATTCTGACACTATTATTTCCCTCATTATGGTCAGAATATAGTTAAATTACGGTTATGTAACCATTTTCTACAAAAACGGCCAAACGACTGGACAGTTTGCCGCAAATTTTTAACAGTGTGCTAACCTTGGCGAAATAAATTTTTAATTTTGTAATATATATATATATATATATATATATATATACATATTAAGGAGGTGTGGTGGAGTTGTCTGGTTAATACGCATTGGTTAATTTAACAAAAAAAAATGGCAAGGGGCATTTGATTTAGAATTACGATGCAATTACACATTTAGTAATATATTTTGTTTCGATTTTTTATATGCATATTGGTTTAGTTATATTTATATATTTATTTATTCATATTAAATATATTCATATTCATTAATTATTTTACGATTACTTGTATTTAAATTCTAGCCCTCTACGGACAATATCATATTAGCTTCTAATACATAGTTTATTTTCTTAAATGAGAATACATTGCATGTATAAAATTTATTTTTATATTTTACCCTCTCCCCTTATATCACGTGTTTTTAATTTTTAAGAAAGTTTGTAGACACATTAAATGTAACTCATTAATTTCAATTTCGTAGCATCTTTATTATATACATTTTTTATTAATTATAAATGAACTTAAGATATGATCCAATGTGTCACAGTAATATAAATGGTGTGTTGAGTTGAGTTGATTATTGACGGCCAATTATCTACACTAGGGATATAGGCCCGGGAGGAGTGCCCTTCGTGGGGGTCTTTCTAAGGGAACCTAATCCTTATTTACGCATGGATAAATCCACGGTTCGAAGAAAACCACGAAAACTCCGAACGATTAGGCCGACGGGCGCGATTGGGATCGAACCCAGCACCTCCCGTCTACCAGCTTCGAGAGCACAACCTCTCAGCCACTGGCGATATAAATGGTGATATGTCATCGTTTGGTACAAATATTTATAATATACATTAATCAATAATCGTAAGTTTAATTTTTTTTAAATTTATTTATTTATTTTATTTTATATATTTATTTAATTTTTTTTAATTATACAAATACAAATTTTTTTTAACATAATTTTGTTCAATTATCTGTCTTAAGACAGTCTTTGTTTTAAACATCATCCAATAATGCAATAAATTATTTTATAATTGTATACATTTTCCTATAGAGGGCAGCACTTCATTGATTTATTCTTTTGAATTTATGGTGGAGTTCAATTTTGGTTTTTCTATAGATGGTGCTGGTTTTGTATATTGGGGCATGTGCTATGCATTACAAGTTGTTCCATGATCCATGGTCCATCAATTTTTAAATAACTCCCCCCCCCCTTTTTTTGGCAACATGTGCTTAAAGCTCAAATTTTTGTAACTTGTAATACATGCTGACTCAAGTTTAGATTTTGCTTTCAAATGAGGTAATTTCAAGTTTTTAATTATTTTTTCCCCAATCCTTTTTAATCAGGTTTTATTTTGAAATTAATTGTTGTTTCATTGTGTATTTCTCTACATTCTAGTGTGGTTGCCCCAATTTCATATTCTTTAGCTATTTTATGGCTAATATGAAGATGAAACCATACATATTATTTGTGGCAATTTAGGCAATTGGGAATTCTGTCTAAATTCCACAAATTTCCATTATTCCATTTCTGTTATTTAATTTCTGCCTTTTTTTTTTCTTTTTTAATACTATGTTTTTGGTATCTATGTTCAGTTTGTTGGGGGGACCTGTTTTGTTGTCAATTAGTTATTTTAATTTTATTCATGATTTCACATTTTTTGATGGTGGTTATTTGGGCTGGGCGATATATCGATAAAACCGATATAAAATGCATATCGTGATACCGATATCAACAAATCCTACCCAACGGTATATCGCAAATATCATAAATTTGACGAAAACCATGAAAACCACGATATTAAAAGATCTTGCTCGTCTTCGAGTATTCATGAATACTAGCGGTGTGAGTTCCCCCAGCCTAAACCATGATACACCGTATTCATGAATACAACGGTGTGAATTCTTGCAGCTGATAAGATTTTTGAAAAGAGGAAGGGTGATTTTCTACAGCGACCACTAACAGTGGATGAAATATCGTTTTTATGCTATTGACGGTGCAAGGTTAAACTCTGAGCGCATGCGTGGGATGTCGCATATTCATTCATTTCATTATGATATTCAGTGGTACCGGTGTAGATGAATATTCGAAGTTGTTGAATGATGTGTGAATTAGGGGGATAAAGAAAGGAAGTATTTTATTTGCAACAGTTGAATTAATGAGACAAATGAGCAAAGAATAATTCAGACATGTTTTTATTTGTTTTTTATAATTATTATTTTATGAAAAGAAATATTAATTCTTAGTAGTATATATTAATGCATATTCTAGGGTAAAGAAGACTTTTTAAAAATGCAACTATTTTTACTTCTATACCGCGAGTTTTTTTCTCCCCAAAATTTATTTTAAAAATCGCGTTCACGTGACAGATATGAGTATTCGGTATTTGAATGTCTCTGTATAAATGACCACTGGTCACTGCCTAAAATCATTTGGTGGTAATTTTGCATTTAAAATTTTAAAACCATTAACCATTATTATATTTTATTTGCAACAGTGGAAATGAATATCATGCAATTTTAATTTTAATAGAATGAAATATGTTGAAATGTTTCTTCCCTATTTTTATGCGATTTACCCCCCCCCCCTTCTTCTCAAATGAGATATTAAAAAACATTTTAGGCAAAGAAAATTATTATAAGAAAAAGATAATATATATTTATTTCTTCATACTTTTAGTTGTAAAATATTAATGTATTATGTGATAAAAAAATAATCGAACATGCAGATTATTCATTTTTTAATTATTTTTCATATTTCCATCCATTTTTTAAATTTTCTTCGTGCTTTTTAGGTGTGATCGTAATTATATACATACGTAGCACCTATTGTCGTCGTCTGGTCCGGCCGTCTGTCTGTCCGAATGTCCGCATATAACAACGCAAAAACTACCCAAACGAATGGTTTGAAATTTAAAATTTAAGATATATTATATTTGCAGAATTTTGTCGAGACATTTCAAATTTTATGAAAATCGAATCAAAACTTTAGCAGATATTAATAAAAATATTTATTAAGAAATTTGATTTTTTTTAAATCGGTGCTTTCTTGTTATAGGAGTTTCCGAAGTTTAATCGTCAAGCGACCGATATACTTATTTTATGACAGAAATTAATCTGCAGACCATATAATTCATTTCACAGAATTAACAATCATCAAGATCGGAATATTTATATAACTAGCTATAGTACGAACGTACCTCATTTGTCACGTTTGACGTACAATTTCCAACTTGTTTCCGTTATCATGAAAAAATGTGTTTGGTGACCATTTAATACTCTAACCAGTCTTGAATTTCGATATTTTTCTCTGGGAGGTATTTCGAAGGTTAGGGATGGCGGGTAGCTGTGTGTGTGTGGAGGGGGGGGGGGAATAATCATGGGCGCCTGCAAGGGAGGACAATTGCCCCTGCCTGAATTTTGAAATTTAAATCTGTATTCTTTTATGTTGAAAAAATATATAATTTACTTATCCCCAAGTAGCATGATTAATTACGCTCGCACTTACGCTCGACTGAAAGAACTATGAAATTTTGGTCACTGGGGATCTGCCCGCTAAAACTCTCATGGAACAAAGTTTTTATTATTATTTTTTAATTTTGTTTGAGTTTATGTGTTGAAAAATTATCTCATCTGACGAAAAAGGGATGTAAAAAAATTGATATTTTTTATTTGTTAAATTTCTGTATTGCATGTTGAGGACTAGCAGCACAACTGTTTCAATATCTTACACTCCCCTGTGTTTCGTGGGCGTCCATGGCATTATGGTATTAGCGTGTGTGTGTGAGGGGGGGGGGGGGAGATTTGCACTTTCAGGACATTAATTAACCGAAAATGTGGAGACTCTAGGGACTCAGTATCACCCCTGAATTTCTCACTGACTGTAATGTTAAAGTAAAACAATTTCTGTTGAAATATTTTACATAATAGATAATGTTTCTCTGAAGTGTTTATTTTATTTATTTGGGGTTTTGAATATATCAGTACAGGAAATTGCTGATTGTTTTAATGTAACATATGCTGTTAAATTTAACACACAGCTTAGAAAGATACATTTATGAAAACATCTCCTGTTAGTAGGAATTCAATTGGATTCGCGACAATCTCCCACCTTGAGTTTTCAACAGCAAAACTCAACAATAGGCACAACAAAATTCAAAATAACACAAAATATGTGTAACATTATACTTACATTACATGGCCAAAGCATAGATATTCTTAATACTAATTTTCAAAGACAAATTATACAATTTCCTGCAAAAATTCAAACAAAAATTAAACATATTACTACAAATTCAAATTAACACTAGGAAATAAGATATACTAAAAATAAGGAAAAAAGTTTGTAAGGTTCAGTCTTCAAAAAATAGTCTTATGACTGATAACGTTTTGGAACAGTCACTGTTCTGCCACTTCTTGTTCGTAATATTGGTTCTAAAGAGTGTTCTTTTGGAATCTCTAGATTGTACAGTTTTTGTATTGGTCTTAAAAGTTGACCATTTTCAGTTTTTACCCGAGCAACTCTCGGCTGACCATCTTTTCCAGAAATGAGTTCTTGCACACGAGCTAAAGTCCAATACGTACGTTTCCTATCAGACTCTACGAGAATGACATCACCAACGGTCAGTTGCTTGACATTCTTTTGCAGGGAATTTTGTTGGCGTAACTGCCCTAAATACTCAATACGGAATCGTCTTCTAAGATGTTCTCGAACTTGTTGTCTATACTTTGCTCTCCTGTTTAATTCTTGTGCATCAATTGCATCAAAATTTATCACATCTGAAGATCTTATTTCGTGAAGAAACATTGATGGTGTTAAAGGTGCTAGATCATCATTGAATTTCCAACGAATCTTTTGTACAGCTGCTGCGCTGAGATCTGTTCCCAATCGATGTCTGAAAAAGCTCTATCTGCACCGACAAAATTTTTACCATTATCAGAATAAACGGTCGTCGGTCTTCCTCTTCTCGCTATAAAGCGCCTAAAAGATTGGAGGAAGGTATCTGTTGCTAATGACGTCACTAATTCTAAATATATGGCCCTGTACACTGCACAAGTGTACAACACAATCCATACCTTTTTTCCATTTTTCAAATATAAGGGCCCAGCTAAATCTACTCCAGTTATTTGGAATACTGCCGCATCTTGAACTCTTTCTGCTGGCAATGCAATAGGTTCTGACTCTGTCTTCTGTGCACTAAATATTTTGCAACGCACACATTTCTGAACTACTGTTCGAATTGTTTGCCTGGCTTTCATGATCCAGTAGTCTTCTCGTATAGATGTCATCAAAAGAGCCACTCCTGCATGTAATAGCTCTGCGTCTTTTAAATCTACCTGTGCCTGTAGGCCGAGCCGTCAGGGATTTTTTTCTTTCTTTTTTCTTCTCAAAATATTCTTTTATTTATTCTGTATATTTAGTTTTAATATGACGATATATCGCCATATCGCGATATTTAGCCGACGATATACCACGATATTAAAATTGAGATATAGCCCAGCCCTAGTGGTTATAACGTTCATTTAATGGTTATATATAATCTCTCTCTCTCTCTCTCTATATATATATATATGTAGAGAGAGAGAGAGAGAGAGAGAGAGACATATATATACACACACGCATATACACTTATGTATATATAACTAGATATATATATATACAGACAGAAAATAACTTGAACAAAATATTGTATTATGTAGTTTCTGTAATAATGTATTTTCTACTAAAATATTAAATAGAAAATGTGAAGGCAGTTATTTCATTTTTCTTTCATAGAATGTGCTCTTAACACATTTACTAAATTAAACTACCCAGAAGAAATGGAAAGGGATTTATTCTTTGAAATTCCTCTTTCTTTCTCTTGCACGAATTCTTCTAGGTCTTTTAAGCATCTCATTAACGGAGCTTATTTTTTCGCTCAATGGCGTCACCCAGACGTTTTGAATACGTTCTTCTTTAATAAATTATGTAAATAGAATCAATTTAAATAAAGAACTATTGTAAATGAAACCCTTGATACGTATTGTACTTTTAAACTGTTCCTTTTACGGGTTAAAGTGTATAAAAGCATTTTTACAGAATGTGAAAACTAAAGAAACAACAAAATTGTGCATTTTTCTCTTTCTTATTGCTCTTATAAAATCTGATCAATTAGGGGAGGGTGGGGAAGTTGGAACGTTTTTTACTTTTGGATCCTTAACTTGGTAAATCATAGGTATTAGTTCAAACACTTAGGGTTATATTCTAGCTTCAAATGTTTGCTAAAATTTAAAATAAATTATTTTAAAAAAATTCATATTGAAAAAAGTAATGAATAACAATACAACTATCAACAAACTGTTCCAACATGCCCCATCCATGGGGCATGTTGGAACATACTGTGGGGCAAGTTGAAACATAATTAAACAAGTTACAAAATTATTTAAAAAATATTTAATTTTAATAATATGAAGTTACAGATAATGAAAAATATTGTAGCGTGATAGTTCCTGTGCTTTTTATTTTTTATAGGCCTTCATAAATTGACATATCATATGGAAATACCAGTTTTTTGGCACATCTGTAAGTACTACCAGCTGTGATTGGGGGGGGGGGGTGGAAGGATGAGGCAAATTTCTTCATAGGAGTACCAACCACGATCTTCCTTATCAGGGAAAACAAAACCCTTTTCACTGTTACACTTTTTCAGAAAATTAATTTCTATTTCATCCTCTTTAACTGCATGTACCATCCCAACAAATTGTATTTTTTTCTTTTTAGTGGGATGCTTTACGACAACAAAATCATTTATTTGTGGTTTCCTGTCCTCACAAATGGGCAAATCAAACTCAATGGAATCATCATCACCTCCTCTAGCGACATCATATTAAATTTTTTCATCCGTATCACTTTTGAAGGACGTCGTCTTGCTCTTCGGTTTTTTATTTTTATTTAATTGAACTGGGACTAGATGGTTAAGCTTTCTTTGCGCTGTAGCAATGGAGCGAATGGCCTTCATTTCTTTCTACTGTCTTGTTTTAATGCTTCATCAATTATTTGCTTTTTAACTGATGTGTCTGTTAAGATCTTTGTTGAGCTCTTTTTCTTACCCTCATTGGAACTTTTTCTTGGTCCTGCTTTTGGTAAGAGACGAATTTCTTCTAATGTGACTTCAGGAGAGCTAGAGCCAATAGTTGCTGTATTTGATGGAGAGCTACATATTGCAGCTGAATAAAGAATAGTAGGATTTGCTACTGTCTCTGGATTAGGGCGATTGGTAACATCTGATGGCAGAAAATCAACTTCCGTAAAAATGTGGCGATTCAATGGGTATATTCCTGTGACTGAGAATCCAGATACAGTAAAACTCCAATTATCCGTACTCCAACTATCCGAATCGCTTTCAAAATTTCAGAAAAAAAATTGAAAACCGAAACGTACTGCAATTCCCAAAATAATGATTCTGTCTACGCGCGCTACTGTCTTTCCCGCCGCGAAGACCCTGGGTTTCAAATTCTAAATGATGATGAACTCATTGAAAGTGTGAGAGAAGAAAGTGTCGAGGAAGAAGATGACCTTAATGTCAAAGTTGAAGCATACACGGGACCATCAGCTAGTGAAGAATTTGCCGGACTTGAAACTGCGTTGAAGTGGATGGAGCGTCATCCCGAGTTTAACCACATGCAACTTCTGACTGTCAAGCGGTTGCACAACTTGGCTCCCCGAAAAAGGATGAAGACTGTCAAACAGCTTACTTTAACCGAGATGTTCAGCAAGTAATGACTTTCATTTACAGTACGGTACGTACATACTGTACTAATGTACACTTGTAAATATGCTTAACATGTAATTGTGTTTCCTTTTCATTTAACTAATTAAAAGCTCTTTTTTTAAAAACAATTTTTTTCTCCCATTTTCAACATACATACAGTAATTAATTAAAATATGCCCCCCCCTTTTGGGAAAAAATTCAATTATCCGAATTTTTGATTATCTGAATAGGGTCCGGTCTTACTTGATTCGGATAATTGGAGTTCTAGTGTAAAATATTTGCTTGTGTAAATGCTAATAGGAAAGCTACTTTTACAATTCCTTGGTATATCATAGATTGTCATAGTTAACCCTGGGTGATTAACTATCCATGCATTACTTGCTGCATTTATAGAATTCTTGAAAGACCTAAATACAGTTCTGGCCCTTGTGGTTTTTCGAACTCTGTTTCGAACCATCTAAAAATACAATTATAAACACATATAAGTTTATTTTAGTATAATCTCTACGTTTGCATAGATATAATACTAAATATTGATAATGCATTATTTAATTATTCCGTTAAACTAATTTAAGGTTAAATTATTGAAGGAGGAAGATAAAACAGTTTAATTTGTAAATAATTATCAATGAATTATCTCTTAAATATTTCTTAATAAATGCTTGTATGCTATTCAAATTATAAATTTATCAATATAATGTACCTTTTTTTTTTAAATAAAAAATGAATGCATTTTTATGTTTAAAGGCAGTATAAAAACTATATCGAATGTAATTTAATTTTCTTTTCTCTATCTAAATTCAATAAAAAGGTTCAAATTTTATCATTATTCAATAAATAATATTACGATTTCAATAAAGAGATTAAAAAAAAATGTATATTTATATACAATATTCTGAGCAAGAAACGATATGGGGCATGTTGGAACAGTGTTCCAACATGCCCCTTCCAAAGTGTTTCAACATGCCCCATACTACACTATTATTTATCTGCTACTTTAGGCTTTACATAACAATAGCTACTTGTTAATGGATGCTATCAACTGAAAGCCTGATTTTCAAGCAATTTGACAACATAACTTCAGGTAAATTCAATATAATACTTTAAAAGTAAATAAAGATTTTAAAGAATATGGAAAATTTACTTACCTTGCATCAAAAAAAAAAAAAAATCCACTTGCCAAGAAAACTTGAAGACCTAGAATCCTGAAAACAACATGGATTTTTGGTGTATTTAAGAGACACGAATTAAGTATTCCCAGATTCCTCTGCTATTTTTAAAATGGCTACCAACTCAATTGTTTCAACGTGCCCCATGTTCCAACGTGCCCCACTCTCCCCTACATAAAAAATGTTTAAAAGTGAAAAAAATTGTATAAAATCATATGCATTTAAAATTCAATAGCTAAACTAAGGTTTGTCTTTCTGTTAGAACAACAAGAACAGTAATAGTTTTCATCTTTAAATAAAAAAAGAAACATTGCTGTTAGATTCTACAGAAATCTCGTAAAATGTCACACATTTAAAACACTTTAATGTTTTAATTTTTATTTTTAGCAACGGTCATTCGTCTAATAAGATATGATATCCCCATTAAAATTAAATAGTGCACCATATACTTTGCAAATTATCAAACGATAAAAATCAAAGCCATTCATTCAGTTTTATAAACTTCAGTTTTATAAGCATTTTTAAATAATTGACGGAAAGCCTGCTGACGCTCAGGTGGCTCTCAAATCATTTTTTTTACAAGTCTCCAGTTATATTTTATTTCATAAGAATTTTCGAAATATTATTATCTCGCGCTATTTCCGGTCTTAAAAAATAATTGCCGTTTCATGTTATATACTTATGATTTTTAGCATCCATTGTTTTACTGACTTTTTTGTTTATTCTTATAAGGAGACAGTGAGACAAAATGGATAACTACAGTAGGGTGGAGCGAAAAAAAATATTTTTTTTTTTACAAAAAACGGGTAGGTGCCAAAAGTTGGCTTTATACTACTACATCAAATATCTGAAATTTTACCGCTGAAAAAAAATGGCTTGAGTGTTCGCTTTTGGTCCAAATGTCGAAATTTTGGGTAAAATTTGACAATTTAAAAAAAAATAATAAAAGGTTTCTGTAGAACTGACTATGATTTAATACTGTCATTTGAACCTTTATTAATATAGATTTAAAATATTGAAACGATAAAACGATATCTTTATTATTTTTAACTGGAGCAAAACTGACAAATTTCGGTAAAAAAGGGGTGTTGCCATTCTGGTACAGCATACAACGACTCGTTGAAAAAAAAAATAGAAAGAAGATTAAATAAAGAAGCACCGCAATTAGAAGATACTGTATGTGAAATTGAAATAAACGAATCAGTATGCAATGATTCAATAATAGATAAAATTGAATCCCCATCTTCATCTTCATATACCGAAACTCGAATGAAGTTTGAAACTTTTTCTAGAGCATGTGATAGCTATAGAATTTCTGATCAGTCTTCTGTAGTTCTTGCTTCAGCGGTTCTACAGGATTGTGTACGTACAGCAAATTACACTGGAAAACATAATGTACCCGTACCCGTTACAGATAAAAGCAAGGAGATTGCGTGAAAGGCAATCGGCTTGTTCGTCTCAACTTAAAGAACAGAACCCTAAAACAGAATTAAGAGCCTTATATTTCGACTCCTCAAAAGATGACACAATGTCTATAGAAAAGAGAAATGATAAACATGCGTATCGTAGAATTATGAAAGAAGAACGAGTTACTATCTTACTGTTCAACCACACTTCTAAGAAACCCCGGTTGGCAGAATGCCAAGCCGATTCCATTCTTCACCCTGTAGGGAGAATAGCCGCGGCAAAAGAAGCTGCAATCACCACTCTTTATCTTAGGCAGCGTACTTACGGCTTACGGACTTCCCCATTTTCGACATGGACTAGCCATTTTCGCCCATGCGCAGTTCGCTCCAGGTTTGTATCAAGCGTGGTGATCAGTAGAAGAGCCTGGCTCCAAATATTTGGGGACTAATTTTGCCTAATATTTCTTCATGTGGAGCATCAAAAGATATTTTTAAATGCATCTCAAAATTTTTAAAAGATGAAAATATTGATTTGTCCAGCCTCTCATGCTTGAGTTGTGATGGGTGTCCGGTGTCTTGTGAATACGGGGAAACATACTGAAGTAATCCGTCAAATGGAAGAGAAGCTTGCAAGACCATTGAAATGGATCATATGACAGCTCCAGTCATTTGTTAGGCATGATCGACGGGAAAACTTCTGGCCCAAATGTATTGGGGAAATCCTTGTCCACGTGCTATTCACTTCCTTTCTTAATTTTTGAACCTATAAAGAGTAATTTAGAAAACCTATTTCCTGAAATCGATGAAAAGGCACTCAGCACAAACCAGAAATACCTGCTGGACATTTGCAAAGCTATTTCATCAGGATATTGCTCTAAAGAACTAGCGAATAGAAGCCTAGGAAAATTGTCCCACGCAATATGGCTCACAACGGCGAATAGAATTCTTCGCCTTAATTATTCGCATTGACTGCGCGTCAGAGTCTCTATTTTCACTCACAAAGTATGTGATCTAAGTTTATGCCCCAGGATCGTTTATCATCAAATGTAATCCACAGCTAAAGAATGTATCTAAAACCTTATGGGAAACTACTCGGCTACTAAACAACACAACAAACGCCATAAAACGAATAGTTAAAAAAGTTATTCAGGACAATGGTTACTTTGCACACTCAGAGCAAATTCTGATTGCAATCATATTAAACAACTAGCTGCTCATCCCATAATAAATGCAAGAGGTAGAATAAATGATGACATACGCAAATTTGAAATGCTGACACTCAACATTGAAGCAGATGGTTATATAAATCTAATTGATTGGAAAACTATTGCGGTAACAGGACCCCCAATCACTATGCATTTATCGGATGCAAGTTTGTTGAAGATAATAGACGGCTGGATAGATTCCCGTACTAACATCCCCAATGAGTTACTTTGCATGCCTTCTCATACTCAAGCAGTAGAAAGATACGTGAAGGAAGTCACAGCCAGCATCATCCAAAATCTGTGGATACGAAAGAAGAGATGAATACACCAAGACTAGGTTGATATACAGAAAACTCGTGCCAGTCTGATAAAAAATCACAATTCATTGTATAAATAAAACATTGTGCTAAGATGGTAGGGTGGTTGTGCTGGTAACGGGTGGGACATGATATGCACCCACCTCCACTCCTGAGTAGTTGTAAAAGCAACTACCGAAGAGCTGCATTCAAAACAACGATTCGTTGTATGCTATACCAGAATGGAAATACCCATTTTTAAAGAAATTTATCAGTTTTGCTCCAGTTACACAGAATAAAGATACCGTTTTATCGTTTCAATATTTTAAATCTTTATTAATAAAGGTTCAAATGACACTTTTAATTCATAACCAGTTCTACAGAAAATTTTTATATTTTTTTTGAAAAATTGTCAAATTTTTAAAATGACACTTTTAAATCATAACCAGTTCTACAGAAAATTTATTTTTTTTTTGAAAAATTGTCAAATTTTACCCAAAATTTCGACATTTCGACCAAAAGCGCAGACTCAAGGCATTTTTTTTCAGCGCTAAATTTCAGATATTTGATGTACTAGTATAAAGGCAACTTTTGGCACCTACCCGTTTTTTCTAAAAAAAAAATTCACTTTTTTCGCTCCACCCTACTCTACATATTAGTTATGGCACTATTCATATATACATTATATACAACCCACTATAAATACATCAATGGTAATCTTATTTTATATGTAATTCTATTATCTGACATCTAGATATTCTAAATGCAGTACTATGGTTGCCTCGCGACAATAATAAATAAATTGGGAATATATGTGTTACACTCATGCACCGATGTTTGGCGACTGTTTGGTTGGCGCGATTTTCAAGGCCGCGCCAAACCAATAACTTAATACAATAGCTAGGTTGCCATAAAAGGAAAAAAATCCCCTAAATTTGGCGAGTTGTTTCCTTTTTATAACCGATTTTTAAAAAAAAAACTGTGTGTGAGTGTATGACATCATAGCCATAAATTGATCCAAAGAGCGAAAGAGAGAATTGATCTAATTCAACCAGCTCAGAAAAATCTTAAATACTCCCTAACCCATCCCATTTATGAATTGGATAGCTTTATAAATAAAAATAAAACTAGAAAAACTGGGAAAACATGTCCAATAACCGCCAATCCATCCCTTTTTAAATCTATAAGAAATGAATCCGAAAAAGAAGAAAAAACACAGACGGCTTATATAAGATCAAGTTGCCTAAATAATAAGAATGAAAAAAAAAATGCATAAGAAAGGACAAGAAAGAAGATAGAGGAAAGAATGAAGGAACATATTAGAGATCTTAAATTGAATAAACATACTACAGCCCTTGCGAAGAAAAATATAATAACCCCCATAAAACTTGAAAGTTTGGAAATCGCAAAATAGCGAACTACGGCAATGTGCAAAACGCTCTGATACGGGTGGATATAAAAATCAGTACATCCAAAGCAGAAGTCTGTGACGACATGACACATGCGATGATTGACTCTCGATGGGGAAAAAAAATGTTACAAGACGGGAAAAAAGAGTGGGAAAAGCGTATGACTATAGGGAACCTTGATAAATTTTGAGAACTAAGGCAACTAAATGCTTCTTCTATTTTATTCTTAAGATTCACTTAAACTTCACAATTGAAAATAAGGTAATGCAAGTTTATCATACCTGTTAAATCCGCGAAGGTGTGGTAAGTATTATCCAACTTGAGAATAAATCCAATGGCACTATTTAATCACTTTTTCATATCACTGATGAGAATAAAAACACGATATATTGTCGGAATAAATATGGCTTCATGATATAATTTCTAATTTAAATATTTAATTACTGTAGAATATTTAGATTCAAGAATTAGTACAGTTCAGATTTAATAACTCAATAAATAAATAAAAAGAACATCTACGTACCTTGAGATTTGTGTCATGCCCAGATTCCATAATTTCAATATCAGCCGATTAGTTTAATACTCTTCTTTGTAGACTTCAATATTTGTTAAATCAAAACTAGAATTTTAATTCTAGTATTTGAAGAATATTTTCTCAATAATAAAAATAATAGTAGCTTCTAAATCAAAAAGAATTGCTTGCTTTCAATAATAAATTGAAGCTAATCACTTGACAGGTTTATCTTTTTCACATATTTTAATAAGTAGACTGACTTCAAAATAAAAGTTGAGAATTTTACAACAATCAGAATTCAGAATAACAAAAAAAAAACAGCAGCATTTTATGCTCAGAATAAAAACACACAGCAGAATCACAGAATCAATTTGTTACAACTATCCCGCAGAACGAGAAGAGCTGGATCGCACACTTTCACAAAAATCTAATAAAAATAAATGAAAGATAATTAATACAAATATAACAGAAAAATATGATAGAATTTTTAAAGCACAATAATAATAAAGTTTTAGAAATTTGTTAAAGTTTTTGAGAATTTTTTTTAGTCATTTTATGATGTAACAATATCAGTTCAAATAGTCCTTTAAAATAGTTTTTTTTCATAGTGCTGCCATCTAGCGTTAAGAATTATTACTTAAAATCATACATCCTCCGCCCCCGGCAGGAGAGGGGACACCTTTGATATAGGACGCTTGATGTCACCGTCAACTGTCTTAATCAGGACAACCCGCACAAGATTATCTGTTCCAGGATAAGTCTTTAGAATCCGACCCAATTTCCATTTCATGGGCTGTAATCTTTCGTGAACTATCACAAAATCGCCTTCTCGAAGATGTGCACGTGGAGTAGTCCATTTTGGACGTTGTTGAAGATGTTGCAAATATTCGCTGGACCACCTGTCCCAAAATTGATTTTTTGCCTTTTCTATTAAACGCCAGCGAGCATTTAAAGATATTTTAGGATGATTTGAGGATTCTGGAATATCAAGAAGAGGTGCTCCTATTAAAAAATGACCCGGCGTTAAAGCACGAGGATCAGAAGGATCTGAAGACATCGGGGTTAATGGTCTGGAATTTATGCAGCTTTCTATCTGGCAAAGCAAAGTAGTGAGCTCTTCAAAATTGAGTACGCTTGATTTACAAGCTCTTAGAAGATGAGTTTTGGTAAGTTTCAACGCTGCTTCCCATAGACCACCAAAGTGTGGTGCATATGGAGGTATGAAATTCCAATTAATTTTTTTGGTGGAGAGAAATTCTTGAAAGTCTTTTTCCCTCAACTATTTAAAAAGCTGTTTTAATTGATTGGACAGACCAATAAATTTTTTTGCATTATCAGAAAAGATATCAGAGGGCAAACCTCTGCGTGCAATGAAGCGTTTGAATGCTGCTAGCAAGGCTTGTACAGATAAGTTAGATACCAGTTCAAGGTGAACCGCTTTCGTGCACATGCAAACGAAAACTGCGATATAAGATTTTAGCTTGATTTTGGTTCTTGGCATATTTGGTTTTGTCAAAAAAGGACCAGCAAAGTCTAAGCCCACCTTGAGAAATGAACGAATTGGAGTTATTCTTTCAACGGGAAGGTTTCCCATCATTTGTTGGCAGGCTTGTGCCTTAAGGCGTTTACAAAGTACACATTTATGGAGCTCTTGTCGGACTGTTGAACGACCATCTACAAACCAGTAGTTCTGGCGAATTGTAGAAAGCACTAACTGTGTATCTGCATGTAAATTTCTTTCGTGTATATCCTTTATTAACAATTTTGTAAAAAGACTGTTTTTTGGAAGAAGAATAGGGTACTTTCTGTCAAAACTGAATGTTTCATGTTGCGATAAACGACCACCCACTCTTAATATGTCAGCTGAATCTAAGAAGACATTCAACGATAGCAATTCGCTATTGCTTGGCAAGGATTTATTTTCTTTTAAAAATTTAATTTCTGCATGAAATTCATAATTTTGAATTAATCTCACTATAGAAATGATAGAACTAGATATTTCTTGTGCACTTAGATTTCCGATCTTTCTTGTAGAATTCTGTCTTGAATTATGAATAAATCGCAAGCACCATCCTGTTACGCGTACTAACTTATTAAAGCTTGAGAATTTTAGAATAAAGTCTGGTAAGACATTTATTTTTGTTATGTTACTGACAGAGTTAGCTTCTTGATCTAATTCAGCGACAGGAATGTATAAGGGAATTGGAATTGGCTCTTTTGACGACAGCCATGGAGGCCCATGCCACCACATCTTATTGTTGAGAAGTTTTCGCGGTGGAATACCCCTGGAGGCTACATCGGCAGGATTTAGCGTTCCGGGAACATGTTTCCATTCGGCTGAAGGCAATAATGTTTGCACTTGACGTACTCTATTTAATACAAACTGATTACCTTTTAAAGGAGGCGATTTTAGCCAGCAGAGCACAATTTGGGAGTCTGACCATAAAAATACAGTATTTATGCTCGTGGATAAAGTATCGACGATAGTTGAGCAAAGTTTTGCTAATAATAGAGTGGCGCAAAGTTCAATGCGTGGTAAAGTTTGTGGCTTTATGGGATTTACCTTTGTTTTAGCAGCAAGTAAATTGACGAATATTTCGTTAGGAGTGATAACTCGTAAGTAAGCGACAGCAGCGTAAGCTTTTCCGGAACCGTCACAAAAACCATGTAACTGAATTTCACAATTCTGTTTACAGTATGAATTAGTGTACCGAGGAATTTCAATAGTTTCTAAATAATGAATTTCTGCCAAAAATTGATTCCAACTAATTAAAATTGAATTTGGGATTTCCTCATCACATGAGATTTTTTCCTTCCAGAGGTTTTGTATTATTTTCAAATTGATCGTGATCGGGGCAAGGAAACCCAGAGGATCGAAAATTGTAGATATTACCGAGAGAAAATCTCTTTTATTTTGCACGGCTTTGAACTCGCAAAACTTTATTTTTAGCGTATCATTAGATGAATCCCAGAATAAACCCAGAATTTTAACAGCTTCATCTTCTTTGATTACTGTCTTTGCTGAAGCTTTAAGTTCATCTGGTAAATGAGCGAGTACTTCAGAATCATTTGAGCACCACTTTCGTAAATTAAAACCTCCGCCTTTCATGACATTAATAAGCTCCGTAATTAACGATTGAGAATTTTCTTTGGAATTTGAACCCGACAACAAATCATCGACATAGATATTGTCGCGAATAATTTTAGAAGCCCTTTCAAAAGTTTGTTCGTTATCTATTGCTAACTGATTTAAAGTTCTAATTGCCAAAAATGGCGCACAAGCAGTGCCATAGGTTACTGTTAACAACCGATAGGTTAGAATGTTTTCTTTAGGATCGAACCGCCATAAAATACGCTGATAATCTACAAGTTTTGGATTGATAAGAATTTGCCTGAACATTTTTTCGATGTCCGCACTAAAGCCTATTGGATGCATTCTGAATTTTAATAATAACTGAAAAATATCCGGTTGTAATTTCGGCACTATTGTCTGTTTGTTTATCTTCCTGCATGTCTAGAAAGAATTTTGAGGAATCTCCCCCTGCTTTTTCAGGTTGTTTCTGAACTTCTAATTCTTCTCTCATATCAATATTTGGTTTTTTTCTCATTTTCATTTGAATTAATTTCCTATAAATTTCACAGTTCTTGCCCTTATTACTTTATTATTACCAATATAGATCCTATATCCTTTTGATCTATTATCATAACCGATAAATGTACCCTTTATTGCTTTATCATCGAGTTTTCCTCTTTGGGATTTATCGAGATAAGCATAAGCTTTGCAGCCAAATACTTTTATGTTTGATAAAACCGGTTTTTTGTTTGTCCATAGCTGGTATGGAGTTGAATTGTGTGACTTCGTTGGAAGTCTATTTATAAGATACACAGCTGTATTTAAAGCTTCGGTCAAAATTTATTTGGAAGCTGGGCTTCCGATAATAGGCATCTTGTCATTTCAACTAAAGTCCTGTTCTTTCTTTCCGAAACACCGTTCTGAGGTGCACAATGCGGAATAGTGAACTGGTGATGAATACCTTCATATTTTAAGAATTTTTCTAATTCTTCGCTAGTGCATTCACCCCCATTGTCTGATCGGATTTCTTTAACTGTGCGACCGAATTTATTTTTCGTTATGGCTACATATTCTTTTACTTTGGTAACTACCTCATTTTTTTCGATAAAAGAAATACCATAGTAAACCTACTATAATCATCTGTGAATGTGAGAAAATATTTCTTCCCTCCTATACTTTCTGTTTGCATCGGACCACATACATCCGTATGCACCAGATCGATCGCCTTCTTAGCTCTGTTCTCACTCTGTTTTGGATACGGTGCATTTGTTAGTTTTCCCTTTATGCAACTCTCACAAATTCTGTCATGTTTGCAATTTTGAATTTCTAAACCTGTTGCTAAATTGTTGGATAAGAGTTGTTTAATTGAATTAACATTTCTATGACCTAATCTCTTATGCCAAAGCTCAATGCAGTTTTTATTCTTGAATTGTTCAGCAAAATTGACATAGATTTCTTGCTTTGGTTTGTATAGGTCAATTTCATATATATTTTCTCTCTTTTTTCCTTCTAAGAGAGTTTTTCCATTATAGGATAAGTTACAGGTGTTATTTTCAAACATGAATTCATAACCATACTTTGTGGCTTCGTAACCGACATTAAATTTGATTAAATATCTGGGACATATAAAACGTCCTTTAAAGTTATGTAATTTGATTGTGTCCGTAATTTTATTGTACCTGTCCCGTGCCGTCATCTATCTGCAACAAAAGTGCAGATAGATGAGAGTCCTTAATCTCTTCTCCTATTGCTTTTAACTTATCAGCTGTTTCTAATATTTTAACTATATGGTCATTCATATTACCATTTTCAGCTAGTTTTATACTATACAATTTTCTCAGTAAATATAATTTACTAGATAAATTCGCGCGCTCATGTATTGTTTTTAATGCTAACCATGTAGCTTTAGCTGATGTTTCGTTTTTTATAAAAATCAGTTGGGAGTCTTCTAAGCTCAAATTTATAATAGCCCTGGCTTTATTGTCTTTTTTCGTCCAATCACCTGTTAAGGGGTTGGGCGGATCATCAGTTATCTGGTTGATTAAATCCTCTTTCATTAACAACATCTCTAATTTGAACTTCCAAACCGCGTAATTGTTGGAGTTCAGTTTTTCTATGTGACATATTTCTTTCGTATTTGAAGCCATAATGTTTTATTTTTATTAATTTTATTAATACTTTGATAGTTTCTATTAATCTTTAAAACAATAGTTTATTATTTAAAATATAGTTATTGATTTTATTTCTCTCTCTTATTAGAGAGCGGTTTTGCCTTGTTCAATCCTCAGCGCTCATAATCTGATAAATTTTGAGAACTAAGGCAAATAAATGCTTCTTCTATTTTATTCTTAAGATTCACTTAAACTTCACAATTAAAAATAAGGTAATGCAAGTTTATCATACCTGTTAAATCCGCGAAGGTGTGGTAAGTATTATCCAACTTGAGAATAAATCCAATGGCACTGTTTAATCACTTTTTCATATCACTGATGAGAATAAAAACACGATATCTTGTCTGAATAAATATGGCTTCATGATATAATTTCTAATTTAAATATTTAATTACTATTAAAGAAAAGGTTAATTTACATTATTAAATTTACATCACACTATAAAAAAAGTTAAAACATTTATTTTAAGAGAAGTGTTCAGCAGGTCTGCATTTAAAAAAGGTTACTCAGAGACTGAAGTATTAGTTCTTGGATGAAAGAAAACACAGTCAAGTCTACGTCATATAGCCTTGAACGCTTGAAGTTACACGTGTAAGTTCCTTAATGAGAATCTCACAGAAAACAGAAAAAGTACTTTGTCAGCACACGTGTTTCATTTCACCAGCTTGAAATCGGATGGATGAATAGTCAGGCTCACGATAATAGATGAAATGTTTATATCAGAAATCACTTTCCTAACACCCCTGCTTGATTTCTGAAGTATAAATGTTCTTGAGATTTAAACCTGTTCTGTGTTTTGTAAAGTCAAGTTTGGGAAGGGGTTTCGTTAGAATGTCAGCTGTCATAGTTTTGGTTGGGCAATATTGTAGTTCAATTATTCCCTTTTCCTTAAGATATTTTATACTGTTGTATTTTATATCGATATGTTTAGTTTTCGAATGATGTTTATAATTTTTAACCATGTTTATACAAGCTTGATTATCTTCGAATAAAGATATGGGCAAATTTTGTTGTAGATCAAGGTCCTTTAGAAGATTGATTATCCAAACTGTCTCTTGTGCTGAAGTTGCTGCTGAGATGTATTCAGCCTCAGCGGATGATAAGGCAACTGAATTTTGTTTCTTAGTTGACCAGGAAATTGTTGTATTTCCTAATTTACATAAATTTCCCGTTGTTGATTTACGGTCATTTTTATCCCCTGCCCAATCGGAGTCAGCATATGTTGTTAGAATTGGCTCGTTTT
Organism: Maratus michaelseni; assembly: GCA_963931845.1. Taxonomy (NCBI): domain Eukaryota; kingdom Metazoa; phylum Arthropoda; class Arachnida; order Araneae; family Salticidae; genus Maratus; species Maratus michaelseni. The sequence continues at coordinate 297,136,505 of OZ007589.1, read as the reverse complement.
CTTTACTAATAATTCGTTTTAGTTCTTGTGTTGTTTTTAAATATCTAATAACCCGCTTTACTGCATTCCAATCCTTTTCTCTGCGTTTTTCGTTTCTACGACTCAAAATGTTAACAGCGGCGGCTATGTCTGGTCTGGTTATTGTAGCTATATATAACAATGTACCAATAGCTTGCCTATATTTACTGTTATTAGTAAGTAAATTTTCCTCATCAATTACGTTTAAGTACCCGGGTTAAATAGGAGAATCACAGGGTTTCGCTTCCTTTAAATCGAATTTTTCGATCAGTTCTTTTATTTTGTTTCTTTGATCAAGTGCGAAATTTCCTTCTTTACTTCTTTTTATGTTTATCCCCAGATAATAATTTACAAGTCCTAAATTTTTGACTTCATATTCCTTTCTTAATTGTTCTATTATTTCATTTATTTCTTTAGTTTCCCCTGAAATTAACAAATCATCAACATATATAATGATATATGTTGTATTATTCTTTAATTTTCGTGTGAAGAGACATGGATCGGAGGTGCTTTGCACCAAAACCAAATTTAGTTAAACTTTCTTCTAATTTAATGTTCCATGCTCGTGCGGATTGCTTCAATCCGTAAATTGATTTTTTTAGTTTGCAAATTTTATTTTCCTCTCCCGGTATTACATGCCCTTCTGGTTGTGTCATATAAACTTCCTCATCTAAATTTCCATGGAGGAATGCAGTCTTGATGACTATATGATTTACATCAAGATTTTTATACGCTGCACATGCTAGAAAAGCTCTTATTGTTGTATACGTTACTACTGGAGCGAAGGTTTCAAAATAATCGCTTCCGTATTTTTGAGAAAAACCTTTGGGTACAAGACGTGCCTTATATTTTTCTATTTCATTATTTTCATTATATTTTTTGGTGAATACCCATTTATTCCCAATTACTTTTATTCCAGGTGGTGGATCAATTAGTTCCTATGTTTTGTTTTTTCTTAATGAATTAATTTCTTCATTAGTCGCTTCGTACCATTTGTTTCTATCATAGGGGTTTTTGATTTTCGCTATATCTTTCCACTCTGTTGGTTCAATATTTTCTTTTTGTATTTTAGTAATATAAGAGAATCTATCGGGTGGAACTCCCCTGTTTGATCGTTGAGATCTTCTAGGTTCGTTTTCGTTTAAATTTTCCTCATTGTCTGTTTGTTTATCTTCCTGCATGTCTATAAAGAATTTTGAGGAATCTCCCCCTGCTTTTTCAGGTTGTTTCTGAACTTCTAATTCTTCTCTCATATCAATGTTTGATTTTTTTTTCATTTTTATTTGAATTAGAGTTTCCTATAAATTTCACAGTTCTTGCCCTTATTACTTTATTATTACCAATATAGATCCTATATCCTTTTGATCTATTATCATAACCGATAAATGTACCCTTTATTGCTTTATCATCGAGTTTTCCTCTTTGGGATTTATCGAGATAAGCATAAGCTTTGCAGCCAAATACTTTTATGTTTGATAAAACCGGTTTTTTGTTTGTCCATAGCTGGTATGGAGTTGAATTGTGTGACTTCGTTGGAAGTCTATTTATAAGATACACAGCTGTATTTAAAGCTTCGGTCAAAATTTATTTGGAAGCTGGGCTTCCCATAATAGGCATCTTGTCATTTCGACTAAAGTCCTGTTCTTTCTTTCCGAAACACCGTTCTGAGGTGCACAATGCGGAATAGTGAACTGGTGATGAATACCTTCATATTTTAAGAATTTTTCTAATTCTTCGCTAGTGCATTCACCCCCATTGTCTGATCGTATTTCTTTAACTGTGTGACCGAATTTATTTTTCGTTATGGCTACATATTCTTTTACTTTGGTAACTACGTCACTTTTTTCGATAAAAGAAATACCATAGTAAACCTACTATAATCATCTGTGAATGTGAGAAAATATTTCTTCCCTCCTATACTTTCTGTTTGCATCGGACCACATACATCCGTATGCACCAGATCGATCGCTTTCTTAGCTCTGTTCTCACTCGGTTTTGGATACGGTGCATTTGTTAGTTTTCCCTTTATGCAATTCTCACAAATTATGTCATGTTTGCAATTTTGATATTCTAAACCTGTTGCTAAATTGTTGGATAAGAGTTGTTTAATTGAATTAACATTTCTATGACCTAATCTCTTACTCTTATGCCAAAGCTCAATGCAGTTTTTATTCTTGCATTGTTCAGCAAAATTGACATAGATTTCTTGCTTTGGTTTGTATAGGTCAATTTCATATAAATTTTCTCTCTTTTTTCCTTCTAAGAGAGTTTTTCCATTATAGGATAAGTTACAGGTGTTATTTTCAAACATGAATTCATAACCATACTTTGTGGCTTCGTAACCGACATTAAATTTGATTGAATATCTGGGACATATAAAACGTCCTTTAAAGTTATGTCATTTGATTGTGTCCGTAATTTTATTGTACCTGTCTCGTGCGATTCTAGTGTTGTTCCGTTTGCTATCGTGACAGTATTTTTGTTGTTATTGTCAATGTCAACAAATACATTTATGTCATTACAAATATGTGAACTGCTTCCAGAATCGACAATCCAAGTAGATTTAGATTCATTATGTGCGATTAAGGATAATTGCTTTTGAGACACTGTATTTTCGTTTTGATTTTCTTCGCTTTTACTCTCTTGAATTTGTGTGTTTGTTTCTGCTTTTGTTTCCGGAGTAAAATCACTTGCTTCAAAGCATAAAGACGAATTTTGTCTGTATTTTTCATTTGTTTGGTTCTTAGAATTTTTATTCTTAAGAAACCAACAATTTTGTCGCACATGGTTTTTTCTTTTGCAATTCGTGCAAAAAAGGTTTTGTTCTCTTCTTGGATATGCCCTAGTGTTTTGTTTTTGTTTATTATATGTTTTGTATACATTTTCATGCGATGAATTGGAGCTTTCTTGTCTCCTTTGAAATTCATCTGTAAGTTTTCCTTTTATAAATTCAGAGTTTAATTCGGTCTCTGATCGGGCCTCTAATGCCGTGATCAGAGTATCATAGCTAGGTGGAAGGGAGCACAACAAAAGTGCAGATAGATGAGAGTCCTTAATCTCTTCTCCTATTGCTTTTAACTTATCAGCTGTTTCTAATATTTTAACTATATGGTCATTCATATTACCATTTTCAGCTAGTTTTATACTATACAATTTTCTCAGTAAATATAATTTACTAAATAAATTCGCGCGCTCATGTATTGTTTTTAATGCTAACCATGTAGCTTTAGCTGATGTTTCGTTTTTTATATAAATCAGTTGGGAGTCTTCTAAGCTCAAATTTATAATAGCCCTGGCTTTATTGTCTTTTTTCGTCCAATCGCCTGTTAAGAGGTTTGGCGGATCATCAGTTATCTGGTTGATTAAATCCTCTTTCATTAACAACATCTCTAATTTGAACTTCCAAACCGCGTAATTGTTGGAGTTCAGTTTTTCTATGTGACATATTTCTTTCGTATTTGAAGCCATAATGTTTTATTTTTATTAATTTTATTAATACTTTGATAGTTTCTATTAATCTTTAAAACAATAGTTTATTATTTAAAATATAGTTATTGATTTTATTTCTCTTTCTTATTAGAGAGCGGTTTTGCCTTGTTCAATCCTCAGCGCTCATAATCTGATAAATTTTGAGAACTAAGGCAAATAAATGCTTCTTCTATTTTATTCTTAAGATTCACTTAAACTTCACAATTGAAAATAAGGTAATGCAAGTTTATCATACCTGTTAAATCCGCGAAGGTGTGGTAAGTATTATCCAACTTGAGAATAAATCCAATGGCACTATTTAATCACTTTTTCATATCACTGATGAGAATAAAAACACGATATCTTGTCTGAATAAATATGGCTTCATGATATAATTTCTAATTTAAATATTTAATTACTATTAAATAAAAGGTTAATTTACATTATTAAATTTACATCACACTATAAAAAAAGTTAAAACATTTATTTTAAGAGAAGTGTTCAGCAGGTCTGCATTTAAAAAAGGTTACTCAGAGACTGAAGTATTAGTTCTTGGATGAGAGAAAACACAGTCAAGTCTACGTCATATAGCCTTGAACTCTTGAAGTTACACGTGTAAGTTCTTTAATGAGAATCTCACAGAAAACAGAAAAAGTACTTTGTCAGCACACGTGTTTCGTTTCACCATCTTGAAATCGGATGGATGAATAGTCAGGCTCACGATAATAGATGAAATGTTTACATCAGAAATCACTTTCCTAACAAACCTGTCAATACCGAGTCATATAAATATGTAAAGGAAGGATACTTGAGTAGTAACAACTGAGGATGCTCAAAACGTGAGAGCGAAAACGTTCTTGTGGTGGTAGCTGGTTTAATAATTTTTTTTTACAAGATCTTAAAAAATTGACCTGCCGTAATGTCTGATAGAGAATTGGTACTGTAAAGAATAAAGGATGTTTTTGAGTTTTAGTTTTTTTATATATATTTTTTTTCGCCGACACAATCACTGTTATTTTATTCTATTTTTATTTTTTTGATCAAGAAGCATTGTTGTTCAAAAATATAGAACACAAAGAAATTTGGAAGTTTTTTAAATATATATTTATGAAGCTTTAGTTGAATCATATTTTATTATTTTTTAAGAATGCAGTTGGTTTAGTAGTGTTGCCGCTAGACAAAATCATATGTATTTTTCTTATGCTAGCTCAAGTCATTGTAAATACTACAGATAAACAGTTACGTCTATAGTTAAATCAGTCATTATTTGAGTCATTGATTAATTAAAATATTCATTTATAAGAAATATTGTTAAATTGAGTCACGAATTTATTTGAATTAATGCTTATTAAGCGTAATTGATGATTTGTTCAATCTAAAATTGATAACTTTAACGCAAATCATTCGTTACTCAAAATCGCTCTATTATGCTCACCACTGCGTGAAATTCACAACAGAACAACAATTTTAGGATATCTATACTAATGAGACAAAGTTTCGCTCTGTGTGTGTGCGTTTGCGATGGCTAGAAAAATCTAGCGCACCTAGAAGTCTAAAAATTTAGGTGATGTTAGTCCAAATACTCTTTTGGTGCACCCGAGGATCCGAATTTTAATATTTGGAAAAATAGTCGAAAAATTAATTAAAATCCACAAATAACTCTCAACAAAAATACGCGTTTTTTTTTTTTTTTTTGGTTGGTTGTATAGAGTACCCGCAGAAGTAATTAAATAAACCAGGATAAGGATTATTGCGAGTGGCGTGTTTAAAATCGATGGATCAGAGATTATGTGATATGTAGAGATCGACCGAAACCGAAACCTAAACCGAATTTCGGTGATCTTCCCACTTTCGGCCGAAACCGAAAGTATCAAAAATTTAAAAACCGATTAATACATACATAACTGCATATAATTATTAATTAATAACAAATAATTAATAATTACTTAATAATAACTAATTACGTTAGTAATTAATTTATTAATTATAGGTGTATTGAACCACATTTCTAACAAACAAATGTACATATATGTCGTGCGTATACGTTTCCAATAAAAAAATGAAATATGAATAATACAACTTTTATATTTTATTATTTTATAACAACCAATAATTATAGGCATTTATCAATAATTAATTGACAATGTAATTAAATAATGTAAAACACATTCAATTATGAATTTTTAATTTTTAAATATATTCACATTTTTAGTTTATTAATATTTTGCATTTAAATTGTATAAGTAAAGGATTAAGTATTGGCTAAGTAAAAGTTTTAAAGGGCACAAAAGCTAAGAAAAAATTGTACAATTTGACTAAAAAAGGAAAATTAGCACTAAGACAACATTTTAAGCCTAGAAATTATTAATTATAAACTTTATTTTCCATTCTAATATTCTCAAAGTGAGACATGTTTAACATTATTTTGTAATTTAGCTAATTTTATATATATATATATATATATATAAGGATAAAAATGTAACAGTCGTCAATTTTCTTTTAGAATGTGCACAATAAGATCAAAATAAATCTTTGCTCAATCATCACCTACTCCCCACCCCCCCACCCCCCCCAAAAAAAAGTTTTCCCACTCCCTGCCTCCCTAAGAAAGTATTGAAATGAAACCCCTGTTTGAAAATTTTATCTCCGGTGCCAAGTTGACTCTCTGTGCCTCTTTCCAAAACTACTTATTTTCATATAAAATAAAACGTAATTAATTTATCAATAAGACAGAAATAATTTCCAATTATACGAATTTCATCTAATAAAAAAATATTTTGAGTATACATACCTCGATATATCTTTTGTAATAAATTTCGTAAATCTTCATGTTTTTTTAACAACACCTTTAATATTCAGGAAAGTATTCAAAATAATCTGAAGTTTCAAAGTAAAAATTTTCTATTATTGTTAAGTTTGCAGCTTCTAAAGATCACGTGATAAGCGTCTTTTAAGTTTAATCATATATGCATTGCTTGCTTTATAATTTACGCTCGCATCATGGATCAGTCATGGCCGATAATGATAAACAGCGTCTCATTTGAGCCGATACAACTCATATCAATGAGCAAAGTTGAAAATTTTCGAAAGAAGGAACGAGATTTTGAAATACAGATAGTTTCGGTCGAGTTTCGGTCAGGCCGAAATTTTGGCAGCAGTTTCGCCGAAAACGAATAATTGGCGAAACTCCGATTTCGCGCCGAAACCGAAACCGAAACCGAAATTTCGGTCAATCTCTAGTGTTATGTAGACAATCAACTTAAGTATTAACTGTTTCCAAATGCTAAAAACTTAATTTAAAAGGATTTTATCGACTTAATCAATGATAATAATCTAGGTCTAACCCTTTAATGCCCATGGTATCATATATGATACCACTACTGTTTCCAATTAAGTAGATTTTTTAATTCTGATATTCCATAATCACTTCAGAAATTTAAAATAGCAATATTTACTTCATTTAATAACAAACATTCTGTCATTAAATGAAGCTAAATTTATTATTGAAATTTTCTAGTATAAATTAAGATTTTCTGAATTACTGAATTTCTAGAACGCATTCTACCATGGGAATCAAAGGGTTAAGTTTTTTTTTTTTTTTTTACATGGCATATACTATTATGATAGAGACTATTAATACAGAAAACTTTATTTAACAGATTATTTCTTATTATTGCGGGGAGGGAGATGTGTGTGTGTGTGGGGGGGGGGGGGTAAACATCTATTTATTAACTATCGCATTTATTGTACTCGACCGCGCGCAACCCGGCGGAGGCTTTTCCCTAAATTCTTTTTGCATATTTGCAGAATGCCTTTTTAATAAATTCAAATCTACTGCTCTGACCTAATTCCATTAAAAAAATTTAAATTATTAGCTTCCCGTAGCGTTTAATTGCTGTATATAGAGAGAATACTGCAATTTTAGAATAATACTTTTTGTATAAATTAAATATTTTCCTAAGAAAAGTACGGAGGCTGAATACATTTGATGCATACCAACAGTCAAACTTAGTAATTTGTTTAATGAGATGTAATCTTCCCAACTGGGCAAAAAAGTCGGAGCCAGGATTCAAACCAGGGATTCCTTGGCTGAAGCTGCCAATGCTCTACCAACTGAGCAATCCCGAAAGAATATGACTGAACTAATTCACCCAGTTAACCTTAATGATCACAGCATCTGGTCTGATATCTGATTCAGCACAATAGAATAAATGACATGTAATGGGACCTCCAGTAAACGCTGGAAATGTGATTATACTCGATTAATTTTTGACACAATTATTCAAATTGGTAAAAAAATTGTATGAAATGTAATTTTCCCAAATGGAGGAAAATGTCCAAGCCAGGATTCGAAACCGGGATCCCTTGGCTGAAGCTGACGATGCTCTACCAACTGAGCAATCCTGGACGAATACGGCTAAACAAATTCGCCCAGTTAACCTTAATGATCATAGCATCTGGTCTGATATCTGAATCAGCACAACAGAATAAATCACAGGTAATGGTAACTCCAGTGCATGAGTTATTCAATTTTATTTTTAAAAAGCTGTAACTACCTTTCACGAGGGTCATTCATGAAATTTTAGGAAAAGAAATGTGAAATATATTCATAAAAATGTGCATTCTTTTGCATCTCTTTTTTTTTTTTATATTTCACGATTAAATTATTTCAGATATGTTTTAATAAATAATAATTTAAATGTCTATAATTTGAAAGAGATTTATAAACAATGTAGTAATATAAAAATAGGTGTATAATTCAAACAGTAGGTATATATAACTAACTATAAAATATAAAATACTGAACAATAACAGAATATAAAAATATAATAAATAAATTATAAATTTGCATGTACGATATTAATCTCATTAATGACGGATTTAGAAATTTAGTCATATCATCTTAAATTAATGGTTCAAAATATAATTTATCGTCTTAAAAAAAGCCATAATTATATTCTGCTCAATTTTTTGTGTTTTTTAATTCTTGCGAATTCACGGAAACATCTTCCATGGTTATTAATTTAGATTAAAACCCTGAGCTTCTAAGAAATATTAATATATATCCTTTTTTCTCAATTCTTTTTTACAGTTAAATTGGAAGTCCTTTCTGAAAACACTTAGAGTTATAATGAGACTCGCCGGGAAATATTTTAGGTGTATTTAAAAAGAAAGCGAGTTTCTATTAATATCAAATTTGTCTGAAATTATTTCGAAAATTTTCTATATAATTTTCCTTATCATAATAATCACGATGAAGAAATTTTCCAGTTAATTGGTTTTCCTTCTTTTTTATGTAGCATTAAACATTTCTTATGAATTAAGCAAAACAATTTTCTAAAAGGTTTTCGGCATTTCATTGCTTTAAATTACTTTATAATACGTATATATATATACATATATATATACATATATATATATATATACAGGGTGTCCGAAAAGTCTGGAAACGGTCAAATAACTCGAGAAATATACATCGGATTGAAAAACGGCAAAATGCATGTTCAATATTTTTCAAAAATCTATTTACGGATATGAAAATCCCCCCCCCCCCGATCCCTAAATAGATTTTTCAAAACCTTTGAACATGCATTTTTCCGTTTTTCAATACGATGTATATTTCTTGAGTTATTCGAGCGTTTCCAGACATTAAAATGGTAACGATTCTCACAGCATTGCACTCGATTACAACGCCATCTACAATATTTTGAAGAAAATGTTCAATACAAAAGTTACATATTTTTTTCCCGTAGAATCCGAATCTGCAATAAAAAATGAGGGTCATCATTTAAGATTTCAAAGTTCCCCCCCCAGGGAGGGCAAACTTGGGGGGCAACTTTGATATCCTTAAATATATTTTTCAAAAATATAGAACATGCATTTTGCCGTTTTTCAATCCGATGTATATTTCTCGAGTTATTTGACCGTTTCCAGACTTTTCGGACACCCTGTATATATACTTGTCTGGTATGTCATATATGTATACTTGTCAGGTTTTGTGTTGCATGCGTAAAACTAGTTTAACCCAGCAGTGCATGTCTCAAGCCATGTCACCTGACACAGGTTGCTTTGTTTTTTCTTTGTTGTTTATTGTTTTTTTCATTTTTGCTGTAATTTGTTGTGTTTTTTTGTTTTCAGTTTAATAATTAGTTGTGATTTCTGGTTCTGTGTTAATGCAGTTCGTTTTGTTTTCTTGTTTCGTATTTATGTAGTTTATAGATTTTAGTTGGCTTTTGGGATATTGGTTTTACATGTATTTTTTCATTGACGTTTATTATTATAACAGCCGATGAAGCATGATGGCGCAGCTACAGCTTGGATTTTTTTAATTTGAATTTTATGAGTTGTTTATATAAATGTTTTTAGCGAATTTTTGGCAATGTCGAATTTGCTGATGCATATCGTATCGATTGAGTATGGGATTGAAGCAGTAACGTTGTCACAACCTGCTGATGATACATTTTAACAATTTATTTGAATACTTTATTGATATTTTCATATAAAATTGCTTTTTGGTATTATTAGTGGGCAATCTAACATATATATATTAAATTATAAAAATATATATTGGAATTCACAATAAAAGAAAATAATTTTCAAATAGGCGGGGCAGTATGTTCTGCAACTCCCGGGTTGGATCCTCTGATTAATTTTAATAGACAAAATCTTTCTAAAACTTATTTAATGATTGCACAAATCTTATAACATATTTTCAAATATTGAGGAAAACTACCTTGGAAAATCAAATTTTTATTAATTTATAAGAGACAGAAACTTTAATGTATTAGATTTAATTTATGCGTAAAAATAAATTACATGCTACTAGGGCAGCAAACCCGGGCTTCCCGGGATAGAAAATAATGTGAAAACCATTTATTTTTCTTTTATTAAAAACTCTAATAGATTTTTTACATTTAATATTTTTTTAGATTGCCTCCAAAGAGCTTTTTTCTATGAAATAAATCAAATATATATTTAAATAAAATTTTGAAATGTATTCAAATAGCGTTAATTTTGTATAGGCCTCGCGTCAGAAGTTAACAGCCGAAGAAATCGCTAAAAAATTCTTTATTTACAGGAGATTTTTTTTTCTTATAATTTCAGCGGTTTTAAGCGCTTAATTCAATTACATGTTTGTTAAATTTGTGTTTTATTTATAGTATTTTATTTACTGCTTAATGAAATTTTAATTTTTTATTGAATATTAGCTGGAAACAAATACTGAACTTTTTATATTGTTTAAAGTGCAACGAAAAACGGATTAATATTTGGTAATCGTCTGCAAGCGACAGAGATAGATTTTTAAAATAACCAAGCTTCAAATTTAATTTAAATGCTACAATAAATGAGTAACTTGCGGTACAGTTTTCAAATAAATTGCATCTGAAAGTAGATTTTTTCCCCATGTATAACGGTGTAAAAATTGAAAATATGCGATGTTTAGAAATTAAAAAAAAAAATGCAGTAGCAAAAATCGCAAAACCGAAATTTCATCGGCAAGTGTTGCCATTCGCAAAATGACGTCAGCGTTACGCACGGACATGTTTGTCCTTTATAATATAGATAACGCCCAAGTTTAATGTAGGACATTCTCCTCTTCACCGAATCATTATTAAATGATTTAGATGATGGTCTGTCCAAGTTAAATAGGTTTATTCAAACTAAAAGACAGAAAAACAATCAGAAAGACAATTGTCGTGACACGAAGGCGTTTTATCGTAAGATTCTTAAAATGGCTGATATAATTTCTTTGAAACTTTCTACATAGACAGATTAAAAAAGAGATAAATGCGCTTTTTCCCCCGCTCAACAATGCGAAATATTCTGACACATTTTCTGTCTCATTTTTTAACATAAAAGTACGATACTTTCAGGCTTAATTACTGAATCCTTATCAATATTTTCCATTTTCCGATTAATGAATTACATCTTCAGTTTTTAGTGATTGTTTTCTCAGGATGACAGTTTTTTTTCCAGAAATATGTTTCAAAACGCCAACTTTTACAGCATTTTATAAAACACTTCAGCTTTTTACAAATAACGGAAAACAGTTCGATTGCAGTTTTTTTTAATACGAGCACTTGCAAATTTGATACGTTTCTGACAAAGAACAAATTAAAAAGGTGTCAGAAAGTACTCAGTTTGGATTTGAGACCAGCTTTAAGACACACAGACTGCGTATTTCATTTAAACATGCAATATTTAATATATTTCAAAGCTTTAAACTTTAAAATTTAAAAAAAAAACTTTCTTATTTCATTACTTAAAGCTTTATTACTTTATTACTTAAAGCTTTATTACTTTATTACTTAAAGCTTTTATACATAATTGAGACTTTTCCTATAAAAATGCATTTTTGTAAAGTTGGTGGGTAACTGGTGGAAATGTATATTAAATCCTTCACTATGTCACCGAAAAAACCCAGATAGTAAGATAAATATGATTTACTTTTAAGTAGAATTATTTCTTAAGAGTAAACTTTGCCTTACTTTATCGCATAATTTCTGTAAATAAGTCGAATATTATTAAACGATTATAGTATTACTCATATTCAAAGATTGTACGGACTATGCTTATTTACAAGCATTTAGTCATCGTACGTAGACGTAGTCAACGGGGTAAATGTAAAAAAAAATCATATTAATAAATATATTTTTAAAGAGATTAACCAGTATTGTTTTGTAATCTATTTAAGAGTTTTTAATAAAAAAAAAAAAAAAATCTCCTTTATCCTATACGGGGTGTTTCATAAAAGATGGACAAAACTTTAAGCGGTGATTGTACACATCCAAACAAACAGCTTTCATCAAAGAATGCATGGTCGGAAATGAAACGCAAAGGCGCTGGCGCATTTGGAAGCTTGGTTCATGCAAACGTTAAAGCTCCTTTGCTTTTGCGAGTTATGAAGAGAAGAACGACACTAATAGCATGCAAATGTGATATGGGGAAGAAGAAGGACGCGTGAGCAAAATTTCGCCTCGATTAATACATAAATGATCCGAGTATGCAGTTGTCAATCGCGATAGGAACGTATCGGATGTCGGAAGATGTTGCCCTTCACTAATAGGGAAAAGGCTAATATGCATTTTATCTACGTAACTGCAAATGGAAATGACCCAGAAGCTCAATGATTGTACGGAGAGCGACTTGCTTTTGTTGCTTAATTGTTTTTGTGTGTTTTTGCCCCATACAACAACGTCACTTTCGGCAACCTTTACCACCTTTGTGTTTTAATTCCGAACATACATTCTTTGATCAAAGTTGTTTGTTTAGATGCATACTATCACCTTTTAAAGTTTTGCCCATCTTTAATGAAACGCCCTGTATACGGGTAGTGTGCTCTGAATTCCAATTAGCCCATGTTGGATATCATGGTTATAATAAAGAAATTTCTACTGGCATATGAAAATTTCTTCAAATTTAGAAGCATATAATATCATTAAAATCGATCTTAAAATCTAAGCTTACATAAATTGTAATACTTCCTACTTATTTACTGGAGACTAGTAAAATATCCAAAATCGTGATAAAAAGTATACCTATTTAAGAAGACACATATTGTACATAGTTCACCTCAATATATAATTAAATTCATGTCATATTAAGCATGTTTACGATATTTTAACAATAGTCAGATATAAGGAAGAATATGTTGATTTAAAATCACCTAGACAGGCAGATGGGTAAGCATGTAAACTGATAAGCTGCACTAATATGTTTTTAAAGAAAGATAATAATCATGTATTGTTAGGTTTAACAAAACCATAAAATTACTAGAAAATTGAAATCTGTTTTTTAATTAACAGTTTTCAGTTTAGAGAAGAAAGTACCGTATTTGATAGTTAAACTTATCTTATTATTAATCTTCCGTAATCGGATCATAGCGAAATGGGGTAATTGAACAATTAGTGATTTGACACAAAAGTGTTTTTTTTTGTGTTATATACATTCGTTTTAAAAGGAATTGTAGTCATAATGCCACTGGTTCAAAATGATCCCAATTAGGAAAAGTAATATAAAAAAGTAGTCACGATGTCACTGCTTGGAAATGAACCCAATTACAAAGAGTAATATAAAAAAGAAAGAAAGAAAAACTTGGTTTTAATTTTCTGTGGAAAAGCAACAGACAAAAAGTCTGTCGCTAGCAATTTTCAATATTGTAACAAACAAACGTTCATTCTTAAGATAGATTTTTTTTAAATCATTGAAAATTGTTTAACCAGGGAACTCTGCACTACTGTATATTCGCACCTACCGAAATTTCAAATCGTCGCACAATAGCATATTTGAGGCAAAATCCTGGCCAAAATTACTTTTTATGTTTTAAAGCTAAAACCATTGCTGTTGCCTTATTATTTGGTAAATACGCTTAATTAATGTTGTACATAACATAAATGTATGCATTTATTTAAAAAAATAAATATATAATACAACGTTTACATAATTGTTTACTGTTTAGAAGAGGAAAGTAATTGTTGATAGGTTTGTTTTATCTACAAGTAATGTTTAACTAAATGGGGTTAATTTTATTACACATAAATGCTTAATTACTTATATAAACCAATGTATATAATTATATATATTACTTGAATTTAGTATTCAGCAAAGTTGAGTCTCTATAGTATAGAGATGCTGGTTTTTGAGTGCTTTTAATAGATTTACAGTCCTCCCATAAAACATTGATATCTAAAAATGGCAATAATATGCGGAACATTTAAAAAAAAATAATTTGTTTTTAAAACTATAACCAATACGATTATAATTCAAAAATGGTCCGACAAATCCCTATACAGCTTTAAAAAGCTTTGAATAAATTAGATAATATATTTCAATAAATTAGATCTAAAAAGGCTTAAAAATAACTCATTTTCAATTTTCGTTATTTTTTATTAAATGAAAAGTAAAGTTATTTAACTGCACATATCAAAGTATACATTTAAATACAATAACAAAGATTAAACTTAGGAAAAAGCACGTCTTCCCGCAAAGAAACTTTCATTTCAACTGAGGTTAAGAGCCACCGGATAAGACTCATACTCTTGAAATAGACATAGATCGACACGGCAGTTAGTCAGCTATTATAAAATATGCTTTTTACAATAGTTGAGGAAATTTAAATTTTTGCCTTTTTGTCCAGGAGTTTGCATCAAATACTCCACTGTGCGTCGGCATTTTTAAAAACATGCTTTCATTAATTTGCATATTTATTAAAAAAGTAAAATGTTTGATAAAAATAATTATTACAGTTCGATTGCTAATTAAATTTTGTTTTTTGGTATATTTTATTATCACTGTATTACTGACAAAGTTATAAGCAGTTAAAGTTATGGAATGTCGAATCGCACTAATGTGGAGTGCGCGGTACTGAGTCGAAGTTCAAGGGTTAAAACGCCGAACAATGTCACAAAATTGATCCATAATTTCAGAAGAAATTTGCCTACAAAGTATTACAAATTTCATTTCTATATTTGTTCTCTATTCGAAGATGTAAAAATCGAAAATTTTCGATGTTTAGAAGTGATTTTATATTAACCCCTTAACCGTGGGAGGTATTTTGACACCATAAACTAAAAATAGGCACAATACACCACTTTTTCCGTACTAACATATTTGCTTTGTGTAATCGAAAATGGTCTGACGATTAATAAAGCGATTAATTAAAAGAGATTAAAGAGATTAATTTGCGTTAAATAATTACTGGTGTGCAAAAGCTTTTAGTAACAAAACAAGCAAACTGTTCTTGCCCGAACTGAATTCGGGCTACACAGTTAAGGGGTTAATAAGAGCGGAAGCCATAGCGCCAGTTATTGCCACTATTATTATACATGTTTAAAATTAGCAGTTACTTTTCCACAGTCACCCTAAAATAAACTACAATCTTTTGGAGACGACAGAAACGTCCATAGTGAAAAAAATATGATAGTGTTACAAATAATATCGCGTTGAACAATAATGCATTTAATGTTTGTTTCCACGGTCTTTATAAATTAAAAGTATCCAACACTTGTACATCAATTTAACAGCACTCAAATTTCTCATTTTTTCAAACATTGTGTATGAAAGTTTATGAGCCGGATAACATACAGAAATGTACCGGAATCATAACACTTTTTAAGTATGTCAGAAGTGTTAAAATGATGATATATATGATTTGAATTATCATTACTGAGATTTTAATTACTTAAATAACAGAGAGTATTACAAAACAAATCTGAAAATAACAAAGTTTTGATAGTAATGTAAAGAAAATAAATGTAATAACTAAAAAATCTGTAAAAGATTAATCTGAATTTTTACACACGCTAATGATTAACTAATTTAAACCAACTCACTATTATATCAGTTTTTTTAAATTTATTTTTCATTTTCTGCAAATTTATTATTTTACATAATAAATGTTTCTTTTAAAACTGAGTTTCTGTTTCTTAAAGATTATAAGAACAAATTTGGAATTTCTCTAATTATGTTAATAAAATATTGAAAAAATTTCCTAATGATATTTCATTCAACACAATTAATTTTTAACAAATTTTGCATTATAATTAATGATGTGATTTTATCTTTAATCCAATTAGAACATTTAAAAACAAAATAAATAAATTTAATATTTGGTTAATGAACTTTCAACGCCAGTGGGAATTTCTAAATATTGCTTAGAAGATAAAAATCAATTATCTGTTTTCTGTTAATTGTGATTAATGTCTTGTTAATGAATTTTAAATAATAAGCGTTTTGCGTGTATTAAAGAATGATTTTTGAGTGTCTACTTTAATTTAGAGGACGTCATTTTTGTAAAATTTCAAATACACATTTTTAAAAAGTGAATGTAGAATTCTTTTTTCTTTAATATTACCATTTTTATCCGACTGTACTACAGTTTTCAAAAATGTATAAGAGTACATTTCAAAACTGTTACCAAACTGAATTTTTCTAGTAAATGTTATGTATTTTATATTTTTGTATGTGAAGGTTTAAAGTAGATAAATATTATTATAAATAAATATATTAAAAGCAGCTTGTAAAAATTGTATGTTTTAAAACATTGAATGTGAGATTAAATAATTATTTGTTTCAAAATTTAAAAATTGAATTTTCATGCCTGTTAAAATACAGACACTTGACTTTAATTTGTGTAATTGCATTTTCTTTGGTGACAATATATCTAAATAAAGTATTCGAAAAAATATATTAGAGAATTTGTTATTTTTAAAGATAGAAAATTTCTTTCGTTTGCAATAGGAGAGAATATCCGAGTTTGGACAACTTCAGTTATTTTCAGGTGTAACTCACTTCATTTTTAGAGTATCAGCAAAATATCCCTACACGTGGTCAATCTATTCATCTACTAACTAAATAAATCTTTAGAGCAATTTATTTTTGAACATCTTAAGTTTTATTTTAATTTGTAAAATTTTGTCAACATTGGTCCAAATTCAGTGACTGGTCGCGTAAGTTGGACCCCCATTCTCCTAAATTGGACCAAACAATATTAGGCTGTTTTAATGAGTAGAGAATATAACTAGTTTTATTAAAAGCAAAGTTTGCGATTAATGAAACAATCAAACAAAACAACAGTAATGAAATACAACGAAATTTTCGAAAGTAAGAGTAATTATTTTAAATCAAAATGTATTCAAAATATAAATCAAGTTATGAGTCATTAAAAATGGAAACTAACTACCAGTTAGTTGCGAATATCACGTAAAAAGCGATTCAAGGCTTACGCTTAAATTTCTATTGTTCATTTTTTATTCCAGTGCACACAACATGGAACCATATTTGGCAATCTGAATACTGAATCATTTCTGCTATTTTATTTTTCTTACAAATTAGGCAAAACCAATCATCACTGTCTTGATTTTTCTTTTTAGATTCTGAATCATTAGATATTTTTTTGCAATAGAAGTGTTCTTTACCTTATGTCTATAGTGATTCCTTTCCATCATTTTAATTCACATTGAATTACGCCTATTTTTTAAAACTTGATGTTTCAATTTCTTTTGTGCTTTAAGACATTCCTTTTTGTCTTTTTTTTTTTTCATTTCAAGGTTTACTTTACATGGCGAAGATGTTAACACAGCTGTTTTTTGGCTGCCTCTGTACTTAACTGATTTTGGCAAAGGAGATAACATTTCTAATGATTTTTGGCTTTTTTTGGGAGGGGGTTTGTAGCTGCAGCCTTCGTGCGGGTCAATTTCTTCACAACTTACTCTTTCCTTTTCGCTTCCTATTTCTTTGACAAGTTTTGCTGTTACTGATGTTTTTCTTCCAAACTGTTTGCCTTTGTCGTTTTCATCATTTTTTTTACACTCTTAGTTTTAGTATGTTTCATGATTATTGGCTCTGGCTCCGAAATCTCGCTAGCAGGAGAATCAACGGACCTATCTGCTGTGCCTATCTTCTCTTCAGGAATAAGTGCAGAAGTATATATAGGCCTATGTTTATATATGCCTAAACTATATAAAGAAATTGATACAGATATACAAAAATTAAAATATTCAAAAATTTGCATGGAAATAGTAATCCATTATAAAATATTAAAAAATAAAAAATATATAGTGTCCAAAGCGTACAGCCCTCGAAATTCATTACATACTTTTCAAAATTATTATTGTATATCTGGTTCAATTTAAGCAACTCAAATTGGTCCAATTAAGGCAACTGCGCCAGTTTTTAAAACAGATAATCTCAAGACTTAGAACAAAAACTAAAGCAAACAAATCCAAGTGAAAAATATGCGTAATAAACGCATGAATTTAGATATGTATATGAAAACATATAAATTTACCTTAGTTTTAAAGTATTATCTTACATTTAGTAGGAAAAAATTAGATGAAAACAGCTAATTTTATGTTTAATAAAATTGTTTGAAAACAGCACGTGGTAGGCAGGTACATCTAATCATAAATGACGTCATTGTGGTAAGTAGGATTTAAACGGTAGATGGCGCCTCTTTCTGTAATTAACGGCAGAATTGCAGCGGTCCAAATATGGCTACTCTCCACTACATATTGTAAAATAGAACACCCGTATGTACAGTTTTTAATCATCCCAACTATAACAAATGAATAACGAATATGTTTAGAATAGAACACTGAAATATAAAAGAAAAAACACGAGTCAAGCATAGATTATGAAACACTTTCCATTCAAACTTAAAAATAATGAAAAATATCCAAATACTTTTGTGCATCTCTGTATAAGATCTATAGATTTGTATATATACTACATAGTGTGCAAAAATTTAGTTCTGTCATGAAACGCAGCAAAGTTAAAAATTCCCCGTCAGCAATTTCTGTCAATAAGCGAAAATGTATTCTAATTCTGTTTTGCAGCCCTGTATATGATCTATAAAATTTATATACAGGACAATATGCAAAAATTACTTAAATTAAAAAAAGCAACTCCGTCTTCAATTTGTGAATGGTCCCTATTTTTACTGATGAAAGCATTTTAAATGGATCTTAAATGAGGTGTAAATTACGATTTTTCGTGATTATAATGCAGTTAATTTTAAACTTACGTGTATGCAGTTTTTTAGTTCACAGGCTATCAAAGCCTGAGAGCTAATGTGCCCACCCGTTCTGTATGTAAGTACTTATGTATGTACAAGGGCCTCCAAAAGTTAAGGTACCACCGGTTTTTTGCGTCTAATTTGCAAATGAATGAATATAGAAACAACAAATTTGGAGGAAATGTGCGCTAAACTGTTATTTATTAAATGCGACATAGAAATTTACTTAAGTTAAACGTATAAATGAAATTACAACAAAAAAAAACACTCATGGTGGAAAATTCCATTCTCGGAGAAATCGGTACATCGCAGTATTATGCAGTAAAATGTGACAGAAACATTAAAAGACTGGTTCTAATACGAAATATGTCCACCCCGGACTTGAATGCATTGGCGGCATCGACTTTCCATGCTCTCAATTAAATTGTCGGACACCGAAATAGGTAACGCTGACCAGACTTGGAGTAAGAGCTCATCATTAAGTTCCAGATCATTTAATGACCTTGGAGGAGGACTTAACCCATTTTAGGCCAAGCATAGAAATTTTATAAAATGTGGTATTATTTGCATTGAAATTTGCTTAAATTACATTTATTAAGACACCAAAAAAAGTTTCGTGCATGAAAAATAATATTTTATTTAACTTGACGTTAGCATTATTAATTTACCATTAATAATTTACTATTAAATTTGAATAAACAATTTTAAGTTTTCTTATGGCATTTGTTTTATTTTTATGTTATTTACAAAACTTCGAACTTTACTCCATTATAAAAACATATGATTAATCTGAAGTGGAATAATTATACATTTTCAAAAAGTCTAATTTATCAATAACCGTTTCAAGTAAAAAAACAGCGTATTTTGAAAATTTCTCAACAGAAAGTGATTACTTCAATTGAATTACTAATATTTTATAAATATCTCCAGAACCCTTAAAAATAGCAGAAAAATAAAATTAGTGAAAAATATACGTCACAGTGTTAATAAAAGTATATCTATTGAAATGATGCGTTTAAGCACCTTTGGCCGAAAATGGGTTAAAGGTGCAACCTGTCTTCCAAAATAGTCCCAAAGATGTTCTATCGGATTTAAGTCTGGAGAGTGAGCTGGTCATTCCATTCTCTCCAAACCGTGATCCTCAAGATAATCCTCAAAACCACAGCGCGTGTGGTCTCGCATTATCATCCATTAGAATGAAACCATTGTCAATAGCACTAGCATATGGGCGCATTTATGAATCAAGGATCGCATCCCGATATCTCGCACCAGTCACAGTTCCTCCATGGAATACATGCAGGTTAGTGTGGCCTCCGAGTGAGATCCCTGCCCAAACCATGATTCCACAGTTTTTGTACCTGTGTGTTTTGACAGTGTTTGATTGATGGTATCGAGTGCATTGTTCTCTCCAGATCAGAAGACGTCCTGAATCGCTTTCCAGTGTGAATCTGAACTCATCTGTGAAGAGTACAGAAACCCACTGTTGTCTGGTCCAGGAAACATGTTATCTTGCCCAACATAAGCGGGCCCTTCTCTGTCGTCTGTTGAGGGGGACACACACAACAGGTCGCCTTGCATAGAGACCTGCATTCTGAAGACGTCTTCGCACCATAGCACAGTGGGGCGTTTTGATGATCTAGGTGGACAAAATTCATTTTTCCGATTATCTCGGAATTTAACAAGACTGCGTATACTGGTAGCTGAATGTCTCTTTTGTCGATATCCGTACGAGTTTTGTCGAAAAAACCCGATGTGTCGATTAACTACGACCGTAAAGAAGGCAGTTGATTTGAGAGACTTTCAACAGTTGCATTATTTTGCTGTAAGTTCGAAAGCAAGTCGTGACTTTTCTGTTTTATTTGAAAGCAGGAGTTTACTGGACATATGTCACATGTTTGTCACACGATTTAACCTATTGTTGTTTGAAAATAAGCGCCATCTTGTTTTCAAACTTCAACTTGACTTTTAATACAGTATTAAGCATTATTAAGCAATAAGCATTTTTTAAAATCAAAGTGCCATTCCTAAAGTATTGAAAACTTAAGACAGCTCCTGCGAAAGTTTGCGAATCATTAAGTTATATTAATTTGAAGTGTGCGTCTGAGTGTTTAATTCAAATCTTGCAAGTCAATTTTCACCACTTTTAATTATCCGATTGAGCTGAAACTTTGAATACATGTGTAGTTTCAATGACAATACAATATTATAATTTAAATAATAATAATAATATAAGTAATAATATAATAATAATAATAATAATAATAATAATAATAATATAAGTAATAATATAATGATAATAATAATAATAATAATAATATAAATAATTAAATAAGTCAAATATTTATCACTGTTTGATTATTTTATTACTGATACATTCGAAAACCCAGGAAAACCTAATTAAACTTCAACGCAATAATTTTGTCCAACTAGATACTCAATTCGCCCCACTGTGCGTAGTAGCGGAGATTCTTCTCCCTTATGCTGCACTGAGTTGCGGTACAGTAGTGCGTCTTCTCCTTCGGGCCGAAAGAGCTAGAAAACGGTCTTCTGCAGGTTTGTAACACGTGGGCGGCCTGGAACATGTCTTCTGGACACAGAATCTTTGGATTCATACTGATTCCAGAGTCGTTGGAATTACACTGCGAGACACATTGAGCAGTCTAGCAGTATCGTCCTGTGACAACCCCATTTTCATCCATCCTACCGCCCGCCACCTTAATGAATCGGGCAAAGGACTTCTTCTAGACATTTCTAGACTCTACTGGCTGTTGTGAACAAAACTGACAACAACAGTTCGAATACAACAAAACTTACACGCGAAATTACGAAAGCTTCGTAATTGCATATTTTTCTCTCATTCACAAATACCTATTCTTTTCTATAAAATAAAAGTAGTAGCTGTAATTTTTGCGTAATTTTTTAAAGCTTATTATTTTCATTCATATAAACTATGAAGTTTAATCTGACTGCCATTTTTTGTCTGGTGAGCTTCGAAAAACATGTTGTACCTTAACTTTTGGAGGCCAGTGTATGTACATAACGCGATAACTCTTGATAAAAATATCCGTTTTGCTTCAAATTTTATTTATATGCTCATTGTGATAAAATGCTTCCCTGATTAGTTTGGGGTTCATTGGTTAAGTATAAAGGGGGGAGCCCTATTCACCCCACTAATTCAGATAAATGGGTTTTTCATGCAGAATTATCCGATTTCCTTCAAATTTTGTATGTAGGTTCATTGTGATAAGGCTCTTTCCTGATTAGTTTTGGGGTTCATTGTTTAAGTATAAAGGGGAGACGGGTGGCTAATACCTCCTTAATTTAGATAAATGGGCTTTTCATGCAGAATTATCCAATTTATTTCAAATTTTGTGTATATGTTCATTGTGATAAGGCCCTTCCCTGATTAGTTTTGGGAGTTCATTTAAAGTAAACCTTGAAATGACGTCCTTATTAAGGAGAATTTTCATTCAGAAAACTTTTAATTTAAATTTTAAATAAATTCTTAATGGAAATTTAATAATTAATAATTTATATCGTAACCTAATTTATATCATAAACGGAACATAATGTATATGGTAGTTTTATTTGTTAAATGATTCAGTATTTGCTTTCTTATTTCAATAATTATTAAGTATAAAGGGGAGAAACGGGGCTATTTCCCACTTTTAATTTATTGTCGATTTCTTTATTTATTGAGGGCATTATTCTTTTAAATAAGAGTATAATATAGAATTAGTGTGAGTAGCCTGTGAACTCAATGCCATCATTTTAACTGGGCACTTTTCTTTTTATTTATAATGATCTTGATGGAAGAAAGGGATAAGTTTGTGTATGTGTAATTGACATATTTTTTCTAGAAGTGTGGTATAAAAATTTAAAAAGTGTAATTAAAAAAAATAAGGGGAGAATTATTTCATTAACATAATCTTAATCTCCACTTTATTTTGAACATTTTTACAATTTACATTGACTACTTTTCCCCCACTGGCAAAAAATTAAAGCGAATTTCTTCATTGTGACATTATGTATGTACTTGAATATAAGCAAAATTATATTTATTTTTACAGTAGTTCCAATTTTAGATTGTCTTACACGTGATTTTAATTAAAGAACAGCATTAAAGTTACTTTCTATAAAAGTCTTGTATATAAAGCACATAATGATAAACTGTTCACAAAGGAATTGCTGACATTTGATGACAATGAAGTCCAATGGGTATTCCTAGAAGCATTGTAAAAGAAAAGTACTTTAGTTTAGGAGGCGCGGATATGAGAATAAATTCTCTGAAGGCACATAAAACAGATATAGAATGCAATAATAAATCAACTGAACACTGCTTCCATATAATATATATATATATATATATATATATATATATATAAATGGCTACATTAAAGTCTTATTACAGCAGAGATAATTTACAGTTTTTAAATAAATAAAAATAGAATATCATTAAAGAAAATTTTTTTTGGAGAATTTTATATACTTGTAAGTAAGTTCTTAACTACGCATTTGCATCTCATGTTAAAAATATTTAATTTTTTTTTGTCATTATACTCTTAAACATTCTATGTGTTGCTATGTGTTTTCATGTTGTTTTTCCTAAATATTATTAAATTATTATCCTTTAAGTAAGAAACGAAGTCAAAATATTTTTCTGAAATAAGTATTATTAAGTTATGTTTTAGGTATCTTGTTAAAAAAAAAAAAAAAAAAAAAAAAAAAAAAAACATTTCCTGTTATGAGTTCAATGTAAAAATTATATATTTAAATAATACACTTATTTAAATATTTTTTATAAACTGTTTCTTTAAATAGCCAACTCAACTTTCAATTATACCTCTAAACATGCCCATTAAAAATAATATGACAGGTAATAGATGCGCTATATAGAGGGTGTCCCAAAAAAAGATACCAGAATTTTAAAATTTAATAATTTAAATTAATTTAATAATTTAATAAGAGTATCAAAATGAACTAAGTGGTATGTTTATAAGATTGCTCAGACATTTTGAAAAAAAAAAAAATTGTTCACATTTTCGTCAAGATTGCACTGAAATTTCGTATTCTATAAGAGTAATCAAAATATGTTACAAAGATGGATCAAAGTTTACTAAGTTTTTACTGACGAGTCTGCTTGGCTTAAGAAAGATAATAAAATGTGTGAGTGAAATTTGTATTCACATAAGCTACAGCATTTATACTCAGTTATTATCAATAGAAGAGGAACAATTATTTCACAAGAGAACACTCGAATATCTCACAAATGGCAAAATAAATTGAATGACCAGAGATATGGATGTTTAACCCCTTGCCTGTGACGCCTAAAATCAGTTCGGGCAACGCAAATGCGCGCCAATTTTGGAATTCCGATCTGAGGTCGGGCAAGAGAAGAATAGGTTTTTCAATTCGTCCAATGCATAATATGTAATTTACCATTTTCCCAATAGATGGCGATACTTTCCCGCGAAAAGTCCGTCAATTTCGCGCCATTTGTCGGATTTTTGTAATTTTGCAGTTCTTTCCAAAATTCATTCAAACCACATTATGTTTGACAGGCAGGTATACAAATTTTAAGTTTAAAGTTAAAAGTTTCTTTGCATTGTTTTTAAAGAGAAAAAAAATCCATTTTTGGTCCGTTTTTTTTTAAATATATTCCACAGGCAATGGGTTAAAACTCGCAGCGTACTCATCCGTATCTCTCTTTCATCAACTACTGTTATGCATCTCAATGAGTTCTGCAAAACTTGATGTTAAACATTGAAGAAGAAGCTAAAAATTTCGAAGAGTTCCTCAATCTTTAAACGAAAAAAATTTGAGCATGGGCAAAATGAACAGAGTTAATAAGTTACATAGTTAATAGTTAAAATAGTTAATTTTGAATAATAAAAGTTATTAAAAGGACATTTTCTTTATTAGCATAATATTTAAAATAGTTAAAATAGTTAATTTTGAGATATACAGCCTTAAAATTGATATTTAAAAACTACAATTACTTTTGTACCAATTTAATATATTATTACCTTTCATAAAATACGTTATTCTTACAGACACTGAACAAAGTAAAATAAATAAATAAAATAAAATACACAAATTGAGCACATCCAGCAAAACAAAACGCTGAGGTATGAGCGAAATGTTGAATATTTGTAAAAACAGTTGCTGCTGGGGTGTTCAAAAAGTAATGCTGAAAGTTTGCCAGGCTATACCTTAGAAGGGTATATGAACAGTTATATTCTAAAAATCTCAACACTCGTATTTTTGTCGAATTTAGAGGCGTGTTCTCTTTTTATTTTGCAAACGAGATTTTATAATTTACATCGTAATGCCAATCATGTTATCTTAGCATTAGAGAAAATGTGGATGAGATATTTCATGTGTTAAATACACACTTTCTCTAAATTTATTCAGCACTCAGCATTTTTCTTTATTTTAATCCATTTTTGTTTGTCTATAGTAAAATACATTTAAATTGTTTGATAATCATGGGATTTTTGTCATGAAAAATAGTGTAATAACTAGCTGTGTGGCAACCAGATGAGTTGCATTTGAATTTCATAACATCTTACAATTATTAATTTTTATTTATTTATTTATTTTTATTTTTATTTTTTTTTTTGGGGGGGGGGGAGGGATAATTTTATTTGTACATTTAGAAAAGTGTTATGATGTAAATCATTAAATACTATATTTCCATTAAGAATCTATTTAAAATTTAAATTAAAAGTTTTCTCAATGAAAATTATCTTTAATAAGGACGTCATTTGTCAAATGAATTTTGATCTTCTAGTTTATGAGCTGATGGAATGACAAAAACATCATTTTGACAAAACTTATACGAAAATATTTCAGTTTTACGAATTAAAATAAATGCTTTAAAAAGTAATTTTTGCTCGCTAAACCATTCCACTTTTAGCATCCATGTTATATATTATTGCCATCTGCAAAAAAAAAAAAAAAAAAAAAAAAAAAAAAAAAAAAAAAGAAGAAAAAAAAAAAAGAGAGAAAAACAGAAAAAAGAATCTGTGTTTTTATTTTTTTATTTTTTTGTGAAAAGGTAGCAATAATTTTCAAGTTGACAACATGGGGGCTAAACTTATTTATTCTCTTTGATTTAATGTAAAACTGCAAAAAGCTGGGATGTAATAATTTTTAGATGTCATTTTGTCAACAGACGTGTTTTTGGCCTCTAGAATAAACTAAGCTAGAATAAACTAATTTATGAAGCGTCAGTATATGAAGATATGTTTTTCTTTCATTGAGTTTTCTTAAAACATGTAAATTAATCAAGTTTATTTTTTATGATATATTCAAAGTGAACATATTTTTATTTTTATTTTTAATGAGATAATGACACGAATAAAAGTATAATGTTAAATTATATTTCCAGTTTTCTATCTGTTATCGAAAACTGATATAATGTAGTTGCTACCAGTACATATATTAGGTAGCTTTCAATAAAAAAAAGTATAAAGCTACATATTGCAGCCATTCGGAGGAAAGCAGTTCCGAAAAATTTCGATATATTTTCACCGATCATGACTCCCAGACCCCAAAACCACCCTCCGTTCAAATGTTGATTTATATATATAGATATATCCATATATATATATATATATATATATATGACCTATGTCATACGATAACGCCCGTATTTATGAATCCATTTTGATGAAACTAATTGTGTGTATTAAGGTCACTAATATCTCGACCGAGTTCATTGTCGACCAAATCACTAATGTCACTAATGTCTCGACCAAACAACTTGGTCCGCCATTTTAAAATTTAAAACTAAAATAAATATACAAAAAAATAAAAATTCAAATTTATTTTTTAATTATGTGTTAGGCCTTGCTACAAGGATTCCAGAGCATTTTTTGGTTTACCTCTATCTTAAAAAATGGCTGAGATAGAGCAGTTTGAAATTCTAGAGGGGCTGACATTTTGAAACAAAACAGCACATTAACGCGATTACTCGCAAATTATTTTCTTTCATTGTTGTAATAATTTTCCCAATCATACGCATAAAACTATATATTCATATCCGTTAGCGCCAAATTCTCGCCAAAATTGGCGACATTTGGCGAAATATGCCAAATTTGGCGACCAAAATAAGTCTTCATAAATGAAGCCAATTTGGCTATTGCTCAATAATTTGGCGAATTTCTTATTCAAATTCAGTATTAACGAATCGTTTGTAAACGTTTTTTTGCATTTTAGCTTGCTGTTTTCGTGTAACATTAGCTAAAATTTTAAAACGAAGGTATAGGAAAGCTACCTTTTCCTCCCGGTACAGGCCGGAAGGATTTTTTTATTAACAATTTAAAAAATGTTATCTCGTAAACTAATAATAATAAAAAAACTAGAATTAATACTAAATTTCAAGTGTTATTATGCCATCTGGGCAGATCTTTACAAATAATTGGTATTTTTTTTTCAAATCGAAATTGATCCTATTCTGGGAGGAGTACTTACACACACAGTACAATTTTTATATGATAGATAATTAAATTTGCGTGTTTCACAATTTTTTTTATTTAATGAGAGATAATCCAGGAGTTCATGAAATATTTTGAATTATGTATCTTGCATTCTTCCATCTGTTACAAATCCTGAAATCATAGATTTGTTTGGAGTTGGAAATCTTTTCATTGGAAATCTAAACGTGACATAATGTATATGGTAATGATTATATATTAAATAATTAACTATTTACTTTCTTATTTCAATAATTATTCATTTTTTATTTTACAGTTTTAGACATTTTATAAAACAAAATTAAATTTAATTGTTTATGCATAAATCTACTAGTGAAAATACATCGTTTACATCGAAAATACAAATGCAAAAATTTGGAAAAAAATCTAAAGCATTCTTATAAAGATACAATTTTTTTTTTATAAAACTCATTTTTATGAAGAAAATGTTTGCGATATGCCAGTAAATATTCAATTAAGTTTTCAAATAATCACATTTCTGTTTTGATATACTATCAAATAAGAAGGAATAAAGCTCATTGAAAAATTGTTATACGCCACAATCATTACCTCTTTACAAATCCCATCACGCTGTTACAAAAATGTAAGGTTGCATGTCATGAAAAGGTTATTTCAGAAATTAAACGGAAGCTACACTACAGAAAAATAAATTGCCTTTGCAAATGAAATAAAAGTAATTTAAAACTGAACGAATTTAGGTGAAAATAATTTACATTTATGCACTTAATTTTTTTATATTCTTCGAACCATTCAATTGAGTTTATACCTTTCTAATGGAAATATAATTTTAGATTTAATTTTTTATCAAAAAAAGAACAGTTTTGGATAATGAAAGAATATGTATGTAATCTCCTGGAAAATGAAATCTTCAATAAAAATTATACTTTTGAAAAAAGAAATTTTGCTAATATAATTATTTTTATTTTTATTTTAATGATTGTGTTAAGAAATGCGAATGAATCACGTTCCTTCTTTCTGACAATATCAATATCTGTGGATTGAGTTTAAATTTATTTTTTATAAATTACAGTTTTATAAAATCTAAGTTTTATAATTTAACTAAAACGAGAATTCGGAAAAAAATACTTTTGAATTTCGTTTTTTTAGTATTATTATTAATGATAATTTCTTAAATGGTAAATGCATGAATAGAACATTTTCAATTCGTTTTGATCTTTAAATGTTAAAGTTCCTTTACAATCTATTTTTTTAGCAATGAAACAATTTTAAAGCATTTTAACTTTTGAATTGTATCTTACTTTTCATTTTAAATTTCCTTTGAAGTTTTATATTAACAATTTCAAAAACTCTTGTGTAAATTATTTGTTATATTGCTATGTAAAGTAAATATTAAATAAAAGCACCTATATTTAGATTTTTGAACAGAGAAAGCTTAAAGTAATAGACGAATCAATACAGATAATAAACGTGAAATATCAATAAAAATTTAACCTTCATTTAATTCTTAATACCCTTTCATTAGAAAATCCCATATATCTCACCCATTATATAGCTACATAATTATAGAATTGACATTGGAAGCAGTTTTAGAATAAATTATAAGTTATAAAGAAAATTATATAAATTAACGAAAAAATACACAGTTATTTAAAAGTAAATTGTGCCTAATTGGATATTTGTCATTAACAGCAATCGTTACTATCTTCAATTTGTTTTTTAAGGTTAGGTTACCAGGTATTAGCTATTTAATCAATATGCTCTAGATCAGGGCATGAAATTTCAGTTGAAAAGGTACTAGCCAGACTAAAGTTATTGCTCGCCACTATTTTGCATTCATTCAGACAGTAACGTCGACCAACACACCTGCCCCGAAAATGAACTATTTATGACAAACTGAATTTAAAGTGACCAATGTTAGAAGGAGCTGTCTGTTAAATCCAGAATATTTTACATTCATGAAAAATATGAACAATTTTTAAAATGTTAAAAATTCGGGAGAAAGCGAATAATTATTACTGTGTTTCAAGAACCTGAGCTTAGGTAGCGAAACCGAATTCACTTCGCGCTGGAGTAAAGAGTGATCAGATTCGGCCTCGGAAGCGAAAAAATCTGATTTCGTGCTTGCGCGGTGCGAAAGCTGGGGAACAAATGCAGACGGGGGAAGTTCGTTCCTCCGTATGAGTGAAAGGGGAGTGGGTGACGCCGCATTTTTTCTTCTTTTGGAAGATAAATGCCGTCGCTTGATTTTAAAACAAAGTGCGTGTTGCTAGATTGAGGCACGATATTCTGAGCGTATGCAGTTTGATTTGAAGCACATTTCAAAAGACGAAACTTACTCGCCAACATTAAATATTTGCTCGCCAATGGCGAGCTGGCGAGCAGAAATTTCGTGCCCTGCTCTAGATGGTAACTTTGAAATCGTCCAAAAATTTAACATTTAAATGAACATTCATTAGTTAATGTACGCAAACAATAAGTATTTGTTTCTTTTTGTTGTGGAATTGGGTATTTTCGTGGACATGATCGTTTAAACTCGTTCGGTGAAAATCATTATTCTTTGCAATACATGCATTTTTTAAATTCACATAATGCTACAATTTAAATAAATTTAAAATAATTTAGTTACGGCTAATAACCTCTGTTTTCATTTACGAGGTAAAATATATTATATCATGTTAGAATACACTTTTTTAGCATATTTAAAATTTACAGAGAAAACAAAAATTGCCGTTTTACTGTTTTGCTGCACTTTGATATGATGTTTAGCATTTCAAAAAACATTCGATGTATTTTTCATTTTTCCCCCCATTCTATACTTTTAAAAATTTTCAGCAAACTGTTCGGTAATTTGACCGTTTTCCCAAAAAACGGTTACATAACCATAATTTAACTCTAATCTGACCATATTATTGCCAATATTATGCTCAGAATAGAGTTCAATTACGGTTATCTAACCATCTTCTATAAAAACGGTCAAATAACGACAGTTTGCTGCAAATTTTTATCAGTGCAAGTACAAAATGTTAAGTAATGTTATGGTGAAAAATAATTTCAGTAAGAATTTGAAATTTGTTTTACTCAGTGGTATGATTAAATTATGTTTTTTGTAATTTCTTATGCTTAGGTTTCCGGTAAACTTTTACAGAACTTTTGTTTTAATTATTCTTAATAACATACTCTGTTCTACTTTTAAGTTATTTACTCTTTGCAACTTTTGCTTTGCAACTTTATTTATAATTTTTTAGTGATAAAATCAGCAAAGCAGTAAAATATGTGTTTAACAAACTATGAATGAAAACGTGTTAAACAAAGTCATATTACAGGGTGTTTCACAAATGACCTCTAACTTTAAAAATAAATAACTCGGAAACGGTGAGAGATAGAAGCATAAAACCACTGGTATGTTTATTAGACAAGGGAAAAAAAATTAGAAGTCTGACACACAAACCTCAAATTTTTTGTAAAAATTCGCACCGATAGAAGACGTTGATAGATGGCGCTGCAGGGGGCATAAACATAAGTAGGCTGTATCACATCAAAAGCGGTTCAAAATGTGCACCTTTCACACATCACACCTGTCGCAAACTAAGAATGAAATTGTCAGTGACTGTTTGTAGCATGTCACCGGCAATAAACACACAAACTTGACAGATAGCCTCCTTCAGCTCGTCGAGTGTTAAAGGATTGTTGCGGTAAACAATGTCCTTCAGTGTCACTTCCGGAGTTTCATTCACTATACTCTAATAGCGATCACGTTTCAACGGCGAAATCTTTGACGACTGATCGTTTGGCGTGTGCGCTCTCTTTATAGGTTTCCGTAATGCTGCCTGCAACGCACTCTATCGGCGCTATTTTTAACTAAAATTTTGAGGTTTCTGTATCAGATTCTTACGGGTTTTTTAATAAACATACCACTTGTTTCATGCTTCTATCTATCATCGTTTCCGAGATATTTATTTCCAAAGTTAAGGGTCTTTCGTGAGACACCCTGTAAGTACCATATTAATATTTTCAACAAATAAAAGAATGGAGGAGTTATCTATATATATTTCTCTTACGTGGCGTGGAAATAGGGCTGAATTTCTAGCTTATCGTTGGCAACAATCGCAGTTTCCAGAGCTGAGACCAAGGAACAGGCTAGATTGTGTTAGATAGATCAGCTCCGCCTCCAATATGGTGCCAGATCAGTGAAAATCAAACTAACAAATATTAAAAATAAAATAACATGTACGTAATACAAAGCGTCTGAGATGATATCTCATTTTAATTATGAGCTAATTACAAATGAATTCTCAACTCTTATTTAGAATTTATTTACGAATTTCACTCACATGAAAAATCAGAGTTAATAAAAATATCAACTGTCTAGGTTGCACCTGCTGCCATATGATGCTGTCTTAATGAAGTAAAAATAATTTATAATAAATAAAATAAATTATGAAATTTCATTTTAATGGAAATATAAAAATATTTCAGAAAATTGCAAGATATTTTTTAGCAACTAACAGACACAACTTGTGCAATTTGAGTTTTAAAAAAAAAATAATTTTTTTTTGCAGAAATGTATAATCAATTAGAACAGTAAAATGTGGAACTAAATTTAAACAGTCATTGATGATAAACTATCTTCCTATCACGTAGTGTTTATTTTTTAATGAATTTAAGCCATGCTGTACAATATTATAGGTGCAATAAGTTTTAAACAAATTATGCTTCCAAGATCCTTTTTTCATAGTATTTAAATGATTTATATGCCCATTAGTAGCTCCAACTAAATGCATTTTTAGTTGTGTTTTCAACGGAGTTTTCAATTACTTTTTTACATTAAAAAATGTGAATTTCATTTCAAATGATTTATGGTAGTACTTATTCCGGCTAGAATTACTGCAAAAATAAAAAGGGGTTAGCGAGCAAAGCAAGCTGGAACCGCGTAGTGATCTCAAAATCACGGGGGGTTGGCGAGCGT
Source organism: Maratus michaelseni (assembly GCA_963931845.1). Taxonomy (NCBI): domain Eukaryota; kingdom Metazoa; phylum Arthropoda; class Arachnida; order Araneae; family Salticidae; genus Maratus; species Maratus michaelseni. The sequence continues at coordinate 297,104,077 of OZ007589.1, read as the reverse complement.
TAGCGAGTAGGGGGCTGAGCCTCCTAGTATACACAAAATTTTAAGTTCTCTCACATTGAAACTAAAACACTCCAATATGAATACCAGAAAAACAGGATCACACACCTAGAACATGAACCAACGTGTGCAGCACTTTTTCCACAAATACAACTACAGAGGAAGGTTCCCAGTTGGAGAATACATCCCGCAGAAGAGACATCTCACTTACAAATAAACACAACCAGGCACGGTTTTGAACACAGCTACTCTCCCCGCTGTCCGACCATTTTCACTGACGGGTCACGCACGGAGACTGGCGTGGCAGCAGCATTCTGTGCCATGAAAGGCGAGGTCGTGACCCATAAGTGGGCCTGCAGAATCGGTGATAACAACACTGTCTTCCAGGCTGAGCTGTTCGCGATTCTGCGGGCATTGGAATGGATTGTCTCTAACCCAACAGTACAATTTTACAGGCTATATTCAGACAGCCTCTCCAGCCTACAAGCAATCTTTACTCACCGCACAAAACATCCCATTGTACTCCAAATAAAACTATTTTTAAAAGACCTTGCACGGCGAGTAGCCCTGGGCCATGTGAAGGCACACATTGGCATTGCTGGCAATGAATTAGCTGATAAATTGGCAAAAGAAGCTACGGGAAGCACAAATATTGATATTTCCCTCCCTGTTCCCCCATCCTACATTAGAGGGTTTTTAAAGTCTAAAATCATTCCTCAGTGGCAGGACCACTGGGATTACTCGGATAAAGGTCCACATACCCACAAATTGCTCCCTTTTGTCTCCCTAAACCTGCTTAACCTCGCCCCCCACACCTCAGCGTTCCTCACAGGACATGGTCCATTCCCTACTTACCTCAAATATTATAAACGTGCAGCCTCCAATGTGTGTCCATGTGGCCAGCGGGGCTTGCCTTCTCATTACTATTTTGACTGCCCACTGACCGTTGCCTGGCATCTCAGATCTCCCGAAATTCCCCCACCCTCTTGGCTAACCAATATTCTAACAAGACCAATCTTACTAAAAAAATTAAAAAATATTTTTAATTTCTTAATGGATTTATCGAACTTAACAAATTAAGTAACCAACTCTAGCTTTTATCAAATTTTTAACTAAACATATTAAATTCTTCACCACCAATCAGTACTGTAATTGATCTTCCTACCCTCCTTCTCCTGACTTTTCCTTATTTTGGCTGTACCTTGTCAGTGTTTGAGCAGCTTGCTGTGCTCCCTTCGCAGTCTTTAGAAGCGGCCTCATCTCTCCAACGCAATACTTGTGGCGCCATCTGTCGCGTGGGAACTGAGCTTCTCAGATTCCGGCGCATCATTATTATCCAAGGACCGCCTTGGCCGCGAACTGTGTGTCATGACGCAGGAGCGTTAAGGACTGTTCACCTACAAGTTCTTCATCACTGCACCTGCCGCTGTATGTCGCGAGGGAGTGCAGGCTGCAGCGGTTCAGGCTTTTTTCAGTTTCTTTTTCTTTTTTTTTTGTTTTTAGCTTTCTTGCCTGCCCCTTGTCGCGCTTAGGCTTGTCCTGGCAGTGCCGGCCTTTGGCCTAGTTTGTATTTTCTTTCTTTTCTTTTTTGTTGTTGTTTGGGCCGTTTGCGCGTGTGCTGGCGGTCTCGGCGTCGTGCCTTCCCTTCCGCCGGTGGCTGGAATCACCCAAAACGAACCCCGCGTGCCGGGGAACATCCCGGGCGAGGTGCTAACGCTCTACGGCCTGGCTTTGCTGGGCCGAGTGGCCCCCTTAGGCATTCAAATATCAACAAAAGATAGAACAGAAATATTTACTTTTAAAACGTTTATAATGAAAAGACATTTAGAAACTACATTCCTAACGAAAATATGAAATTTCATTTTAATGGAAATGTAATAATATCTCAGAAATTTTCAAGATATCTTCTACAATCAATAAATCACATTGTATGAAAAACATTACCATAACAATAAAAAAAAACAAATTGCCGCCTATGTAAAGTTAAATAGTGTACAAGTAATCTTTCTTTCTTTAAATACTCTGAACATAAAACAATACGGGAAAGAAGCAAGTTTTTTTTTTTTTTTAACTGAATTGCCAAGAACGTTCACCAAATATTGATAAGCTTCGTATAAAAAGTTCTGTAATATGAAATAGCTCACCACTTTCTGAAAGTCACGTTCGTTGATAAATCCCACTTGATTATGAAATAAAGATAAAAACGTGTCTCTAGACCACTGTATGTTTTTTTTTTATAGCTGCTATGAATGTTAAATTATATTTATTACAGTAAAATACTGTTTACGTGGGGGTATGTACAATTTTAATACATAAGACATATAATTATATTTTATTTGTTTGCATTAGCATTTCTTTATCCAAAACGAAATTTTAAGACATGGAAGAAAGGCATATATCTAATGAAACGCGAGTTTTCTGTAGCATAAGTGTATTATGTAGATGTAAGAGTTTTATTCTGCTAATTTCTCCAGATTAATATATTTTAATAAGACATGTAGAAGCATCATATAATGAATATTTTCGATAAAGCTGCAAGTTTTTTCCACTCAGGATTTTTTAAGTAAGGTTATTCAAATAATAAGAAAAAAAATTTTTAATTGTAAAATTAAAATAATAATAATAACAGAAGTGTTTTAATGTCTTTATGATAAAATATCTCAAAATTCAACTTTCCTACACGTTTTGTGCAAGATCAGCCTAATAAACAATGTAAAATAATTTATATGCATGCAGTTTCATGGATATGCAAATAGATAACAGACTGATTTAAGATAATATATTACTTTTATGCAAATAAAGTACTCATAAATTCGTTCACATTTTAAAAATTCCTTAAAAAATAGGAATTTGTCGTATTATTGTGCGGCTGCACCATAAGGTTTGTCAAAAAGTCTGGATGTTTGTAAAAAAAATTAAAAACGAACATTGTTTTCTTAGCTTTTGTATATCTGCTACTTTGTCAACTCTTATGTTGCAAAAAGCATTTCGATGCGACTATTTCTTATTTTTATGCATTTTGGAAATATAGACAGACAGATGAAGCATCCTGTAGTTAAAATAAAATAAAAAACCGAAGAAGGTTTACCTATAAAGATAAATCTTTAAAATATTTTTTACCAACTTTTTCAAAACTTTGCTGAAATATACTTGAACACAGCTAAATTTCAGATATCTTATATACATTAAAAAACGTTATCATTTTGAGGATACATTTTGATGATAACTGAGGCTAATTTGAGAGACATACACTAAACATTATCAACGTATAAAAATGATGATTTCTTAATCAATCTTGATTATAGAAAAATGGCGAGGGGACTAAAATTTTATTGATAACTAGCAGGCTTCGCTCCTACGCTGGTCAGTTTCTTCAAACGAACATTGAATCAAACAAAATATATAGATAAACTTGACCTTGTGTTTTAAACCAATAGGGAGCTTTACCTGGAATTTCCTTCCGTACTGCTGAAAAATATACGAACGACATTGTTCTATTATATTTGCTAATGTGCTGACAAAATTTGAGCTTTCAAGGACCAACTCTTTTAGTTGATCATTTACAGTAGGATTTGGTAAAGAACGATAAAACGATATACAGTATTATAAAAGTATCCCTGAAAAATTATCTAATTAACAATGCAAACAAACTAACTAACAAAATCCATCCGGTAGATCTTTTTCAAAAGACTAATCTTTTATAAATGGGTTCAATTGATTATAGAACTTTCCACCATAACTCTATGACTAAGCAACGTAGAACAATGAGCAAAATTATACTAAAACCATCCCGAAAAAATTATATACCTAAAAGTCCAAGTCCATACCAAAATCCATTCAATAGAACTCAATGCACCTAAATGCAGAACTCAACTTTTCATTATATATACAGGGTGTCCCAAAAATGACTGATGGATTTTAAAATTTATAACTTGCAAACGGTGACAGATATTAATATAATTCTTTGTGGAGGGTTATGTATGATGCCAGGAGTTTCCTTACTGTGATTCTTGATTTTAGTTCGAATTTCAAACAATAGATAGCGCTGACAGCGATTGGCTCTCAGTTGAGGCCGAAATTTACGCCCCTCAGCATTGATGCACCGTCCCCTGAATACTAGGCATGCGCGCTGACAAAAATGACGGCTCTCGCAAGCGGATCTTTTTTTCAGCGTTTATACTGTCCCTCGAACTTCAACACCAATAATATCTAATAGTTTTCTTTGACTTATTTAAATTCAGAAAACCAGGTGAAGACAACTTTTAGAAATTATTGGTGTTGAAGTTCGAGGGACTGTTCAAACGCTGAAAAAAAAAATCCGCCTGCGACATCCGCCTGCGACATCCGCCATTTTTAAAAGCGCGCAGGCCTTGTATTCAGTGGGCGGTGCATCAATGCTGAGTGACGTCAGTTTCGCCCTCGACTGAGCGCCAATCGCTGTCAGTGCCATCTATTCTTTGAAATTCGAGCTAAAATCAAGAATCATAGTGAAAAAACTCCTGACGTCACACATAACCCTCTTGCAAGATTTTTTTAAATATCTGTCCCCGTTTGCAAGTTATTGAATTTTAAATCATTCAATATCATTTTTGGGACACCCGGTATACAGTAGTTAGATAATCTTAACACATATTATGTTTGACAAATTTGTGCATGTTTTAGGATTTATTACATGCAAAGATATATAATCAAATAAAAATATATAAAGTCAAATAAATCAAATCCAATATCGTGTTAAATACTCAAATATGTAATTTCAATAATGATTTCATAACATGCTTATCTCGCTAGTTATACAATTAGCATTGTTTGTGGTTTAGAATTTGCAGTTTATTATATAATTATAAAGGGAATGTGCATTGTAGTAAAATTAATTCTGAGTGAATAAGCCTCTTACGTCTAGAATCTTGTCATCCACCTCAAATGGTTCTGTGTGAGTGATGTTATGTAGAACTATTGTATTGTGCTTATGATTACAGAAGCATACTCTGAATGGAATATTATCACAAGTCATAATTTGATTTCACATATGCAGTTGATAATGTAAAATGTGTAGTGTATAGTGATGATGGAACAGAGAGAGTTGAAGTGTATGACTATTGCATATTTCGTGTTTGTTTACTATGAATAAATTCATTTTGAAAGCACTTTCTTTACATTAAGGATATTTTAAAACACTTTCATTTCATTATCATTAAAGTTTCAGCATTGATTTTAAAATAGAGCCTGCATGTTATTTAAATTTAATTTAGTATTTTGCCTTTAATAAATTTTTATAAAAGTAATTTCCTTAGAAGTATATTGTTGCATTTGTCACATTCGTGACGGTTGCCGCAAATTCACGTATTTTGATTTGTGTGACTCTACCCACGTGCAGAACATGTGCATTATATATGTTACATTATTTCTCAAAAACATGCACAATATTCATATTTTTACTATTGCTGTACTATACATATCAGAACTTCGATTAGAAGCAGTAAAATGTTTAGATACATTCCTGATAATAGAAAAAGTAAACAGATAATCTTTTAAAAAAAAAATAATGCAATATGCAATAGTCATAGCCGTAAAGCAGAATACTTGACGTTACGAAAGTATAAAACTGTTAAAAATATGTCTTCTCTTTCATTACGAAAAAATATATCATTGCTTCCAATATGAAGTCACTTCATAACATTAATATAACTATTTTTTTAAAATGCTGAGACAATATCGCAAATAATAAGAACATTATTTAATAACTCTAAACACTTTATGTATGTATTGCAAATTTTTAAAAATATAAAGTCTCGAATGTTAAGAAGTAATATATTTCTTTACCTAAAATTAAACAACCAAAATAAATTTCCAGTAGTTTTTATTTCCTCGCAATCTTTTAAAAACGACAATCTGAATGTAGTAAAAATAAAATATTATTCAATGCTTTGAAGATTTAATCAAATATGATTTATATTTTACTTTTGTGTAACTTATTTCAATAAGGGAAAGAAATGAAAACTAATCGATTATATAAAAACAGTTTCTTTTTAGGTACAAGAAACTAACGACATCTAAATTAGTTTTTTTTTAAAAATTTATTCAAAGCCATGGTTTTACATTAAGAAGATATTTCATATACATGCATATGTGCATTCGTGCGTACAAAATTTAACAGTAAAACGCAAAAATAAAATATTTATTCATTTAATGCGTAATAACAAGTTTCTCTCAAAACAAAAATATATGTTGCCAATCATGCTAAACATTTTGATTTTTTTTTATTCATTTTTAATATATCTTTTTTTTCAGGTATTCTATGGTAAAAGGTATTGTACACTACACATTTTTGATTATATATTCTGTCGATTGATATATAAAGAGTTTTCCAAAAAGTCGCGTCAGAACTGTCCAAGAGTGTGGCTGGAAGGTTTGCAAAGACCTTCGCGCTTAGAAAGGCCTCGAGTCCGGAGAAAGGAAATACTTGTTATTTAATCAAGAAATGTATTAACATTTAAAATTGTCTTGTGATTTATATTGGTACACCATATTAAAATACTCTTATTGTAACAGGAATTTATTAACTCATTCTTGTTTTAATATAAGAGGAATTCGGAATTTTTCACTTTTTCAGGAATGAAATTAAGTTAGTTGATGGCAACATACTGAATATATTCAAGAAAAACCACTGAGGCAGTGTAATTACTCTATGATACGGTTCTGATACTACTAGCTATAATCAAAACAATACACATTTTCGATTAACTTTTTATTTTGAATTTAAATATGAACTGTTAAATGATATGTGCTACTGATAATTTTGATAAACAGCAACTATTGTTTTGATGATTATTTGTAATGTAATAGCATATACTTACTTTCCCTGGGAAAATATATTTTACCATTAAGTTGTTGGCACGTTTTTAGTGCCGTAAATTTCCGAAATTTCGTAAAATTCAAATTCATCTTTGTGAATTTTAATCGTTGAGGAGTGGAATTTTTAATGCTTTACATTACAGAGAATGGAAACAAAATATTTATAATTATAACTTATATGGCCCAGGGAACGTAAATAAATAAATAAGTAAAAACATCTAACGTTATGAAAATTAATGGCAGGGCTTATTTCAACAAAATAATCTTAATTCCTACTTTTTTTAAATAGGGCTGAATTTCTAGCTTATCGTTGGCAACAATTGCAGTTTCCAGAGCTGAGACCAATGAACAGGCTAGATTGTGTTAGATAGATCAGCTCCGCCTCCAATACGGTGCCAGAGCAGTGAAAATCAAACTAACAAATATTAAAAATAAAATAACATGTACGTAATACAAAGCGTCTGAGAATATTTCTCATTTTAATTATGAGTAATATTGCTAATTACAAATGAATTCTCAACTCTTATTTAGAATTTATTTACGAATTTCACTCACATGAAAAATCAGAGATAATAAAAATATCAACTGTCTAGGTTGCACCTGCTGCCATATGATGCTGTCTTAATGAAGTAAAAATAATTTATAATAAATAAAATAAATTATGAAATTTCATTTTAATGGAAATATAAAAATATTTCAGAAAATTTCAAGATATTCTTTAGCAACTAACAGACACAACTTGTGCAATTTGAGTTTTTAAAAAAAAAATAATTTTTTTTGCAGAAATCTATAATCAATTAGAACAGTAAAATGTGGAACGAAATTTAAACAGTCATTGATGATAAACTATCTTCCTATCACGTAGTGTTTATTTTTTAATGAATTTAAGCCATGCTGTACAATATTATAGGTGCAATAAGTTTTAAACAAATTATGCTTCCAAGATCCTTTTTTCATAGTATTTAAATGATTTATATGCCCATTAGTAGCTCCAACTAAATGCATTTTTAGTTGTGTTTTCAACGGAGTTTTCAATTACTTTTTTACATTAAAAAAATGTGAATTTCATTTCAAATGATTTATGGTAGTACTTATTCCGGCTAGAATTACTGCAAAAATAAAAAGGGGTTAGCGAGCAAAGCAAGCTGGAACCGCGTAGCGATCTCAAAATCACGGGTGGTTGGCGAGCGTTAGCGAGTAGGGGGCTGAGCCTCCTAGTATACACAAAATTTTAAGTTCTCTCACATTGAAACTAAAACAGTCCAATATGAATACCAGAAAAACAGGATCACACACCTAGAACATGAACCAACGTGTGCAGCATTTTTTCCACAGATACAACTACAGAGGAAGGTTCCCAGTTGGAGAATACATCCCGCAGAAGAGACATCTCACTTACAAATAAACACAACCAGGCACGGTTTTGAACACAGCTACTCTCCCCGCTGTCCGACCATTTTCACTGACGGGTCACGCACGGAGACTGGCGTGGCAGCAGCATTCTGTGCCATGAAAGGCGAGGTCGTGACCCATAAGTGGGCCTGCAGAATCGGTGATAACAACACTGTCTTCCAGGCTGAGCTGTTCGCGATTCTGCGGGCATTGGAATGGATTGTCTCTAACCCAACAGTACAATTTTACAGGCTATATTCAGACAGCCTCTCCAGCCTACAAGCAATCTTTGCTCACCGCACAAAACATCCCATTGTACTCCAAATAAAACTATTTTTAAAAGACCTTGCACGGCGAGTAGCCCTGGGCCATGTGAAGGCACACATTGGCATTGCTGGCAATGAATTAGCTGATAAATTGGCAAAAGAAGCTACGGGAAGCACAAATATTGATATTTCCTTCCCTGTTCCCCCATCCTACATTAGAGGGTTTTTAAAGTCTAAAATCATTCCTCAGTGGCAGGACCACTGGGATTACTCGGATAAAGGTCGACATACCCACAAATTGCTCCCTTTTGTCTCCCTAAACCTGCTTAACCTCGCCCCCCACACCTCAGCGTTCCTCACAGGACATGGTCCATTCCCTACTTACCTCAAATATTATAAACGTGCAGCCTCCAATGTGTGTCCATGTGGCCAGCGGGGCTTGCCTTCTCATTACTATTTTGACTGCCCACTGACCGTTGCCTGGCATCTCAGATCTCCCGAAATCCCCCCCCCCCCCCTCTTGGCTAACCAATATTCTAACAAGACCAATCTTACTAAAAAAATTAAAAAATATTTTTAATTTCTTAATGGATTTATCGAACTTAACAAATTAAGTAACCAACTCTAGCTTTTATCAAATTTTTAACTAAACATATTAAATTCTTCACCACCAATCAGTACTGTAATTGATCTTCCTACCCTCCTTCTCCTGACTTTTCCTTATTTTGGCTGTACCTTGTCAGTGTTTGAGCACCTTGCTGTGCTCCCTTCGCAGTCTTTAGAAGCGGCCTCATCTCTCTAACGCAACAACTTGTGGCGCCATCTGTCGCGTGGGAACTGAGCTTCTCAGATTCCGGCGCATCATTATTATCCAAGGACCGCCTTGGCCGCGAACTGTGTGTCATGACGCAGGAGCGTTAAGGACTGTTCACCTACAAGTTCTTCATCACTGCACCTGCCGCCGTCTGTCGCGAGGGAGTGCAGGCTCCAGCGGTTCAGGCTTTTTTCAGTTTCTTTTTCTTTTTTTTTTGTTTTTAGCTTTCTTGCCTGCCCCTTGTCGCGCTTAGGCTTGTCCTGGCAGTGCCGGCCTTTGGCCTAGTTTGTATTTTCTTTCTTTTCTTTTTTGTTGTTGTTTGGGCCGTTTGCGCGTGCGCTGGCGGTCTCGGCGTCGTGCCTTCTCTTCCACCGGTGGCTGGAATCACCCAAAACGAATCCCCGCGTGCCGGTGAACATCCCGGGGGAGGTGCTAACGCTCTACAACCTGGCTTTGCTGGGCCGAGTGGCCCCCCTTAGGCATTCAAATATCAACAAAAGATAGAACAGAAATATTTACTTTTAAAACGTTTATAATGAAAAGACATTTAGAAACTACATTCCTAACGAAATTATGAAATTTCATTTTAATGGAAATGTAATAATATCTCAGAAAATTTCAAGATATCTTCTACAATCAATAAATCACATTGTATGAAAAACATTACCATAACAATAAAAAAACAAAACAAATTGCTGCCTATGTAAAGTTAAATAGTGTAAAAATAATCTTTCTTTCTTTAAATACTCTGAACATAAAACAATACGGGAAAGAAGCAAGTTTTTTTTTTTTTTTTTTTTTTTTTTTTTTTTTTTAACTGAATTGCCAAGAACGTTCACCAAATATTGATAAGCTTCGTATAAAAAGTTCTGTAATATGAAATAGCTCACCACTTTCTGAAAGTCACGTTCGTTGATAAATCCCACTTGATTATGAAATAAAGATAAAAACGTGCCTGTAGACCACTGTATGTTTTTTTTATAGCTGCCATGAATGTTAAATTATATTTATTACAGTAAAATACTGTTTACGTGGGGGTATGTACAATTTTAATACATAAGACATATAATATGATTTAATTTATATTTTATTTGTTTGCATTAGCATTTCTTTATCCAAAACGAAATTTTAAGACATGGAAGAAAGGTATATATCTAATGAAACGCGAGTTTTCTGTAGCATAAGTGTATTATGTAGATGTAAGAGTTTTATTCTGCTAATTTCTCCAGATTAATATATTTTAATAAGACATGTAGAAGCATCATATAATGAATATTTTCGATAAAGCTGCAAGTTTTTTCCACTCAGGATTTTTTAAGTAAGGTTATTCAAATAATAATAAAAAAAATTTTTAATTGTAAAATTAAAATAATAATAATAACAGAAGTGTTTTAATGTCTTTATGATAAAATATCTCAAAATTCAACTTTCCTACACGTTTTGTGCAAGATCAGCCTAATAAACAATGTAAAATAATTTATATGCATGCAGTTTCATGGATATGCAAATAGATAACAGACTGATTTAAGATAATATATTACTTTTATGCAAATAAAGTACTCATAAATTCGTTCACATTTTAAAAATTCCTTAAAAAAATAGGAAATTGTCGTATTATTGTGCGGCTGCACCATAAGGTTTGTCAAAAAGTCTGGATGTTTGTAAAAAAAATTAAAAACAATTGAACATTGTTTTCTTAGCTTTTGTATATCTGCTACTTTGTCAACTCTTATGTTGCAAAAAGCATTTCGATGCGACTATTTGTTATTTTTATGCATTTTGGAAATATGGACAGACATATGCAGCATCCTGTAGTTAAAATTAAATAAAAAACCGAAGAAGGTTTACTATAAAGATAAATCTTTAAAATATTTTTTACCAACTTTTTCAAAACTTTGCTGAAATATACTTGAACACAGCTAAATTTCAGATATCTTATATACATTAAAAAACGTTATCATTTTGAGGATACATTTTGATGATAACTGAGGCTAATTTGAGAGACATACACTAAACATTATCAACGTATAAAAATGATGATTTCTTAATCAATCTTGATTATAGAAAAATGGCGAGGGGACTAAAATTTTATTGATAACTAGCAGGCTTCGCTCCTACGCTGGTCAGTTTCTTCAAACGAACATTGAATCAAACAAAATATATAGATAAACTTGACCTTGTGTTTTAAACCAATAGGGAGCTTTACCTGGAATTTCCTTCCGTACTGCTGAAAAATATACGAACGCCATTGTTCTATTATATTTGCTAATGTGCTGACAAAATTTGAGCTTTCAAGGACCAACTCTTTTAATTGATCATTTACAGTAGGATTTGGTAAAGAACGATAAAACGATATACAGTATTATAAAAGTAATCCTGAAAAATTATGTAATTAACAATGCAAACAAACTAACTAACAAAATCCATCCGGTAGATCTTTTTCTAAATACTAATCTTTTATAAATGGGTTCAATTGATTATAGAACTTTCCACCATAACTCTATGACTAAGCAACGTAGAACAATGCGCAAAATTATACTAAAACCATCCCGAAAAAATTATATACCTAACAGTCCAAGTCCATACCAAAATCCATTCAATAGAACTCAATGCACCTAAATGCAGAACTCAACTTTTCATTATATATACAGGGTGTCCCAAAAATGACTGATGGATTTTAAAATTTATAACTTGCAAACGGTGACAGATATTAATATAATTCTTTGAGGAGGTTTATGTATGATGCCAGGAGTTTCCTTACTGTGATTCTTGATTTTAGTTGGAATTTCAAACAATAGATAGCGCTGACAGTGATTGGCTCTCAGTTGAGGCCGAAATTTACGCCCCTCAGCATTGATGCACCGCCCCCTGAATACTAGGCATGCGCGCTGACAAAAATGACGGCTCTCGCAAGCGGATTTTTTTTCAGCGTTTATACTCTCCCTCGAACTTTAACACCAATAATATCTAATAGTTTTCTTTGATTTATTTAAATTCAGAAAACCAGGCGAAGACAACTTTTAGAAATTATTGGTGTTGAAGTTCGAGGGACTGTTCAAACGCTGAAAAAAAAAAAATCCGCCTGCGACATCCGCCATTTTTAAAAGCGCGCAGGCCTTGTATTCAGGGGGCGGTGCATCAATGCTGAGTGACGTCAGTTTCGCCCTCGACTGAGCGCCAATCGCTGTCAGTGCCATCTATTCTTTGAAATTCGAGCTAAAATCAAGAATCACAGTGAGAAAACTCCTGACGTCACACATAACCCTCTTGCAAGATTTTTTTAAATATCTGTCACCGTTTGCAAGTTATTGAATTTTAAATCATTCAATATCATTTTTGGGACACCCGGTATACAGTAGTTAGATAATCTTAACACATATTATGTTTGACAAATTTGTGCATGTTTTAGGATTTATTACATGCAAAGATATATAATCAAATAAAAATATATAAAGTCAAATAAATCAAATCCAATATCGTGTTAAATACTCAAATATTTAATTTCAATAATGATTTCATAACATGCTTATCTCGCTAGTTATACAATTAGCATTGTTTGTGGTTTAGAATTTGCAGTTTATTATATAATTATAGAGGGAATGTGCATTGTAGTAAAATTAATTCTGAGTGAATAAGCCTCTTACGTCTAGAATCTTGTCATCCACCTCAAATGGCTCTGTGTGAGTGATGTTATGTAGAACTATTGTATTGTGCTTATGATTACAGAAGCATACTCTGAATGGAATATTATCACAAGTCATAATTTGATTTCACATATGCAGTTGATAATGTAAAATGTGTAGTGTATAGTGATGATGGAACAGAGAGAGTTGAAGTGTATGAATATTGCATATTTCGTGTTTGTTTACTATGAATAAATTCATTTTGAAAGCATTTTCTTTACATTAAGGATATTTTAAAACACTTTCATTTCATTATCATTAAAGTTTCAACATTGATTTTAAAATGGAGCCTGCATGTTATTTAAATTTAATTTAGTATTTTGCCTTTAATAAATTTTGATAAAAGTTATTTCCTTAGAAGTATATTGTTGCATTTGTCACATTCGTGACGGCTGCCGCAAATTCACGTATTTTGATTTGTGTGACTCTATCCACGTGCAGAACATGTGCATTTTATATGTTACATTATTTCTCAAAAACATGCACAATATTCATATTTTTACTATTGCTGTACTATACATATCAGAACTTCGATTAGAAGCATTAAAATGTTTAGATACATTCCTGATAATAGAAACTAGTCGTTGGGGACCACCGTAATACTTACCCATCATGGATATGCATAATGTAAAATATTAAAATAAAAATGTGTAAACTACTTATAAAATGCATTGCAATTCAAATAAAATCGTGGCTTGATGACGTCACAAACTTTAAAGGCTCGATTACTGAATTGCTTGAAAGAGGTTTTTCCTTATAACTCCAAAAATAATTGTCCTATTAACTAGCGGTTTATTGCATCTGATTAAGCGTCAAATTTTCAATTAAAATATATCTTTGAAGTGAAATTTGGATGAAATACAGGGTCATGAAAAATCGAAGAGTGTGGAAAACAGGATTACAAATATCTCGGCAACTCTTTATCCGATCGACTTCATGCTTTATTCAAAATTTATGTTTTTTTATTGTCTTTTATATTCATTTCTTAAAATAAACAATTTCGAAAATTTTTATATACCTTTCATCAGAACGAATATTTCGAGAGTCCGAAAAAAATTGTTCCGGTTAATCAAGGTTATTGAAATGAAATAGGCTTCTTCCCATTATTACATACTAAGTACATACAAAATTGCAAGTCTCTATCTCAATTTTTTCGGGAGATAGAGCGTTTACAGACACACACACACACAGACACACAGACACACAGACGGACGGCAAAATTATTTTTCCAAAAATATGTTTTTCGGAATCTCCAGTGTCTGAAACGTGTAAATCCATCAAAAAAAATTTTTCGATTTTCAAAACGATTACAAGACTTACCCTATACTACGTATGATGGGTAAGTAAAAGTAAACAGATAATCTTTTTTTTTTTTTTTTAAATAATGCAATATGCAATAGTCATAGCCGTAAAGCAGAATACTTGACGTTACGAAAGTGTAAAACTGTTAAAAATATGTCTTCTCTTTCATTACGAAAAAATATATCATTGCTTCCAATATGAAGTCACTTCATAACATTAATATAACTATTTTTTTTAAATGCTGAGACAATATCGCAAATAATAAGAACATTATTTAATAACTCTAAACACTTTATGTATGTATTGCAAATTAAAAAAAATATAAAGTCTCGAATGTTAAGAAGTAATATATTTCTTTACCTAAAATTAAACAACCAAAATAAATTACCAGTAGTTTTTATTTCCTCGCAATCTTTTAAAAACGACAATCTGAATGTAGTAAAAATAAAATATTATTCAATGCTTTGAAGATTTAATCAAATATGATTTATATTTTACTTTTGTCTAACTTATTTCAATAAGGGAAAGAAATGAAAATTAATCGATTATATAAAAACAGTTTCTTTTTAGGTACAAGAAACTAACGACATCTAAATTAGTTTTTTTTTTTTTTAATTTATTCAAAGCCATGGTTTTACATTAAGAAGATATTTCATATACATGCATATGTGCATTCGTGCGTACAAAATTTAACAGTAAAACGCAAAAATAAAATATTTATTCATTTAATGCGTAATAACAAGTTTCTCTCAAAACAAAAATATATGTTGCCAATCAATCTAAACATTTTGATTTTTTTAATTCATTTTTAATATATCGTTTTTTTATCTGGTATTCTATGGTAAAAGGTATTGTACATTACACATTTTTGATTATATATTCTGTCTATTGATATATAAAGAGTTTTCCAAAAAGTTGCATCAGAACTGTCCAAGAGTGTGGCTGGAAGGTTTGCAAAGACCTTCGCGCTTAGAAAGGCCTCGAGTCCGGAGAAAGGAAATACTTGTTATTTAATCAAGAAATGTTTTAACATTTAAAATTGTCTTGTGATTTATATTGGTACACCATATTAAAATACTCTTATTGTAACAGGAATTTATTAACACATTGTTGTTTTAATATAAGAGGAATTCGGAATTTTTCACTTTTTCAGGAATGAAATTAAGTTAGTTGATGGCAACATACTGAATATATTCAAGAAAAACCACTGAGGCAGTGTAATTACTCTATGATACGGTTCTGATACTACTAGTTATAATCAAAACAATACACATTTTCGATTAACTTTTTAGTTTGAATTTAAATATGAACTGTTAAATGATATGTGCTACTGATAATTTTGATAAACAGCAACTATTGTTTTGATGATTATTTGTAATGTAATAGCATATACTTACTTTCCCTGGGAAAATATATTTTACCATTAAGTTGTTGGCACGTTTTTAGTGCCGTAAATTTCCGAAATTTCGTAAAATTCAAATTCATCTTAGTGAATTTTAATCGTTGAGAAGTGGAATTTTTATTGCTTTACTTTACAGAGAATGGAAACAAATTATTTATAATTATAACTTATATGGCCCAGGGAACGTAAATAAATAAATAAATAAAACCATCTAACGTTATGAAAATTAATGGCAGGGCTTATTTCAACAAAATAATCTTAATTCCTACTTTTTTTAACACTTTTACAATTTACATTGTCAACAAGTAAAAATTTAATGTGTGTTGTTTCCATTTTTATGGGTCAGCCTGTATATTATAGTTAACAAAGTAACAACTACACGTTAATGCGTAAACTAAATTACAAATATACATATGTTTATATTTTACTCTAATGTGAAAGTTCTTATTTTCAAACAAACTTATGTATGTGACAAAAAACCTGCGGTATTATTTGATAAATTTGTATGTTTTATACTTTTTCTATTAAATAAAATGATAGAAAACATTTTTATCCAGATATTCGAAATTTAAAAAAATCGTCGTTTTTTTTTTCAGAACAGAATGATTACAAAATCGACTTGATATGATCTGGGGTTATGAATAATTTATTAGTGAAATCAGTAGAAAACTTGGAACGAGTTACTACCCATAAATAAGAAAAGAAAATCACCACATACAGCTTTGAAATGGTAACCTAAATGAGAGTATTTATAAAAAGCCAATATTAAGATCATCAATCTTAGTAAATGTCAGATTCCTTAAAGAAGTCTAAAAGTTATTTTTTATGTGAAGAGAAGAACGACATAAAATACACCTTTAAACGTCTCTCTAAACTCATAAAATTTGGAATTTATTTAAATATTTATCCAAACTGTTTTCTTTTTGGGGAGATAAAATTTTGTTACATAATTCATTTCAAACCGATTTTTATTAGGCGCATTTTATTAGAGTGGTCTCTGCTATTTTAATTTGATGCAAATACGTTGTCATAAAAATATAGGATTCTTATTATGATTTTGAAAATTTTTGAATTTAAATGTAGATAGATCAGTGACAGTATGCTGTTTTTTCAGACAATGATCAAAGCGTTGTTGCATGCTTTGAACACACGGTATGTATTGTAAGTAATCTATATGATATATAACAGCCGTTGTTGATATGTATGTTTGTTACTTATACAAATCCACAATTTTTGCTTGATTTGCATGAAACTTGATGTATGTACGTTTTAGAACATGGGTAAAGTTACACTAAACTTTAAAATTTTTCCAGACCACTCTTTACCGCTTTTTTTCAAACACCTGCTATCTATCTATATATATATATATAATACATTTATGATATATATGTATAAAAGTTTTTTTGAAAAAATGATAGCACGCGCACTCTGTTTCTTTAAGCCAATAAAAATTCAGATTCCCTCGATCTATTTTTGTATTTCCAAAATTGACGTCATTCTAAGCCTTTTTCATACATAAAATAAAAACTTTAACTATAAGTGTGTGAGAAAGACGTAAAACTTACATTTAAATATATTTTATGTTAAAACATCTATTATAATAAAAGTATTTCAATTTCAAGAATAAAATTAGTAACAAAGTACTAAATGTAATGTCATTTTCAATAACTATGACATCAAATTGACTTTAAACAAACGGTTGCTCTGATTTAATTCTTATTTTGTTTGTATAGGGTAGACCGGGGCACGTTTACGCAGTGCACTTTTTACGAAACGGGTTATAACTTGTGCGCAACCAGTCATGACAGATTGATGCTGCTCCCTAGCGGGTATTCTCATAAGTTTTTGAGCGTCAGTCGAGCTTCGGTCTAGCATGCGGAAAGGATAACCTGTTTTCTGTCAAGGTGAGTAAATTTTGTGTTGAACTTATTGAATCTTATTATGAACTAATAATACTTAGTTAAGGATAAACAAGTATATGAACATTAGCAGAATTTTTTCCTTTTTTGAGAACTGTATTTGTATGAACAAAAATGTTATTAATTTGCGTTGCGCGTTAAAAATAAATCAAAACATGGCGACGAGGCACGTTTACGCATTGACATCGGGGCACCTTTACGCTAGTTCTTACCGTGTAAACGTGCCCCTGAAGCTTTTTTGCTTCGTACTGTTTCAAACCTTTTTAGTATTTTCAGGCTGTTTAGGTTTGCAAATCACCATTTACTGTTTAATTGAGTAACAGATTTGTCTCTTATCGCTTACAATAATACAGTTCTGTCTCCATGCCGGTTCAGCTTTAATTTTAGAGACTATTCAGCCTATAATAAATTTTCTTTATTTTACAGATGGTAAGACATTATGTTCAAAAAACAACTTCACAGACAAGAGCAGTTAGAAGCGAAACAGAAAAAAATGATGGCACAACAGAACAAAAAGAAGAAATTACGTAAAAATGTACTAGTTTCTATGGAAGCAGAAGAAGAAGACAGCAAAGGAAAAAAAAATATGAAATCAAAAACTGCAAAAGGGAAAAATTTGGTATACTCTGGAAAAAAAATAGTGAATGAATCTGATGACGAACATGAAAACTGTGTGTGTATTTATTGTTTGAAATCATACAACCAATCCAAAAAAGGACAAGAATGGGTTCAATATCTTAGATGCAAAAGGTGGTTCCATGACAAGTATGCAAAAGGAAATACTCTTTTTTTTTTTTTTTTTTTTTTTTTTTTTTTGTAAAAACTGTAACAGTGATGATGAAGATGACTAAATAGTTTCTGTTTTTAATTAACAATAGGCCATATGTTTTCAGTTTAGCCTATAAAATGTCTTTAATTAATTCTGTTTAAATTTTTTTAAACAGTGTTTTAAGTTATAAATAAACATTTCTATTTGATTAAATATTTATTTCACTTACTCTTTGGTATCACTTATAATATGCATAAACGTGCCCCATATGATGGGTAAACTTGCCCCGTTCCCGGGACAAGTTTACGCAAAAGACTTGGACCTAAAAAAATTGTTTTTACAGTTAAAAACACAAATATGGCAACAACTGAATCGACAAATTTAGACTTTATTAACTGCTTTATAAAACCACAATGTCTAAAATTTCCTAAGCTAAAACATAAAAATTAGAAAAATCATTGAAAAAAACTGCGTAAATGTGCCCCGGGCTACCCTACTACAGCTAAATCTTTATTTATACACTATAATGCCATAATTGATGGGAACTTTCAGTTTTAGACATTTTTTCGAATATTTTAAAATATACATGTCAGATTCTTTTGGGATATTAGGATTAAAAAGAACAGGTTTTACTTCATATTTATCAATGTTGATTTGATTAGTAGGACAATTAGGGGACCAACAAAAAATTAAAGAATAAAAATAATACTTGGGATCACCCTGAAAAATAAAATGCACGAAATAATTTACCGCTACAGCATATATACATAGACAGACATTGTATAGTATGTGTACTCATTTGTGTAAGAATAGCATGCATATTAATAGAGATATAGCGATTTTTTTTAAAAATTAAAAAAAATTCTTGCATGTTTTTCGCTTATAAAATACAGGGTTTTTAACCAAATTTAACGTCAGTTTCCGAAAAATTGACAAAATGTAGTAGAAATCATATAGTGTGATTGAAATATAAATATATTAAATATTTAAGGAAATATGGACAGTTGCATGAAATAATTTTTATCTGCGCATGCGCGAACGATAACAAAAAACTTTTTGCCTAATTTAATACTCAACACTATGGAGCAACTTATAAAAAAAAAGCAGTCAAATATCGTAAAAATTCAGAGAGATATCGGCGTTAGAGTGAGCTGTTTTTTAGTTTCTTACTAAAATTCGCTGAATGATAGGGGATTGTCCACAAATTGATATTTTTAAGTTATCTGGCAGCGTTCGGAGAACATTTTTAGAAAAAACAATTTAATTATAACTTACGCTTATGTTTAGGAATATTTTGACTCTAAACTACGAAGGAAAGGAAAATATAGTCCATACATTGATTACATCTAGGTAAATTGAGGAGTTTATGGTAAAATTTTGTGAAATTTAGCCCAATACGCAAAACACTCTACAGAAAATTTTCGAGAAATTACGTTTTGCGTATTAGACCAGTAAAATTAGGAAAGTTTGCCATAATACATGCTAGGAGATAAAAATTAGTACAGTTGTTCATTGATGGCTACTGATGACTATCTAGAAAGTCCTGATGGATAGGAGGTGAGTGGTGGGGGGGGAGGGAAAAATAAATTACTTTTTTTAGTTTTTTACAAAAATCTCAGAAACTGTTGGTTTTCATGAAAAAATTGCTGCGCTATAAATTAAAGAACATAAAATTCTCTACAAATGAGAGATATACAGTGGAACCTCGATTATCCGTCAGCCAGAAAACTGGAGCTTTGACGGATTTTCCCACCAAAAATCACTTTAATTTCAAATTAATTTATTTAATGTCGCCATAATAAATTCTAAAGGGATAAAAATTGGTACAGTTGTCCCGTGATGGCTACTAATGAATATGTAAAAAGTCCTGATGGATAGGAAGTGAACGAGGGGAGGGAAGGGGGGGGGGCAAAATACTTTTTTTAGTTTTTACAAATATCTTAGAAACTGTCGGCTTTCATCAAATAATCACTCTGGCATTAAAGAACACAAAATTCATTACAAATGACAGGTATTTACAGTAGACCTTCGATTATTCGTCATTCAGAAATTCTGAGCCTTGACGGATTTTCCGGAAAAAAAAATTACTTTAATTTGATATTTATTTACTCAATGTCTATTCAAATTTATTAAATATTGTTGCAAAATAAAAAGGAAGGCAGTAAACACTTCAATACTGCAATATTGCATGAAATAATGCCAGGTAAGTTGTTTATGAAAGAAAAATATTTATTATTAATAAAATGTTTATGAATGTGAAATATTATAATTGCGAATATAAAACTTGGAGAAAACTAAAAGTAGGTAAATATTAATTTATAATTAAGTAAATATTGTGTAATTATAAAAGTGGATAGATTGTTAGGATTCATAATCATCACCTCATCTTCTTCCTTGTCCTGTTGTTATCACCCTGGTACTGAAGACAAATATTTATATTTATCATTAATAAAATGTTATTTCACGTGAAACTGTGTAAGCGCGACAAAACATAATTGAGAACAATGAAAGTAATAATTTATCATTAAGCAAATATTTACTAAGTCATAATGTTCTTTTTTTCTTGACACATCATCATCAACTGAAGTGGAAGGTACATTAGAAGGCATTCTCAGCATGACTGAATCCATAATCACATCTTCATCGTCTTCCTCGTCCTGTTGATCTGTATTTATAGCTATAAGTGTAGCATTCAGACAGTAACCATGGCAAATGTTGCAGATGAGTGTGCAGTTAATGGCTGCTTTCCTGTACCCATACTTAGCTTCACACCCAGCGGTGCATATGCAGAAGATGGTATTTAAGACAGCCTCAGGTGCGATCAGTTCCTAGTTATAATAAGAACCAGACGATTCTGCTTTCGTTTCCAGCCCCAGGGTACGGTATGTTGTTACTGGCCAAGCTACAGCTGCACCTGATGGTACACCCGGATAGAATATTTTCTAGCCACTACTTCTGTTGGTGGAAGGATTGAAATGTCAGGCTTGACATTCGATTTAGATTTGGCGAAAGAATGGTATCGGAAAGTATTGAGAGATGTAGATGTGGGAGGTGCTTCATACAATCTAAAGAAAAAAGTTGGTTTCCTGCTTCTACAACAGCATCATGGTCAGCAATTTTGTGTACCTCTTCACATTGCTGAAACAGCTGGAAAATTTTTGTTTTCCACTTTTTGAATTCGGCTGACGTCGTATCACATCCAGTGAATGCATAAAGGACTAGAATGATGTCTTTCAGTCTTGTTTCTTGAATTAACTGTTGTGAGAAAATAACATTTTTTTCAATTCTTCCACGACTTGGCTTAACGGAAATTTCTTGTTCGAGCGGAGTTAGGGCGATTAGGAGGACAACAAGATCAACATCCTCACCAACAATTGCCACTCTGCCACTAGAAGAAGATATTTCAATGGCTCTTGTTACAATTAGGGTATCTGCATTGCCAGTACTCTCTCGGCAAGATATTCCATTCTCCTTAAATTTGGAAGAAAGCACAGCAGTTAATCTTGATTTGTTCTTTTCATTCGAAAGGAAGCTCTTGGTTGACGGAAACCTCTGTGTTCCCCGTTGAAATTAATATCCACGGACTTCTTCAGTGCACATCTTCGGTTTTGCTCTTCTGATTTCGTGCTGTTGTCAATGTCGGAGTAGCCATCAAAAAACACTGAACAGCCTTTTCCTTTATAATGTGTAGAGATATACTGTAACCTTCACAAATTGAAATAAAAGTGGAACCTCTTGACCAAGGGACTTTGTAAAGAAAGAAACCACCATCCATAATAATATGGCAATTTAGGAAATCAATGGGCTGTTTCAATAGTAACTTTTATGTGATAAATTAGATGATATTCTGGCTTGACTAATGTTGTTTGCAGATATTTTTAGTCTTTAATTTTCTTTTAGAAAATTAAACCCGAGTCTAAAAAATATTAGATATTGTTAAAAAATTTTACACCGCAGTGCGAAACTTTCGCACGGATCCATTGGTATTTAATAAATTTGAAATTAAAGTGAATTTTTGCGGAAAACCCATCAAAGCTCCGGTCTCTTGACTGACGGTTAATCAATATTCCACTGTATATGCCTGTCATTTGTAGAGAATTTTATGTTCTTTAATTTATGATGACTATGAAAACCAACAGTTCCAGATATAATTGTTAAAAACTAAAAAAATACTTTATTCCCCCTCCCCTCCCCACTTCGTTCAATGACTAATGAAGACGCCCCTATCCGTATTGAAAGAATCATTGATTTCTGTCAGCGAGAAACTGAATTTCAAATTTCGCTTGGTTTATTATTCAGAAATTCTGGTTCACGTTGCTCATAAAATAATTTGAATGGTACATAGATTCATGATGCCGTTTATTCTAATGTTTGAAATCAGCCTCGTTGACATGGGTCGATTGTTTGTTAAGATATGGAAACGAAGCATCGTTAGATAAAAGACCGTGGAAGGGGGGATGGGAGGAGGTTGGAGGGCCCAGTGTCCTTCGTTCTATGACTCATGAAGACGACTCCTATGCCTCTTGAAAGAATCATTGATTTCGGTACGCGAGGAACTGAACTTCAAATTTCGCTTCATTTATTATTTAGAAATTCTGGTTCACGCAACTCATAAAATCCTTTTAATGCCTTATCAGGAGTATAAGTATATGTAATCCCGGCAAAAAACTCAAAGTGCTACACTATTCATTTTAAATACCGATCAACTCATCTGTCAACATCTGTACAGGATTCAAAATAAACTGCAAACGATTTTTCTTCATAGACCGTCATGCAAAAAAAAAAAATCACTTTAATTTCAAATTTATTAAATACCAATGGAACCGTGCGAAAATTTCGCACTGCGGTCTAATACTTTTTAACAATATCTAATATTTTTTAGACTCAGATTTAATTTTCTAAACGGAAATTAAGGACTAAAAATATCTGCAAACAACATTAGTCAAGCCAGAATATCATCTAATTTATTACATCAAAGTTACTACTGAAACAGCCCATTGATTTCCAATACTGTGATATTATTATGGATGGTGGTTTCTTTCTTCACAAAGTCTCTTGGTCAAGAGGTTTCACTTTTATTTCAATTTGTGAAGGTTACAACAAATATATCTCTACACATTATAAAGGAAAAGGCTGTTCGGTGGTTTTTGATGGCTACTCCGACATAGCCAACAGCACGAAATCAGCAGAGCAAAACCGAAGATGTGCACTGAAGAAGTCTGTGGATATTAATTTCAACGGGGAACACAGAGGTTTCCGTCAACCAAGAGCTTCCTTTCGAATGAAAAGAACAAATCAAGATTAACTGCTGTGCTTTCTTCCAAATTTAAGGAGAATGGAATATCTTGCAGGGAGAGTACTGGCAATGCAGATACCCTAATTGTAACAACAGCCATTGAAATATCTTCTTCTAGTGGCAGAGTGGCAATTGTTGGTGAGGATGTTGATCTTGTTGTCCTCCTAATAGCTCCTAACTCCGCTCGAACAAGAAATTTCCGTTAAGCCAAGTAGTGGAAGAATTGAAAAAAATGTTATTTTTTCACAGCAGTTAATTCAAGAAACAAGACTGAAAGACATCATTCTAGTCCTTTATGCATTCACTGGATGTGATACGACGTCAGCCGAATTCAAAAAGTGGAAAACAAAAATTTTCCAGCTGTTTCAGCAATGTGAAGAGGTACACAAAATTGCTGACCATGATGCTGTTGTAGAAGCAGGAAACCAACTTTTTTCTTTAGATTGTATGAAGCACCTCCCACATCTACAGCTCTCAACACTTTCCGATACCATTATTTCGCCAAATCTAAATCGAATGTCAAACTTGACATTTCATCCCTTCCACCAACAGAAGTAGTGGCTAGAAAATATTCTTTCCGGGTGTACCATCAGCTACAGCTGTAGCTTGGCCAGTAACAACATGCCGAACTCTGGGGCTGGGACCGAAAGCAGAATCGTCTGGTTCTTATTATAACTAAGGACACGATCGCACCTGAGGCTGTCTTAAATACCATCTTCTGCAAATGCACCACTGGGTGTGGAGCTAAGTATGGGTGCAGGATTCATTAATATCATTAATAACATTTTTTTAAGGATAAATATAAATATTTGTCTTCAGTACCAGGGTGATAACAACAGGACAAGGAAGAAGATGAGGCGATGATTATGAATCCTAACAATCTATCCACTTTCATAATTACACAATATTTACTTAATTATAAATTAATATGTACCTACTTTTAGTTTTCTCCAAGATTAATATTCGCAATTATAATATTTCACATTCACAAACATTTCATTAATGATAAATATTTTTCTTTCATAAACAACTTACCTGACATTATTTCATGCAATATTGCAGTATTGAAGTGTTTACTGTTTTCCTTTTTTTTGCAACAATATTTAATAAATTTGAATAGACATTAAGTAAATAAATATGAAATTAAAGTTTTTTTCTTCCGGAAAATCCGTCAAGGCTGAGGTTTTCTGAATGGCGGATAATCGACGTTCTACTGTAAATACCTGTCATTTCTAATGAATTTTGTGTGCTTTAATTTATGTCAGAGTGATTTTTTCATGAAAACCGACAGTTTCTGAGATATTTGTAAAAAACTAAAAAAGTATTTTGCCCCCCTCCCTCCCCTCGTTCACTTCCTTTCCATCAGGACATTTTACATAGTCATTAGTAGCCATCACGGGACAACTGTACCAATTTTTATCTCTGTAGCATTTAGTATGGCGACATTAAGTAAATAAAATTGAAATTAAAGTGAATTTTTTGCGGAAAATCCGTCAAAGCTCCAGTTTTCTGGCTGACGGATAATCGAGGTTCCACTGTATATAACTCTCATTTGTAGAGAATTTTATGTTCTTTAATTTATATCGGAGCAATTTTTTCATGAAAACCAACAGTTTCTGAGATTTTTGTAAAAAAATTAAAAAAAGTAGTTTATTTCCCCCCCCCCCCCCACTCACCTCCTATCCATCAGGACTTTTTAGATAGTCATCAGTAGCCATCAATGAACAACTGTACTAATTTTTATCTCCTAGCATGTATTATGGCAAACTTTCCTAATTTTACTGGTCTAATACGCAAAACGTAATTTCTCGAAAATTTACTGTAGGTGTTTTGCGTATTGGGCTAAATTTCACAAAATTTTACCATAAACTCCTCAATTTACCTAGATGTAATCAATGTATGGACTATATTTTCCTTTTCTTCGTAGTTTAGAGTCAAAATCTTCCTAAACATAAGCGTAAGTTATAATTAAATTTTTTTTACTAAAAATTTTCTCCGAACGCTGCCAGATAACTTAAAAATATCAATTTGTGGACAATCCCCTATCATTCAGCGAGTTTTAGTCAGAAACTAAAAAACAGCTCACTCTAACGCCGATATCTCTCTGAATTTTTACGATATTTGACTGCTTTTTTAAAAACCCTGTATTTTATAAGCAAAAAACACGCAAGAATTTTTTTAATTTAAAAAAAAAAATCGCTATATCTCTATTAATATGCATGCTATTCTTACACAAATGAGTACACATATTATACAATGTCTGCCTATGTATATTCTGTAGCGGTAAATCATTTCGTGCATTTTATTTTACAGGGTGATCCAAAGTATTATTTTTCTTCTTTAATTTTTTGTTGGTCCCCTAATTGTCCTACTTATCAAATCAACATTGATAAAGATGAAGTCAAACCTGTTCTTTTTATTCCTAATATCCCAAAAGAATCTGACATGTATATTTTAAAATATTCGAAAAAATGTCTAAAACGGAAAGTTCCCATCAATTATGGCATTATAGTGTACATTGAGCATAGTGTTTTAATACATTAAAAGCAGTAGTGACATTTTCTACGATTTTTATTAAATAGAAAATGAAACATAGCAAATGTTATAACTAAAGTAATTTTAGATCAATATTACTGCAGAAAAAAAATAAATACTAAATGAATTCATTGTTCAATAATGCTTTATAATTTTGACAAGACACATAAACAACCGTTCAAAAAGGTACTTGAAAAAAAAAACAGAAGTCAATAATAAATTACAAAGATAGAAATATGTTTCCAAATACTGAATAGAAAAGTAAAACTACAATACTTGTATTTATTAAAAATGCTGTATAGTTATGTGTGTGTTTGGTCTCTACGATGATTAGATGCAAAGCATAATAAAACATGTACTATAAACAGAACTGTAAACGCCTACGCATGCTGCATAAATTCATTTTATAGCATGCGTCTGAACTAACCTTCCTATCTAATAAAACTACTGCCAAAATATCATTCATTCACTTTGTATGAAATAAAAGTGTTTTAATGTCAAATTTTGAAAAGCAAAAAGTTATTTTCTAAAATCGTATATTGACTAAAAAGACATGTTAGATAAATCATGTTTCAAACATGTAACTGGACTGCTGACCTATGGATAGTGGAACGCGAGGCAGGTTGCTGTAATTGAAACAATAAGAGAGACAAAACCGTAAATTGCTATGAAAAATGGACAAATGGATATCTTAAGGGGACGCAATGTACAGCAGAAACATGCAGTAGAGATTTGTCAAGCAATTTCACTACTTACTGGAATCTCTTTTAAGAGTAAAAGAAGAGATGTGTAAAAATTAATAATTGACGGAAAATAATCTGCATAAAATCATTTTTAATATCCCAATAAATTGTTTTTCTTTCATAAATGTGATTATTTAAAGTTAAATGTTCATTCATAGATTTTGTTTTAAAATCGGCTTTGAGTCCCATAACATTACAGTCCCCCATCTTACTCGTAAGAGACATCTTACTGTTAGATGGAAAATCCACACTAGTCTGTTTCAGGAGTTCTCAGAGTTGTATTCCTTTAAACATACGTGTAACTCGTGTACCCTCTTTTTTTACTTGTAAGAATCATAAAAAATGGAACAAATAAAACAAAAAAATGTATACAATATTTTTAAAAAAGGTTATATTTTACATTTAATGTAAGTTACATATGCATTAAGATTTTAATGTAACGGTTGCGCTTGCATTATATTCTGCTTAATATATAACTAGTTTCTGTAATATGTTATATACTATGCATAATAGACGACAAGCATTTCTGACGTCATCTAACATCACAATAGCGTTTTTCTCTTATATAGCTATAATCAGCGTCTCAATTTCCCCATCAAGAGTTATCCAAGAACCAATCAAACACAGGTAATTTTCCACCAGCATTGCGAGCTCCGTCCAGTGCGTGTGGTCCATTGAATATTTGGTACTAATTTGCTATGGTAGAATCGTAGTTTAGGGGAGAGTGGGGCACATTTGACCCTGGGATACTTTTGATCAGTCTAAATTTTGGAAACTTCTATCAATATAAGATTTACTTACCATTTTACTAACTGTGAAACACACCTGTGATACATTGTTTTCTTACATATTGTTTATGTCTTTTCAAATGAAAAAGACAACTTTGTTTTTGCTTTGATTAGTAACTAATTTTATTTTCTGCTGTGCGGTTTCTATATAAACAGAGAATGAGTTAAAATTTTTATAATATACCAGAGCAATAAAGCAATAAACATCTATTCATATGTAAAATTGACAATGTATTTCAACTATTAAAACAAGTTATACAACAAAATATTCCACATGGGCATATGGGGCACGTATGATCATTGTAAATGCGACACTTTTGATCAAGTTATCAATGTCAAATAGTCAAGTCAATGTCAAGTTATCAATGTCAATATCAATTAAATGTCAAATCTCCCATATTTTCAACAATAAGTGTGCTTTTACATATTGGTTATAAAACAATAAAAATTGAAAAATATATTTAACGCAGTATCTTAAATGCTCTAAAAGCCATGCGTTCTCGACACAGTGTCGCTGTGTACCTGCTAAAACTTCTTTCAAACCGTCGGGGGATACGTGTACTGCACTTTGATAAATACTGGTCTATTTTATGGATTTTTTAATGTCATTTACTTATGATACCGGATATGTATGGAGTCAGAAAATTTGAATTAAATTTATTCATGAAAGAATGAAAGGATGTTTCACTACATTTTTAGAAAAATAACTGGATTAATAATTTACTTGTATTGAGAGCCTAATTACTCCGGCCGTTAGGTAATAACACTATTGTCAAATTGGAAATCGTAGCTTTTTTGAAATTGAGCATTTCTGTCTTAAAAAAGAGCAATAATTATTATTCGGAAATAGTGATAATCTTCGGCTGTGACTTACAAGAATTCTTAGTCGGGCTCTTTTTCTAACTAGTTTCATCAGAAAAATTATGCACAATGGAATTTTTTGTTACTGCACTTTGATTTGTGCATCTTGTTGTCAAACATTTTTCTTACTACAGTCGAACTCGGTTAACACGCAGGGACTGGACAAAAGTCGCATATTAAGTGGGATCGTGCATTAAACGTGATTTGGATAATGTTGCAGTAACTAAGCTTATTTACACATCAAATCGTCTGAATGAACTTTATAGTTTTAATTTAGACGTTTTAATTCGGTCGAAAATTGTGTCTTTTATGCATGTTTAGATTACAATTTAACTGTATTCAAATTTTACTCATTGTCCAATTTTATAGGACCGGGTAGAATAATAAATATGGATTGAAATATGGCTATATTGTCTATTAATACGTTACAAAGGTTAAGTTAATACGTTACAAGAAAAATAATTTTCCTGTTAACTTATTTTTTTTTAACACAAAACCGAAATATTAAATTTTTGCAGCACAACCCAGATACTAAAATCATATTTAGCACTTTGGATAATCAGTACCCTTATAATCATTCCTTAATATTTAATATAATTCAAAAAACTATCCTTATTAATCTTTGTGTAAAAAACTATTGTTAGCATGGCAAAAAGTACGATATGAAGGAATTCCCATCTTGATCTACGAATGCGCGGCTTAAGCGGGACATTTTTACATTAGTCTAATGGCGATGTCCAAGGGACTATAAAAAATCCACGTATTAAGCGGGAAGGAGTATTACCTGGGTCCGACTGTATTTAGCGTCTTAGCTAGAATGATTTGCATTCAGGACATAATTCTGATTTCTCCACCATTAAATTGTAATTATGAATGGCATAATAAGTATACTAAATAATACAGTTTTGATTCTGAACTTCGGGCACCTATCCCTACCGCCAAACCTTAGCAAAGTGCTGCAAATGGAGTCGAGGGAACTAGAATCCCATGTTCTTAAGCTTTCAAGGAAAATGCGAAAGGAAACCATTTACGTCGAATTTGGAACATAGTACAAACAAAAAAAATGCAGCAGATTATAGTCTTCTGATTTTTATAATTAAAACAAGAACGAAAAATCATGCGTCAAGCATAGATTATGTAACACTTTCCAACGCTTCCAAAATAATTTTACACAACATACCGTTTAATAAGCTAAAAGATAACATCTAAGTAAACAATTAGGAAAACGCATAACATATTTAAAAACATAATTTCAGGAATTTCCAACAGATGCAATATTCGGAAAAATATCCTGTTACTTTTATTCAGCCCTGTATATGATCTATAGATTTGTATATGCTAGGATGCTAAATTTTAGCTTAGTTAGGAAATGCGTAGCACAGTTTAAAATTATCTTTCTGGAGTTTCTGTCAATAAACGGAAATGTGTTCGCGAGCTTTTGTGCTGCCCTGTATAGGATCTACAGAATTTATACACACCACATAATAGACAAAAAACGAGTTAAAATTAAGATCGCGTTTAGTAACTTAAAACGCACTTCCAGGAATTAGTGTTAACAGACAGTAGAGAATTCTTTTGTGTGTCCCTGTAAATGAACGATGACTGCTATACACACACTATTCTGTAGTAAGCCTCTTGTAATTCACCTTAGATATCTACCCTATATATATAAAATCCTAATGAAACAAATTTGTGAAACGATTTTATGAAACGAATTTATGAAACGATTTTATGAAACGACTGATTATGTTTCAGGGCTATTTTTAATAAAATATTAAACGCTTGATGGTGAAATTAATACCAATTGTCCATAAAAATCCGCGGATGTCAAAACTGGTAATAGAATTTTGAAATTGGAATTAGTTTTCGAGATATTATTTTTTTTCTAATTTTAATGACATTTGTGTAATGATGGCAACTAATTACTCAGTTTGTTTGTGACAAAAAAGGGAAAAAAATTGAAAAGGATCCCGATAGGGATTATTGATTTCTTTTTATTCGTCATTTTCAAATTGAAATTGAATTTATCTTTTATTTCAATCGATAATGAAGACGAGATTGTGATTAAATTATGTTTTTCAGGAAAATTTGAAAAAAAAAAATCACATTTCTATCGTCAGGATTCAATCGACTGTCAGCATTTAATTTAATTTATAAACTGAAAATATTTTGAATAAATTCGTCCAAATGACGTCATTTATGTAAACGCAAAAGAAAGGAGCAAAAAAATATTTATACAATTTGTTTAGCGTAAAATGTCATTTATCCTATTTTATATATAATCAGAATTAATTTGTATAGAAAAAACAATAATAATATACGTATAATTAAAATACGCATATAAACAAAAAAATCATCGAATTTTGTTTCCATGGCTGTTTATGTCATTTGGCACCAAATCTCACTTTCTGATGCCCGAATTGCGCCAAGCTTTTTAAAAAAGCGTTAAGACCCCTATAATAGAAAAGCACCAAAAGCTCATTGGGTTTGTTTTCATAACTTTTGGCAACAAATCTATGTATATTAACGAATCTATCCCTTTTCGAAGCTCGAATTACGACAAACCTAAAAGCAAAGGATCCTATACTGGAAAAGTACCCGATTTTCTTATGGACAATATTCAAGTGACATAACAAGGTGTAAAATTATCGCGGATAGCAAATTTGTTTAAATATGTCATCAATAGATGCCGAATAAATGCGGCATGCATGCACAAAATATTTAATTAATTTTGTATGATAAATAATTATTAGAAAATTCGTATATACATATTAATTAAAATAAATAATTGACATATTTAAAATAACATGAAAATATGCATGATGGTGCACTAAAATAGAGAGAAAATTAAAACCTGTTACTGAAAATGTCTATAACAGTACTTTTCAATACCATGGTTTTTAATGTTATTCACAAGCAGATGGTTTTTTTTTCTCATCCTTAAACGCAAAGGAAGAATAGAATACAGATCGTTGTTATAAAAGTCCGAGAGGTAGCCACAATTTAAACCTAACCATTTTATACAAGCTGGTTTTCAAGTTGTAATTGATTTTACTTATCAATCCCGAAAACAGTCGTCAGTTGTCGCAACAGCTGTGTATGAGGCCATGGTATTCAAAAAATGCCTCATTAAAACGTTAAAAGCATGGCAACCCAATTACAGATTTACCAATATTTTTAAAACAAAGCACGCTGTCATGTTTTTAGAGGCTTCGAAGTCTTAGCGGGGGTTGGCGAGCGTAGCTCGCAGGGAGTAGGCCCCCTAGTATATATATAGTTTTTTTATGCTTTTATAATATCACAACGGTTTGTTCAATACTTTAATATATTTTATTTATTTATTTATTTATTTATTTTATATTGTTTACCTTTTTTAACAATGTTATGTATATAACCAGTGGACCTGTGCGAGGATTTCGCACTGCAGTCTAATAATTTTTAGAAATATCTAATATTTTTTAGATGCGGGTATAAACTTCTAAAGAAAAAATAAGGATAAAAATACCTTCGAACAACATTAGTCAAGTGAGAATATCATCTCATTTATTCCTAACAATAAAATACCATCGAAGATAGAAAAAGGCATGTAAAAAAATTTAACAATTCTATTTTATTTGCATTAGAGGATGACGGCGCCTTCTTCGGGAAAAATACGGGACGAAGAAAAATAAATTATACTTAAAGTACAATTCAATTTAATATAACAAATCATACCTTTTATGTTACACGTGTAAAATACCACTGCTTCGATCAATCAATAATATTTAATTTCTTCTAAACGTTTCAATTTTTTTTTAATCATAAATATAAAATAACCTGTAAGAAAAGTAACATTTTACCAGTCTTGTACTACTTATTATTTTTTATAATCACTGTTGAGCATCATATAATGCGGTATTTTATTTTTGTGGCAGCATTGATTTGAAAAAAAAGCTTTCATTTCATTTATGAAAAAACAATCCAGATCACATATCTTATTTCTGTTGTCAACATCCCTTTTTCTATGCACAAACAAACCATACGATGAATGAGGTATTATTCGAAAAGTTTTTGAACAGGTTCCTGACATAGTACACTCACATTTCGTTAAAACGCGTTGTTGGATTAAAAAAAATAGTTAATTAAAAATTCATGCTAAAACGTACCAGGAAATAATCTCAAAGATTGCAGTGCGAAAGCTTGGCACGGGTCCTTCTGGTCGTGTATATTATTTCTCCTTCAACATCCCTTTTTCTAAGAAAATACAAAACGCAGAACGACGAATGGGATACCATATGAAAGGATTTTGAACAGGCTTCTGACATAGCACACTTACATTTTCCTGAAACATGTTTTTTGATTAAAATTTGCTGATAATTAAAAATTAAATCGGCATTGTTTACATAAACGAAATGAAAGGATTTCCTCAAATTAATGTTGTCACAAAAATAAAATACCGTATTATATCACGCTCAACGATTATAAAGAAAATAGCACAAAAAAGATAAAGTATGACATCTCGGCACGTATTTATTTTATGTTTATAATTGAAAAGCAAAATTGAAATTGCAGTTTAGACACCATGGATTGTCCCACGTTTTTTTTTTTCGATGCGAATGATGTCATCCTCTAATGCAGTTAAAATACGATTGTTATTTTTTTTCTCGCGCGTCCCTTTTTGTAAGTTTGATGCAATAAATTAGCTGATAGTATGGCTTGACTAATGTTATGGAACAAATATCGCAGACGCACCGGCATTAGCGCAATTTTTTTGCGGTGCTATTTTGCAAGAAAACCCCATTTTCCAATACCTGTTAGGCCTAGCTTGCGAAAACATGTTAGTTTTATTTTATAATAAAATTGCATTTTAATTTTATTTTAAAACACAGATATTTAATTTTATTATTACACACAGTTTTATTTAACACACGCAATTTTTTTTATCACACATATACTTAATTTTATTTATTAATTATTTTTATATTATTTCATTTTTTATTTATTTACATACACATTTCATTTTATTATAAAACTAGCTAACATGCTCGGTGATGCCTGTGATAATAACCTTAAAACTACCTAAAATCAATGTTGAATGATTTTATATTTTTAAATGAAAATCTATCCAAATGAACTGAAGGACAGTCGTTATAGTTATTGCTGATTTAATTCCTGAAGTTTTGATATATTAAATTTCAATTCTGACTGAAAGTTCCTGAGGAAACCTAATTAATATAAAGCGCTCAACCACCTTTCCTCTTTTAAACTCAAAATAATATACAGTATTGGCCAATTTATTAGTCCCATTCGAAAAAATATTCCAAAACCTCGTATATATATAAATTTCAATGCGTTTAAAATAGTGAAACATTATTTAAATAAACCGCAGACGATTTTTCTCCACAGACTTCATGTAACGGAATTCTTTTGACTGTCCCTGTAAAGTAACTATACGTGCTATGCACACCCTATTCCATATTAAGCTTCTTCTAATGCACCTTAGTGATATATATAAATTTCAATGCGTTTAAAATAGTGAAACATTATTTAAATAAACCGCAAATAATTTTCCCCCATAGACCGCAATGTAACGGAATTCTTTTGAGTGTTCCTGTAATAAAACTATAAGTGCTACACACTTCCGTTGAAATAGGGAACATGCTATAGATAACGACAATAACATATAAAAATTGCAGAGCAATCCGAGCATATTTACGGGAGTTAGAGCACGGCCAGACAAACCGAAGTCATAAGCACTTTTCAACTAGGTTGGAAAGGGCTAAAAAGATACTGAAAATAACCACTCAAAAATATAGCAGTAAAACATAGTAAATATTAAATTAAATAAATAAAGGTTTTTTTTAAACAAAATTTATGATAATTCTTCATAGCTCTAGTTGTATAACTGCGTCTTTAAAGCGGTAAAATTGTTTTTACAAAAAAAAAAAAAAAAAAACCTTTTTTTTTTTTTTTTTTTTTTTTTTTGCAAATGAAGTTATTTTTAGTTGAAATATCCAATTTTTAACCATTAGATGAATTATGACAACAAATTATATAGATAATATGCAAAAAATATTTTATGATCATTAAAACATCCAAAAATAAAAGATTGACTTTATGATTTTTAAAACTAAATTTTATAAAACATTATAAATTAGTTTTCATTTTCTAAAAAAAATGCAGTCATAAAAGAATTTAACATTTTTAATATTAAGAAATATCCATTTTCTTTAGAAAATATTTTTTTAGCGTAAGAAAAATGCATGAGTATGACATTATCAATAACATATTGAAAAAAAATTACAATTTGTTTTCTAATATTTGTAAAGTTTTGCGGTTTAAACCTAATAATAAATGACACCTAAAATTGCTTTTAACAAGATCTTGTTGTTGTTGTTTTCACTGTTGCCTTCAGGAAAAAAGAAAAATAATAATATTCTTGTGAGATTTATTCGATATTTTTTTTTTCTCCAACAAGTATTTAAACAAAACAAAACTTCTTCAAAGTTAACTACATCACAAAAGTTGCTTAATTCCCACTGGTAAGTCAAAATAAACAAAAGATAAACACATTTCACCTCAAGCATAACGTGAAAACAATGTTTTTAAGCTGTTACAATGTAGAAGATTACTTGTGACCTTGAGACTGAGAAAACTAACTAAAAACAATAAAAAATAAATAAATAAATAGAGGGAGAAAAATAAATAAAAGGTAAAGAAATATAGCTTAATGAAATTAACAGAATGTGTATAAAACAAGTGCCAAGAATTTTTTTTTAAAGCTAATATTTTTTACATACATCCTTATAATAAGATATTTATAAAGCTATTTCTACCATTATTTGTTTATGATTTCACTACCGTATTAATTTTGTTAGTCAAAATTACCAGGTAAACTAATATGGACTGACTGATTTTAAATTTCAATAACTTACAGGTAACTTACAATAGCTGACAGATATTTAAAAAATTCTTGCAGGAGAGTAGTGTGTAATGTCAGATTTTTTTTTTTTACGATTTCCGGTTTCATATTCAAATAGCAGCGATAGATGGCGCTGAAAGCAATAGGTGCTACATCGATGCCAAAACTAAAATCACCCAGGATTGATGCGAATGAAGGAGGTTAAATATATGAAGAAGATATGTAATTTATAAAGATAATCTTGTTCTTAAGGCCCGATTCTGAACTCAGTTGGTATGATATCGATGAAATGTGTTGTTGCAATGGAAATAAGAAATTCTTCGATATAACAACAGTGTTCAGAATTGGCCATGAATTTAATAAGCAGTATTCGGGTGGCCAGACGATTTTATATTTATAAAGCTTTATTTTCCGGTATTAATTTACCTTTTATTGTAAATGAGACCCATACCATATATTAACCCCTCTTCCTTCGCATCAATGGCGGGTGATTTTCACTTCTACCTCGATTGGACGCCTATTGCTCGAAGCGCCATCTATTGCTGGTAATTCGAACTAAAATCAGGAATTACTCCTTGACGTCAGATCGCTAAAAACCTCCTGACGTCTTACATAACCCCCCTGCAAGAATATTTTTATATTTGTCACAGTTTGCAAGTTATTAAATTTAAAAATCAGTCAATCCATTTTAAGGCTGCCGGTACATGGAATTTTTCGATTTGCCTATTGATTGCACGAGTTATCTTGTATTATTTTTATATTATGCCTTATTATTTTTTTAATGAAAAAAGTAAGAAATAGATAATAAATGTCAACTAAATGCTTTTAGTGTTTTCTTTTAATTATTCTTATCTCTATACACTTGTAAGGGAAGAAGTAATTTGTATTTTTAAATTAATTGGGATAACTGGTGTGAAACTATCAAAAGCCATTTTTTAGCCTAAAAAAGTATTCTTCTTTCCAGTTCCAATGCCGCTATTATCGCCCCAACTGAATATATCAATAAAATAATGCTCAATATGTTACACAGAGCTCAAGGCAATGAATAGGGTACTGTTATAGCCTAAAGCAAAACATTATTTCTGACTGGAAGTTAAAAAATATACACTGCTCAAAACAATTAAAAGATATTTGAAGTTTTATATAAAATAAAGATATAAACGAATTTTTTTTGCCGAAAATAGAAGAAGAGAATCACAAATGCAAATTTTTCTGGTTTTCAAACTGTGGAGTATGCAAATTTTGAGTTCGACGTCAAAAACGTCGCTTCAGCGGCAGCGAATGAAATTTGACTTTCAACTGGATAAAAGAGAATGAAGACAAGGATGTTCGGCATTCAGTGATTGCTTTGTTTCGATGAGTACGATGTCTCAGCGAAGTCATTTGACAGATTCAGAAGCTTGGAGAATTGTTGGTAGGTTAGAAGGGGGCCAAACTCAAGCCGAAGTAGCGCAAGCCATTGGAGTGTCACAAAGTGTCATTTCCAGGATCTGGAACCGTTTTTTGGAGAGTGGATGTGCAGGCCGAAGACCAGGGAAAGGTCGTAGACGGGCAACAACGCCCAATGAAGATCGGTATTTAGCGTTAACAGCTCGGAGACACCGAAACATGAACGCTACTCTTCTCCAACAACACCTTCGCTCGGCTACAGGCACCACGATTTCAACTCAGACTGTCCGAAACCGGCTCCATGCTGTAGGTCTGTATGCTCGCCGACCGAGGGTATGTGTTAGATTAACATCAAGGCATCGTCGCGACCGCAGGGAGTGGGCAACCGAGCATGTCAACTGGAGGAGAAATGAATGGAGCAATATTCTGTTTTCTGACGAGTCCCGTTTTTCTGTGCATCCGGATAATAGGCGTATTTTCATCTGGAGGGACCGTGGCATTGGAATAATCCTGCGTTCGTGCACGAAAGTGTCAGATTTGGCGGTGGAGGAGTGTTGGTGTATGGTGGCATCTCCATTGACGGGCGCACTGACCTCTACATCATTCGAGATGGAGCTCTGACTGGTCGCCGATATCGGGATGAGATCCTCAGACTTATTGTAGTCCCTTACGCTGCAGCAATCGGAGATAACTTCGTTTTAATGGATGATAACTGCAGGCCACATCGTGCAAACCTGGTGGAGGATTTCCTTTTCGAGAAGGAATCGTTCGAATGGAATGGCCAGCGTGTTCTCCAGACATGAATCCAATCGAGCATGTTTAGGACGCTCTAGGAAGACGAGTTTCTGGCCACCAACAACCCCCACAAACTCTCCAAGAACTGGAAAGAGCTCTTCTGGAAGAGTGGGTCAGAATACCCCAACTCGTCATTAATAGCCTCATTGAGTCCATGCCTCAAAGGTGTTCAACGTTGCTGGCCGCCCGTGGAAATCATACCCCCTACTGAAAATGATTTTCTTTGTAGAAAACACCTTTTCTTATTCTTTTTTTCTCATATGCACAAATTGTGTTTTTTTCCTTTTGTACACAAATGCGCAATAAAATGCATTTTTTTCTGCCAAACATGTGTAATTTATTCTCATATAACCTACTATGTCTGTCGACCATGTATCAATCAGCTAAAAAGTTTCCCAGATACAAAATCCACCTTAAACTGCAATATCCTTTAATTGTTTTGAGCAGTGTATATCGTTATTATACGTCAATATTTTAAATATTTGATATCAGTGTAAAAAATCTTCAAAATATCAACTATCTAGTCCGAAATTTTCTACGCCGTTACAAAATAATAATAATAATAATAATAATAATAATAATAATAAAATTAAATAAATAAACGTGCTTCTACAACATTATGTTGCGCCAATACCGTTTCCAGAACTCTCAAATGTATTTTTTCTCAAAATGGTGTTTTTGAACTGACATTAATTGTAGGGATGTATGTAATGAAACTACAGACTTCCAATATTGTGTAAAGTTACATGAAACATGCACAGGAACCGAAAAAAAATCACACCTTTTTTTATATAAAAAAAAGTAGTAGATTCAAAAGTATCCGATAACCGGCGCTTAACCAAAGAATGAAGCAAATATGTGCAAATTAAGCTTGTAAGAAAATGCAATGAGCAAAACACAACAGAACAAAAATATCAGGACAACATCTTATTGTAAACCCATTTTCTAACAGTGAATAATCCCAGCTATCCCTCAGTTACAGAAAGAAGTAGGAGAAACCAAACCAGCCCTATGCAACTCAAGTCACTTAAAAACCACATGGCTGCCTTGTGACGTCAAAGCCACGAGTGTGAACTTCTGAACTCCTGAACTCTGAATACCCTATTCTGAGCCTCACGCAATCACAGACTCTAAGTACAAAAAAGACTGCTTAATTCAGTGTAACTTGACTTTTCTCGATAGAGAGGACGATTTTCTCAATCGCTCTTAAAGCGAATAAAACTTATAACTTTAAACATGCAAATATAATAATGTTAAATTGTAGTATTAAATCTTTTTTTATCTGTAAAAGAAAAATGAGTCAAATCCATGTTCTCAAATACGTACAGTAATAACACTTTTTCTTTCCATATGAATAAGTAGAAATAAAAGGAAAGTTAGTGAAAGAAAGAGAGAAATGTGGACTCAGTGACATAATTAAAACGAAGGATTACCTAAATGGATACGCCATCTCAGAAACCTGAAAAAGAAGGTAAAAGATTTTTACCTATATAATAAAGTTTTCCACCATTTAATGAACAAGGATAGAAAAAATGAATATTGAAAAATGACCCTTACTAAAATTAAAATCAGTTATGCATATATAGTGGCCATTAAACTTAATGTTAAAAGGCCCCATGGTATACATTGTACAACACATTTGACAAGCTTCCGCACTGCTAAGCTAAAATGATTCCTTCTACGGTCTTGTGTCCTTTCGCCGTGTGAAAAGTTCGCAGTGTTTTCATTGAATATGTACATGGTGTCCAAAAATTGACGGGTTTATAGGAAAAATTATATAATTTTATTTCGATTAATGTTATAA